>CM067372.1:48276771-48954271 GCA_034401795.1 Chaetoderma sp. LZ-2023a
TTCCTAACAGGCTGGTGACGGGAATGTCTACATTTAATAGTGGCAGCAGTTGTAATAATGAGGTTATGGCAAGTAGTGGTAGCGGTCATACAATACTAACAAATGCAGTGACTACTAACTCTAATGTATTAAGTCCTGGTCCCCCTATTCCACCTGTGAGACACGGGAGTACACGCCTAACCAGACCCACACCTCCACCACCACCCCCTCCTGTTAGCCATGCTGATGAAGAGACACGCTTATAACCTATTAGTACTCCTTAGTCATAATTGGTGCTGCCGTGGCAGTCTATTTAAAATTAACAAAACAGGATCAAACCTGTTTGCATACGTTTCATAATTATTGAGTAAGATGATTTATTTACTGTGTTTTCTGCCCTTATGCCAAGGCATCAACTGTAAACCATTGCAGAAGTGTGCATTCACACATTTGTATGCTAAATTAATTAATAACTTGTAACTGAGGGATCCGGTCTGTCACTCAAGTATCTGACATCATGATCAAAATATGTCACATGTTTGTTCATATCACAATGAAGAGGTCTGAACGTGGCAAAGGGCAGACAATAACGGTCTAACCTGTATGTCTGTTTACAATTTATTAAACATTCTGAAGAATATTTTAAAGCTAATTTGACAAGTGGCAGTGGATTAGTTTTAAAATATTCATCGGCTTACCTGTGTAGGCACCTTGAAATTCAAATTCTGTGAATCCGGAGTTCAACGTGGTAAAATCAATTCAAGCATGCTTACAAAGTGGGCGGAGCTTAGCTAAAAATGTGCAGATCATACCTAGAAATGAATCCTGATATAAAGCTGGCAAATATTGTTTCTAATGATCGTTTAACCCTTTCGTGACGAAACTGGCCAAAACCATCCTCCGTAGTGGCTTTGTGTTACCGAGCCATTCATTACAGGGGTAAATTTTCAAAAATCCTCGCGTCTTGGCCTGCAAATGGGCATTCAATGTTAAATATTTTACATTTTTTAACAAATGTAGTCATTATAGGGTTAATGCGGTATAGCCAGCAAGATTAAATACCAATGCAATGACAGATCTTGTTATGTTACAATGGAAACTTATTGCGCTTAGCTCATGTGGGTTAAATAGAGCATAAATGTATACAAATTGTCAGAAGCCAAATGTGTGCCTATGTTAACCTAAGATAAATGACATGGCCTTTAATCTGAGCGATAACATCAATCAATTATTATGCAATAGGATAATAATGTTAACTATGATCTCTGAAATCCCGGGTTGTCCATTGATTGGCAATCATACTGGTGAGCTGTTTTTTTTTTTTTAATTGATTTGACTGGAAACTGCCATTTCCTTAGGCAGCACTTGACACCTTCTAGTCAAATGAATTTCAAAATTACCAACAGGGTATCTCATTCTGTTTAGCCTGGCTGCGCTTGTACTCATCTGTATGATTGTAACATTAATTCATACTCAAGTTTAAAGGTATCATATGCCGATAAAATCATCAAATTAGACAAAGTCAAATTTATGGTTCTAACATACACTCTACAACCTTTTAACAAGCTGTGCTGTCAGAAACTCCCCTTATATACCAGACTATCTAACTTCTAAATCGTCTGAAGGAAAACTGGTAATAAGTAATACAAAATGTCTTAATTAAGTTGATCTTTCAGGCCAGGTGAGCTAGAATTTGGCAGGAACAATCCCTAGGCCGTAGAGATTCAAGTTTGCTCAAACGAATCCGATCAGCCATTTTGGCCGATTTTTAGAAATAGCTTTAAAAATCTTCAAGCCCGCTTGGGGCATCGATTCAAAATTCATGAAATATGATCTATGGTAAGAGCTGAACCAAGTTTTTCAAGGGAACTTGATTGGCTTAATAGTTTGGTGGCCATTTTGGAAGATCTAGTTTTCATGAAAATGACTTGACCAGAACCGATAAACGGATCGGGCCGGAATTTGGCAGATATGATTAGGGACTAAGGGCCATTAAAGTTTGTTTACAGGAAGTTACTCCATCAAAAAAACCCATGGCCACCAATGGGCCATTCAAAATGTTGCGTGTTTGGTGGCCATATTGGATGTTTTTATTTGATGGATTTTGAGGCTGAAATTGGTGTTATATATGCTTTTGGGTATTCTGATTTCAAATTTTCCATTTTAGAAACTGTCAGATAAATGTTTTGACGGCCATATTGGATCATTTTCCCGTCAAAAGCTCCCATACTAAAGCACTGGGAAATTTAAAATGTCTTGTTGACAACCACTGGGCCAATTTCAAGTATATGTGGCAGGAATCATCCTTAAGACATAGGGATTGAATTTTCTTCAAAGGAAGCCAATCGGCCAATTTGGCTAGTGGCCATCTTGGATTTTGGCCTATTTTTAAAAACGTTTAAAAATCTTTTCCGAAACCATTTTAGCGATTGATTCAAAAGTCATCAAATGTGATCTAGCGCAAGAACTTAATTGGCTAAATCGTTCGGCGGCCATCTTGAATGACCTAGTTTTCGCGAAAACAACTTTCCCAGAACCGCTGAATGAATTGGGCTCAAATTTGGGAGATATTAGGGCCTAAGGACCATTAAAGTTTGTTCAAGGGTAAAAAATATGGCCGCCCTGGACCAATCAAAATGTAGTGTCTTTGGCTGCCATTTTGGGTGGAAGAGGAGGCAGTAGCTCAGGCGGTAATGGCCAGAGCTGTGAAACCAGCGACCCCGGGATCGCGTCTCTGTTCGCACAACTGACGATCGCTGGAAACACAGGCAGTCTCCTTCACTCCTCATTGCCTCTGTTCACCCAGGAGTATAAATGAGTTTAAAAGCTGGGGAAGTTACTAATAAGAGATTGAAATAAATCCAGCCTAGAATGGCGTGAATTGGACATGGAATCAGGGACTCTATAGACACCAACCAAACCAAATCTTTTGCCATTTTGGATTTTTTTATTTGATGGATTTTCAAGCCAAAATTGGTTTTATCTAGTTTTTTTGAGTATGAAGATTTCTAATTTACCACTTTCGAACCTGTCGGATAAAGGGTTTGTCGGCCATCTTGGATCGTTTTCCTGCCAAAAGCTCCCATACTAAAGCAATGGGAAATTTTAAATGTCTTCTCGAGAACCACTGGACCAATTTCAAGTATATTTGGCAGGAAGCATTCTTAGGGCATAGTGATCCATATTTGTTAAGTCGATTGGCCAAGTTGGTCGGCGCCCTTCTTGGATTTTGGCTAATTTCTATAAACATCTAAAAATCTTCTCCGAAACCAGTTGGGCGGATTGATTTCAAACTCATGAAATATTAGTTCGGGTAAGAGCTGAACCAAGTTGTGTTCAAGGGAACTTGATTGGCCAAATGGTTCAGCGGCCATCTTGGATGACCTAGCTTTCACAAAAACAACCTTTCCAGAACCGCTGAACGGAGCTGGACAAAATTTGGGAGATATAATTAGGGTCATTAGAGCTTGTTCCATGGAGATATGTCAAAACAGCATGTTCACAATGAATCAATACAAATTTTGCTTTCTTGGTGGACATCTGGTATTTTCTGCAAATTTCTGACAAAATCATATAAAGACAACTTATTAATTACCGGGCTAATTGTAGTAAAAATTGGCTAAACCTTCTTCACAGAAATTAGATTGGTAAATCTTTCCAGTGGTCATCTAGTTTTGTTCGGTTGTGCCAGTGGCCAATAATTGCAGGTGAGTGATACAGACCCCTTGGACCTCTTGTTTCAAAAGATATTTACTTCAACAGGTTATTCGATTTGAAGAAAAAATCACGCATTTGTTCTGTCGTATGGCCGGGTATGGATCGGACTAGTCCACATGAACAAGAAATTGGTTTTAAAAATGTGTCCATGTTCTTGGCATTTGGACTTAGACAATTTAATGTCTTCATGTTAATTGCTACGATATTTACAGCGTTTGGCCTCTGATTATTTTAGGTCTGATTTGCATCTAACTTATACTCATTATGCTGTGGTTAAGGTCTTTTTTCATGTAATCTTTACATCAACAAGAGGTTGTCCAATTTGAATAAAACCTCACAGATTTGTTTTATACGATGTTTAGGACTAGTCCACATAAAAAAGAAATTGATTTTAAAAGTTTTTCCAATTTTGCTGCCATATTTACAGCATTTGACCTTTGATGAGGTTGGTTGATTCAGGGGTCCACAGGCAAAATGTTGAGAAAATTAAATCGTATTAAATGTCATTGCCTACATTCTACCTTTATATATTTATTATTAGGCAAAGGCTGGAACAACATAAGCAATCCCTCACTTTCCCAATTAGATGCAAATTTACAGGTTTTCCAGAGGCCATGGGAATCATGCTAACATCCTCATCAGTTGTACATCAAACTAACACTTCATCGCTGCCATCATCGTAATCTGTCATGGTTTAGATTTGTTGTGGATAGTTTAGTGTGTCTGAGTAAAATTGACCAATCTATGAAGCCCCCAAACCCACAATAACACTTCTGATCGGCGTCACAATTATCTTTATTGTAGTGAATGAGTATCCTCTTTCGGTAATATATTATATACTAAAATTGGAAAATGTAACTTCTCGGGAATGTAGTGTAAATAATACCACACTGCACAGTCTCGTCACCAGGACATTGTTTCACAATCAATCAGCATTTGACCGATTCTTTGTGACAGCTAATACATTTCTCGCATCCCATTGGGAATATTTTTCGCAAATTTTTTATATTTATTTTGCGAAAATACAAGAAATAATCCATTGAATAGATTGAAATTTTCATGCTGATTAGCTGCACTAGTTAGTTCCAGGAATTGAATGGAGGGATCTGATCTGTCAATCACGTATCTGAGGTCATATTTAATGAAGCATGAATTGTATTTCTTTGATAGATTTACAATTTAATATAAAATGTTGAATATTTCTTAATTGGTTTCAAACTATTCAACGAGTTACCTGTATAGTTAGGTTGAAATGGGATTCTGGGAATTCAGGGGTGCCTGAAAATGTTCGTCGAACTGAAAATAATTGCGATCCTGAATGCAGCCCAGGATTCAGAGTATATAGATCTATTCCAGGACGCACAAAACGTGTGTGGGCAGCGCTAGGAATGGATGAGTCTATTGTCAACAGCAGATGTTACACTACATATTTGGAACTAGTTTTCTGTCAGATGATTTGACTAAGATGAATAAGAGGAATATTGATCACCTCATGTCACAATTCTCTGAAAGATTATAGAGCAAATGTTAACACGAGGCATTTTAAACTCTGATTTACTAGTCTTATTGGCTTGCAATACATGTCCAATTATTAGCTCACCTGGCCTAAAGGCCACGTGAGCTTATGCCGTGGCGACCGTCCGTCGTGTGTCCATCCGTCATCCGCCCGTCCATCAACTTTTCCTTTAAACGACTTCTCAAGAACCACTGGGCCGATTTCAATTATGTTAGGCACGAAGCATCCTTAGGGCATAGGGATTCAAGTTTGTTCAAATGAAGCCGATCGACCAATTTGGCCAGCGTCCATCTTGGATTTTGGCCGATTTTAGGAAACATCTTTAAAAATGTCTGAAACCGTTATGGGGATTGATGCAAAACTCATGAAATATGATCTAGGGCAAGAGCTGAACCAAGTTTGTTCAAGGGAACTTGATTGGTCAAATGGTTTGGCGGCCATCTTGGTTGAACTAGTTTTAGCGAAAACAACTTCTCCAGAACTGCTGAACGGATCGGGTCGAAATTTGGCAGATATGATTAGGGATTAAGGGCCAAGAAAGTTTGTTCAAGGGAAGTTGAACCGTAAAAAAACATGGCCGCCATGGGCAAATCAAAATATAGCGGGCGGCCATATTGTATTTATTTTTTTTGATGGATTTTGAGGCTGAAATTGGTGTTATATGTGGTTTTTTGGGTATTCTGATCTCAAATTTGCCCTTTTCGAAACTGTCGGATAAATGGTTTGGCGACCATCTTGGATTATTTTCCTGACAAAGGTGCCCATACTAAAGCAATGGGAAATTTAAAATATCTTCTTCTGGAGAACTACTAGTCCGAATTCAATAATATTTGGCAGGAAGCATCCTTAGGGCTTAGGGATCCAAGTTTGTTCAAGTGAAGTGGTTAATTTGACCAGTGGCCATCTTGGTTTTCGGCCGGTTTTAGGAAATGTCTTTAAAAATCTCTCCGAAACGGCTTGTGGAATCAATTCAAAACTTATGAAACCTCATCTAGCAAAGACATAAGCCAAGTTTGTTCAAGACGACTTGATTGACTGAACAGTTCGGCAGCCATCTTGGATGACATAGTTTTCCCGAAAACGACTGCTTCTCCAGAATCGCTGAATTGATCAGGCCGAAATTTGGGAGATATGATTAGGGACTAAGGGCCATTAAAGTTTGTTCAAGGGAAGTTGCTCCGTCAAAAAACATGGCCACCGTGGGCCAATCAAAATGTAGCGTGTTTGGCGGACATATTGGATTTTTTTATTTGATGGATTTTGAGACCAAAATTGGTTTCTATAAATGTTTTTGGGTATTCTGAGCTCAAATTTGCAACTTTTAGCTCACCTGGCCAGAATGGTCAAGTGAGCTTATGCCATGGCGACCGTCCGGTGTCCGTCCGTCTGTCCATCTGTGCGTCCGTCCATCCGTCAACTTTTTCCTTTAAGCGACTTCTTAATAACCACTGGGCCGATTTCAATTATATTTGGCAGGAAGTATTCTTAGGGTATAGGGATCCAAGTTTGTTCAAACAACGCCGATTTGGCCGGTGGCCATCTTGGATTTTGGCCGATTTTAGGAAATGGCTTTAAAAATCTCCGAAACCGCTTGGTTTAATATCATATAGGGCAAGAGCTGAACCAAGTTTGTTCGAAGGAACTTGATTGGCCAAATGGTTCGGCGGCCATCTTGAATGACCTAGTTTTCGTGAAAACGACTTATTCTGCAGAACCGCTGAACGGATCGGGCTGAAATTTTGGGGATATGATTATGGACTAAGGGCCATTAAGGTTTGTTCATGGGAAGTTGATAGGTGAAAACCATGGCTGCCATGGACCAATCAAATTTTAGCTTGTTTTGGCTGCCATATTCAATTTTTTATTTGATGGATTTTGAAGCCGAAATTGGTTTTCTTAACTCCGCTTACTTGTCAGTCAGCTGCCAAACTAGATATTAAATTCCAATTAACAGATTAACCTTTCCAATACTGGCGAAATATTTAAGATATGTATTATGTGCTCTGACATCTATGCTCTTAAAAATATTTGAAATGTATTTGATTGAAAGTTGTTGCTGTCTTAGGCAGCAATGAAAGTCAAATTATTTTCTAAATCAACTCCAGCTCACCCTACCCCTGCTCCTAACTCAGTGATTCAGCCAGATGTGCATGTGTTAAATGGATTGTGTGGTGATGGGGAATAACCTGCTATAAAGACCACCTACCTGCCTTTAGAGACCATTTTCTTCAAATTGTAATTAAACCTCTAGTAACCTTCTGACTGAGTTTTTGCAGACGACATATTCCAAAGGTTATATCTCTGAACCTGATAAATATTTTGAAAACAATTGGACTGAAAGTTGTTGGTGGCTAAGCTGCCAACAACTTTCAGTCGAATTGTTTTCAAAATATTCAACAAGTCAAAGCTTTTGAAAATTGAAATTATTGACTGCACTGGCTTGCAGCAGTGAGACAGTTAAGAAACCAGCTGTGGTTAGCACTGATATCATCTATTTTCACTTAAACATTGTTCAAAATCACTAATGCAAAAGAAACAGTCCAGAGATTGTTGTCAATATCTCAAAAACTAAATCATTTGACTGAAAGTCATTGGAAGTGACACTGATGGATGTAAAACTTAAGTAAGATTAGTTGAAATGCCAATGTTCCAGGTGAGCGATACAGGCCCATTGGGCCTCTTGTTGAAACTGTCGGATAAACGGTTTGGCGGCCATCTTGGATAATTATCTCGTCAAAAGCTTCCATGCTAAAGCAATGGGAAATTTAAAATGTCTTCTCGAGAACTACCAGGACGATTTCAATTATATTTGGCAAGAAGCATCCTTAGGTCATAAGGATCCAAGTTTGTTCAAATGAACCCGAACGGCGAAATCTGCCCAGCAGCCATTTTGGATTTTGGCCGATTTCAGGAAATGTCTTTAAAAATCTTCTCCGAAACCACTTGGGGAATCTTCATCTAGGCCAAGAGGTAAGCCAAGTTTGTTCAAAGAGGACTTGATTGACCAAATGGTTCGGCAACCATCTTGGATGACCTAGTTTTCACGAAAATGACTCCTCTAGAATCGCTGAAGGGATCAGGCCAAAATTTGGGCCGTTAAAATTTGTTCACGGAAAGTTGATCCATCAAAAAAACATGGGCCAATCAAAATGTAGTGTGTTTGGGAGCCATATTGCACTTGCAAAAATGTCCACAAACTCATTTAAAAGACTGTTAAACCACCCACCAACAATTTGGACAAAAATTGATGGTGCTCCAGGTGAGCGACACAGGCCCCTTGGGCCTCTTGTTTATATAGATTTGTATTTAATTTGATTTGTCATTTGAATGTTTATTAGATCAGTATTACACATTACAATGACATCACAAGAGGAAGGTGTCATCTGTGCGAATAACACCTCCCCCACCCACCCTTCCTTCATCTTGTTTCTAAATTTAAGAAAATGTTATTAAAATGCTGTCAGGACACGTTTTAACCTCCTTTAAAAATTCCCAGAAATGTCAGTGTGTTAAGTTACACATTTGAAAGAGGAAACTCTGCCTGTGAATGTCACAGCATTGATGATTTCTTTGTCTAGATAATGTTCTCTGTAACTGTGAGAGAGGCTAGAATGCTCAGGGTAACTCATTCATTGTGTGGCCAAATAAATTGCATCCTAACCGTGGATTTAAACTGCTATTCGCTTGACAAATTTCACTAGAGCAACTGAACTTTATCAGCTACTCTTGTCCTTGCCGCCAGTTATCTGTGCAAAAGGAAATAAATGTATAATTGCACTCATCTGTTATTTTTCACCAATTTACATTAATTTTTATAATAGGTTAATGTGAATGTGTATTTCTGTGATACATGTTAAACGCTGTCTTTTTTTACTGTACACAGCATCATTCACATACTTTCATAATCTCACGCTTACATTACCTACTGTTACTTACATTGTGCATAGGAGTAGAGATTCTTTCACATCACTGTGTATGCTTTACATTGCCTAATTCACAGAATGTGTTTGTGGGCCTGGAAGTGGGTGTTCTGCCGGAGACTATTTATGGCCTTCATAATATTATATAAATTTCAAAGGTTTAGTAGATAGCAATAAATAGTCAGAAATTAGAATATATCTCAATCTAATTCTATTTATCTAAAGATTTATCGTGTACATAAATAAAGAATTCTAGCATCCCTATAACGCTTATGGCACTGTTATTATGTATCATTTTAGATTTTAATCTATATGTACCATACCATTAAACTTTTTAAAATTAAATTATTATCATAGTTGATAATGTTTTTGATATAATTAGAAGTATGTTAAATATTTTGAAAACAATTTGACTGCAACAACTGCCTGCCAAATTATTTTTCATAAGTATTCAATGTGTGTAATATATTGTTATCTTAAAATCCTGTTTTTGTGAAAATTTAACATACTACATAAGTATTATTTATTGTGGAGAATGTTAGGTAATGTAGTGTGTGTCTTTTGAAACTTCGTTGTTAATCACGCACTTCATTAAACATGAATTCCAGGTCAGATCTCACCAAAGTTTCTAATGTGAGCCGTGATTAATTATGTTCAATATTTTGAATTAATACTTTCACCAACGAAATCACATTATCTTAATTTCAAAGCAACCGTACATGACAGCAGTGGAGTATTTTGAAAAGAATTTGACAGGAAACCATTACTGCCTAAAGGCTTTCATGCGTATTAATTTCAAAATATTCAACAGCATATTTTTTAAATCATGAAAAAAATTGTATTAAAGTATTTACCACCTTAATGCTCAAAATCTGTGAAAGTTTATTTGTGCCAATTCCAGGTAAAAAAAAGACAATTTTGGAAATTTTACCACTGGAATGCATGGCGTGCTTATCAAGCGAGCCATTCCAGTGGTAAAATATAAAAAGTTATTTTTCTTTTGGCCTGCCAATAAAGATTTTTCAATGATACTGAAAAGGCTAGTTTTGGCCGACTTGACCATAAATGGCTAAATCGGTAATGTACATTAGCTATAGTATCCTATACTCTCACCATTATGGACAAATTTGTGAAATTGTTCTTTGTGTGTCAAAATGTTATTTAAACAAATACTGCTAGCAAATGTATGAGTCATGCTGGACAGCAATGGCCACCAAGAAGCACAGTCTAGCTGTCAGTATGTTACATGCTGTTCAGAATATTCATTAAAGTGAAGCACAAACCTTATATCTAACAACACTAAGTTTAATCATTGATGATAGGAATCAAATATGTTAGTTTTTGGCAACCCCTAAACAAAGCGTAGGATGGCGTGACATAGGCTTGTGCGATTATTGCTTTAAGTGATCAATTTTTAGCTCACCTGGCCAGAATAGTCAAGTGAGTTTATGCGATGGCGGTCATCTGTGTGTCGTCAGTCGTCCGTCAACTTTTTCTTTAAACGACTTCTTAAGAACTACTGAGCCGATTTCAATTATATTTAGCAGGAAGCATCCATAGGGCATAGAGATTCAAGTTTGTTCTAACGAAGCCGATCGGCCAAAATCCAAGATGGCCAAAATGGCCGATTTTTAGAAACACTAAAAAATCTCCGAAACCGCTGGCGGAATTGATTCAAAACTCATAACACATCATCTATTGCAATGGTAGACCCAAGTTTGTTCAAGGCAACCTGATTAGGCAATTTGCCTGGTGGCCATCTTGGATGACCTAGTTTTCGCGAAAACGACTTCTCCCGAACCGCTGAAGGGATAGACCTGAAATTTGGTATATATGCTTAGGGACCAAGGTCCATTCAAATTTGGTCAAGGGAAGTTCGTACGTTAAAAAACATGGTCGCCATCAACCAATCAAAATTTAGCGTTTGTTGGTCATATTGGCTTTTTTGTATTTGATGTATTTTGATGGTGAAAATTGCTTTATATATGCTTATCCATGTGGCGAGTTCAAATATGCCACTTTCGAGACTGTCGGATAAACGGTTTGGCTACCATCTTGGTTTGTTTTCCCGCCATAGGCTCCCATAGTAAAGCAATGGGGAATTCTTTAAACGACTTCTTCTCAAGAACCACTGGGCCAATTTCAATTATATGTTGGAGGAAGCATTCATAGGGCATAGAGATTCAAGTTTGTTCAAACGAAGCGGATCGGTCAAAATCCACGATGGCCACTGGCCAAAATGGCTGATTTTTTGAAACACTTTAAAAAATCTCCGAAACCGCTGGAGAAATTGATTCAAAACTCATAACACATCATCTGTGGCAACGGTAGACCCAAATTTGTTCAAGGCAACCTGATTGGCCGATTTGCTTGGTGGCCATCTTGGATGACCTAGTTTTCCAGAAAACTACCTCTCCCGAACCGCTGAAGGGATAGAGCTGAAATTTATTAAATATGCTTAGGGACCAAGCGCCATTCAAATTTGTTCAAAGGAATTTCGTACGTTAAAAAACATGTCCGGCATCAACCAATCAAAATTTAGCATTTGTTGGTCATATTGGTTTTTTTTGTATTTGATGTATTTTAATGGCGAAAATTGCTCGATATATGCTTATCAGTGTGGCAAATATGCCACTTTCGAGACTGTCGGATAAATGGTTTGGCTACAATCTTGGTTTGATTTTTAATTTATTTTAATTTTTTGAATAAATTTATTCATTAAAGGGATAAGGCAGTTTTAACTTTGAAACACATCACTTTTTCCCGAGAGTAACATTGAATTCAGAGAATCATGGGTAATGATGATTGTACATTTACATATATAAGGAGAGATTATACATGGGCTTTCACTGAAGTGATCTGCATGTGTATGGTGATGGTTAATTGTCATTTAAAATGCACTTCATTGGGTATTGCTGGTAAAAAAAATCTCTTGTTTTATGTGGGCATAGCTAATTACAGCTTTTTAAAAATCTTAGTAAGCAGGTGAAATGTGTTAGTGCATGTGCATATGTAGGTGAGAGCTTCGCTACAAATATAGTGAGTGTCTGGCTTTTAACATTTTTGTCTTTAATTTAGTCAAATAATATGTTCTTGTATACTAAAGCAGTGAGAATATTCTAAAGCACTGGATATGTTAAAGTTTTCAAAACATTTTATCCACTTATAAATGAAGGATGCGCTAGCTGAAACTGTTAATGACAGAAGATTATAAGCCAGGGTATCAGATAATTTATTTATTTATAGAACTTACACCCTTCAGCCTCTGTTCTGTTTTTAATGCAACCTGAAATCCCCCCGGATCTGATTTTCAAAACATCTGAACATAACTGCTGGTGCATACTTTAACCCTCGGAATTGTTCAGGAAAATTTCAATTTTCTAATAGAAAATGTCCATTTGCAGACTAAGAGAACTGTTTTTGAAAATTTACCACTGGAATGACTGGCTCGGTTAAAGAGCCAGTCATTCCACTGGTAAATTTTCAGAAATAGTATTCCTTGGTCTGCAAGTAGACATTTCTCAAGACCACTGCAGAAGCCGTTTAGCATATCAGTCAAAAACGGCTTCTGCAGTGGTCTTGTGAAATGTCCATTTGCAGACAAAGATAAGACTGGGTTTTTTTAATTTACCACTGGAACGACTGGAGCCAGTCATACTAGTGGTAAATTTTTAAAAATAGTCTTCTCTTGGTCTGCAAACGGACATTTTATATGAAAAAAATTAAAAACAAATTTGAGGGTTAAAGGGTAAAAAAAGACCCACCATTTTTGCCCGTAAAGTTATTTCTAATAGCAAATGACTTGTATGAAGTGACTAACCTGTCTAGCGGGTATGTTTGGATGGCACATGCATGGGCTGTTATGGACAGGCTGTATAAGTATTTAAACATAAGTCAAACGCACAATTTGCTTGCCAGAGCGAGTCTCATTACATGGGTTTGGTACTTCACATGGAAGTACTTCAGAAAAACATATGTATGAAATATTCTAGGAGGTAAAGTGTTAACATAAATTAATTTAATAATTTTGAAATATTTATAAATATTAAAAATAATAATATTATTATTAATATTTGTCCTTTTTCACAGGGTCTGCTACAGAATTAGTTCACAGATTTTAACAGCAGTTTCTTCCACTATAACTGCGCGTGTACTTTCAAATTTCCATTGTGAGATTTTAAAACTAAGTTGTTGCTGGGTTGGTAAGTTTATTACTATTTGTTATCGCATTGCGTGCATAATTTTGTTTAAATCAACTAACTAGTCGATTTATTTATCTCTTGAATAATTAAATTGTTTATTATGTGATGTATATTCTTTATGAAAACAAGCTATGTATGGGAGTAATAGATGTATTTGTTCAAACTGTCACCGTAGTTATAGACTTGTTATTCATCATATCAAATTTTAAGTACGTTCCTCCTTTTGTCATTTTTCTTTGTTGATGATTGTCAGTCCATCTGTATTTATGTTACAATTCCTGAAGTTGAGGGGTAATGTGTCCTATGCTCACTAGTCTTTCTCCATTGGCAAATAAGTATCTGTCCAGATTTAAAGACATCTTCACCAATCATGATACAGTCAAACCTGTCTATAATGGACACCTGCTTTTTGGACCATATAGTGGTGCTTTAAATTTCAACTTTCGACATTTTTAATTTCCTAATAGAAAATGTCCATTTCCAGACCAAGAGATTATTTTGGGAAAGTTTTCAATGGATGACTGGCTCGGTTATCTAGCCAGTCATTCCAGTGGCAAAATTTAATAGATAATAATCACTTGACTTGCAAATGGACCTCCACTATGCAGTTTAAATTTTCTTAATGAATATTGATCATTAAAGAATTAATATGAATCTGCACCTACGATCTACAAAGGATGGGTGCGCTTAAATCAGGTACAACATATAGTAGTAAAGGGTGGAAGAGGTGTGTGTATGGGCCATCAGACCTTGTGCCTAATCCAGTGAAGGGATGAGAGGTGTGTGTGGGTGGGCCATCAGACCTTGTGCCTAATCCAGTGAAGGGATGAGAGGTGTGTGTGGGTGGGCCATCAGACCTTGTGCCTAATCCAGTGAAGGGATGAAAGAGGTGTGTGTGTGTGTGGGCCATCAGACCGTGTGCCTAATCCAGTGAAGGGATGAAAGAGGTGTGTGTGTGTGTGGGCCATCAGACCGTGTGCCTAATCCAGTGAAGGGATGAAAGAGGTGTGTGTGTGTGTGGGCCATCAGACCGTGTGCCTAATCCAGTGAAGGGATGGAAGAGGTGTGTGTATGGGCCATCAGACCTTGTGCCTAATCCAGTGAAGGGATGAGAGGTGTGTGTGGGCCATCAGACCTTGTGCCTAATCCAGTGAAGGGATGAGAGGTGTGTGTGGGTGGGCCATCAGACCGTGTGCCTAATCCAGTGAAGAGATGAAAGAGGTGTGTGTATGGGCCATCAGACCTTGTGCCTAATCCAGTGAAGGGATGAAAGAGGTATGTGTGTGTGGGTGGGCCATCAGACCGTGTGCCTAATCCAGTGAAGGGATGAAAGAGGTGTGTATGGGCCATCAGACCTTGTGCCTAATCCAGTGAAGGGATGAGAGGTGTGTGTGGGTGGGCCATCAGACCTTGTGCCTAATCCAGTGAAGGGATGAGAGGTGTGTGTGGGTGGGCCATCAGACCTTGTGCCTAATCCAGTGAAGGGATGAGAGGTGTGTGTGGGCGGGCCATCAGACCGTGTGCCTAATCCAGTGAAGGGATGAGAGGTGTGTGTGGGCGGGCCATCAGACCTTGTGCCTAATCCAGTGAAGGGATGAAAGAGGTGTGTGTATGGGCCATCAGACCTTGTGCCTAATCCAGTGAAGGGATGAAAGAGGTGTGTGTATGGGCCATCAGACCGTGTGCCTAATCCAGTGAAGGGATGAAAGAGGTGTGTGTGTGTGTGTGTGTGGCCCATCAGACTTTTGTGCCTAATATGGTGAAGGGGTGGAAGAGGTGTGTGTGGGCCATTAGACCGTGTGCCTAATCCAGTGAAGGGATGAAAGAGGTGTGTGTGTGTGTGGGCCATCAGACCTTGTGCCTAATCCAGTGAAGGGATGGAAGAGGTATGTGTGTGTGTGGGCCATCAGACTGTGTGCCTAATCCAGTGAAGGGATGAAAGAGGTGTGTGTGTGTGGGCCATCAGACCTTGTGCCTAATCCAGTGAAGGGATGAAAGAGGTGTGTGTGTGTGGGCCATCAGACTTCTGTGCCTAATATGGTGAAGGGGTGGAAGAGGTGTGTGTGGGCCATCAGACCATGTGCCTAATCCAGTGAAGGGATGAAAGAGGTGTGTGTGTGTGGGCCATCAGACTTCTGTGCCTAATATGGTGAAGGGATGGAAGAGGTGCGATTGGGCCATCAGACCTTGTGCCTAATCCAGTGAAGGGATGAAAGAGGTGTGTGTCTGTGGGCCATCAGACTGTGTGCCTAATCCAGTGAAGGGATGAAAGAGGTGTGTGTGTGTGGGCCATCAGACCGTGTGCCAAATCCAGTGAAGGGATGAGAGGTGTGTGTGGGTGGGCCATCAGACTGTGTGCCTAATCCAGTGAAGGGATGAGAGGTGTGTGTGGGTGGGCCATCAGACCGTGTGCCTAATCCAGTGAAGGGATGAGAGGTGTGTGTGGGTGGGCCATCAGACTGTGTGCCTAATCCAGTGAAAGGATGAGAGGTGTGTGTGGGTGGGCCATCAGACCTTGTGCCTAATCCAGTGAAGGGATGAAAGAGGTGTGTGTGTGTGTGGGCCATCAGACCGTGTGCCTAATCCAGTGAAGGGATGAAAGAGGTGTGTGTGTGTGTGGGCCATCAGACCGTGTGCCTAATCCAGTGAAGGGATGAAAGAGGTGTGTGTGTGTGTGGGCCATCAGACCGTGTGCCTAATCCAGTGAAGGGATGGAAGAGGTGTGTGTATGGGCCATCAGACCTTGTGCCTAATCCAGTGAAGGGATGAGAGGTGTGTGTGGGCCATCAGACCTTGTGCCTAATCCAGTGAAGGGATGAGAGGTGTGTGTGGGTGGGCCATCAGACCGTGTGCCTAATCCAGTGAAGAGATGAAAGAGGTGTGTGTATGGGCCATCAGACCTTGTGCCTAATCCAGTGAAGGGATGAAAGAGGTATGTGTGTGTGGGTGGGCCATCAGACCGTGTGCCTAATCCAGTGAAGGGATGAAAGAGGTGTGTATGGGCCATCAGACCTTGTGCCTAATCCAGTGAAGGGATGAGAGGTGTGTGTGGGTGGGCCATCAGACCTTGTGCCTAATCCAGTGAAGGGATGAGAGGTGTGTGTGGGTGGGCCATCAGACCTTGTGCCTAATCCAGTGAAGGGATGAGAGGTGTGTGTGGGCGGGCCATCAGACCGTGTGCCTAATCCAGTGAAGGGATGAGAGGTGTGTGTGGGCGGGCCATCAGACCTTGTGCCTAATCCAGTGAAGGGATGAAAGAGGTGTGTGTATGGGCCATCAGACCTTGTGCCTAATCCAGTGAAGGGATGAAAGAGGTGTGTGTATGGGCCATCAGACCGTGTGCCTAATCCAGTGAAGGGATGAAAGAGGTGTGTGTGTGTGTGTGTGTGGCCCATCAGACTTTTGTGCCTAATATGGTGAAGGGGTGGAAGAGGTGTGTGTGGGCCATTAGACCGTGTGCCTAATCCAGTGAAGGGATGAAAGAGGTGTGTGTGTGTGTGGGCCATCAGACCTTGTGCCTAATCCAGTGAAGGGATGGAAGAGGTATGTGTGTGTGTGGGCCATCAGACTGTGTGCCTAATCCAGTGAAGGGATGAAAGAGGTGTGTGTGTGTGGGCCATCAGACCTTGTGCCTAATCCAGTGAAGGGATGAAAGAGGTGTGTGTGTGTGGGCCATCAGACTTCTGTGCCTAATATGGTGAAGGGGTGGAAGAGGTGTGTGTGGGCCATCAGACCATGTGCCTAATCCAGTGAAGGGATGAAAGAGGTGTGTGTGTGTGGGCCATCAGACTTCTGTGCCTAATATGGTGAAGGGATGGAAGAGGTGCGATTGGGCCATCAGACCTTGTGCCTAATCCAGTGAAGGGATGAAAGAGGTGTGTGTCTGTGGGCCATCAGACTGTGTGCCTAATCCAGTGAAGGGATGAAAGAGGTGTGTGTGTGTGGGCCATCAGACCGTGTGCCAAATCCAGTGAAGGGATGAGAGGTGTGTGTGGGTGGGCCATCAGACTGTGTGCCTAATCCAGTGAAGGGATGAGAGGTGTGTGTGGGTGGGCCATCAGACCGTGTGCCTAATCCAGTGAAGGGATGAGAGGTGTGTGTGGGTGGGCCATCAGACTGTGTGCCTAATCCAGTGAAAGGATGAGAGGTGTGTGTGGGTGGGCCATCAGACCTTGTGCCTAATCCAGTGAAGGGATGAGAGGTGTGTGTGTGGGCCATCAGACCTTGTGCCTAATCCAGTGAAGGGATGAAAGAGGTGTGTGTGTGTGGGCCATCAGACCGTGTGCCTAATCCAGTGAAGGGATGAAAGAGGTGTGTGTGTGTGGGCCATCAGACCGTGTGCCTAATCCAGTGAAGGGATGAAAGAGGTGTGTGTGTGTGTGGGCCATCAGACCGTGTGCCTAATCCAGTGAAGGGATGAGAGGTGTGTGTGTGTGTGGCCCATCAGACTTCTGTGCCTAATATGGTGAAGGGATGGAAGAGGTGTGGGTGGGCCATCAGACCTCTGTGCCTAATCCGGCGAATAGATGGAAGAGGTGCGGGTGGACCATCAGACCTCTGCCTAATCCCATGAAGGAAGATCCATCAAAGAGTAGTCACTAAAGACAGGTGGCTGTTTAATGCAGGTCATATATGATGGAAAATAAGTTTAGGATGATGGTCGTTTAAGCAGAGGTGGTTATTCAAACACCTGTCTCATCAAACACCAGTCTAAATGAACATCAAAACAGGTAGTCTCTTGATCAGGTGTATTGAAATTACCTGTCTTTGATCGATTCTAGTTTCTAATTAAATAATTGATGCTCAATAATGATCAAGAAAATACACAAATCATGTCCATTTGCTACCCAAGGGAAGAATGTTTTGAAAAAGGGAGCTCTGTTACTTCAAGATGGAAACTAAAAACCTACTTGGTCATCAAATGTAGATGTCACAGAGTTGCTGTAAAAGTTGTCTTTGTTTGGCTTCAGTATTAATTAACGCCCCCCCCCCCCCTGTTCGCCTGCAAATTGATCTATTCATTAAGACAAATTTGTAATTTTCTTAATGATTTAATGATCAAGATTTCTTAAGTGATTTTACTTCATTATTAAATTGGGTCACAAATTTACGTGTTAATTTGATTACATCATATATCTGTATGAAATTACATATATTTAGTTTTGTATTATCATTGCCATCTGCGTGTAGATAACTGTCATCCTTCATGACGGGCGAGTGACATGATTGTTTATATTCTAATTACCTGTACATAGAGCGTTAGATATCTGAAGTCTGTAAGGATTCACTTAATATGAAGAGCTGCTAAATGATATTTATCCCTTTAATGGCTAAATTTGGTCACGAAAATCTAAATATTTGCTTATTGAATGTCCATTTTCAGTCCAAGAGAAGACTATTTTTTTCAGATTTACCCCTGGAATGACTGGCTCGGTTGCCAGTCATTCTAGTGCTAAATTTTCAAAAATTGTCTTGTCTTGGCCTGCAAATGGACATTACTGAAGAGAACTGCAAACTGCAGATGCTGTATTTGGCATGAAAAGGTTAATGATGGTGTGGTAAGGAATACAGGTGTTACATTTCAAACAGGTAATGGTGAAAGATGTTGTTATCTTATACAGTAACAATTTTCAGCAATACCATCTTCAAAACTAATACCCATAATCATGGTAATTGGAGCTGAATAGCGCACAATTCAGACAGTAAATCATTTCATATGTTATGTCATTGACGCACTAACAAATTGATATGTTTTATCTGGGTTTTAACGACGACAGTTTGGCATATCCTACCAAAAATCATCATCATCATGTGTTAATACCTTTTGGAGGTCTTCCATAACTGGATATTTTGTGCCAAAGTTCATGCGCTAATTATGCGAATTATGCACATGATCATAACTCTAATAGCATCTTATCAAACTGTAAGACACTGGAAAGAAAATCAGATTATGTGATCAGGTTGATCACTGATACTCATTACAAGTATCGTTGCTTTTTTCATTTGGCTCGCTACATACATTACATATTAACTCTTTAATGTTCGCGATAGATCAAGAAGATTACAACATTTGCTTTTTGGATGTCCATTTCAGGGCCATGAAAAGACTATTATTGAAAATTTACGACTGGAATGGCTGGTTCAGTTGCCAAGTGTCATTCCAGTGGTAAATTTTCAAAAATAGTCTTCTATTGAGCGGCAGATAGACATTGTTTAAGAACCATGCAGAGGCCGTCTTTGTCTGACTTGACCAGTAAAGTGTTTAAAAAGCAACAATACTTGACACCCAGTATCAGGGATCATATTAATTAGGACATCCAGAAGAGCTAATCAAAGTCTTATCATTCCGGCCAGTCTACTTATATGGCTACCCAGTCCTTGCACCAACATGGCAGGCACCGTAACATCCAGCTGGTCTACTTCTGCTATCCTTCCTCATACTATCTATTAGCCATGCTCCATCTACCCATCCCACTCTGCTTCCTGTCCATCCATCTTATTTTGATTTACATCTGCTCATCTTCTCTCCCACCCTGTAGCCAGTCCACCTAATCATGCTTCCTGTGTACCTCATCTGCCTCTACCTATCCCATCTGCTTCCTTTGTATCTCATCTGCCTCTACCTATCCCATCTTCTTCCTTTGTACCTCATCTGCCTCTACCTATCCCATCTGCTTCCTTTGTACCTCATCTGCCTCTACCTATCCCATCTTCCTTTGTACCTCATCTGCCTCTACCTATCCCATCTTCTTCCTTTGTACCTCATCTGCCTCTACCTATCCCATCTTCTTCCTTTGTACCTCATCTGCCTCTACCTATCCCATCTTCTTCCTTTGTACCTCATCTGCCTCTGCCTTTCTCATCTTCTTCATTTGTACCTCATCTGCCTCTACCTCTGCCATCTTCTTCCTTTGTACCTCATCTGCCTCTACCTATCCCATCTGCTTCCTTTGTACCTCATCTGCCTCTGCCTTTCTCATCTGCTTCCTTTGTACCTCATCTGCCTCTACCTCTGCCATCTTCTTCCTTTGTACCTCATCTGCCTCTACCTATCCCATCTTCTTCCTTTGTACCTCATCTGCCTCTACCTATCCCATCTGCTTCCTTTGTACCTCATCTGCCTCTGCCTATCCCATCTTCTTCCTTTGTACCTCATCTGCCTCTGCCTTTCTCATCTTCTTCCTTTGTACCTCATCTGCCTCTACCTCTGCCATCTTCTTCCTTTGTACCTCATCTGCCTCTACCTCTGCCATCTTCTTCCTTTGTACCTCATCTGCCTCTACCTATCCCATCTGTTTCCTTCCTAACCACATTAACCTTTTATTGCCTAAATTTGGTCAAATCAAAATATTTGCTTATTAAATGTCCATAGCTGGCAAAGAGAAGACTATTTCTGAATGTGTTCTACTGGAATGGCTGGCTCGAGTATCGAGCCAGTCATTCCAGTGGTAAAGTTTTAAAAAACCATCGGGCTGCAAATGGAGATTCCTCAAGGTCACTGCAGAGGCTATTTTTGCCATGAAAGGGTTAACCCTTTAATGGTCAAATTGGACAAAGCCCGCCTAGGCAATGGTCTTATGGAATGTCCATTTGCAGGCCAAGATTTTTCTTAAATTTATCATTTGAATTACAGGCTAGTTGACCGATTAAGTCAGTCCAGTGGTAAATGTTCAATAATTGTCTTCTGTTGGCCTGCAAATGGACATTGGTCAAGAAAATCAATGTATTTGCTTATTGAATCATAGGCATTAACGCATTAATATATTCTCTCCTATAACCGTCATATATCTCACTCACTCTGCTAAGTCTCTCTTGTCTATTTATTTAGTAGCATACATGATTTTCATTTCTTGTAAAATATCTCATGAGTATTACTTAGCTAAGTAGTAAAGTTAATTAATTAATATGTAAATAGTGTAATATATTTTTCAGCATCCATAAAATATAGCTATATGAGAATTTGTGTGTAAAAATTAATGCTTCTGTGTTAACTATTGAGCCAGCAATCTGCTTTACCTATCCATGGTTCATTTGATAGAATATACCTGTGATTGGGCTTTTGTTTTGCCTGTGAATCAGAAAGGGGGGACACAAGTATCACTTAAATGGTGGATTTATGAATTGGTCTGCATGCTGGCTTGAAAATCGTTTTATTGGGGTCCCCTTTTAGATACAAGATTACCCTGAAAAGGCACTACATTCACAGCAATGGTTAGTATAATCATGATTGGTCTTATCCTAGTGTAAACAAACTTCAAACTTATCCGCTCATGGTAAACCAGGCGAAAACCAATCACTGCAGTTGTCTTAAGGAATGTCCATTTACAGGCTAAGAGGACTGTCTGGAAATGTACCACTGGAATGACAAGCCTGTTCCCTTGGCCTGCAATAAGCAAATATTACGATTTTCATGACCAGATTTGCCCATTAATGGATTAATCTTTAGTGATGAAGAAAATAAAACATCTGCATTAAAGTATTTGTGTTTGAACTGTCAGAAATTTGACCGACAGACTGACCAACTTATACTAGTTGTGTTACAACTATGGATTTGGTTCGTTAAAGTGCATTTGCAGGTCAAGAGGCTATTTGTGACAATTTTACAACTGGAAAGACTGGCTCATGATCAGAACCAGCCAGTTAAGCGTTAAATTTTGAAAATAGTCTTACTCTGCAAATGGGGATTTATCAACAGCGTTGCAGAAGGCATTTTGTCAAGCTTAACCAATAAAGGGTTAATCCACATTGACATGGATCACATGTATAAATCTTGTGGACATTAATTACACTGGGTCAAAGGTCGTAGTGATTTTGATACCGATATCAGTTTTTGCTCCAAATGTTTTATTCTCTGTAGCCATTCCTTAGCATAACGTCCTTTGGAAGAAGAGGTCATTATGTGATCACAAGCTCCAAGGTCAGGGCTAGTGTTTTCAGTTTATAATGTTAACCGTCTGCTTGCTAAGTTATTGCAGACAGCAGATTCCAGGGGTTATATCTGTAAGGCCTGCTAAATATTTTGAAAATTTGTCTGAAAATTGTTGGTGGAAGCCACCAACAACTTTCAGTCAAATTGTTTACAAAATATTCAGCACGTCAAGCGTTTTTGTTCATTCATTCTGCTGGTTTGCAGCAGCGAGCCAGTTAAATATCATGGTCTTAGTAATCTTCATATTACAAGTGCAACAAGCTACCATTGCAACCTAGGCAGCTTTGCAAAAAATTTCAAAAACCTGATCGACAGACAAAGACAGTGAGACAGAAAATCTTTATACTCTCTCCTTCACTGTAACAATGACATTATATTTAGTCATAGAATGACGCTTGATCAGCTATGAGAATCGACGAGACATATAATTTAGCAGAGTTTATATAATTACCTTGATTGTGCTAAAGTTTATTTTTACTTACTTGATAAGATCATTTCATACTGTTTACGTAGCTTAGTGAATAAGTTATGATTTTGCTTACAGCTGATATTTTGAGAAATTTATACTATGTTTTAACTTGTATTTATAAAGTTTGATGCTGTATACATATGCAAATTAAAGTTATGTGATTGTTCTGTGGAAACCAGGATTCCTCTAATGTGCCTAGGTTTGATTCAGTTGTATATCAATCATTCGCTTTACATTATAGATCACTGTCCCAATGATAGAAGCAATAGTTTTATGTAAGCAAGTATTGATTGCAAAAGTAATATTCCTGTCAAAATAGAGTGATCTGGGTGGATTTCATAAAAGCTTAAGAGAAAATGTTTAACTTGAACAAATTTCTATGGCAACTGGAATGTGAAGTCAAATTTTATCTGCAGTAAAAGCCTTATGCCATCCACCCGGTTACCTTCATTACCACGCTGCTAATCACAGTATCTCATTTACATGACAATCAGATACTGCTATTTTGAAAATACCTTGAGTTGTTGCTTTTAGCAGTATACGATTGATCGCAGTGAATTTGCCTCTGGTACCTTTCCCGTGAAGCAGGGTTGAATTCAAAATAACCCTTTAATGTTCAATGTGGACAAAACCAGTCTGTCGTCATCGTGAGGAATGACCATAAACCAGTCTGTCGTCATCGTGAGGAATGACCATAAACCAGTCTGTCGTCATCGTGAGGAATGACCATAAACCAGTCTGTCGTCATCGTGAGGAATGACCATTGGCAGGCTAATAAGAACATTTGAAATTTTACCACTGGAATGACAAGCTCAATAACCGAAGCAGTTATTCCAGTGGTAATTTTACAAAATTACCTTCTCTTGGGCGTGCAAATGGACATTCACTCAGAAAATTTAATATTCTTGACCAATTATTGACCACTACCTGTCTGACTGCTTCAAGCCATCAGACAATAATTTCAGTGGGCAATAACTGCTGAAAATATTGAAATCAATTTGACTAAAAGTTGTTGGTGGTTTAGTCACCAACAACTTTCAGTCAAATTGTTTTCGAAATATTCAGCATATCAAAAAAAAACCACGGAAAAGGTAGTCTGCAGAAATTCAGCTGGTTAACGTGTTAACCAATGTTCCTATGTTATATTGTTACATTTATAAATGTGAATAGAGTTACTCATCTGCTCATACAATGCAAAATATTTTCAAAGATATTTATATTCAAACAATTAGAGCAATAAGATTTTGACTGCATTTGTATTCACTCAGTCGATGATCATGGCGTGAGTAATGCGAACATGGGAACAAATACACTATACATTGATGCCACTAACACCGAGATCACTTCTAGTTAGCGAAACATTCTTATACCAATACATGTTGCTCTATGATAACTTCGTTAAGCTTTGTTTAATAAATATATATTGAACTTATCACTTCATATTCTTTCTACCATGATGCTGATGTGGATTATTTCATTGCCTACAAACAGGTGATTTGACATTATGTATGGTGTGCAGAGGTGCCACATCCATATGGGTGTTGGAGGCAAATATATCGCAAAAATTACTGATATAATTTGGCTCAAATAATAACGCAACCAAGGACCTTAATGCAAGAGTTACAGACTTTGGCCATGATCCAGATAAAATGAACCCAGATCTATGGACATCTCTGAAACTATTGGTCTGATTTAGCTGAAGTTTGATTGAACACAAGAAAGGGTGTGATCATAGGATTTCACAACTTTGGCCATGATCCAGATAAAATGAACCCAGATCTATGGACATCTCTGAAACTATTGGTCTGATTTAGCTGAAGTTTGATTGAACACAAGAAAGGGTGTGATCATAGGATTTCACAACTTTGGCCATGATCCAGATAAAATGAACCCAGATCTATGGACATCTCTGAAACTATTGGTCTGATTTAGCTGAAGTTTGATTGAACACAAGAAAGGGTGTGATCATAGGATTTCACAACTTTGACCATGATCCAGATAAAATGAACCCAGATCTATGGACATCTCTGAAACTATTGGTCTGATTTAGCTGAAGTTTGATTGAACACAAGAAAGGGTGTGATCATAGGATTTCACAACTTTGACCATGATCCAGATAAAATGAACCCAGATCTATGGACATCTCTGAAACTATTGGTCTGATTTAGCTGAAGTTTGATTGAACACAAGAAAGGGTGTGATCATAGGATTTCACAACTTTGACCATGATCCGGAAAAAAATGTATAATGTGATAAAAACATGAGGGCGAGGATCTGCAATTTCTGATTGTTCATGTTTTAAATAGAAATAATTAGAAAACAAACTAAACATGCATCCCTCTGTTAAAATGTGGGAACTTGATTTTCAGGTCATCTTTTTTCATACGAAACATGTTAGGAACCTCTGACCTGTCCTTGGGATCGGGGGACCGTCTACCAGACATGGGCCACACACTAGTTTATCCATCAAACCCCTGAAGTGCTTGTGATGCAACTGATGGTTTGGTTTAATTTACAAAATCTAGATCAAACTGTCCACAGATACAAATCATGAGTTAGCCAACATTTTAATCAGGCCGACAATGGAAAGAAAAGATTATACACTAATTATGTCTGCTTCTTTGAAACAGACTGATATTTTGTTAATGGGTAGTAGACCAAACAGACTGGAATGGAACGAAGAGTAAATAGAAAACGTTGTTTGACTCAAGAGGACCCGCAGTCACTGAAAATACCTTTCACTATTTAGTAGGAAGCAATTTTATTCAAAGCATTCATATAAAAAAAATTAACAAGAGGCCCAAGGGCCTGTGATGCTCACCTGGATCATTAGCACTTGAAACATTTGCATTTAAATATACACGATTCTTTACATTAAACAAGATGGGCACCAGAAAAATTGACCAATCAAAATTCTGAATGAAAGTTATGGAGCCTATCACCATCGAATACATCTAACCAAATTTGGTTGAAATATGTCAAGCAGCTATGGAGAAGTAGAATTTTGACCATTTCCGCCCAAAACATTTATGAATCAAAATTCTGAATGGAAATTCTGGAGCCCATCACCACAGGATCCTTTCAGCCAAATTTGATTGAAATCACTAAGAATGGTAAGGAGAAGAAGCATTTTGACCATTTCCAGTAGATCTTTCGTAAAATCTAAGATTTTCACCCAAAAAATGTATGAATCAAAATTCTGAACAGAAGTTCTAGAGCTTACTACCATAGAAGCCATCTAGCCAAATTTGTTTGAAATATGTCAAACAACTATGGAGGAGTAGCATTTTGACCATTTCTGGTAGTTTTTTCATAAAATCTAAGATTTCCGCCCAAAAAATTAATCAATCAAAATTATCAATAGATGTTCTAGACCTTAGCACCATAGAAGCCATCGAGCCAAATTTGGCTGAAATATTTCAAGCAGCTATGGAGGAGTAGCATTTTGACCATCACCACAGGATCCTTTCAGCCAAATTTGATTGAAATCACTCAGAATGGTAAGGAGAAGCATTTTGACCATTTCCAGTAGATCTTACATAAAATCTAAGATTTTCACCCAAAAAATTTATCAATCAAAATTCTGAAAAAAGGAATTCTGGAGGGTACCACCATAGGTTCCTTGCAGCCAAATTTGGTTGAAATCGGTCAAACCGTTAAAGTTCATCTATTCTTAACAGACACATCCTAGCTAAATTTATGACCATTTGTTAATTTATGGGCACTTTAACTAAGTAGAACCGTAGCCACCATTTTAGATTGATATTTGCTGGCACCATTATTTCATACTATTGTCTTTGGCGGTGAGCAATTGTTCGTATAAAATCATTCTTCTAACGCCAATGCTAGTCATTCTTCTGGTGGCTTTCAAGATGAGCGCATATATGTGCATAGCATAGTTCAATACCAGTTGTGTATATTTCCTATGGTGCAAGTGACAACAAATATATTTATAACAGGTTTACTGAAAATTGCTTCTGCCTATAGCAGCAACAACTTTCCGTCAAATTGGGTTTTTTAATATAATCAGCTGATAATACAATTGTCACTAGATAAAGATTTGATAACAATTTGGCTGAAAATTGTTGACACAACAACTTTCAATCAAATTGTTCTCAAAATAATCAGCAGTGTTGTCAACATTGCACAACTTGCTGAAGATATTTTGCGCAACTTTATTGACAATCAGTTCTTACTCGGGCAGCAACAGCGTTGTCAAATTTTTCTCAGAATCATCAGCGGACTTCCTGTTTTGTTTGCGAGCAAGTGCATACACAATTAGTTAGGCCTATAGAGTGAAATATGTTCACAAAGATCAAGCTCTCCACCAGCACATGCACGATCGCATCTGACATGCCTACCGTCAATAGAATAATATGCTTACCTCCTGATTGACAATGAAATGAACAGAATTTTCGAGCATATCTGAGACTGGGTCTTGATTCCGTTTACCATATAGGCCTAACTTATTGTGTAGGCATTTGTTAGCTAACAAAATAGAAAGCTCACTGATTATTCTAATAAAAATTTGACAACGCTGTTGCGGCCTGATGAGAAATGATAGACAATAAAGTTGCGCGAAATATCTTCAGTAGGTCTTGCAAGATTGACTGCCCTGCTGATTATTTTGAGAACAATTTGATTGAAAGATGTTTCATCAATGATTTTCAGCCAAATTGTTATCAAAACTTTGCCTAGTGACAATTGTATTATCAGCTGATTATTTTGACAACAATTTGACGGAAAGCTGTTGCTACCATAGACAGCAATAGCATTCAGTAACTCTAATGAGTTGAGCAGACGTGTAACAAGAAAACAGAGGCCATGGTTCTTTATGTATCAACTTCTCTTGAACAAACTTTAATGGCCCTTAGTTATCAATATCATATCGCCAAAATTTTGGCCCAATCCGTTCAGTGGTTCTGGAGATGAAGTTGCTTTCATGAAAACCAGGCCACCCAAGATGGCCGCCCAACCATTTGGCAAATCAAGTTCCCTTGAACAAACTTGGTTCAGCTCATACCCTAAATGATATTTTATGACTTGAATCAATCGCTCAGTTTTGGCGAAGATTTTGACGTTTAAAAAAATCGGCCAAATCCAAGATGGCCGCTGGGCAAATTGGCTGATTGGCTTCATTTGAACAAACTTAAATCTCTACAAAATATATCTGAAATCGGCCCAGCAGTTCTAGAAGACATTTTAAATTTCCCATTGCTTTAGTATGGGAGCGTTTGGCAGGAAAATGATCCAAGATGGCCGCCAAACCGTTTATCCGACAGTTTTGAAAATTGCAAATTTGTGATCAGAATACCCAAAAACATATATAAAACCAATTGCAACCTCAAAATCCATCAAATAAAAAAATCCAATATGGCCACCAAACATGCTGTATTTTGATTGGCCCACGGCAGCCATGTTTTTTGACGGATCAACTTCCCTTGAACAAAGTTTAATGGCCCTTACTCCCTAACCATACCTGCCATAATTCAGCCCGATCCCTTCAGTGGTCCTGGAGATGTCATTTGTGCTAAAACTAGGTCAATCAAGATGGCCGCCAAACCATGGGACCAATCAAGTTCCCTTGAAAAACTTTGTTCAGTTCTTGCCCTAGATCATATTTCCTGGGGTGTGTTTCAATCCACCAAGCAGTTTCGGAGATTTTTAAAGATGTTTCAAAAAATCGGCCAAAAATCAAGATGGCCACCGGCCAAATTGGCCGATCGGCTTCGCTTGAACAAACTTGAACTCTACACCCTAAGGATGCTTCCTGCCATATAAAATTGAAATTGGCCCAGCAGTTCTAGAGAAGACATTTTAAATTTCCCATTGCTTTAGTATGGGAGCGTTTGGCGGGAAAATGATCCAAGATGGCCACAAACCGTTTATCCGAGTTTTGAAAATTGCAAATTTGTGATCAGAATACCCACCCAAAAACATATATAAAACCAATTTCAGCCTCAAAATCCATCAAATAAAAAAATCCAATATGGCCACCAGACATGCTGTATTTTGATTGGCCCACTGCGGCCATGTTTTTTGATGGATCAACTTCCCTTGAACAAACTTTAATGGCCCTTATTCCATAATCATATCTGCCAAATTTTGGCTTGATCCCTTCAGCGGTTCTGGAGAAGTTGTTTTCGCTAAAACTAGGTCAACCAAAATGGCCACTGAACCATTTGCCCAATCAAGTTTCCTTGAACAAACTTGGTTCACCTCTTGCCCTAGATCATATTTCATGGGGTTTGCTTCAGTCCATCAAGCGGTTTCGGAGATTTTTAGACATTTCTAAAAATTGGCCAAAATTCAAGATGGCCAAATTGGCCAATCGGCTTCCTTTTAACAAACTTGAATCTCTACACCATAAGGATGCTTCCTGCCAAATATAATTGAAATCGGCCCAGTAGTTCTCGAGAATACTACATTTTAAATTTCCCATTGCTTTAGTATGGGAGCTTATGGCGGGAAAATGATCCATGATAGCCGCCAAACCGTTTATCCGACAGTTTTGAAAATTGCAAATTTGTGATCAGAATACCCAAAAACATATATAAAACCACTTCAAGATCCATCATATAAATAAATTTAATATGCCGCCCAAACATGCTGTATTTTGATTGGCCCACTGCGGCCATGTTTTTGACGGATCAAATTCCCTTGAACAAACTTTAATCTGCCAAATTTCGACCCGACCCGTTCAGCAGTTTTGGAGAAGTTGTTTTCGCTAAAACTAGGTCAACCAAGATGGCCGCCGAACCATTTGACCAATCAAATTCCCTTGAACAAACCTGGTTCAGTTCTTGCCCTGGATCATATTTGATGAGTTTTGCATCAATTCCCCTGGCGGTTTCAGAGATTTTTTAAAGACGTTTTCTAAAATCGGCCAAAATCCAAGATGGCTGGCGGCCAAATTGGCCGATCGGCTTCGTTTGAACAAACTTGGATCCCTATGCCCTAAGGATGCTTCCTGCCAAAATTAATTGAAATCGTCCCAGTGGTTCTTGAGAAGTCATTTAAAGGAAAAGTTGACGGATGGATGGTCGCCATGGCATAAGCTCACTTGGCCTTTCAGGCCAGGTGAGCTAAAAACCAAAGAAATTGATTGTGAGTTTTTGCATTAAAAAGCTGATTTTCACCCAAAATCTTGGACCTATAAAGGCGAATCCTTCAAAATGTACATCTACCCATCATAAAGAAGCCACCTGCCAAGTTTCATTAAATTATTTTAAGCGGTTCTCTATGATATGCTGTTTACGAAAACATTGACGGCCAAGGGGCCTGTATCATTAACCTGGAATTGTTGGCCACTGGCACAACCAGACAAAACAAGATGACCACTTGACAAATTTACCAATCTAATTTTTGTGAGGGTTTAGCCAAGTTTTATTACATTTTCTCAGAAATTTGCAGAAAATACAAGACATCCGTCAAAATCACTAAGTTTTGATTGATTCATGGCGTACATTTCACCTTTCCATGGACAGTTAATGGCATTTAGGCCCTAATCATATCTCCCAAATTTCGGCCCTGGAGGTCATTTTCATGAAAAATAGGTCATCAAAGATGGTCGCTTAAGCATTTGGTGAATCAAGTTTCCTCGAACAAAGTTGGTTCAGATGTTGCTCCATATGATGTTTCATAAGTTTTGAATCGATCCCCGATGCGGTTTCGGAGATTTATAGACCGTTAAAAAATTTGGCCAAAATCCAAGATGGCTGCTAGCCAAATTGTCTGATCAGCTTCCTTTGAACAAACTTGGATCCCTAAGGATGCTTCCCATCAAGTATGTGAAATTGTTCAAAAGCCTGGTAGCTAGCGCTTGTTGTTCCGGACGCGAACTTGTGTGTAAGTTTGAGTCTGGATGCCAAAACACAGTTTGGGCCTTCCTTTTATACTTTTCCCAATGCAGCTACATGAGGGGGTGACCGGAATTGGTTTTGTAGCAGGAATAGACAATTTGTAGCTGGAATACAGCTTTTGTGTAGCCGGGATGCTAAAGTTGTAGCCGGGATGAGGTGTATCTGTAGCCGGAGGCAAAGGTTAGTGTAGCCAGGAAAAGATAGAAACCTGATTGTGTAGCCGGTTTGCTTTATAGTATAGCCGGTTTGCTTTATAGTGTAGACGGCAAAGAGTTTGCTGTGTTATGTGTAGCTGGTGAAAGAATGATTGTGTTTAGCCGGTGTGCTACTAATGGCGGCTGGTGAATGGGTAGCCGGGATGTCTATTTAGGCAGTGGAAAATGGCAAAAAGTGGGGTTTTTTGTCATTTTTCTGAGGACAATCGGTCACTGTGTTGGTTAAAAAAGTATAGAAGGATCCATCAATCACATTGCATGTATCCTATAGGCATCAATCACGCTGATTGGTAATCTCACTCTACCTCTGGTAGTAAAACAACTATATGTGAAATTGGCCCAGCGGTTCTCGAGAAGACATTTAAAATTTCCTATTGCTTTAGTATGAGTCTTTGGCAGGAATAAAACAAGAGGCCCAAGGGGCCTTGTATCGCTCACCTGGACAATAGGCATTTCAAATAGAATGCACTTTATCAACAAGATGGCCACCACTGTTTATCCGACAGTTTCGAAAATTGCAAATTTGAGATCAGAATACCCAAAAACACATAAAACCAATTTCGGCCTCAAAATCCAGCAAATACGAAAATCCAATATGGCCACCACGCATGCTATATTTTGATTGGCCCAAGGCGGCCATGTTTTTTGACGGATCAACTTCTCTTGATAATCATATCTGCCAAATATCAGCCCGATTCCTTCAGCGCTTCTGGAGAATAAATAATTTTTGCTACAACTAGGTCAACCAAGATGGCCGCCGAACCATTTGACCAATCAAGTTCCTTTGCCATAAATCATATTTCATGAGGTTTGCATCAATCCTCCAAGCGGTTTCGGAGATTTTTAGACGTTTCCTAAAAATCGGCCTAAATCTAAATGGGCCGTCGGGTTCATTTGAACAAACTTAGATCTCTATGCCCTATGAATGTTTCCTCCCAAATATAATTGAAATCAGCCCAGTGGTTCTTGAGAAGAAGTCGTTTAAAGAATGAACAAACTTGAAAGGCCCTTAGTGACTAAGCATATTTATAAAATTTCAGCTCTATCCCTTCAGCGGTTCGGGAGAAGTCATTTTCGTGAAAACTAGGTCATCCAAGATGGCCACCAAGCAAATCAGCCAATCAGGCTGCCTTGAACAAACTTGGGTCTACCGTTGCCACAGTGATGTGTTATGAGTTTTGAATCAATTAATTCCTCCAGCGGTTTCGGAGAAGATTTTTTAGTGTTTCTAAAAATCAGCCATTTTGGCCAGCGACCATCTTGGATTTTGACCGATCTGCTTCGTTTGAACAAACTTAGATCTCTATGCCCTATGAATGCTTCCTCCAAGATATAATTGAAATTGGCCCAGTGGTTCTTGAGAAGAAGTCGTTTAAAGAATTCCCCATTGCTTTATTATGGGCCCATTGCTTTACTATGGGGGACTATGGCAGGAAAACAAACCAAGATGGCAGGAAAACCGTTTATCCAACAGTCTTGAAAGTGGCATATTTGAACTCGCCACACATATATAAAGCAGTTTTCGCCATCAAAATCCAAAAAAGCCAATATGACCAAGAAACGCTAAATTTTGATTGGTTGATGGCGGCCATGTTTTTTAATGAACAAACTTCCCTTAAACAAACTTGAAAGGCCCTTGGTGCCTAAGCATATTTATAAAATTTCAGCTCCATTCCTAAGCGGTTAGAGGTCGTTTTCGCGAAAATTAGGTCATCCTAGATGGCCACCAAGCAAATCGGCCAATCAGGTTGCCTTGAACAAACTTGGGTCTACCATTGCCACAGATGATGTGTTATGAGTTTTGAATCAATTCCTCGAGCGGTTTCAGAGATTTTTTAGTGTTTCTAAAAATCAGCCACTTTGGCCAGCGGCCATCTTGGATTTTGACCGATCCGCATCGTTTGAACAAACTTAGATCTCTATGCCCTATGAATGTTTCCTCCAAAATATAATTGAAATTGGCCCAGTGGTTCTTGAAAAGTCGTTAAAAAAATTCCCCATTGCTTTACTATGGGAGACTATGGCGGGAAAACAAACCAAGATGGCAGCCAAACCGTTTATCCGACAGTCTCGAAAGTGACATATTTGAACTCGCCACACTGATAAGCATATATAAAACAATTTTCGCCATCAAAATACATCAAATACAAAAAAGCCAATATGACCAACAAACGCTTGATTGGTTGATGGCAGCCATGTTTTTTAATGTACGAACTTCCCTTGAACAAACCTTGGTCCCTAAGCATATTTACCAAATTTCAGGTCAATCCCTTCAGCGGTTCGGAAGAAGTCGTTTTCGCGAAAACTAGGTCATCCAAGATGGCGGCCAGGCAAATCGGCCAATCAGGTTGCCTTGAACAAACTTGGGTCTACCATTGCATTAGATGATCTGTTATGGGTTTTGAATCAATTCCTCCAGCGGTTTCGGAGAAGAGTTTTTAGTATTTCTAAAAATCGGCCATTTTGGCTGATCAGCTTCGTTTGAACAAACTTGAATGTCTATGCCCTAGAGATGCTTCCTGCCAAATATAATTGAAATTGGCCCAGTGGTTCTTGAGAAGTCGTTTAAAGAAAAAGTTGACGGACAACAGACGACGGACGGTCGCCATCGCATAAGCTCACTTGGCCATTCTGGCCAGGTGAGCTAATAAGATGTGCGCCAAACCATTTATCCGACAGTTTCGAAAATGGCAAATTTGACATCAGAATACCCACAAACCTATTAAAAACAATTTCGACTTCAAAATTCATCAAAACTCTCCAAGCAGGGATGGGGTCAAATACTTTCAAAAGTATTTAAATACAAGTACGTTGGAATTCTTCAAATACAAATACTTGTTTTTTGCAGTATTTAAATACAAATACATATACTTAGGGTAAGTATTTGAAATACTTCTCAAATACTTTTTACATGTCTTATAGAAGACCAAGTATGATACAGATGTAAGTCTAGTGATGGACAGCCAGACCTTCAAATTTATATGAGCACAGAGAAACCTAGATACCAAACTAAGGGTGCAAAATGAAACAAGTATCATTTTATGAATGGAATTATTATGCAAGGAAAATATCTATGATATCAGTATCTTATTTTTGACATATTTGTGGATGAAATTAATTGTATACCAAGTTCCACGGGTTAACCATAGTTAAATATAGTTGACTAGATCCCAGCCGAAGTTGAAATAGTAAACTAGCTGGTAAAGTTAGTCACATGAATGGTTAATGCAAAATTAAATCAAATTCAAAATGGCAGATAAACTTAGCTTTCCATGTTTAAATGCACATAAACATGTAACTATTTCAATATCTAATTTAAGTTTGATGAACTTATACTTTCCTGATGTATGGCAGTGTTCTCGAGGCCTATTCCCTTCCCACTGTATCTCAAATGGATACCGTTAGACGCTTTAGCATGCTCTATGTAACATACTCATTGTTATAGCATCATAGCCCACAAAATAGGACATAAATCTTGCTTTGCTGGTGAGGCTTTCGTGATTGTGGGTTGTTGTATAACTGAAAATTGTAGTTGCAGTTTCAATTCCTAGGGGAGAGTATAGAGAATCCATATTGATACAAAATCATGTGATTATTATGAAAACAATTTGACTGGTTGCCGCCTATGACAATAACACTCCCAGTCAAATTATTTTTAAAACACTTATTAATTTCATACATATTAACTCCAGGTTTATTAACCCTTTCACTGACAAATCCCTGAAAATGTAAATTCTTTACGGTATAAAACTTATTCTGTTGAATATTTTGAAATTCATTTAAATTAATTTGAAAACTTCAACAGTTTTTCTATAGGGGTGGCTTCAAAATGAGAAATGGGGAATTCATCAGTGAGAGTTAAAATTCAGACAGAAATGGAATAACATTAAACAAGGTTTATTTATTGATTTTTGTTTATTTATTTAGATCCTTGTTGATTATTCTTAAGACTATCTCATTTAAAAACTTAAATTCAATTTGTTGCCAAAGGTATTCCGATCTTTATTTAATTTGAAAACCAATGTTCTGTATCCTGCTGCTGTCTAAGAAAAGCAATACTATTTCCAAAATGTACACCAGTGTTACAACTACATGTAATCATTTAACATCATTATAAAAAGGGATAATTAACCTCCATCTAAATGAATGCTATAAATATAAAATTCATGATGAAAATGGTTAACACTCGGGTATAGAGTCACACAAGCTAGTACAATGGAGGTGTTGTTAATACCTGACCAACTCTACCTAGGTTGCTTTGAAAGGAAATAATTGCCCAGTCCATTACAGATAAGACATGTGAGATTTAGACCAGCTAAACAAGTTTCTTACTCGGACTCAATTATCAACTATCACAGCTTTATGCTGTTAACCCTTTAACACCCATCAGCCAAAAACGGCTTCAGAACTGGTCTTGAGAAATGTCCATTTACAGACCAAGAGAAGCCTATTATTTAAGATTGGACTGGATTGACTGGCTCATTCCAGTAGTACATTTTCAAAAAAGGCTTCTCTTGGTCTGCAAATTAACATTTTATATGAGAAATTTGAAATTTTCTTGAAGAAGTTTAAGCGTTAAAAGGTTAATGGTTGAGCCAGCCCAAATGGGTCTCTGCATTGGCCTTGAGTATTGCCCATTTACAAGTCAAGAGAAGACTATTTTCGAAACTTTACCACTGGAATGACTGGCTTTATAAGCAAGTTATTCATTCCAGTTGACTGGGATATACTTATTACCTTTGAAACAAGGTTTTTAAAATATGTATAATTAAAATTTCGGCATGAATGGGATAGCAATATTTATTTATTTATTTTATTTATTTAGACACTTGTATTCAAATCATACCAAAAAATATTCAGCTTTTATTTTATTTTCTGAAAGTTTCTGAAATCTCATTCCTTTTCACATGACAACTGATTTTCACACTGAAAATCAATGCTTGTAGGCTGCTGCTGTCTAAGAAAACAACACTATTTCCAACATCTACATGATCCCTTCTACAAATGTTAATAATTTGACATAAGAGCTCAAGAAAGGGTAATTAATCCCACTGCCACCCACCCACCCAATCTAAATGAATGATTTGAATATAAAATTCATGGTGACTGATTTTGGAGTAGCCTCTGCATAAACAAGATCATGCTCTGTAGTGATTCCAATTACCGGTAGATAATCTCTGCTTCCACATCCGCACTTTGTGGTTGCATGAAGAGACACTTGCATAGAGGAGGGGACTCGGATGGCGATGGGCACAGAGAATGAAAACAACAGCAATTAGACCAACCACGGCCTCCACAAGTGAACATGCAAACAAATGCTAGGCACAGCAGGGTGTGACCATGAGTGTAGGCGGCACACCACAGCTGACGCAGGGAACACCCATCTGCATCATAGCATTTACCAAAGCACAGCTAAAGTTTTAAATCTAATGTCACTGATATACTGATCGTATCTAGGAGACTTAATTGAGTGACTCAAGATGCACACATTCTCATACACAATCAAGATGCACTCATACTAGTACACAATCAAGATGCACACCTACTAGTACACAATCAAGATGCACACCTACTAGTACACAATCAAGATGCACTCATACTAGTACACAATCAAGATGCACTCATACTAGTACACAATCAAGATGCACACCTACTAGTACACAATCAAGATGCACACCTACTAGTACACAATCAAGATGCACTCATACTAGTACACAATCAAGATGCACTCATACTAGTACACAATCAAGATGCACACCTACTAGTACACAATCAAGATGCACTCATACTAGTACACAATCAAGATGCACACCTACTAGTACACAATCAAGATGCACACCTACTAGTACACAATCAAGATGCACTCATACTAGTACACAATCAAGATGCACTCATACTAGTACACAATCAAGATGCACACCTACTAGTACACAATCAAGATGCACTCATACTAGTACACAATCAAGATGCACTCATACTAGTACACAATCAAGATGCACTCATACTAGTACACAATCAAGATGCACACCTACTAGTACACAATCAAGATGCACACCTACTAGTACACAATCAAGATGCACTCATACTAGTACACAATCAAGATGCACACCTACTAGTACACAATCAAGATGCACACCTACTAGTACACAATCAAGATGCACACCTACTAGTACACAATCAAGATGCACACCTACTAGTACACAATCAAGATGCACTCATACTAGTACACAATCAAGATGCATGCATACTAGTACACAATCAAGATGCACACCTACTAGTACACAATCAAGATGCACTCATACTAGTACACAATCAAGATGCACTCATACTAGTACACAATCAAGATGCACACCTACTAGTACACAATCAAGATGCACTCATACTAGTACACAATCAAGATGCACTCATACTAGTACACAATCAAGATGCACACCTACTAGTACACAATCAAGATGCACTCATACTAGTACACAATCAAGATGCACACCTACTAGTACACAATCAAGATGCACACCTACTAGTACACAATCAAGATGCACACCTACTAGTACACAATCAAGATGCACTCATACTAGTACACAATCAAGATGCACTCATACTAGTACACAATCAAGATGCACTCATACTAGTACACAATCAAGATGCACTCATACTAGTACACAATCAAGATGCACTCATACTAGTACACAATCAAGATGCACACCTACTAGTACACAATCAAGATGCACTCATACTAGTACACAATCAAGATGCACTCATACTAGTACACAATCAAGATGCACACCTACTAGTACACAATCAAGATGCACTCATACTAGTACACAATCAAGATGCACACCTACTAGTACACAATCAAGATGCACTCATACTAGTACACAATCAAGATGCACTCATACTAGTACACAATCAAGATGCACACCTACTAGTACACAATCAAGATGCACTCATACTAGTACACAATCAAGATGCACACCTACTAGTACACAATCAAGATGCACTCATACTAGTACACAATCAAGATGCACACCTACTAGTACACAATCAAGATGCACTCATACTAGTACACAATCAAGATGCACTCATACTAGTACACAATCAAGATGCACACCTACTAGTACACAATCAAGATGCACACCTACTAGTACACAATCAAGATGCACTCATACTAGTACACAATCAAGATGCACACCTACTAGTACACAATCAAGATGCACTCATACTAGTACACAATCAAGATGCACTCATACTAGTACACAATCAAGATGCACTCATACTAGTACACAATCAAGATGCACTCATACTAGTACACAATCAAGATGCACTCATACTAGTACACAATCAAGATGCATGCATACTAGTACACAATCAAGATGCACTCATACTAGTACACAATCAAGATGCACACCTACTAGTACACAATCAAGATGCACTCATACTAGTACACAATCAAGATGCACACCTACTAGTACACAATCAAGATGCATGCATACTAGTACACAATCAAGATGCACTCATACTAGTACACAATCAAGATGCACACCTACTAGTACACAATCAACATGCACTCATACTAGTACACAATCAAGATGCACTCATACTAGTACACAATCAAGATGCACTCATACTAGTACACAATCAAGATGCACTCATACTAGTACACAATCAAGATGCACTCATACTAGTACACAATCAAGATGCACTCATACTAGTACACAATCAAGATGCACACCTACTAGTACACAATCAAGATGCACTCATACTAGTACACAATCAAGATGCACACCTACTAGTACACAATCAAGATGCACTCATACTAGTACACAATCAAGATGCACTCATACTAGTACACAATCAAGATGCACTCATACTAGTACACAATCAAGATGCACACCTACTAGTACACAATCAAGATGCACTCATACTAGTACACAATCAAGATGCACACCTACTAGTACACAATCAAGATGCACTCATACTAGTACACAATCAAGATGCACACATACTAGTACACAATCAAGATGCATGCATACTAGTACACAATCAAGATGCACTCATACTAGTACACAATCAAGATGCATGCATACTAGTACACAATCAAGATACACACCTACTAGTACACAATCAAGATGCATGCATACTAGTACACAATCAAGATGCACACCTACTAGTACACAATCAAATCATTCAAATACAAACTAGATAGATCTATTTCAAAGAACAATCTTTTGAATTGAACTGAGCTAGCCATACAATAATAAAAAAACACTGGGGCAATAACAAGCCAATGGCTTATGCCTCGTAAAATGATGATGATGTGAAAATGGTTAAGCCTCTGGTATGATTCCTGCAAGCTAGTATAATGGAGGTGTTGTTATAACTTGAACAGCTCTACCTAGCTTGCTTTGAAAGGTGATAATTGCCCATCCTACTACAGATAAGAATTTGAGAATTAAACCAGCTATACAAGCCTCAGACATTATGATTCAGTTAGAGAGCAGTACAGCACTATTAATTGTTAATGAATTGTGCTGTAACAGCAAGCAAAGACCAGATTGGAAGCAAAGCTCATTTCATTCTATATATGCATTAATAATGGGTGTTACAACATGTGAATATTTTTAAAACCATGTGACTGAAAATTTTTGTTGCCTAAGACCACGCCACATTCAGCTAAATTATTTTCAAAATGTTCTACAGATTTCATTTCCATCTGCTTTAAAATCCGGCTAATTAAAACTGAGGATAACATGTGTGTATGAAAAGGAAGTTTAAAAATAATTTCAAGGCAATTTGCAGTTTTATTTATAAAAGGATTATCTCTATTCTAGTAATATTTTTAACACTGAAGTTAAATTATTTTCAAAATATTCTAAAGATACACTGAAGCCCTAGCAACTATATTTCAAGACAACCATACTGTTGATTATTTTGACAAAGATTTCACTGGAGGTTGTTGCTTCTTAAGGCAACAACTGTAACAGTAAGATTAATTTTTAAATATTCAACAGAGTAAGACATGCAAAGACATGTTACAGAAGTGCATGTACAATCGAATGTAAGAATTTATCAGAAATAGACAGTATTTTGAAAAGTATTTGAAAATACTCAAATACATTGATAATGTATTTAAATAGATACAAATACTTTTGCCGTAAATACTTTTCAAATACAAATACGTTCAAATACCTGAAAAATGTATTTAACTTACTTCAAATACAAATACTTTTGTATTTGACCCCAGCCCTGCATCCAAGATGGCCACCGAACCAGCAGCTCTTGCCCTAGATCATATTTCAGGTTTGCATCGATCCTCAGTGGTTTCCGAGACGTTTCTCAAAATTCAAGATGGCCACTGGCCAAATTGCCTGATCGGCTTCCTTTGAACAAACTTGGATAATTATGCCCTACGGGTGCTTCCTGTCAAATATACTTGAAATCGTCCCAGTGGTTCTTGAGAAGTCGAGACTCGAGAACCACGGCTGATTTCAAGTATATTTGGCAGGAAGATAGCAATTTAAATGAGCAAAAACTCTTAACCATTTCAAGACAGTCGGATAAACGGTTTTCCTCTTAACATTTTGAAAACAATTTAACTGAAAGTTGTTGGTGGCATGTATGTATGATTACTGTATTCTGCGGCTTTAGTTGTATAAACATCTTACAGCTGCAATCAGTCCTTCGATTTTGCCCACTGTCTTGTTCTTGGCCAAAATCCTTAGCTTCCTCAGGTCCATTCTTGACTTTAGTGTACCGAGTCTTGCTTTCTTGGTCATCTCGTAGCATGCTTAGCAGATTAGACATCCTTTCCTGGCTTTGTATTTGCTGGCTCCGGGTAGGGAGTATTCCAAGCCTCTCTGTGCTTGTGTGTCTTCTGACATCCTTAGAACATGGCCAAACATGGACCATCTTTGCTGGGCGACTTTTACACACAGCGACGACATATTACACATGTTGTATAGTGTATCACTGGAAAATATGCTGTTTGGCCATCTGTATCCAGTGATGGTGCGTAGGTGTTTGCGGTGCCAGGCATCGAGTTTGTCTAGAGCTGCCTTTGGAGATGTCCCACTGTTACAGTAATACAGCATCAAGGATACGCAAGTTGCATTGTATAAATGTAGTCTTTTTATCAAGGGCATCTTTGATCTATTAATCCATAGCTTCCAAACGGACTGGAAAGATATGTTCCCCATGGCGCAGCGTGCAGCAATGTTAGCAGTATTGCAAAGCAGTGAGTCCAGGACTTTACTTCTCTATGGTTCGCCACCACAAAGTGGATCGTCATTTTCTTTAGTTTCATGCTTTGTAGATAGGTATATATTGGTGAACTCTGTTTTGGATTCATTCAGATTCTCAATTTTTAGCCATAGACCCCAAAACTTTCAGGTCAAGTTTTCAATAATATTTAGCATGTCCATAGCTAGAATGTCGTCTGCAAAAATGTTGTAGTCAGAGGGTTAAAGATGTTTCTAAAAATTGGCCAAAATCTAAGATGGCCACCAGTCAAATTGGCTGATTGTGTTCGTTTGAACAAATGCTTCCTACCAAATTTAATTGAAATCATGGTTTGAGAAAACATTAATTTTCCCATTTCTTTAGTATAGGAGTTTTTGGTCGTAAAATGATTCAACATGGCCGCCAAACCATTTATCCTAGTTTTGAGTGGCAAATTTGAAATCTGTATATACCTAGAAACCTATATAAAACCAATTTTGCCTCCAACATTTTGATTCATCCATGGAAGCCATGTTTCTTTACGTATCAACTTCCCTTGAACAAATATTAATGGCCCTTCGTCCCTTAATCATAGCTCCCAAATATCGGCTCGATCCGTTCAGCGGTTCTGGGAAGTTATTTTAGCGAAAACTATGTCATCCAAGATGGTCGCCAAAGCATTTGGACAATGAAGTTATCTTGAACAAACCTGGTTAAGCTTTTCCCCCAGATGATGTTTCATGAGTTTTGAATCGCTCCCCCAAGTGGGTTTGGATATTTTTTAGAAATTTCAAAAAATTGGCCAAAATTCAAGATGGGCTTCCTTTGAACAAACTTGGATCCCTATGCCCTGGCAAACATAATTTAAATCGGTCCAGTGGTTTCTGAGAAGTCGTTTAAAGAAAAAGGTGATGGACGGGACGTCACTACGGCATAAATTCACTTGGCCTAGGTGAGCTAAACATCATTGCTTGTAAGGTTTTTCAGCTTTAACCATTGAATGTTTTTTGAAATTTCAATTTTATCATAGAAAATATCTATTTGCAGACTATTTTTGAAAATTTATCACTGGAATGACTGGCTCGGTTATCGAGCCAGTCATTGTGGTAAATTTTCAAAAATAGTCTTCTCTTGGTCTGCAAGACCACTAAAGAAGCCGTTTTTGGCTGATACGAGTCTTATAGAGTTAATGATTAGTCTAAACAAGGCAGAGATTTAATCTGTCATTCAAAAATATGACGTCATACTCAATTGTTACATTTAGTTTGACATCACAATCATAATGGCACATTTATCTCCATCATGAACATTGAAGTGTCGGTGTACAAAGTTTGATGGATTTACAATTGAATAAACATTGTTGAATATTTTGAAACTAATTTGACTGGGAGCTGTTCCACCTAGTGGTTAGTTACAAAATCTTCAACAGTTTACCTGTATTGGGATTCTGGCAATTAACGGTTCAATAAATCGATCCCAAAATGCGCAAAAATGTGGGTGTGGGAAAAGCTTAGCTAGAAACGTGCAGGGCACAGCTAGAAAGGGATCCCTCAATTTATAGAACATCTTCAGAAATCCAAGACAGTCATTGAAAGAATTGACTAAGTAATTACTGTATGGAAGTTCTGAAACGTACCATGCTAGGGTGCTCCCAGCCAGATTTGACTAAAATTTGTCAAACAGTTAATGATCAAAGGAGAGGTTGATGGCTGATGGAGTCGCTATGGCACAAGTTCAGTTAGTGCTTCAGGCCACGACGAAGAAACCTGGTTACACGAAATAGTCCATCTACTGTGTACAGATCTAAAACAAATTTTTACCTAGGTGTAATGCAACCATGTAGCCAGAGGTTTGCGGGGCCAAACTTCTCCAGCTGGTCAGCCTCAAAATACGAGGTTTCGTCCACCTTCATCACCTCCCCCCTCCCCCCATCTCCAGGAAGCGTACTAACTTATAAAAGGGTCGTTTGACAATCAGTGTAATGCATATACTCGATTAGAACTTGTACGAGGTATTCTTCACATTCACCCCCCACCCCATAACCAGCAAGCGCTTGTATGACATTCATTGTAAGATTGTCTTGCAGCACTGGCGTGGTGGAAGCATTTGTGGGCTATGATGTTTGGTACTTTTGCCAATTCTGGGTACGATTCCCTGTCATCGATTGTCAAACAACCCTTTTATAAGGCATTACATTTCCTGTTCATGGCCGCTGAAGGACAAAGTCCAATATTTTGAGGCTGACCAACCAGAGTTTTTGGATGTGTAGACCTCTTAGACTCCTGTGACTGACCATTTATGCTATTACATCTGCTCCCCCCACACACCCCCCCCCCACCTCCTCCAATGGGAGGTTGAATCTGGCACACGCCTCTAATGGGAGGTTGAATCAGTGCATCTCTTAATCCTATAATTGCCTGTTTGCTACGCTATTGAGTTTGACCAATTAGGAGATTGAATCTGCAGAGCTATTGAATTCTGTGACTGACCATTTGCTACACTACCGAGTCCGACTAGTTTGGTCAGCCAGACCTCTTGTGACTGTTTGCTATGGTATCGAGTATGAAGACGCCTCCACCAGAGATTGGGTCTGCAGATTTGAACAGTGATTGGCCATTTTTGCTATGCTAGAGTTTGGCCAATCTCTGCAGCGAGAGGTTGGACGTAGCAGAGCTATTGGATTTGGCGACTGACCATTTGGTATGTTAAGGTTTGTCAAACTGAATTTCCAGACTGCTTAAGAATCCTGTGACTGAGCATTTGCTACGGTATTGAGTCTGATCACCACCACTTCAATGCAAGACCAATGAATCCTGCCGATCGGGTTCATTTGAACAAACTTGGATCTGTATGCACTAAGGATGCCTCCTGGCAAATATCATTGATATCAGCCCAGTCGTTCTCGAGGACATTTTAAATTTCCTATTGCTTTAGAATGGGAGTTTTTGGCCGGAAAATGATTCAAACATGGCAAAATAGGCCGATCGGCTTCGTTTGAACAAACTTGGACCTGGCTTCGTTTGAACAAACTTGGATCTCTATAACCTAAGGATGCTCCCTAGCAATTATAATTGAAATCGGCCTGGTGGTTCCTGAGAAGTCATTTGAAGAAAAAGTTGATGTACAGACAGATGGACACACGACAGATGGGTGCAATGGCATAAGCTCACTTGGCTATTCTGGCTAGCTGAGATAATTATCAATAGGTGGTTAAAAAAATGAATACAATTCTAACATGAGAATCACTACGCACACAACCAAAGGCCGGTGTGAGTATTGCGATTGGCGTATCTGTGTCTGTTTGTCCGCAGCTTATCTCCAGAACGTGTTTGTCCGCAGCTTATCTCCAGAACGCACACACCAAATTTGGTACATCCATTCATATTTGAGCTGGCTAGAGTTGCGGTTGGCGTATCTGTGTTTGTCCGCAGCTTATCTCCAGAATGCACTCACCAAATTTGGTACATCCGTTTATATTTGAGCTGGTTGAAGTTTCAAGTCAAAAGGTCAAATATCTGGGTCACGGTCAATAGGTTCCACCCAAAATACACTCGAGAATGCAAGAATTGGGGTAAAAACGGAAATCATATTGTGGCAGGTGAGAAATATTAAATGGCAGGCCAAAGGATCAAATATCTCACGCGGTGGAATAAAATATTAGGCACAAAAAATATTGTGGCTGGCTGGACTCGAAAGTGCATACTGGAATACACATTCGCCTTAACTTGGGAATACAAGAGGTAGAAAAAACAAATTTGCTGCACATATATTGTGGCAGACTAGAGGTTAAGTAGCAGGTAAAATATCTAGGTCACGTAACAGAGGCAGATAGTGGTAATCAATCAACATGCTGATGTCTAGTCAGTTCTTGGACTGACATAAGAAAATGATCCTACATTTAAGAGATTATGTATATCAGCAAGAAGTGACATCATTCACTCTAATGGTACAGCTGATCCAACAGATGCTTGATGGGGACGAGAACAAAGGAAAGGATGGTGAACGAGAGCTATCAGCTTGCCAAACAGGCACGAGGGGCTGCTTGCTAAACCGATAGCTCAATCACTGTTTCACTGCACATGGTGACCTAAACACTTAGCACAGTCCCGCTATGTTAGCAGTAATATGTCCTTGGCTGGAGTTGCTATTTTTAACATCAAGCTGCTAACTCTCATGAGTGCCCCTCATAATATCTGCTCAATGTCTTGGTTGTCAGCAATAGATATGGTTTTGCTATTTTCAGCAGAAATGTTACTCCCTCCATTAAATTAGGTAGGCTCGTCATATACGGTATCAAGATCACACATTAAATATGTTCAAAACTGCTTAGTCAGTAGGTAAGCATGTCAGATCGTTGTTCTTTGCTGACCTACTCATCAATCAAAATATATTTCATGTCGGGATCTCGATTACATTTATGATACAGGCCTAGCTAATTGTATATACATGTATTAGGTAACAATACTGATAGCTCGACGCTGATTATTCCGACACAATTTTGTTTAAAGTTGTTGCAGCAATGCTTTTCAGTCAAACCATTTCCAAAACAGTACATAAAAGCATTTGCATTCGCTCGCCTCAGATGCCAACAGTACAATGACTAGCATTTGCATTACGCTAATGGTTTTATACTGAACATTGGGCAGAAGAGAACAATATCAAAGCAAAATGGCGACTCAGAAGACGATCGTCATGAATTTTTCTAAATATTTTCTAATCTTAATGTTTCAGGATAGCTTTAATGACACGATTTCAACTAAACTTGAGTGGACGAGATATGATGTTAGGACTCAATATATTAAATGAGAATTTTGATAGGTCCATTTCTTTTACGGAAAAACTTTAAAACATCTAAACTGATTGGCAGATTTTAATTAAACTTGGCTGGAAGGATCATAAGGGGGTAGGTTTCACAACTTCATTTTTAGCTCACCTGGCCTGAAAGGCCAAGTGAGCTTATGTCATGGCGACCATCCGGCATGTGTGCGTCCATCCGTCAACTTTTCCTTTAAACGACTTCTTCTCAAGAACCGCGGGGCCAATTTCAATTATATTCGGCAGGAAGTATCCCTAGGGCATAGGGATCCAAGTTTGTTCAAAGCAAGCCGATCGGCCAATTAGGCCGGCGGCAATCTTGCAATTTGGCCAATTTTTAGAAACGTCTAAAAATCTCCGAAACTGCTTGAGGGATTGAAGGAAACATGAAATATGATCTAGGGGAAGAGCTCAACCAAATTTGTTCACGGGAACTTAATTGGTTAAATAGTTTGGCAGCCATCTTGGTTGACCTAGTTTTAGCGAAAATAACTTCTCCAGAAGCTCTGAAGGGATCAGGCCAAAATTTGGCATATATGATTAGGGAGTAAGGGCCAGTAAAGTTTGTTCAAGAGAAGTTGATCCGTCAAAAAACATGGCCACCATGGGCCAATCAAAATATAGCATGTTTGGCGGCCATATTGGATTTTTTTATTTGATGGATTTTGAGGCCGAAATTTGTTTTATATAGGTTTTTGGGTATTCTGATCTCACATTTGCAATTTTCGAAACTGTCGGATAAACGGTTTGGCAGCCATCTCGGTTCATTTTCCTGCCAAAAGCTCCCATACTAAGGGTAATGGGAAATTTAAAATGTCTTCTCGAGAACTGCTGAGCCGATTTGCATTATATTTGGTAGGAAGCATCCTTATGGTAGAGATTTCATTTTGTTCAAACGAAGCCGATCTGCCCGGTAGCCATCTTGAAATTTGGCTGATTTTTAGAAATGTCTAAAAATCTTGTTCTCCGAAACGGCTTGGGGAATCGATTCAAAACTTATCTTCTTCTTTTCGTTCGCTGATCATACTGCCAGTCCTGTGATTCAAAACTAATGAAACCTCATCTAGGCAGAGGTAAGCCAAGTTTGTTCAAGACGACTTGATTGACCGAATGGTTCGGTAGCCATCTTGGATGATCTAGTTTTCCCGAAAACGACTTCTCCAGAACCGCTGAATGAATTAGGCCAAAATTTGGGAGATATGATTAGGGACTAAGGGCCATTAAAGTTTGTTCAAGGGACGTTGCTCCGTCAAAAGAACATGGCTGCTGTGGGCCAATCAAAATGCAGCGTGTTTGGTGGACATATTGGATTTTTTTATTTGATGGATTTTGAAGCCAAAATTGGTTCTATATATGTTTTTGGGTATTCTGAGCTCAAATTTGCAATTTTCGAAACTGTCGGATAAATGGTTTGGTGGCCATCTTGGATAATTTTCTCGTCAAAAGCTCCTATGCTAAAGCAATGGGCAATTTAAAATGTATTCTCGCGAACTGCCAGGCCAATTTCAATTATATTTGGCTTTAAGCATTCTTAGGGTATAAGGATCCAAGTTTGTTCAAATGAAACCAATTGGCCAATTTTCCCAGTGGCCATTTTGGATTTCTGGCAATTTCAGTAAATGTCTAAAAATCTTCTCCGAAAGCACTTGGGGAATCTTGTTCTAGGCCAAGAGGTAAGCCAAGTTTGTTCAAGAGGACTTGATTGACCGAATGGTTCGGCGACCATCTTGGATGACCTGGTTTTCATGAAAATGACTCCACCAGAACCGCTGAAGGGATCAGGCCAAAATTTGGGCCATTAAAATTTGTTCAAGGGAAGTTGATCCATTCCAAAAAAAAATGGGCGCTGTGGGGCAATCAAAATGTAGTGTGTTTGGCGGGCATATTGCATTTGCAAAAATGTCCACAAACTCATTTAAGACTGTTAAACCACCCACCAACAATTTTGACAAAAATTGATGGTGCTCCAGGTGAGCGACACAGGCCCCTTGTTCTGGCAGCAATCTTGAATTTTCTGAAAACTTTACGGAACCCATTAACATGATACGCTTTAATTAATGGCTCACACTTGGATGGAACAATGCTGTGACGGTAGGATTCAAAATCTCAAACAAGAATTTTGATTGGTAGATTTTTGCAGCTAAAATCTTGGATTTGGGCCTTTAAAATGCTACTCCTCAATCACGAAATGATTTCAACGAAACTTGGGTCCACATATCTAATGTTTCGACAAATTTCCGTAGATTTTTCATAAAATCTGTTTTACCCAAACAATTTAGCACTCAAAATTCTTAATAGATGTTCGGGAGGCTGGCACAATAGGATGCTTCCACGGAGTCAAATTTGGTTGAAATCAGTCAAACGGTTATGGAGATATTTGACGGAACAGATGATCGCCATGGCACAAGCTCCCCCATTGAGCAATAATGTTGATCAAATTCTTTTGGTCATCTTGGATTTTCTGCGGGCGCCAGAGTGGCTTCCATATCATATCTTTGAAACTCCATAGGTTGATTGGACTAGTTCTGGGGAAGAAACCTATCAAAATTAACAATGATCCGAAATCAGATGGTCACCAGCAACTAGTGGATATCTTGAAAATGTTTCTGGATGATAAGTCATCATTTGTAGGATTGCTTTTAAATTTAATTCTAATATTTGTTTGATGTCTAGTCTAATTTCTAAATTTAAAGGATTGTGTATGTTCAAATGCAAAATTTCAAATGGTATTGGTTCAGGTGAGCCTCACAGGGACTTTGAAAATTTACCAATGGCATGATTGCCTCAGTTAGCAAGCCAGAAATTCCAGCAATTTTTAAGTTTTAGTGAAACGCAACATACGCTGGCAAACATTTGTTTGAGGAATGATAAATGTGAATAATTAGTCCGTTTGAATCTTAAGCTTTGTAGAGGAGATAACACCAGTTGGTGTATGCAAGGGAGATAACTCTGGCAATTATGGGGGGATTCTGCAGAAAGGAAATCATGAGACTTTGTCTATACCTAACATATGTGGAAAAAATATTGTAAATGTATAGGTTCAAGTCTTCAAGATCTGGCACAGACAAGAAAATTTTGATGAATTTTAATCTTTCAAGGGAGATAACTGTCACGAATATGCGAGGATTTTGTCGAAAGGAAATCATGAGACTTTGTCTATACCTAACACATCTGCAGGGAAAAAAATTGCGAGTAGGTTCAAAACTCGAGATCTGGCCAGGAAAAGAAAATTTGGACAAATTTTAATCATTCATGGGAGATAAGTTGCGCGAATATACGAGGATTTTGTCGAAATGAAATCATGACTCCCGCGAATATGGGCGGATCATGCCAAACAAAATCATGACACTTCAGCTATATGTACATCTTTTGCAAAAAGATTTGTGTGGGTTCAACTCTGAGATTTGGCCTGGACAAGACAATTTTGACGAAATTTAATCTTTCAAGGGAGATAACTCTGGCGAATATGGGCAGATCTTGCCGAACCAAAATCATGACACTTCGCCTATACATCTTCTGGAAAAAAAATTGTGAGTAGGTTCAAAACTCTTCGAGATCTGTACCGGAAAAGAAAATTGACACATTTTAAGATTTCAAGGGAGATAACTATAGCGAATATGGGAGGATTTTGCCGAATCGAAATCATGACACTTCGTCTATAGGTAATATATCTGCTGAAAAAGATTTGTGAGTGTGGGTTCAAAACTCTTCGAGATCTGTACCGGAAAAGAAAATTGACACATTTTAAGATTTCAAGGGAGATAACTATAGCGAATATGGGAGGATTTTGCCGAATCGAAATCATGACACTTCGTCTATAGGTAATATATCTGCTGAAAAAGATTTGTGAGTGTGGGTTCAAAACTCTTCGAGATCTGCTCCGGACAAGAATCAGACGGATGGACGCATGGCGAACGCCATCACATAATACGACCCAGCTTTGCGTGGGCGTATAAAAACTAGTCTTGGTCTGCAAAAGGACATTTCCTCAAAACCACTGCAAAGCCTTTTTGGCCAACAAGTTAAATGGGGTAAACATCCTACAGGCGATGAAAATTGAGGAATCCCGTTTTAGCTATGCCCCGCCCATCTTTACCTAAGCTCCAACTACATTTAGACCATGTTGGGATCGATAGATCCCTGTCTAACGATTTCCAGAAAACTATACATGCGAGTAGTTTGATACTAATAGTAGCAAAAGTGCCAAGTCAAATTAGTTTCTAATTGATTACGACATTATACTACATTGCATAGGTGATTATGACACCATATGATTGGAGGAACTGGAATCTCCCATGGGACACGAAGCCGCAAAACAAGTTCCGGCTAAAACTACGATTTTAGTGCATCACAGAGGACACCCATAATACCTTGTACACTTTTGGCCTGATGTAACCATAGGTAGTGTGTTGAAAATACGGCCAGCACAACAATTTACATACAATGGATGTTTATTGAACTGTCAAACATAACAAACTTGGTGACTGTACACTTGAAACTTGATGCTACAGCCCAGACAAATTGTCTCATGCTCAGGGAACCATGAAAAGTATGTGATGTTGACCTACTTAAGATGCGTCACACCTTTGAGCTATGATGCATTAATATAACAAACTAAGGCGCTTAGGATAGCTACCTTCCGTTAACTTCAAGGGGCAAAATTTTCCAATTTTTGAAGATAAAGATTTTTGTAAGATTTTATGAAACCCATGATGTCCGCCTGAAAAATTGACCAAACAAATTTATGTATACATTTTTTCAATTCTACCACTTGTGTTCTTGTAGACAGACAATTTGAGTAAACTCGATCAAACGGTTAGTCTTAAAGCAAAAGTTGATGAATTGATAGTCGCCATGCCATTACGCTCACTTAGCCTTTCAGGCGAGGAGCGTGACTGTTTATTTGTGCACGTTAAGCGGGCTAGAACTACAGTGGCAGCTTTGATATTGTATGCAGGGATCTGACAATCAAAATAAACCATCCCCTGCTACAAGTGATCTTGGGTCGGGCGCAGGGGTGTAACACTTTATCTGGGTACCAAGTCAGGTATTTGGAGCGAGTGGCCAACCATACCACTAAACAACTCATCTTTCATGACAGTTAATATTATGAATATCCGTCATGGTGCTCGCCGTGTGAGTTCCCGCCAGGCATGTGCAGCACACGGGCCCCCCCAGCCTCGAAGGGGTCCACCAAAGCTACTGGTGGTAAAGTTCGTAGACCTTGGTGAAAAAGGAAGAAGGTTGTCCAACGTAAAGTACAAGTAAGCAAACCGCTGACTATTATGCAATGGAATGCTGAAGGAGTTTCTAACAAGAAAAGTGAGCGTAGCCAAATTCTCAAGGAGAAAGACGTAGATGTTGCGTGTATCCAAGAAACTCATCTGAATGCCAACAGAAGATTCTGTATAAGAGGATTCCAGTGCTTCAGATCTGACAGGGATGGAAGACATAAAGGAGGAGTCATAACCATGGTCCGGAATAACCTAAATGCCATTAAGTTCAGAGAGACATGGACGGACCTGAAATTCTCACAATCAAGATAATTCCAGAGAAACATCCTATCACTGTTGTCAACTATTACTGCCCTAATAATCAACCATTGAATAACGGGAAAATCCCAGTTCACCCAGATTCAACTATCGTTGCTGGTGACCTCAACAGTCATTCTCAGTTATGGGGCTATCATTCTACTGATAGGAGGGGTGAGGACATTGCAAATTGGATGGATGAGCAGAAGCTGATTCTCTTGAATAAGGCAGATGACTAGTTGCACTGTCAAAGCAATGGAAAGAATCCTCAACGAGACTTCTTCGACATCTTGAAAGCAACAATCTCTTAGCGGATGAACAAAATGGCTTCAGAAAGTGTAGATCTACTGAGGATCAAACAACATATCTCACAGTCTATTGAGGAGGCGTTCCAACAGAAAAAGCATACCATCACTGTGTGGGTTGATCTGCAGAAGGTATTTGATAACGTATGGAAGGATGGATAGGGCTGGGCGGTTTGTTCTAAAAGAAAAATGGTAACGGTATCACTAATTAAACCGGTATTAATGAAATACCGGTTTAAGGGGTTAGAATGATCGAAAATAAGTTGAAATATGAAAATATGCCGTTTTCATTAGCTACAGTACATCTACATTTTGTATTTTGTGATTTGACAAGTGACGTAAATTGCCACAAAATATGAACGGTAACTACGTACGCAGGCTAAGAGGTATTTTACTACTCCGCCAACGTAAGCGACTTAATCGTTTTCATTTCGTAGTCTGTGATGGATCATTTTATGTTTGTCGAAATCTAAGGGAAATAATGATTTGTTTGGATTGGGAGTTCATTGCATAGCGACGTTGTCTTCGCAGCGTGTTTCTTGATATATTTTTTGTATCATGTCACATTTGGAATCCTAATTAAACATAGTCCAAACTCGAATTGAAAAAAGGATTATTTGTTGCAAAGACCGTTTGATTTTCAAATTATTCAATCTTACATTGAACCCGCAGAGCTTACATCATGTAAAATTCATTACTGGCAAATAGTCATATTTGCCGAGGATCGTCCTCGGCCGATTTGTTGGGATTTCACCAACACCCTTGCTTTCCCATGGCCAATAGTTATAGATGACTGTATTTTATGTCTCTAGTAGCAAATGGTTACACTAGATGATAATATTAAACTGCAAGTGAAGAACAAACTAGTTTCGGACAGTCACCAGATTTTGCGCAATGGCGATCTTATGGACAGTTTTTCGGGTTTTTTATTCTCGTACTGATTTTTAAACCATCGCCATAAAAAACAGCGAGACGGTGTGAAACCGGTATACCGCCCAGCCCAAAAGCTCAGGACCAGTGATATTTCTGGGAAAATGTACAGCTGGATATGCCAGTATCTCCACAACCGAAAGGAATCAGTACAGCTGAATGGGACGAGCTGCAAGAAAGTCCTGCTACGACATGGTGTATCTCAGGGTGGTGTAGTCTCTCCCACCCTCTTCACAATATTCATCAATGACCTGGTGAAGAACCTTTCAATGGGAGTCAGAGAAATTCAAATTGATGCCTCTCCATCCCATGCATATGCTGACTCACCAAAGGTCTAGAGGAAGGTTCAAAAGGAATAATTTCTTATTAACTTTAAAGAAAATTGAAAGAAACAGAGTCAGACATCTTCCCCAGATGTAGAAACATAACTGCTATCTCTGAGAGGGAACCGTGAAAAGCTTCTGAAATAGAAAACACAATTTCAATCTGGCCCTCGATTCCAGGGATTGAAAGAAAGGGAGATCAATCAGAGGTGACAAACAAAGTTCTTGCATTGAGTCATATTGCAGAAAACTACCCTGAGGATGAGTGGATACATGTTTATACAGATGGATCAGTTATCCAGGCTGTCAAGAATGGAGAGGGAGGTGCTCACATTCGGTTTCCATGTGGAGATATAGCAGACTTATGCTTGCCAACAGGGAAGCACTGTAGCAATTACACTGCAGAAATCCAGTCACTGATCTTATCTAGCCAAAAGCTGATACAACGAAAAACCAGAAATGAAAATCTTGTCTTCCTGACAGACTCCCTCTCAGCGCTCCAGGCACTGGAGAGTGGAAAGGAAAGTAGATTTAATTCATGAAAATCTTACGCAACTGGCTAAGGAGAATGTCAACTTACAGTGGATCTCCTCGCATTGTGGCATATTAGGAAATGACAAAGCTGATCAACTGGCTAAGGAAGGGTCAAATAAAGAACAATTCAACCGTGAGGTTGACTTTGAAGAGCTGAAGCATATCATTAAAGCCACAAGAACCACCAGCAGGCAGCATAATGATGCAATGCACAGTCTCCGTAGGGAGGATCAGAGATGTATCTTCAGATTGAGGACTGGTCACAATCGTCTCAATTCACATCTTCACCGTCTCAAGATTACAGATTCTACACTTTGTGAGTGTCAGCAGGCAGAAGAAACAGCAGAATATCTCTTGTAGCACTGCCAGCGATGAACAGGCTAGATGAAGCTTCTGGCCTATTAAAGTATCTTTTGAAGAGAAGATCAGAGGAGACGGAGTGTTTGGTGACCACTTCATGAACCAAATAAGGAAAACGGTCTAAGATTACTGTGATGAGAAAGATGAACGCAAGAAAAATAAACCATTTGTTAGAAATTATTTTGAAACTAATTGGACTGGGAGCTGAGCAGTCAAATTAATTTCAAAATATTCAACCGCTTACCTGTATAGTGATCTTGAAATTAGACGGGAATTAAGAATTTCACCATGTTTATATGTATTCAAACCTGAATACAGTGTGTAGAGATAGAAATGGGCGGGGCATAGCTGGTAATGGAGCCATCTATTGAATGCACTGCTTAACCCTTTAAGCCTAAAGTTTTAAAATAAAACGTACGTTTGCAGACCAAGAGAAGACATTTAATTTACCACTGGAATTACTGACTCGGTTATCGAGCCAGTCATTTCAGTGGTAAATTTTCAAAAATAGTCTACTCTTGGTCTGCAAATGGACATTTCCCAAGACCACTACAGAATCCATTTGTGGCTGGCTTGAGCATTAAATAGCTAACTGGGAAATCAATGTTAGCTAGCGTCCGCAGTTTGGAAACTCCCAAAATTTGATAGCCACATCAGATGCACATTAGCATCATATTGTTCGGTGATCAATATTTAACCCTTTAGTGCACAAACTGTCAAAAAATGGCCTCTGCAGTGCTATTGTGAAATATCAATTGACATTTTTGAAAATTTACAACTGTAATGACTGGCTTTATTTTCTTGCTAGTCATTCCCATGGTAAATTAAAAAAAATAGTCTTATCTTGGTCTACAAATGTTCACTTTCTATGAGAAGCTGGATTTTCTTGTCAAAGTTTGGATATTAAAGGGTTAACATGTCTCAAATTTAACCCTTTAAGACCAAATGCCACATAACAGTGTATCAAGTTATCGAGCCAATCATTCCAGTGGTAAATTGTCAAAAATTGTCTTATTGGTCTGCAAATGGACATCTCTCACGATCGCTGCAGATACCATTTTATTCTGCATTCACCAATACACAGCGACTGCTAAGAAAAAGTATTTGCCTACTCAAGACGTTGTGTATTTGGATGACTGAGGGCAGCAGCGATGAACATAACAATTTTTAGTAATTACAGTTACAAGATAAATATTTATTTGACTAAAATACAAGATTTGAGTTAAAATGTGTAGCAACAATGTGCGGTATGGCACATGACTGAATGCGCTTAACATGCACGTTGATGGTACAGACATTGCATGTTACGAAATTCAGCATGATTACAAGTACTGCCATAAAAACCAGCAAAAAACACATACGCACGCGCATGCGCGGACAAACAACCACACAAGTATAACCAACCAAGCACAGACAAACACACAAAAACAATCACACACAGACAATCAATCATACACAATTACCAGACATACATAACCAATCACATACATGCTCAAGCAGTCAGATATTTGATTTTGATATGTACACTCAAGACACACATTCCATCCTGTCAATGAAAACACGCACGCACGCGCACACACCATAATGAATTATTTTTACAATTTATAAACATACATTAACTCCATCTTTCCATTCAGGCTCATAACAGCAAAAGCGCAATTTCTGTACTGAATCTGACACAGCCGAGTTAAGTATTAAATGGATACAATGAACAGAAGCCACCTTATTTATCGCTACATCTAAATGTATGACCGTCATTAAAGTAGCTAAGTGACCTTCCAGATTCCAAACACTGAACTATTTGTATATTACATACAGAACAGTTGAACAGATCCACATTATTAGTCTGGTATTTATCATAGCTTTATATAAAATAACAATAATAAATTACCGCTCCGACTTAAGTTTTAACAGCAGCATAGCTTGTTCTTTACAATATATTATAAATTAACGCAATAAAAGATGTAAATAATGATGATCAACGACCAATGCAAGTGATATATGATCGACCTATCATAGGTCCTTACTAGAAATTAGAATGGATTCCTCCCCATAGACTTTAATGGCAATACTAGTATGAGAAATTACATGAGATGATGAGAATATGTTTATGGCTAGCACTCGGAAGATTCCGATCGATCCCGTTTTATGATGGTCAAAACCTGGCAATGTTTTTGAGTTTGTAACTTTGTATGATTTATACATCGGTGATATGAGCTCCTTCACAGATGTATGCAAGGACAATGATGAAGATGGCTCAGTATCCATTAAATGCAGCAGGTGGGGGAGGGGGTGGTGCTCCAGATTTTGGACCTTGCTGCATCCATTGACTGTACTGTGCAGCAGCATTCTGTAGTGAGTTTATGTCCTGTTTTGGGTTTTTTCCTGCTCCTTGTGGGGGTGGTGGCGGCGGTGGTGCTGCGTTAAAATTCTGACCTCCCATTGGCTGGGCCCCCTGCTGCTGACCATACTGCTGCTGCTGCTGCTGAGGATTTCCATACTGTTGCTGTTGGTAATTTTGCCCTTGTTGACCTTGAAAATTGCCCGGCTGATTTTGCTGTTGATATGCATTAGGCACAGGTGCACTGCTAAATCTGCTCTGCTTAGGCGGACCTTGATTCTGATTGAAATTACCACCCTGGGTACCCATATTACCACCTTGTTGTCCATAGTTACCAGATTGGTTTCTGTTTTGACCCTGTTGACCAAAATTCCCCCCTTGCTGACCAGTATTTGGACCTTGATTTTGGTTGTAATTACTACCCTGGCCCCCCATATTGCCCCCTTGTTGTCCATAATTACCAGCCTGACTTCGGTTTTGACCCTGTTGTCCAAATTTACCAGCTGGCTTGCCAGAATCTGGATTATCAAAACGCGATACTCTATTGCTCGAAAATGATGTTGGCAGAGTACTACCACCACCACCACCACCACCACCACCACCCCCACCCACCATTAATGGCTTAGGACCACCACCTGCACTGGGTTTGTTGACGCTGGAAAACTTAGAGGCTGATCCATGGCTTCCAGCGAAATCCCCACTTCCCCCCGGTCGGGCCCCAAATGATGTAGGCATAACAGCGTCATCTCGTGATCTGTTACCCTTGCCGGAAAAAGCTTTAGGAAGTTCATGCCCACTGCTGCGACTGCTGCTATTGTATCGATCTCGACCTCTATACCCCGAATCGCGATATCGGTTTCGCACTGAAATACATAAAATTTTTTAAGTATTAAAGTTAAGACACTCAGGAGGCATTGATACTCAGTTGCCTAACACCTAACCTCTTGCACATGCATGCTCTATAGCTTAGTAACATTGACTTTAATGGAAAAAATAGTGTTCACATGTAGATGTATTCTACAGAAACATCACACAGCTCTAATTCACATATGAGCCGCCAAACGTTCTTCGTGTACATTATGAGGGAAACAAACAGGTTTATTGCCAAGATAAGCTAAACACTAAAATGATACAATGCACTAATGACTATGAAACATGTTTATTTATTGCGTGTACATGTAGCTTGATTCCAATGTAATAAACAGAGGCTTAAAGGGGCCTGTATCGCTCACCTGGAAACTACCCATTTCAACTAGAAAGGTCATCTCCTATTAGTAAAATCCTAAGTTTTGGCTAGAATTAAAACAAGAACTAGGTAATCTAAGATGGCTGCCAAGCAAATCATGCCATAAAGTTCTCGAACAAACTTGGTTCAGATCTTGCCCTAGATGCAGTTTCCTGAATTTCACATCAATCTGGCAATTGGTTTCCGAGAATTTCAGACTTAAAAAAATCAGGTAAAAACAGATGGCGGCAGGCAAAGTAGCCGATCAGCTCCGTTTGAACAAACCTACCATAACATCTATAGCCTAAGGATCATTACAGCCAAGTATACTTGAAATCAGCAAAGCGGTTATCAAGAAGATGTTTAAAATTTCCCATTGTTTTAGTATGTGAATGTTTGCCAGAGAAAAGATCCAAGACGGATGCCAAACTGTTGTTGAGTTTCGAAAATGAGATTTGAAACCAGAATACCTAATAACCTATATAAAACCAATTTCTACTTCAATATTTATCAAATACACAAGCTGTTTCTGCGATAACTAGGTCATACACGATGGCCACAAAACCATTTGGCCAATCAAGTTCCCGTAAACTTGGTTCAGCTCTTGCCCTAGCTCATATGTCATAAGTTTTTAACTGATCCACAAAGATGTTTCGGATTATACAATTTCGGATTCATTTAAACAAAGTTGGATCCCTATTTGAAATCGGACCATAGCTCCGAGAAGTTAAATTTATCATTGCTTTAGTATGGGAGTCTTTGGCAGGAAAATAATCCAAGATGGCCACCAAACAGTTTATCCGACAGTTTTGAAAATGGCAAATTTGAGCTCAGAATACCCTAGAAAAATATATGAAGACAAATTTCAGCCTCAAATCCATCAAATAAAAAAATACAATATAGCCGCCAAACACACTACATTTTGATTGGCCCATGGCGGCATGTTTTTTGATGGATCAACTTCCCTTGAACAAACTTTAATGGTCCTTAATCCCTAATCATATCTCCAAAATTTCGGCTTGATCCTTCAGCGGCTGACGAAACCGTTTTTGGGGAAAACTTTGACCCATTTGGTCAATCAAGTCCGCTTTAACAAACTTGGCTTACCTCTTTCCCTAGGTGATATTTCATGTGTTTTAAATTGATTCTCAGCGCGGTTTCAGATTTTTTTTAGACGTTTCCTAAAATCAGGAGAAATCCAAGATGGTTGCCGCCCAAATTGGCTGATAGGCTTCCTTTGAACAAAATTGGATCCCTATGCCCTAAGAATGCTTCCTGCCAAATATAACTGAAATCGGTCAAGTGCTTCTTGAGAAGAAGTCGTTTAAAGGAAAAGTTGATGGACGATGGACAACCGCCATGGCATACGCTTAGGCCAGGTGATCTACAAATCTAATATTGTCCACAGAAGCCATGTTTTTTTATGTATCAACTTCCCTTGACGAAACTTTAATGGCCCTTAGTTCCTAATTATCTCTTCCCAATTTTGGCCCGCTCCCTTCAGCAGTTCTGGAGAAGTCCTTTTCCAGAAAACTAGGTCATCTAAGATGGGCGCTGAACCATTTGGCCAATCAAATTCCCTTGAGCAAAATTGGTCCAGCTCTTGCCCTAGATCATATTTCATGACTTGAATCGATCCGCAAAGGTGGGGAAGGTTTTTAAAGACGTTTCTAGAAAGTCAGCCAAAATCCAAGATGGCCGCCTGTCAAATTGGCCGATCGGCTTCTTCTGAACAAACTTGGATCCCCATGCCCTAAGGATCCTTCCGACCAAATAATTCAAATCAGCCCAGTGGTTCTTGGTCGCTATGGCATAAGCTCACTTGCCCTTTTTGGCCAGGTGCGCTTATAAGAGGCCTAATGACCAGTTGCTCAAATGCACCGTTAGTACTTCAAATGCTTTATACTTTATGATAGATTCATGTTAGTATATGTTGCAGTCTAAAATTTCGACCTATTAAATTCCTGTATACAAGTTCGCAGGTACATTAGGGTCCCTCTAGTCAAGTTTGGTCGACATCAGGTCATTATTAAAGGACAGGACAAGCTTTGAATGATTTTTAGGGTTCGAAAATCCAAGTTAGCCTCTCAAAAAATGCACCAATTAAATGTCATTAAATATTAAGCCCATGGCATTAGGCATGTTCAAACCAACTTTTAATACAAATCAAATCATATTTAAAGTAGAGTGAATCGAAGGATTTCCAACATATTTTGGAAAATCCAAGATAGCCGCAGACAAAGATTTGGCCATTGATTAAGTGTATGACTAGTGTCTTAATGAATTTGCAAAGAATTAAACAATAAATAAATAAGATTTTCACCCTAAAAAATGACAAGTAAAATTAAAAAAAATAAAATTGAGCAATCGAATTCTGAATAGAAATTCTGGAGCTTGCTGCCATGTATGTGTTTTGGCAATTTCCTGTAAATTCTAGCCAAATTTGGTTAAAATCATCCAGGTCACCATGTGGTTTAGGAGATTGTTAGGCATGTTTTAAAGCAAAAATTGACGGACGGACAGTCGCCATGTCATAAGCTCACATGGTAATTCTGAGCAGGCGAGCTAAATGTGGCAAAATGAACAAGATTTTACAATAGTGGTAGACTAGTGAATGACGGCTGGCTGCCTGCCAAATGGTTTATATACTCTAAATATGATGAACCATAGTTCACACATTCTTGAACCCAAGCAAAACACGCCTAGACTAGTTTATATTTGCCCGATTTATTTGGGGGGGGGGGGGGGGGGGGGCGCGCTGGGGGTGATAATTATCTGAAATACATTAGGCCATTATTCTACTATTCAAGCGCTGATAAACTTAATTTCCATAATGCGAATACCAGATCCTTATAGAACGTTTCTAACGCAATCAACTCTTAACATGCAGAAATTAATTGGAACTCATCTACTAAACCGTTGGCCAGAATTTAACACATTTGGTATCCGAGTTACCCATATCAACGTGGAATGCATGGGTACATTTACATTTGGCACCGCCCCAGCTATGGGTGGTGGTGGGTGGGTGGGTGGGTGGGGGGTGTTAAAATATCAAGACTGATTGTAATGCAACTCCTCTAAAAACCATAGAATTGAATTCAACCAAATTTGGAATGTGAGTTAGCCATATCAATCTAGAGTGGATGACCACATTCACATCTGCCGACCACTCCCAACACCCCCCCCACCCCCTTTGAGTGGGTTGTGAAAAGGTCATGAAATTGATTATAATGCAACTCCTCTGGCACTGTTGGATGAAATTCAACCAATTTGGGTATGCGAGTTACCCATATGATTGCAGAGTGCAAAATGACATTTATATTTGGTTCCACCCTTGGGGGTGGGTTGTGGTCAAAAGTTAAAAGCGGTGAACGTGGGGATTTGCGGATGCGTCATTGGCTGAGCAATCTAGTCACACATTTATTATTTATTCATTTTAACAACAACCTGGCTCTAGACAAACTTGACGCCTGCCACAGCAAACACCTACGCACCATCACGGGACACCAATGACCAGAGAGCATAATTTCCAACGATGCACTATACAAGATATGTAATATGCCGCCGCTGTCTGTAAATGTCGCCCAGCAAAGATGGCCCATGTGCTAAGGATGTCAGAAGACACACCAGCACAGAGCCTTGGAATTCACCCTACTCGGAGCCAGCAACTACAGCGTCAGGAGAGGTGACCTCAAGAAAGCAGGATTAGGTACACTCAAGTCAAGAATGGACCTGAGGAAGCTAAGGATTTTGGCTGAGGATAAGACACAGTGGGCAAAAGCGAAGATGGACTGATTGCAGCTGCAGGATGTTTCTACTACTACAGCCGCAGAATACAGTAATCATACATTGTCTTTAACATCTAGTACTGTTAACCCATATTTCATATCTTCTTTTGTAAAACACTTGATTTAATGAAGGCCATATAATATTCAACTTTATATTTAACTAATAAAACATTGAACTGTAGGCAACACTAGATTTTAAATTAAGAAATTAGAAGACAAATGATTCAAATGTGACATTCTGGAACAAATATTTACTGGTTTCACTTAAATCTGTGGCGATTCATTTAAATTCTCTTAAAATTAAATTCTGTACCCTTCCACATCCTCTTAAGAAATACAAATTAATTGACAAGTAACCCTTTAACTGTCCATCTGCTAAATTTCTGCAGTCCACATTTTCCATGTGGTTTAACTCTGGATATTTTGTGGTTGAGTGGTTAAAACTGTTTTCAAAATATTCAGCAGTGCCAGAGTTATTATTGCCCATAGAAATCATTTTCTAGTGGCTTGCAGCAGTTAGACAGTTAATGGTCAAGAAAGTTGACATCGTGCTTAGTGAATTTCTAATTGCAGGCCAAGAGACTACGTACGGTATGTTTGCAACCTTATTACTGGAAATCAAACCAGTCATAGATTCTCAGAAATAGTCTTCTCATGGCCAGGTTACTACTAGTGCTAAATTAATGAAACTAGTTATTTCTGGTGAACAATGACACTTTCCTTATCATGATACAGAATGCATAATTTTAGTAACACACAGGCATATCTATTGATGGAATTGATCCCTCTTCTTACGCTAATGATGTCCCTTCCACATCCTACTGATACAAAATATATATATATATGTGTGTGTGTGTGTGTGTGTGTGTGTGTGATGTGTTCGCTTCCATAGGCAATGACAGCAACAAGGTACTCATATATGGATTCAACAGTTTATCATGATTTCTCTGAGAGACCTGATTTCAACTATGATAATACTAAAAAAAGCCAAACGACACCCTTGCGGGTTGTGTCTGTAGTTTTATTAACCACTATAAAACATACTTAACATTCAATCACTACTTGCTAAATCAACTACTCTGCATTTAACGACTAGAATAAGATTTTTATGCTTGCTTACATACCCCCATATGCCTATACCATTTCAATATACCCTCAACCAGGATACTGGTATGGTACACCCCCAGCATATGCCCTGATAGAGACTGGCACCAGTCTGTACTTACTCATTGGTGACAGCATGAATCAGGGACTTCCGTCGCCGACACCACTGCTTGAGGGTAATAATGCCCCTCCTCAAGGCTTAGGTGGGTTTTGTCCGGTGACTCACACGGAACCACCTTCATGGGATTTTCCGTAGTGTTTCGGTTTCGGGGACCGAACCTCTAGTCTGGACGTGAGGGATGTCGGTTTCCCTTATTTGCGGACATACCTTCCGGTTACTGTCCGACTCTTCCTTATCCACGCGAATGGCTGTCGAAAACCTGATAGCCATGGGACTAGAACATGTAGATATAAGTGAATATAATGGATAAGTAATTGAGGGATTCCAAATGATGATGATGACTTTAGGCATGATTAACTACCACGAAAATGGTTTACTACCACGAAAACCGTTAAGTCATAAAAGAGAAATAACACCACGAAATACTCAATAAACATAACTTAGGGAGGATGGACTTCATGTTAGGCATAATCTTGAATAGAAGAACTCTCAAAAACGTAAGCTGAACACAGCGCAAAGTGTAAAATACTTAAGCTGGAATATTGGCAGATTATACTGCTTGCAGAATATTTGAAGTGAATGTTTCCTATTTGGGCTCCATTGCGCATGCGCGGACATGCTCAGTGACAGGTGTCACCGAGGAGTGAGTACAGACTGGTGCCAGTCTCTATCAGAGCATATGCTGGGGGTGTACCCTACCAGTAGCCTAGTTGAGGGTATATTGAAATGGTATAGGCATATCGGGGTATGTAAGCAAGCATAAAAATCTAATTCTGGTGGCTAAATGCAGTAGTTGATTTAGCAAGTAGTGATTGAACGGTATAGATGCTTTTGTGGTGCAATAACAACTGCGGGATATTTAGGAATTAATTTGATTGGTGCTCTTGGTTCAATAGCTTGGTTACATAGTTATCAAGACTCGGTAGTAATTTAATGGTAGAGCGCCTATCCAGTGATGTGGAATGATGCGTTAGAAAGCAATACACTGTTTAACCTTTGAACCCTGAAATCTCAATTGCCAGGAACTAATCTGACAGGAATCTGTTGCTTTCAAACGGTGACAATAACACTTCCCAATCAACTTAGCTCCAAAACATTGAAATTAATATTTACTGTACAATAAACGATTTATCTGTATTTTTTCTCTTTCAGGTTCAAGCTGTTAGTTATTTTATTTTATGACAACCAGCATTGCAACATTTACGTTATTGTTCTCTAGCTGTGATGCCAGCAATCAGAAGCTTCTAGACAACCAGATTAATGACAACAGATGTCGTCTTCAGCATGTGCCGATTTCAACTACGCATGGGTATTTTCAAAAACTCGTGGCACACAATACGATTTCATATAAACGAACCAACAATTTCGTGCATTGTTTAGAATCCAGAACTAAATAGCGTTTAGTGATGCATTGCATAATAAATGATCCTTCCGCTGAACAACACCTTTTGCTGAATGCATGCAATTAATCTTGAAGTTGGGTGACGCATGAATTGATAACAGTTACAAGTAGAATGCATCAATACAATATTGGTTAATGTATATAAAGACTCAAACTAAAGTCAAACAAGAATGTCAATCATGCTCAGTGATACGTGAAAAGTATGTCAGGTTGACCAACTTTAGATATGCGACAATAACCTATAATGCATCGATATTATCTGATGACCTACCTTTGATACATGACATACCTTTACGCCGTTATGCATCCATATATTAAGTTTGGTTATTGCATACAGAAAAATTGAAACTACATCCAGCACAAGAATATCGGATATTCAGTGAACCATGAACAGTAGGTCACGCCGACCTACTTTTGGTACATGACATCTTTAGGTTATGACCCATTCACATACCAAGTTTGGCTATGGTTTACTAAAACTCTTGAAACGTAGCCAATACAAGAATAAACTGATGCTTAGTGAATAGTGAAAAGCAGGACTTGTAACAGAGCCCATGATTCCAACCAACATTATTATATCTGGAGCAATTGTTTCTATAACACCAGAAATCTTGCGGGAATGCAACTATTAAGCTCATATTTACGATTTTGCAATGAGCTGGACTTAAAAAACATTAAATAAAGATATAAGGCTTATCAATACCCTTATCAACAAGAGGCCCAAGGGCTTGTAATGCTCACCTGCATTTGAACAATTTACATTTCAATACCGGTAGACATGGATAATTTTTTAACAATCCCAAATGACCACCATAACAAATTGGCCAATCAAATTTCTCGTTTGATATGTTTAAGCCTACCGTCACAAGTTTCCGGCCACTGATTAATACCCAAAAAACTTGAACAATCAAATTTCTGTATAGAAGTTCTGAAGCCTTGTCCCATAGGGTCCTTCCAGCCACAGTAATTTGAAATCAGCCAACCGGTTAATGAGGCGTAGCGTTTTGACAATTTCCTGTAAATTGTTCATAAAATCTGAGACTTTCAACCAAAAAATTGACTAATCTAAATTCAGTATACAATTTCTGAAGCCTACACCAGCTCCAACTAAGACCATGTCCCCTAGCCCCAATAGGGTCCTTCCACCCACATAAGTTGAAACCTGTCAAGCGGTTATAAATAGCGTTTTGACAATTTCAGGTAAACTTTTCATAAAATCTAGGATTTTCAACCCCAAAATTATCCAATCTAAATTCTGTATAAAAATTATCCAAATCTCCACCCCCACCACACAAACTCCCACCCAGTCCCGATAGGGTCCTTTCCGCCAAATCCGGTTGAAATCTTACATGTTGTTAATGAGGAGCGTTTTTAAACTAAAGATGACAGACAATAACGAATGACAGATGGCCGACATGCATATCAGTGACCTCGACCGTTGACCCCAACATCATTGTGTGATGCCGTGTCATTATAAAGAGGCATGTGTCCAAGTTTAGATCCAGTGTGATTAACCAAATGAGATATAAAAAGAATTTGAGTTAAACGGAAAATGTGAGTTGAAATAAATGATTTTTTAACCAAGGTGACATTGACCTTTGACCCAAAGGTTATTGTGTGATGGCATATCACTATAAGGAAGCATGTGCCCAAGTTTGGGTCCAGTATGATTCATCACACATGAGATAAACAGAAAAATTGAGCTAACTGCCAATTGGCCGACATCACAGCTGGACGACGTGCAGGGTATCGCTGTGCAGGGTATTGCAATAGCTTGTGTTACTTCGTAAAGGCGTTCCAAGAATGAGGGCAATAAAGTGATTATTGCATTACTGGTTAAAGTGAATTATGATAGTATTAAAGTTAGTACTGAATCAATAAATGGAATACTGACAAAAATAAAACCAAGTCTACTAACATAAGACACCACATTTAACCTTTTCACATTCACTTTTGTTATAGAAAATGACAATTTTCATAGAAAATACCTTTTTGCAGGCAGAGATCAATTGTGAAAATTTACCACTTGATTGACTGTCATGGTTATTGAGTCAGTCATTTCCGCAGTAAATTTTCAAATATTAGTCGTATTTGGCCAGGTTGAGCGTTAAAGGGTCCAATACGAATCTCCGGTGAGTAGGGGTGATGCTATATACTCATTGTAAGACACTATTTAGGCACCCCTCATCACCAAACCCTTTAACACTCGTATCAACCAAAAATGGCTTCTACAGCGGTCTCGAGAAATGTCAATTTGCAGACCAAGACAAAACCATTTTTGAAGATTTACCACTGGAATGACTGGCTAAATAACCGAACCAGTCACTCCAGTGCTAAATTTAAGGCGTAATGAGTTAAACTACTGTTCCGAAAAAGATTCATTGAGTAGGACAATGTATTCTATTAAGGTGATTAGTTATTTCTATCGTGATAGAGAAAATAGTCCTGGTTTCAAAACTGACAGCATTACATTTAGAGAGACAGCAGCAGGAACAGATTGAGATGGTTAGGAGGAAAGCAATGGACAATTTAAATGATTATCTAACGCACTTAGAGTAAAGCTTAGTGGACGTTATATTAAGTAATAATGGGGTTTGTGTGCGCATTAGGGTAGTAGCAGTACTTAGTTGTTCCTATGACAGAAACCATTTTCTCACTTAGGAATAATGGAGTAAGTATAACTGAGCCATCACATAATTTCACCACCCTTATATTATTATTGTTTGCATTCATTCAGTATGTACGCTGTGTCACAGTTGTAGAGATACAGAGTTAGCCGACCTCATAACCTTATGATATATATTTAATCACAGATGCGTTTAGTATAAGCAATGCCACTGCTTGTAATTGTTTGAATAAATGTGACTAGTGTCAAATAGTACGCAAGACACAAGGAATGTAACTGGTATTTAACAAACTGAGAAGTCTTGAATATGTTGTCTGTTGATTTGCACATCAAGAGATTGTTTGAAAAGTTAATACTGGAATAACTGGCTTGGTTATCGAACCATTCAGTCGTGGCAAAATGTAAATAGTATCTTGGCCTGCATATAGTCATTTCTCAACAGCGCTGCTACGGGCAGTTTTAGCCAGCCTGGCTATCAAAAGGTTACTGATAGATTCCTTACTAGTTAAATCTTCTGGGGCAATAACTTTTAAAATGTGCATCATACACTAGCGGATTCAACATAACCAGTGAAGTGTGTTTTCTATCCAGAGAATAGTGCTCGCCAACACAACTCATGATCACCAACTACTTGTACCAGCTCATGATATCAGGCACTGATTGCCATACCATGTACATATTACAGGACCTTGGCCGCATGCACAAGGCATGACCGTGGCATCATGTACTAGGGATGGTCTTGCCATCATGTAGGAGGCATGACTTTAACATCATGTACTAGGTATGGTCTTGCAATCATGTAGGAGGCGTGACCTTGACATCATGTACGAGGCATGACCTTGACATCATGTACGAGGCATGGCCATCACAAATACACCGATGTCATTTAGATATTAAATTTATGCATCCCTTTTGTCCATGAGATCTCATTCCCTAGTGTTTTGTCAGAGGAAATAACCAGTTTTCTCAAATGAAACCGAGACTGGATTCAGGTGTAGTAGACAACGCAAGCTCTACTTGAAGCATTTTAATGAAATTTAAGAGATTTAACAGTTATGGGAGTGAAACCCCTTATTTTTCGCGTCAGTCCTGCCCTCTCCAGTCACACATTCATCTTGACTTACATGTGCAAACTTTCAAATCTAATTTGCCCTTGGGCACAAGTTCTAAAGAGTCAGTCAGTTATCGATTTAAAGGTTAAAACCAGATTAGATTTCAATAAAATATTTTGGTTATTCAAATTTTGACACCCATAAATTCATGGCATGATGCCATTGCTCGTACACCATGTGGATTCAAATTATGGAACACTTGTTTTCGGAAGAGACTTAACTGTCTTCTAGTCCAGTTACCAAGCTGGACATAAGCTCAGAATCACGCGCTTGTTTATTAAACACTAGTATTTCCTTTCATTTCATTAATATGGTGGTGTATGAAGCTGTTATAAGCCATCAATGATCAACAGCAAAACATTCTTGCACGATGGCGTCATACCACAATTATAATTCACGTGATGACGTTAATCCGTGATCCTATGGAGGAATGGAAGAAATTACTTTTCATGGTGAAATTTAGGAATTATGGATTAGAAAATATGCAAATATATTTTTTTAAATAAAAATTACACAAAAGTATCATTTGGTGTGCCTTGACCCTTTTCTGTTTGTGTTCCACTTTAATTAGTCTATGGGCCTGCCAAACACTATCTCAACAAATTATGCACAAGCGAATAGCATTCATATTAATGGTTGGCAGGACCAAGATCAAATAATCATAACCTTAGGCAAAACATTGACACGCCAGTTTGAAACAAACACATTTGGAATCATAACCAATGGTTTTATCGCATTATAAAATATAATTTAACATGCTTAAATTTACTCGCAAGCCTTCATGTACAAGAATTAAAGTTTATATTGTGATTAAACTGGAGCTAAGCATATTAAAAATGCGTTTATGCTACTCTCGTAGAGGACCTCAAACGAACTTTTGATATTAAAATTATCAAATGTGTTTAGTAAATATCATTTTTAATGGAAACAAGCTTTAACTAGTTCTAAGGTGATATTTATTAAATGAGGTGTTTAATCTTGACACTAATTGTGAATTTTGTAGTTTATTGATTACGTTGCCACATCTGGTCTAACTGTCTGTAGGCTTTAATGGTGAAGATGTGTTCCGAATCCTTTTGCTTGGTAGAAGTACATTTGGTGGCCAGAAGGATATTGTTGAAATTTTACAACTGGAATGATTGGCAGTTATCGCAGGTGTAATTTAAGTGGTAAATTTCCAAAAGTTGTCTCCTCTTGACCTGCAAATGGATCTTTCTGAACGTTCCTGCAGAGGACATTTTTCATTGGCTTTACTTGAGTTAACCAATCATTCGCAGTTATAACATAACATGACAACTTGCTACACACACACTGTAGTCGTGCATACAAAACAGCTAACTGTGAATGTTTTATTAACTCTCATTAATTTGGGTTTGTTAGTATATTTACTTATTCCAAAACCATTGACAATTTGTTTCTTGTACTACTTTAGAATAATAAGGCATTAGAAGCAATACAAAATCCCTTCCATTCAAGTTTTTGTTGAAATCAGATGTAGTTAACCGACTATAAGCAGGTCTGCAGCAAAAAACCCCAAACCTGCTATATCTGCTTACATTTATGCTTGTTGTAAGGAAATGATCATTTGGTTAGATGTAACAAAGAGTTAATATTTTTCAATAACTCTTTGAAATGTTTATTTTTAATTGTTAAAAAAAAGAACAAATTACCTACGTGTATTTTTCAAGGCTGGTAACTCTTAGAAAACAATTCTGAATACAAGGGAAAAAGGTTAACCGCCTCACTGTTAACATGCCATATTTTGAATTTGGATCAAATGCATTTTGTCTACCACAAGCTCATGACAAAAAATTTAGATTAACAAGTTAGTAATTTTCAAGTGCAATAACTCTGCCTAATATTGTATGGAAACAATTTCATTTTAAAATTATCAAGGCCAATAACTGGAAAATATTAATGTAAATTAACACAAACACGACCCCCGCCTTCCTAGTATCAAGTTCTATCCGAATTTGTGTCAAATCTGTTAGTTTATCAAATTATTGCACGGAAACCAATTAGTCATGTACATACATGTATGTACGTATGTACTTAATATCTATGTACAGAAGGTGCAACATTCCTATATCCCGTCAATACTGGAGGGGATAGTAAGGCTAAAGGTAAACACTAGAAAAGCCTTATTTATGAGCAATTCATCATCCAGTAGAAATGCAATATATAACATTTCAATGTATGCATTATGGAGTAAAATGATTACAATCAAGACACATTACATTATTCTGCCATAACCACATATATTGTGCCTAAGTAAAATTATGCCTGTTCAATCTATCTTTTATACCTAAATTCAATTCAACTGGTCTGGTCAGCTTCCTTGGTTTGTTCCGACACTGATACTTAAGAGTATCGAAATATATCTTTTAGACCTAGGAGTTATTTTGTAAGCGCGAACGAATCATTTAACTGTACCCCTACAACATGTTTGCTTGACACAGGCGTTCTGAATGCGTAGTTTGGAATACTTGAAGCCTCTCTGACCTGTAGTGGCAGCAGCCTGTATTCTCCTGCTGCACTTTCAACAGGTGTTACAGACCGGCTGACCAAGAGGCATAGCATAAACCTGTGTTAATAAAAGTAAAAATCTCAAAATGGGTGGTGAAAACAATTAAAAAAAGGCTCCTTACTTTCTGTCATAGGGTATGCTTGTAGTAGAGTTGGACATGTTGCTGAAGCCGTTAGTTGCAGGTTTTGTTCCATAACTATTTGAGTATCCTTGTTTGCCAAAGCCATTTTGGGCACCAAAACCACCACCTCTGCCGCCTCGCACACCACCTCTTGAAAATCGAGACCCACCATCACGTCCGCCGCCCCTGCCACGCCCAAACTTACTTCGTCCTGGTGCATTTCGTGAGTTCTGTGCAAGCTGTACAAGTTTTGGGTTGATTTGCTGGTTGGCTTCGCGTAGAACAGCTATCAGATCATTCGCTTGCTTGATATTGCCAGGTGTGAAGAATGTGTAGGCAGTTCCTGTGTTGTTCGAACGCGCTGTACGCCCAATTCGATGAACATAGTCTTCAGAGGAATTTGGGTAATCAAAGTTGATTACAAATTTGATGTCCGTTACATCTATTAATATTTTGTAGAGTTGTCCAAGTTTAGGATGGCAGGGGAAAAAGAAAGAAAAAAGAATAGATTAAACATTTGATATAGTAATACATATCAGTAATTCTCTTCAAAAGCGAAGGTTATGTTTATAAATATTAAATGATCAATGATGACATAAGAATGCATACTCCCAAAACATTGATCACTCTCGCCTCGGCCAAATAATGTGAAACAATTAGTAATACTTACATTTGTGAGATGGTACTTACGAGAGATGACAACTGAAACAGGAACATGAGTGAACCAAGGGCTGATGACCAGGTGTGATCAGGGAGAATGCACCCATAGACGCCGTGAATTAAGAAACATCTAGCACCAACATTACTAAAGGCACATATATTCAACTGTATTGTCTTACACAATTACCAAAGGCTGACAGGCCCTGTACAAGTATTCAGCCAATCTGGTATGAAAGTGCTGTTGCCGTTCACACACTTTGAAATGAGTCTAAATTAACTAACAAGCTGGCTGGTTGACTGGCGTCTATAGAACACTGATTAATGTCAATGATCATTGTACATGTAAATCCGAGCTGGCAGGCTCCCGACATGACTCGAATCAATCCGAGGGAGGAAGAACACACACACTAACACGATAAACTCAATACGTCTAGTACAAATTTCCAGATAGGAAAACTGTTCACAAACCTTGTGTGCTTAATTTAAGGTGGTGGCCACGGGAGGTTGCAACATAACAATATTCTTAATTATTAGTTAACCCATAGCACCCCGATGTCAAAATTCAAATTTTTATTGACTCGACAGCGAAGAATGGGGTTCAACAATTTTGGTGGGCGATGTTGTTGTCTACGACAGCACCATCCTCCAACAAATTTGTTGAAAAATGAACACCAGTTCATCTTTTAATTTAATTTGAAACTTTAAAAGTTTGACATCAGAGTGGTAAGAGTTAATCACCTAACATTATGACACTAGGCTATCAGTTTTGTTGCTGATTAATTAGTTGCTTTGTGTGTACATACAGATGTTTAATGAATATTCAAAAACAATGTTTACATTAATTCGATACCAGACAATTGGTAGTTAATACGCCATTTCCAAACCATAATTTGACAATTGATATAAAAAATAGGTAGTATAACCCCTTCTCCAACAAATCAAATATTGAGCTTATGATGAATTGCAGAGTGATGAGAATTAAATGATTTAAAGTTTGTGTGCGCAATTTGTGTAACTTTAGCAAGGTATGCTCGTAATTTCTCAGAATTGTTCATTTTACATCAGCCAAGTTTGTGTATGAAAGTTGTATAATTTGAGCACTAACAGTATGGTCACATTAGGAAATAGTAGGAACATAGGGGACACTGAATACAGTATTTTTATGATTTTGACAGCCAATTTCATCACCAATCTTGTGCTATTTCAAATGCCAAATTTTACTCAATTCTTTTATAATGTGGAAGTCAATGATGGATTTAATAAATCTGCCTTATGTTTTGAGGATTGAAATATTAAATTGGAATTATCTTCAGCTAAAGCCTATCTTAAACCTGCAATAATTAGCAACAAATTATTCTCAAGATTGGCTAGCGCATGACTTATTTCTGGTAATTTAGATGTAAAGAATGACAATTACCACGTTCAAGGTACGTTTTTTATTGGCTAGTAAAAATAATTTTAACACTGCATTCCTTTTGCCGCCTTTTCTAATATCTGATGTGCCTGTGAATGAATGACATTCTTTTTTATGATGTCTAATTGATTAATTAAAGACATAGCCAGGACGACACCAGCCATCCCTCAATAGTGACCTTCCTAACAAAACAGTTTTGTATTAAATAACTAGTTGGTCCATATGTCATATGCACGAAAATCCATTTGGTAATAATTCTTTGGTTTATAGACAATTGTTAGTAAGCAAGACGGAATAGTCATTAAATTGGACTATAGACAGATTTCCATGTCTACTTTGTTAAATAACTTGACTATGGTATAAAAGTAATGCATTATCCGAACCAGCTAATTGGAAGAATGGATAGAGGGACATTCGATAATGGAGAGCACACACTAGCTTCCCTGGGAGAGGCACCGTAATACTATTACACAGTTAATCAGGTACCACAATTTTAGCTTGCACACCATCAAGGTGAAGCTACATGAGCGACAAAGTCACATGACCTTGCCAATGACTGATTATGGACAGACGAGAAAGCACATGAAATTAAATCGACTGACACTTTAAAAAGAGCGAGCATTCTTCGTGGATCATTACCAATTAAATTGCTGATGCAATTCCAAAGTTATCCACATAATTATCACCAGAGGCAGACATGATCACATGCCTTTAACTGCAGGAAATGGGTTTCATTTCATTTGCATGGATACAAAATGGGCATCTCCAAAGGAAGTAATTTAAAATGGCATCAGAGGGCAAACATCAGAAATGAAACCATATGAGTATAAATTCTCTAGCAATCAGCTACCATCGCCAATCAGCCGACTTTGTCATTCGTGTAACTTGACCATCAGACGTGACAATTGGGAATAGGTGAGAGGGATAGCCATATTTGTGAATAATGTGGGGATTTATGGTTTTCTCTGCTATTTGACTCGTACTGACTGCAACAACAATCTTCATAATCATTCTAGGTCAGGCCACATTAATTCAAGTTGGCCTAAACTTTAAGCATGGTCGTGATTGGAACAGTTCTAAATAGCAAACAGTGCTATAACTTGACTGCTCACATAATAGCAATTTAGGGGCACCTGTTGTCCATTAAATATAACTGCATTTATAGCAAATTAGGGGTTCTTGCCCCATAACTGTAAACACACGATGGAAAATTACAGGACCTGTTTCCCCCCTAAATGTAAATACATATTAAATTAGGGGCACCTGTTGCCCCCTGCCCTATACATGATAGCAAATTGGAGCAAACTGTTGCCCCATAAATGTAAACAATACAAATGTAATTATAACAGCAAGTGAGGACTGGAACACCAGCAATCCATCTACATTGTCAACATTTGGAGTCATGATTTTATCATAAGGATTTGTAAACAAAATATTTGTGACAATGTAATGAAATTCACTTGTATTAATTGTTAACTCTGAGAATATTATCCATAAATCTTTTTTCTAAAACGTTCTTTGGTTGGATATATTGTGTAAGAATGAAATGTCTCGAGACTGGAGCACTAATGAACCAGTCCTCACACTTCAGTCACACGCATACTATCAAAAACAATGCCTTGATTATTTGCATTCGATGTGAATATACATGAGAAAATCAACATTCAAAATAGATCCAAGTTCTGTTATGAAACGAGTAAGCAACAAGCGGGGGAGAAGACATTTCTTACGCTTTAAGAACACCTTGTGCCTAATAGCTTTGTTAATACCAATAAACGATGCTTAATTCAAATGGCACAACAGGTTAAATTTGTGTTGCATGGATAGTCTTATGCAGTAAAATGTAAAAGATAGTTTACTCCTGCCAGCTAATGCATGGCAGCAGAAGTTAATTGGATTTGAAATAAACATACCGACACATCTGAGATAAAAATTTGAATATAATTCTAGATTAATGCATGTAAAGTGTGCTTCACATTTATGAATGAATGATGTAGTGACTGTTGTTGAGCGATCTAATTTTAATTTTCTGATAGCATTTTTCGTTTTAGGCGCAGAAGTCTGGCAGGAGTAATAGCGTGTGCGTGTTCATGCATTGCCAGTACTGGCAATGGATGATCGAAAGACCAATGCTACCGTCGCACAGTTAATCTACTCAAGAATGTCTGCGATTGGAGTGCTGAGATAGCAGTTCCAGTGTTAACAATTTCTCATAATGTTCTACATATATCCTGATAATATTAAAGGGAAGCAACATCAACAGGAATATTGGCAAATAACCACCACAGCACACAGTGTAAAATGCAAACAGCCTTCAAGCCAAAATATGAAGAATAAAATAGCTAAGTTGGTTTTACCTGAACTGTTTGAGGTAGGTTATGTCCGAATGGCACATATTTTGCAGACCATCCATTGATTGGGGCTGCTAGATATATGCTTCAAGACTCAACGAGAGCAGAGCCCTGCACACCATGGACAGTTCACAGGTAAGGCCTATACCATTAACGCTACTAATCAAGTTAGAGTATAAGAACCACTCGTGGGCCTAGTCAGAATCTAATGCATGTGTGTATAGAAGCATTCCTCATGTCCTCCCTCATATTACCAAGGACAGGTTTCTGCCCACGTCCAGTCATGCCGGTTCCTCCCGGTCGGAGCTTGCGCAATTGCATCATCTGCCAAAAGAAACTAATAGAACAAACACGTTAATCAAATGTTTTGGATAAACATCAAACATGTTGAGGATATGGTTCATGCAAACACAGAGTTCCAGATGACCCCAATATATGAATATTTAGTGAAAATTATGACATGGTATTGAGAAAATGAGCGAAAACGTTATTAATCTGCTTATGTTCTATAGGCAAATTAAGAATAGTAAAATATGTCTCATCATGCAACTATGAGAGACATCTGTGGTGTGGTTCTAAAGGCTTATATATACACTAATGTAGAATTCGTCATGGTATTACGTTATCCTAACTGCAAACTTGTAAAATGAAAGGGTTCAGCAGCCAAATGGATAGTTGTAACCTACCAACATCCTGATTAATCTTCAACTGGAGAAACATGCGCTGTAAGTGAAGCTCTGACTATTGCCATATATAAACAGTACTATTGTATTTTACAGATCAAACATAAGTGAATACAAACCTAGTCCTCTAGAAGCAACGTCTGTAGCAATAAGGATGGGAGAGCGCCCAGTCTTAAACTCTGAAAAACAAAGCAAGTATAACGAAATGAAATGATGTTAAAGGCTCTTGGCATGGTGCCTACATGGAGTCACGCCGACTAATTACCTGTCTTGCTGCTGCGTGCCACCAGACAACAATTTAGATGAAGAAACGCTTGTCTTGCTGAATATTTCGAAAACAATTTGACTGAATGTTGTTGGTGGCTTAGTCATCAACAACTTTCAGTTATATTGTTTTCAAAATATTTAGCAGGTCCAGCGCTTTAACCCTTGGATCACGTCATCTGCAAAAACTTAGCATTCAAACGGTTAACTAAAATGCATATGAGTCAGCAGATCTTTTGTCCCTCGTTTATCGCTTTATGAGACATGTTACAGGACAAGGTTTCAAACACGCTACGAAAATGCCTGGATAATTTTGATCTAATTTTCAAAGAAATATGCAATGACTAATGAGTATACAAGGAAGATTTCTTAAGCAACCAGACAATTGTCTTTTGCAATCAAGGAAAACGGAAAGAATTCATGGGTTCTGTAAATCTCTGTGGAACTTGGATACTCAAATGGAATTCAATAGAAAATAGGATATTCCTGCAAGACATTTATAGATTGAAAAGTAAACATGATAATCGAATGAGATTAATGTTAGTTTCTTTCCGAATGTGAAATTATTAATTTCTTTCAGAATGTGAAATTATCACGCAATTTTGTCAATTATTACCCATCCATATCATTACTATATACTAAGATTAGAAGATGAATTTGACTCCCAATCTTTGCAAGCCAGCAATGTTTCAGTAGATTTAGATTGTTTTCTTACCACTTAGTGTCCAGTCTCTCTCTGGTTGAGATTTATCTCCGTGGATACATAGGGCAGGCCAGCTATAGTAAGAATGAAAGAACTTTAATCAATTAAGAACACCGAGTGATACCACAGAAATATATTCATAAATCTAAGTTTGTTATACTACAAACAAAAATTGCTAGGCATACTCTAAATATCTAAATACCAGCAAAGCAAGTTTCCTATCTCAAAGGAATGGTAGCTTAAACTTAATATGATTAAAGAAACTGACAGGGAAGTGGGCATTGTGCAGATGAAATGGACATTGTGAAATCAACCATCTACTCATGCTTGCCACAGTTGAGGCTTTAAAGTGCAGTCTGCTGACATTCAGTGAAGGACAATAGAATTCCCGTTCTCATTGAATTGGATGGAATTTGTCGGGATGGGGGTGGGGTGGTGTCTGTAGTTCCGCCATATAGTATGCTGCAGGGTCACATATGCCACTGTGTTTGTAAAGACTGATTTGTATACCTATGTTCAATATTTTTTGTATATCAAAACTCGTGTTCAATTGGAAGCAACGTTGCTGCATGATGATGGTATCTTAGACAGCAGCATCTTCCAATGAGTGTTTTTTATTTCTACACCCTCCTTTCTATTGCCTATAGCAATAAATATTTTGACAAGGTGATAAAGTAGTAGTAGTAGTAGTAGTAGTAGTAGTAGTAGTAGTAGTAGTAGTAGTAGTAGTAGTAGTAGCAGATCCATATAGAATTTTTCTTCTGCTGTTTAATAGTAATAAATTGTCGTGCAGCAGCAAGACACCTTACAATTTCTATGAGCAAAAACTTCAGACTTGATATTTTGAAAACAATTTGACTGAAAGTTGTTCCACCAACAACATTAAGCCAAAATATTTCCAAAATATTTAGCCTGTCCGAGATATACTATTAGCAGTAAAGACAAATACGTGGAAATATGTCAACATCATTTTCAACATGTCTTGTCACTACAGCTTACCCATCCCGCTTCATCCGCCGCGCCAAATCATCCGCTCCACGCTTTGTCTCTGTAAAAACCAGTGTTTTGTTCTCCTTTTCATTCATGATGTCCTCCAGCAATTTTAGAAGTCTGATGCAAATATACGAGAAAATTAGCGCTATAACATCACACGCACATACATTCATTCTCAACCATATAATCACTTGAAAATGAAATACCCAAAACACCAAAAATTATTTACGTTTTATTACATGCCATATGTTGAATATTTTGAAATTAATTTGACTTGGGGCAGTTACAGGTTCCTGATAAATTAGTTTCTAAGCATTTAACAGCTTACGTGTATTGAGATGCTGGGAATTCACACATTTCACGGTACACATGGCTAAAACACACGCAAAATTGTTAGTCATCACATCATTCCCAGTTTGCTAAGCCTGAATACTTCACAAAATCATCACAATAATCTGATAAACAGATTATTCCAGCCAATCCAGATGTTATATGGGCAATATTACTGAAGGAACAATCTAGTTCAAGCATGACGTTTGGCAATATAGGCTACATAACATGACATAGGCAAGAACACACAATTATTCACAAGTTATACTTGGAAAGCATCCCTATGGGATCAAAACCAGCCAATCAATATGCTTTAACACTCATATTTGCCAAACACGGCTTCTGCAGTGGTCTTGAGGAATGGCCTTGATAACTGAGCCAGGCATTCCAGTGAGCAATTTTTTTTTTTAAATTCTCTTGGTCTGCAAATAGACATTTTGAATGAAAAATTCTCTTGAACAAATTGAAGTGTTAAAAGGCTAAAATACATTTGCCAAAATTGTGACAAGTGGTACATTTTTTTATATATGAGAATATTGTAACCATGTAATGGTAGATTTGTCAAGAAAATTTACACTTCTGACTGTCCATGTGCAAAAAGATATTTTGAAAATTTATCAATGGAACAGGGGTATATCTTAAATTTTTATTCCACTAGCCCATCGGACCAGTAACTTATAAAATACACTAGTCCGCAGATAAGTGTACTAGTCCTGCAAAAGAGTGGGGTTCGGGCACCCTCCCTCCGAAAAATCCCCACAAAAAGCAAGTAGGTGCTTATTGAATGTCCATTTATAGGCCATTAGACTGCTCTTGTTTTAATTTACAAGTAGAATGGCTGGCTCGGTTTTCGAGCCAATCATTCCAGTGGTAAATTTTCAAAAATAGTCATCTCTTGGTCTGCAAATGGACATTTCCAAAGACAACTACAGAAGCTGTTTTAGCCGGCTTTAGTGTTAAAGGGTTAAAATAGTCACGCCTCCAGCATCCCCTTCATGTTATTTCCTAAGGCCAGCAAACTGTCAAATTTAGCCATTACAGTTACATGTCATGGTTGCGGTGTGGTGTTTGGGACTCATTGCTATTAATCAACTAACTAGTCAGTCATGCCCCCCAAATTATAATTCCGAATGAAAATATTTTTATATCAAAAATTTGGTTATTTTATATCTAGCTGTGTTATGGCGCATACACAATTAGCCTAGAGATACACTAGCATTCTAAAGACTGTGTGGCATATTGGAAAATGAATACATACTATTGGTATAATAATACTTGCCATTCTGAATTCTGAGATTTGTTTTAAAGGAGGCAAATTTAGAAGCTAGTTTGACTGAAAGAAATTGCAGACACCAATTAATCACTTACAAGTTAGTCAGATTGTTTTCAAAATAATTAGCAGAGCTTCAACTATAACATACATGCATCATTTACATACATAACATAGAAGGAAGTGTTAACACTCCACATTTTCACTGAGTAGTACTTTATTTAGATGGGGAATTCCAGTTTTTGCTTCCTATTTGATTAAGATGGGACGACATATATAGAAGTGCTGACAAGATAGGTTATTGCAATTAGAATATTGTTCATTTAATCTTGGCCAGTGTTTTACCTATATAATCCCAGTTTAGAAGCGCTAATATATTGTTTACTGTAATAAGAGAGATCTTTTAATGTGTCGTTAAACTAAATCAAGTGAAGAGAACTTGCAGTTGGTATTGAGCAAAGTAATGCTTTGGCCTACCGAAATTGTTGTAAATTTCATATTAAAAGTTATTGCTATGATTACCTCTCCATAAAATAAGTGTGAAAAAAACAGTTTTAGAAATAGTTCTGTTTATTTTGCCGTATTTAATGAAATATTCATAATTGAAAAATCTTCCATCTCCACTCATTTGTTATCCGTAATTACAAAATGCAATATAGGATATGCCTTCATCGAGATTCAGTTTCTGAAAGACAAACTAGAATAATAAGATGTGCCAAATTTATACTGAAGTGTCGTAAAAACGAACTTCTGATCTCGAACATTCTTTTCGAATAATATTCTGAACTACCGCGCAGCCTAAGATGCGTAAAATTTCTATTGTGAAGTATCTAAAAAACTAACCTCTTATTATCTCAACCAGTCGGTTTAGGTGTTTAGAATAACACAAAGCTACAGCTTTAGATAACTCTAGATTAGCCATTTTAAAACTGTCGTATTATATACGGAAATTGGATAACTGGCTTATGTTGTAACCAGTGGTGCATGTTTCCCACAATTTTAAGCATTATGTTTATCAACGTCATGGAATATTTCATTTTGGCGAGTCTAATGGAAAAATTTGACAAGAATTTTGCACTAGTCCACCGGACATGTGACTAATAGACTATGAGTAGTCCGTGTAAGAATCAGGTAGTCTCGGGTTAGCGGACATAACTGAAGATCGAACCCTGTTGGAACGACTGGTTTTGGTCATCAAGTCCTGACTGGCTTGGTTATCGAACCAGTCATGTAAGTGGTCAAATTTAACTAGATGGACTGTGGCCAACGCGTAGAACCCTTTAATTTTCCTGCTTAGCACACATCATGAGCAGCAGTGTTACGAACTAAGGATTTCTTAAGATAGCATACCCAATGAAGTGCCTATTGAAAAAGTAATGTTCGTCTAATTCTTGGTCCACAATTAGTTTCTTGTCCAATGTCCAAACCGTGTAAAAATATGGAACAAGAGGCCCAAGGGGCCTGTATCGCTCACCTGGACCATAGGCATTTCAACAAGAATGCGCTTTCTCAACAAAATGGCCACCAAACCATTTATCCGACAGTTTCGAAAATCGCAAATTTGAGATCAGAACACACAAAAACCAATTTCGGCCTCCAAATCCATCAAATCAAAAAATCCAATATGGATGCCAAACATGCTATCTTTTGATTGGCCCATGGTGTCCAGGTTTTTTGATGGATCAACTCCTGTGAACAAACTTTAATGGCCCTTGGTCTCTAATCATATCTGCCAAATTTCAGCCCGATCCCTTCAGCGGTCCTGGAGAAGTCGTTTTCGATACAACTAGGTTAACCGAGATGGCCGCCAAACCATCTGACAAATCAAGTTCCCTTGAACAAACTTGGTTCAGTTCTTGCCCTATATCATATTTCATAGGTTTGAATCAATCCCATAAGCGGTTTCGAAGATTTTTAAAGACATTTCTAAAAATCAGCCAAAATCCAAGATGGCCACCGGCCCAATTGGCCAATCGGCTTCGTTTGAACAAACTTGATTCTCTACACCCTAAGGATGCTTCCTGCAAAATATAATTGAAATCAGCCAAGTAGTTCTCGATTAGAAAACATAAAAAATTTCCCATTGCTTTAGTATGGGAGCTTTAGGCGGGAAGATGATTCAAGATGACCGCCAAACCGTTTATCCGACAGTTTCGAAAATTGCAAATCTGAGCTCAGAATACCCTAAAACACATACAAAAACAATTTCGGCCTGAAAATCCATCAAGTAAAAAAATCCAATATGGCCGCCTAGCATGTTATATTTTGATTGGCCCACGGCGGCCATGTTTTTTTACGAATCAACTTCTCTTGAACAAACTTGAATCGCCCTTAGGCACTAATCATATCTGCCAAATTTCGGCCCGATCCCTTCAGCGGTTCAGTAGAAGTCATTTTCACTACAACTAGGTCAACCAAGATGGCTGCTGAACCATTTGACCAAACAATTTGCCGTGACCAAATGTGGTTCAGCACCTGCCCTAAATCATATTTCAAGAGGTTTGCTTCAATCCCCCAAGCGGTTTCGGATTTTTAGACATTTCAAAAAATCAACCAAAATCCAAGATGGCCACCGGCCCAATTGGACGATTGGCTTCGTTTGAAGAACCTTGAATCTCTATGCCCTAAGGATGCTTCCTGCGAAATATAATTGAAATCGGGCCCGTAGTTCTCGAGAAAACATTTTAAATTTCCCATTGCTTTAGTATGGGAGCTTTTGGCGGGAAAATGATCCAAGATGGCCACCAAACCATTCATCCGACAGTTTCAAAAATTGCAAATTTGTGATCAGAATACTGCAAAACATACAAAACCAATTTCGCCCTCAAAATCCATCAAATAAAAAAATCCATTATGGCCGTCAAACACGCTATATTTTGATTGTCCCACAGCAGCTATGTTTCTTGACGGATCACCTTCTCTTGAACAAACTAATGGCCTTTAGACCCTAATCATATCTGCCAAATTTCGGCTCGATCCATTCAGCGGTTCTGGAGGTCATTTGAACCAACTTGGAGCCCTATGCCCCAAGGATGCTTCCTACCAAATATAATTGAAATCGGCCCAGTGGTTCTTGAGAAGTCGTTTAAAGGAAAAGTTGACGGACAACGGAGGGACGGACGGTCGCCACAGCATAAGCTCACCTGGCCTTTCAGGCCAGGTGAGCTAAAAAAACTTCTGTAATGTCTTAAGATCGGATAAGTTCTTGATGAATTAAATGTACATTGAAAAACCATCATTTATCTAATACTGGCTGCATGTCGCTTCGCATATGGCTCGACAAAAAATATCCTCTTGCCCTGGAAATGGGACATTCGCAAACACTGAAAATAGCCACTTGACCTGGCTGGTAATTAAAATGTTAAAAATGAACAGGATTGGCTTCATTTTGTATTATTCACTCACTTGTAGTCCTTTTCGTTTTCCATACAGACATCAACAATCTGCAATATATTATGATTAGCATGTAGCGACATTGATCCAATGTTCACGTGAATGTGCTCCCGATTTAGAAACTCATCAGCCAATAGCTTCACTTCCTTTGGCCACGTGGCACTCCACATCAAAGTTTGACGATCAGGCTATAACAAACATGATAATGTAAGCAGATATAAAGGCATTTTATCAAACCAACTGTAAAGCAAATATTCTTACACTCAGCGTGCACATTCAAGCAGTTTTAATGAGTTCATTTAGTCAATTTAAAGGATTGTTTTATGAAATTTGCAGATTTATGTTCACTAAGCATATGACTGCCTGTTGGGTTTTTTGTGGATGACTTATTCCAGGGGTTATATCTCTTCTAGGCCTAGTAATATTTTAACAAGAGGCCCAAGGTACCTGTGGTCGCTCACCTCGAGCACCATCAATTTGTGTCAAAATTGTTGGTGGGTGGTTTAGTAGCCATTTAAATGAGTTTGTGGACGTTTTTGTAATTGCAATATGGCTGCCAAACACGCTACATTTTGATTGCTCCACAGCGCCCAGTTTCTTTTTTTGACGGATCAACTTCCCGCGAACAAAATTTCAGCCCGATCCCTTCAGCGGTTCTGGAGTCGTTTTCGGGAAAACTAGGTCATACAAGATGGTCGCCGAACCATTTGGTCAATCAAGTCCTCTTGAACAAACTTGGCCTACCTCTTGGCCTACATGAAGATTTCCCAAGCGGGTTCGGAGATTTTTAAAGACATTTCCTAAAATCGGCCAAAATCCAAAATGGCCATCGGGAAAATTGGCCGATCAGGTTTATTTGAACAAACTTGGATACCTATGCCCTAAGGATGCTTCCTGCCAAACATAATTGAAATCGGCATAGTAGTTCTCGAGAAGACAATTTCAATTTCCCATTGCTTTAGCATGGGAGCTATTGACGAGAAAATTATCCAAGATGGCTGTCAAACTGTTTATCCGACAATTTCAAAAATTGTAAATTTGAGCTCAGAATACCCAAAAACATATATAGAACCTATTTTGGCTTCAAAATCCATCAAATAAAAAATCCAATATGGCCACTAAACAGACTACATTTTGATTGGATGGCCACCAAACCATTTGGTCAATAAAGTCTTCTTGAACAAACTTGCCATACCTTTTTCCCTACATGATGTTTCATGAGTTTTGAATCGATTTGTCAAGTGGTTTCGGCGATTTTTAGACATTTCATAAAATCGGCCGAAATCCAAGATGGCCACCGGCCAAATTGGCTCCATTTGAACAAACTTGGATCCCTATGCCCTACGGATGCTTCCTGCCAAATATAATTGAAATCGGCCCAGTGGTTCTTGAGTAGTCGTTTAAAGGAGGTTGATGGACGGTCGCCACGGCATACGCTCACTGAAAGGCCAGGTGAGCTAAAAATAATTTGACTTGTCCTGCCGCTAACGGTTAGTGTCCGTTGAGTCTGGATGCCGATGCACTGTTTGTGCGCTCCTTTTATAGTGTCTTGTACCCAATCCTGTGTGTATGTACCCGGATTTGGTAGACATCCTATTGTTGTTGTCAGTTTTGTACCCGATCTTGTGTATGTGTACCCGATCTGCGTACCTTTTGTACCCGAGGTCAGATGTACCCGACTTGTTTGTCCTATGTTTGTTGGTGTACCCGAGTGTACGCGTACCCGATTGGTTAAATGTTGTGTACCCGATTTGTATAGTTTTATACATCGGGTATAGGGATAGATCCGTGATTAAAAGGTTACGGCATTGGTCTATTGTGTTGGACTCTTTACATTTTTTATCCAGACTTCTGGCGTTTCGTACCCGTGTTTGGGTTATACTCATCAGAGTAAATGTGTTGTCATATAGTTTATAGACACTTATTCTCAGTAGTTTTTACTGGGATGTGTATAATCAAAAATCATTAAGTAGTAGCTATGATGTTTAAGTTTAACACATTCTATGATGTATGGAAACGTGCATGTGGTAATCAAAAAGGCTGCGTGTCATTCCCTTACCTTTTAAGTTGTCAAGGATTTCCTGGAGGGCAATTCATGATGTTGTGGTTAGATGATGATGATGGAGAGTCCAATCGATAGTAATTGTTGGACTCATCGACCGATCTTTCTCTGGGCGTGATTATTGGACTGTTGAGGCGTCCTATTGGTGATGCGGGTGTCAGTGGTCTTGGTGTTGTTGGTCTGTTGTCTGTGACTGCTGTGGGTGATGGTTGTCTTACTGGACTGTATGGTGGGTGTGGTTCTGGTATGAATGTGCGGGCCGCGGTGTCCTCACGTGCAGCCTGGATATGTGCTGTGCTGGTTCTGCGGTGCGGGTTGTGTAGTGATGATGATGCTGCTTGCATGAGCTCCTCGAGAGAGAATGTGTATTGTACGTAGGTGTGCTCTAAAGTCTCTCGTTCTTGTGGAGCTTTGACCGCACTCGAGGAACCACCAATAGCCCCGTTTTAAATGGACCACACAGTTGTGGCGTACAAGGCTTGTCCTCCAGGCGAAGTTGGTGTCGCACTTAGGGCACTGATGTCGGTCCATACACACAGATGCTAAGCATTTGTTTAAACTTGGCTTACTGCTACTGACGTTATGAATTAAATATGTTTAGTTTAGTGTAACGTTAGACGTCGGTGTGACGTCATGCAGGTGACGTAATGTGATTGCATCATAAGCATCTCCAAGGGGGGAGCATGGTGACAGGTAGCTAATTATTGTGTTTATTATACTACTTTCAGGTAGATATTGTCACCAGTCAGCGTGGTTAATACCAATTGGGTCCATGCTGTGTAGCTGATGGATCCAGAATTTCTCGCACTCCTTACGGATAGAGGTGACTTCCGGTGAATCAGGATCGCGATGGAATACTTTGATAATTCTGTAGTTGACAGAAGTGATATTGTGGTTTGGGAGATTAAAATGAATGGCTACCGGTGTCTTGTTTTTACTATCCCTTAAATGTTCTTTAATACGTGTGTGAAATTCTCGTTTAGTTTCACCAATGTATTGTTTAGAACATGTATTGCAAGTGATTAAATACACGACATTTGTAGTGTTACAGAATGTTTTTGTTTTAATATGATAGTTGAGCCCTGTGTGTGAGCATTTAAGTGTGCGTTTTTTGTCCATTCGTTCGCAGAATGCGCAATTATGTTTGTTGCATGGAATGACCGGGTTGGTGATGTTCCTGCCTTGAACGCCGAATGTTTTTGCATCCGTGAATTTGGCCGTTATTAGCGTGTCTTTGAAGGATGGGTTCCTTCTATGACCAAACAGTGGCGGGTCCTGGAATGTTGCCCGACATTTTGGGCTGCTCTGTAGTTGGTCCCAGTGGCGTAGAATGACATTTTTAGCTAGTTTGCTATGTGGGTGGAAATCCATAATGTATGGGATGCGTGTTGAGATTTTGTGTTGGGTAAGAGTAAATGTTTTCTTGTTTTTTCAAGAGTTTTGCTAAGACAGTTTTCCAGATCTTTTTCTGGATAACCGCGTATGATGTAATAGTGTATTACGTCATGCGCGTGTGTAAGGAAGTCTTCATTTCTACTACAAATTCTCTTGATTCGTAATAATTAGCCATAAGGGTTAATTAATTCTTTAATTACATCAGTTTTCATACAAAACAGAAATGAATAGTACACAATTATATAAATTAAAAGCAACATTCTATTGTATAAGGGATAGATGCAATCACCATATCTACCAAGAAATGGATAGTAAATAATCGGTAGGGAAAGTAGAATTGTACATCACTAGTTCTACATGCTAGTGGCTTACACAGGTTAATTTCAAAACCATTGTTTTGATATGCAGATGGACACACAATAAAAAGACAGACTTTTTACCAATCGTCACTTTAATTAAGGCTTAAGAATGTTCAGCGACGTAAATGCACTTGTTTGAGTTATTTCAACTGAGTTACAGAACTTTCAATTCAATTCTTTAAACATAATTTATAGTAGATCCATTAGTTTCAATAGAATGAAATTCGTTACTTCACCAATATATTATTATAACTCACCCGAACTTGTTCAAGAATCTTCCTAATTTGTGGCTCAAATCCCATGTCCAACATGCGATCAGCCTCATCCAGTACTAAATATGTGGTCCTACGCAGTGTGGTCTTGCCCGCCTCGAGAAGGTCAATGAGACGGCCAGGTGTAGCTATACAAATCTCTGCACCTAGAACACATTGTAATCTTGTGAATACTCAGATTTTTACTTAAAAAAACAACGACTACAACCACAGTATTTTTCTAGTTAGATGCTGACAATTTTCTTACATTCTGACTGAAGAACAACATCCATAAATTTAAGCAATTTGCCAAGATCAAACACTAAAGATGTTGTGAGGACTAGAAACCCGATCGCTCTGATTAACTTGATAATCATAATATAGATTCTCCTTTACTAGAAGAACAAAATGCTTTTTAAATTTTTGTAATTGCTCCAGCCAAAGCTGAGATAAGCACATAGCAACCTCCTTGACAACCAAACGTTTTTAGCTATCGCGCTAAACTTGTGACGTCACACCGGGAAGACACCAATTCTTATAGTCTAGAGAGCATAGCTAGGCGCTCTACTGCTGCACATATTAGGAACCTAAGCACCTGTTCTTTGACAATTCATTGTTCACACAGGAACACTACATTGTTAAAGGTGTAGAAAGATTCAGTAATAGCAAAGTTGATGATATTTTTGTTGATTAAACTTAAAGGATAGTTCTCAAGTTCACGGTTAGAGGTGACAGTAGCATCGGATTTCGTGTACGTGAGGCTATATTTAATCAAACCCACACACCCCCTTCTTGGAATACAATTCTACAAATGCATATAATATATCTTACTCTATCTTTCTGGATTGACCACAGGCCTTTGAATTTTCGTCCATCCATATCACTACCTCATATCCCCCTACAACATGATGTATATATACCTACTATATATAGTGTATATTATATATAGTAAGTATATATACATCATCTAGTAGGGGGATATGTGGTAGTGATATGGATGGACGAAAATTCAAAGGCCTGTGGATTGACTGCAGAGATTTTCCATTATAGATGATTGGCACATGTATGTACACAAATGTACAACTTTTTAAATGACAGTAGGCCTACACAGCTCAGTGCATTTACTATCGCAATTTACCATTGTGCAGACTTATGAATAAATTTATGATTGCAAAATATCAGTTACTATATAGTTATGTGTTTAAAATTAACTAAAATGCTGGGAAAATATAAATCAAATCTAAACTAATCTATTTGCGCATAGTCATCCAGAGTAGGCCTACACAGTTTATTTACAATTTAGGCATCGATCAAGTTGCCCGGTGAGGCTTTCACTGCCGTCCGCACGCATATAGTACAACTTAAATAACACATACTGTTGAATATTTTGAACATAATTGGGTTGGATTTCAACCCAAATTATGCTACAAAATATTCAACAGACAGGTTCTTGTAGCGTGTTCATATGGTTCTAACTAACAAGCTTGTGTTTTTGCATTGGAAACATATAGTTATTTATGAGCTGCACTGTAAGTAAAGATGATACGCCAGCGATCTCTGAACATTCTGTCAGTTCAAATACATCGCCAAAAGCTTATAGATAAACAATTACATTGATTCTAATCATGAGAAATTTCACATAAGACACACACTTATTGTACATTTGTAATCTTCAGAAAAAGTTGTAGCTGCATTCTGGAGCTTATACATATCTTTTTAGATGCCATGCTTTATAGTTGTTATAGGCCTATTATTATGCGAATATGGCTATCCATGAAACCATTAAAAATTAGTAAATATCATGATAGAATTTTTTTCAAATCATGATTTCTTATTTCTTGAAGACTTAGCTTCAACCTGACATAATTTATGTTATGGTTGTGAAGCCTCTCGTGTTAAACGAACGTTTTAAAAATAGGTCACCTTTGTACTACAGACAGTGAAATATTGACACAGCTCACAGCGCCGTTCCCGGTGTGACATCACAGGGAGCGGGGATATGATTTAGATCGAGGCGTCATTTAATCTCGTTATTCGGGCTGCCTAACATATTTCTTTTCACTCCAAGTGATGTTATTGTGTTTATATAGTGTAGTAGACCATAAAATTAATTGAAACTCGTTATCGACAATAAGTCCTCACAAGACCTTTAAGGGCCTCTAAAAAGAAATTATAATTCAAGGACCATTATGAACCCCATGTATTATGTACCTCTTTCCAGGTCTCTTATCTGTTGTCCCTTTGGTGCACCTCCATATACACAGCAGCTTCGAACATTCGTGGCATGGCCAAACTCTAGTGTAACCTGCTGAACTTGTTGTGCCAATTCACGCGTTGGTACAAGGGCAAGGCACTAGAGAGACAGAGAGAGAGTATTAAACCTTTAACCCTCGCATTTGTTAAAGAAAAATGGAAAATGTCAATTTGCAGAGCAAGAACTTATTTTTGAAAATTTACCACTGCAATGACTGGCGTTGTTATTGAACCAGGCAATCCAGCAGTAAATCTTTAAAAAAATAGTCTTCTCTTGTTCTGAAAATGGACATTTCTCAAGATAGAAGCCATTTTTTGGCTGGCTTGAGTATTAAAGGGGTAAAACAAATTTCTTATTTAGACTAATGCTAAATTAAAGATGCAATTAGGATTGCGCGATTTTTCAATTTAATCGTGAAGTTCGATTTATTTTTAGTCACAAATCTTACAATGTAATTGAGGAAATCGGAAAATCATCAAAAATTTCATGCTTGTTTAAAATCAGAAATGTGTACGTTTTCGATGCATTTTATCAGTACACGAGTACAATTATAATCGATTCACGCCCGTGTTCACTGTGTTTATATCCCACCGTGCCATGCACGTGTCGAATAATTACTAATCATAACACAAAGTGCTACGATAAACAAGCTAACAATAGCGAGCCAACACCTTTGTTATTGAGAAAACAAGCTAGTTACTCCGTCGAATGGCCATATAATTTTTTCTTTCGCCGCAGACCCCGAGTCTGTCGTGAAATACCAAGTACATACATAGTTCCAGTGTTAGGCAATAATCAGTGAACATAATTCTTTTTAATTCTAGAGTTAGCAATTTCAGGTGGTGTAATAATCTTTCCCTTTTGATTCAGTTGTTATGTCTAATTAAAGAAAATAAAGCAACAGCATTTCAGATTCTTGTATTTTGAACCGTACGTTCTGTTGATTACTCTTAAATGTAAATCGTATATTCTGAAAGCAACTATAAACTGCACTACACGACGAGTTTACGCCGTTACACCCGTACCTACTCAAAGCTACCGTCCTATGTATGTGGATTGCGCAGTATCTCCCCGGGTACTAATATTTGCCTCTTTGCGTTACTCCGGTAATGACCTAAACTCATCCTATAATGGGAGGCTATAAGCGGAAGCTGATACCGGTACATTGCATAATTTTAATTTGTTCTCGACATTTTATGTCAAATTTTGATGAAATAAATGATGTTTATTAAACTATACGCAATATTTAGGCGGTCCCAATTAATAATTTTACTCCCGGCGATGATGGATATAAGGTATACAATACTATAAATTAAGCATACACGTAGGATGGTAAGAATTTGTCGCATGAAATTGTGTTCTAATTTTGTGCTATTTTTGTATCATTTATTTAAACTTGTTCTAGAAATTCCCAGTGTTCGTGACTTGTCACGTTACCCAGGTTTAAACTTCTGGGAATTTGGGCCTACGATTTAATCGAAAATCGATTTAAAAAAATTAATTCGACTGCGATGTTTCAAAGCAAAAATCGCGCAAACCTACATAAAATTCCATCCACAACTTAAACCTACCATCAATCTCTAAACAAAGAGTTACTACATTCGCTCATGAATTTGTCATGTACAAGTAATTACAATATAACCAGTTCAAGCATGGGTAGATGACCAGTTAACCGCAAATTGCAGAAATGTGAATTTCAACTTAACATGTCAGGTTATTGATTAAGCTCAGTACTTCTGCAATATAAGTATTAGTGATGATGTCCATGACACTGCATCAATATGCTTACTTGCCGCTTTAAATTATGGGAAAGACAATTTTCTATTTTCATGGGATGGGTCTACTAGACACTAGAAAGGTAGCATTCCCTATGTAGAGGGCTTTATTTTCCATCAAATCACATATAGTAGTGGAGCGGTAACGCATAAAGCAGGGCAGAGCCAGATAGACACCACGAGTCTGAAGATGGCTCGGATCTATGGAAGCTATGAGCATTGTATAAAATCGCAATTGAATATGTCTGTCAGCCATACTGCATTTCGGATATTCGTCGATTTCACTGGGTTTCTTCCCCAGAGTAAGTCGTCATAAGTTTTAAAGATTCAATAAAGGATAGCGGAGTTATCATCTAGTAACCAATTTTTAAGATGGCCAACAGAGGCTGGCTGGCATCCATTTTGGAGCATCTGCTATTTCCAAAGCTTTATTCCTCAGACCTAGTCCAATCAACCTATTAACTTTTAAAACGATCTGCTAAATGCTAGCAGAGTTATCCACGGAAACCAATTTTCAAGACGGCCGTCGGTGGCTAGTGGGCGCTCTTGAATCATTGTCGATTTCGAAAGGTTTCTTCTCCATACCTGGTACAATCAACCTGTGAAGTTTTAAACTCTAAAGGGATCCGATAAATGATAGCGGAGTTATCACACAGAAAACAATTTTCAAGATGGCTCTCGAATTTCAGATCATCGACTTCGATAGGTTTCTTCCACAGACCTCATCCCCTCAACCTATGAAGTTTCAAAGTGATCCGACAAAAGGTAGCCGGGTTATAACCCGGAAATATGCCACGCACCCGCCCATACACCCAATGCCATCACAAAGTCCCACCAATTTCTGGTGGGTATTTCAATTAACATTCTACCCAATTTTCATATCGGAGATCTACTTGCACTCCCCAAACATCATTATGATCAAGTTGAACAATCCTCCACTTTATGCAACGTCCTTGCGTGAATACACAAATAGGTGGAAAGTTAACATGCACCCATCAAACTAAGACACTCATTGGTCCGTGATGTGGATGAAGGCACACCACATGACTGTTCAGATTTCATCTGTGAATGGATGGATGGATGTATGGCATTTTATTCAGCCACTAAAAGGCTGAAGATTCACAATGCAGTTGGTGAACATGTTACTTACAATTGGTCCATCTCCCCTCTGAAGACGTGGCTGTGCGTTGATGTGTACAATGGCTGGTAAAATAAACTGAAAAAAACAACCATACCAAAATCCAAAACTGATAATGTCATAGTTGCTGCATGTAACAATTTATTTAATTAACACGTAAACACTTATATTAGCAAAAAACTTTTTGCAGTGGTCTTGAGAAATGTCCATTTGCAGACCACGACTTATTTCAAAATTTACCCACTAGAAAAACTAGCGTAATAAGGCCACTTAAAAATGATTGTGTGGTTCCGATTACTTCGCCATCTGAAGTTAGGGTAGGTAGATACACTAGGTAAGGACATTTATCTTTGTTTTTTTTAGCTTGATAAAATAGGGTAGGCCAGTATTTTTGTGATATTTTTAGTAAATGTTTTGAGACCTAATTTTTCTTAATCCCTCTAATGAGTCTAATTTTGTGCATTTCCGGGAAGTATTTGGAAAACCTGTCTTGTGAACAAACATTGACCAGTTTGGTACATAAATCTTATCTTAGGAGCAGGACAAACTGTTGCCATTTGCATTATACAGATACATGTAATATAGCTTGTCAAATTTGCACACTGGAAAACAATTCTACTTTTGGCATAAGTAAAATTAGGGTCGGTAGGTATGTGTCACTTTATGGTAGCAGGCATAAGTTAGGGTAGGCAGGGAAAATGGACCCACAATATTCTTTTTGATAGGCCTAACCGAGCCACTGCTACTCACTCCAGTGGTAAACTTTCACAAAGTCTTCTCCTGGTCTGCAAATAGACATTTTCCATGAGCAAATTGATATTTCCTTGAACAAACTCGATGGTTAAAGGGTTAAATCTCTTATATCAGCAGAAACAGCATCACTGCTAGATTCTGCAAAAAGGTGAATGGACAAGGACCAGTTATCGGAATGTGTGGATGAGTGAATGACAGCAGTCTTCTGCCCAGTGTTGAGCAGTCACCTAGTTGGTAGTCTGGATCATGGTTAACTGGCTACATTGTAAAATGAAGGAAATTTCGATTTCCCTTTCTCCGAGATCTAACAATACTCACCATTCTATTACTTCTGATACAGCTAGCCTGGATAGCTGGGCCCTAGGACTATAGACTTACTAAGTTTTACCGACTCCTGGAACAGGGTACTCGGCTCCCAACTGCTGAGTACCCATTTGCCATGAAGCTCATATTGTTTGCATAGCCACCAAACAAGAGATACCCATGGCTTGCCTATGTGGGGCTGGGAGGCTGGGTCCGTAAATAGAATGGTGAGTATTGTTAGATCTCGGAGAACGGGAAATTGAAATTTCCTTCATTCTCCTTCGATCAATATTCACCATTCCATTACTTCTGATATACACCAGATTTAGTCAGTAACCTGGTGGGAAGAGGCAAGCCACCAATTGCTACTTTTGCCCCTTGGAGAAAGAGCTAGACTTAAACTTGATTAAAGGAGACCTAAAAGGACCATCAAGTTAACGGAAACGAATCACATCGGCATCACTGCCCCCCCCCCTCCCTTTTTTCTCCTAAGAAAAGGGAAAGAACTCACGAACATGCATCTCGCCTGACCAAATATGCCAAGAGGGTTAACTGCTTATTGCATATATTAGCCTGGGAATAAGCATGAATATATAAGATGAATGAACATGATATATAGACATAATACAAAAAACTCAATCTTGAATTACTTCATATTTGGATTCCAGACGTGGAGCCTCCAACCATTCACTTGTCCGGCCATCAGTGACACAATCTGGTTGACATCCTCTCGCTCGACCATGTTTGCTTCTTAATTCCTTCTTACAAATGCCAAAAAAGGGAGAAGAGCAGTGTGGTCGTATAGCTATCGTTTCAAAACAGCTAAAGTGAGTGGATTGGCGGAGTCTGACACATCCCTCATATAGTAATCGATGAAAGAGGACTCACAGAGCCATTGTGACTAGCCGAATGCAACGGTTCGAAAGGGTGCTTGGCCAGTACATTAAGCACTAAAGAGACTCCAGGCAGGAATGACTACCGGTTGTCTTGGTCGGAGATTGCTCATTCCCTTCACCATCACATTCAACTGGGCCACCTCTGGACTATCCCTGTTGGCTAGACAAGGGATAACTGATGCCAAAGCTGACTTGTATCCAGCAATTGTGACAGGAGCTAGTCCTGAAAAGAACAGCTCACAGTCTGCTATTTGCTGAATAGTGGATTGAAAGGTATCAATACCCTTTTCTTCACACCAGTCTGCAAATCTGTTAACCTTGTTGTTATATGACTTGAAGGTTGACCTCCTCCTCGCAGCTGCGATGAAATCTGCAGCTTGTCGAAAAAAGCCTTCCGACGTGGAACCTTGTTTGATAACATCCACGCAGTCAATTTGAACATTTCGGGACGCTCATGTAGGAAGCGTCCCTTGGCCTGGGAAATTCTGTTCGGAATCTCGGCTAACTGCACTGGATTTTCCACCAGCAGATCTAGAAGATCCGTGACCCACGCCATGCTGGGCCAAAATGGCGCTATTAGCAGGACCAGGCACGGTTCCTCCCTGATCGTCACCAATATCTTCTGTAGAAGAATGGTGGGTGGGTACGCGTAAGCGATACAGATGTCGATACAGCTTTGTCCACCAGTGCCGGGGTGGGGCCACCCGCTCCAGCACACCCAGTACCCAGCAGTCGGGGTGCATCCTCCTCGGCCGTGGTCGAAACCACAGACGGGTCTACCCTGGCTAGCCAAGCCAGAGCCTCAGACCAATCCATCTCCGAGGAGGATGCTCCCGTGAACACGTCACCCGTTGACGTGTTCACGGCCCTACCAGCAACGGCCTCCCGCCTAGGAGCCATAGCCGATATGCCAGAAACTCTGGTACCGTACGGTTCCGCCGCCACCCCATGGAACACACCCGTCCATGGAGTAGGCCCGCACGGAAACCCGTGCGCCGTAGCGGTTGAAGAACCGTGGCCAAACACGGGCGCCACCGGCACCCCATGTCTGACCACCGGACCAGGCCAGATAGGCGAGTACCACACCTGGCCAGCCACACCCGTCACCGTGTCGGTTGGCGGCAAACCAACCATCACGGGACCGGTGCACGGTACCGGAGTGGCCCCAACAATGGGCGGAGCCGCTGCCCTGGCTTGCGCCAAGCCAGACAGATGGAGGACGGTTCTGTCCTGGACGGAATCGACCTCCAGCTGTCTGGCTTGGCGTAAGCCAGGGCAGCGGCTCCACCCGTTGTTGGGCCACTCCGGTACCGCATGCGCTCCACCCGCGGCATCACAGGCTGCAGCAATCTCTCCTCCTCGGCTTCCTCATCTTCAGACCATGAAGTCGTCCTGGCGGACGGCTCCCATGCCTAACGGACTGGCCACCGCTACTGGACCACCCGGAGGTGGCCGCAGAGAGACAGTCTGTCAGGCCGGAGCCCGACGGGACTGCCAGGGGGCCATACGAGACGGCTCCCTCGGTGGCCAGTCCAGAACCCTGTCCAAGGACAGGGTCCGAATCAAACATGGGGAGAGACTGCACTACAACTTTTGGCAGCAGGGACGACACCAGCGTGGGCAGAACACTATGCAAGAAGCCTTGCATAGCAGGACCAAACCACGCCGGTGGTGCCATCTCCACCACCTCCGGTTGCAGACGTGGAATGCCCCCAAGGGTTGAAACGGACGCTCCACGATTTACTTTCAGACCGCCTGACCCCGCGTCAGACCCTGCCAAGTCTTTCTGGGCAAGGAACTTAAGCATCATATCGACCGACCACTCTGCGCAAACATTACACCTACTGTCAAGATTACACTTAGTACAGCGGAAACAGACATGGTCTTTGAATAGAACCCCTACGAATTTGTGGCACTCAAATAAGCACAAACCTACAATAAGCAAGCGGAACGAAACAGAAATGGAAGGCAGACAATTAATTTTCAAATATTTTGACCATAAATTAACTGTTAACCCTCCCGCACCCCCACCCCGCAACAACACAGCAAAGATCGCATTGATTATGATGACAAGAACGAAGCGCGCAACAATACACCCATACACTGATCATCAAGGATGTAGAACGGAACCAAGAATCATATCGCATAGCATTCGGGGTATATTTACTAATCAATATAAATTATACTCCTAACGAAGGCCAAAACGATATGTGAAGAAACAACAAAATGTAAACAAACTGCTGTAGCACACGGTAAAACCGCAGACCACACATCTAAATCAAGAATTTTGAAACCACTGATCATTGCAAACAGATCGTGATAACACGCAAAACTTGAAAATTCCACAGTTTTTCTGGTACCAATTAAAGTACGCAGCACCTAGAATCAGAGGCGCGAATTAATGAAACATTTTCTTCACATAAACATCCGAGTAACACGGTGTGACGTCACCCGCTCGGATCTTACGGAGAACGACATCAGCCGATTTTCGTGTTAAAACACCGTCAAGCCAACACCTAATTTCATATCTGCCGATCGCCTGTTGGGGTTTAAAGGAAGGCGATCATCTGGCATATTTTGTTATTAACACACGTCCCAGATTCTTTGGGGTTAGAAATTGGAACATGCGACAAGAAATTTTGAAGACCTAAGTCTTAACTATGGAATAACATGGAAATATACAACCTGGTTATCATCGGCAGCATCCACGGTAATCCAATATATATCCTTAGAGGGCGCACAAAGCTATCACAATTACACAGAAGACTTAATATAATCTCAAGACTTCCAACTGCAAAAAAGCTTGTGTCTCTTGTTGCTATGCAAACAAGAATGAGCTTCATGGCAAACGGGTACTCGGCAGTTGGGAGCCGAGTACCCGGTTCCAGGAGTCGGTAAAGCTTACTAAGTCTATAGTCCTAGGGTCCAGCTATCCAGGCTAGCTGTATCAGAAGTAATAGAATGGTGAGTATTGATCGAAGGAGAAAGAAGCGACGCAATTTCATTTATTTGTAGACCAACTGAAAAAAGAAATCATAGACTAGTTTAACTTCATATTCATTCACATTCCTTTTTGATCATTACGATGCAAACTGAATGCAATGATGATATAGAAGAAATCTGTAGTTCTGATATTAGATATGCACCAAAAGAATTAAAGGGGCACTGAATAACTTCACTTAGGGCTCGGCAGTCTTGTCTGGACCTGCGAATGGATTCCTTTGCAGCGGCCAGCATTGGCCGGCTTGATCATTAACCCTTACCCCTCACTATGTCAATATTCTATCTTTTACTGTGGCAATCGCAAAGAAACTGGTGTACATTTTTCAACAATTTTTGGTAACCAATGTTGAAAAATGAACATCAGTTCATCGTTTAATTTAATTTGAAAATTAAAATTTTTGACAGCGTGCTAAGGATTAAAGGATTAATAACTATACATGCGCTATTCTCATCAAAACGGTCCTAAAATTGTCAGACTAATTAGTCAATAGGACGCTACACACACACACAGTATAAAATACAGCACAACTAAGAAATGCTTTGAAAACATGTTAGTCAGTACAATTCTGAACAAGATGTACAAGATGTTCTGTTGAATAGTTTGGAGTTAATTTGATTGGAAGCCATTGCAATGGGCCTTTCTATTTTATCCATCCATCACATGACGTCATAATCAACTATGTGACGTCTGACATGTAGGATGACAATCATTGATATCATAAACAACGTAGATAAGGACATTACGAACGCATAACTGGTGACAGACTAAGCGTTGTTGTACAAATTGTATGTTTTCACTATTTAATAAGATGCTGTTAAATATTTTAAAACTAATTTGACTGGGCGCTGTTGCAAACAGGCAGAAACACCACTCAGTCAAATTAGTTTCAAAATGTTCAAACGCTTTCCTGTATAGTTTTCTGGAAATTGATAGTCAGTGAGTTCAGAGATCAATCGATCACAACACGCGCGAGGTGTGGGTGGAGCTAAGCTAGAGATGGGTGTGGCATAGCTGCAAAGGCCCATTGCTTCCAATCAAATGAAGTCCAAAATAATCAACAGTACATTTTAGTTTGCTTTGAAAACATGTTACATTATTTCTCAGCTGTCTTGCATGTTATTGCTCGAACATTTACCAGTTAATACTCACAGCTAATGTCTTACCAGAACCTGTTCTGGCTATACCAACACAATCATGACCTGAGAGTGCAATTGGCCAACCGGCACTCTGAATAGGTGTGGGACTACCCCAACCCTGTCGTCTAATGTGATTCATAACACTGTCTGTAAATTAAAAAAAGTATCAAAACACATTATATGTACATTAGTGATAAACATTATAACAAGAGGCCGAAGTACTTGTGACGCTCACCTGTACCATTTGCAATTGAACAATTTGCATTTAAATAGACATAATGGAAGATTTTCTGAAAATCCCAGATGGACACCAAAACAAAATTGATCACTCAAGATTTTCGTTTGATATGTTGAATTAAGGATCGTTTCACCCGTTTTGTTGAAATCGGACCATTAATTAATGAGTACCATTTTTAAACTCTTTCTATTCTAGTAGTCTGGTCACCAGGTTTGAAGAAAATAGCAATTGGTATGTTGAAATATTTTTCCCATTTTCATCCAAATTTTGTGATACAATACAATGTATATGCACTTCCTTTACGTAGTTCACTAGAGCTAATATTACTTAGTGACATTTATTATCTAACAGCAAGATTAATTTTTTTTTGTGGACGAATGGTAGATAAATGGCCAATAATTACAGGCTTAAAAGCTTCACTTGGTCGATCGATCGGCTTTGTTTGAACAAACATGGATCTCTATGCCCAAGAAGCTTTCTGCCAAATGTATACTTCAAATCGGTCAATTGGTTCTCGAGAAGACATTTTAAATTTCCCATAGCTATGTCATGTACATGTATGGGCGCTTTTGCTGAGAAAACCATTCAAGATGGCCGACAAACCATTTATCCGAGTTTCTAGTGCAAATTTGAAATTAGAATACCCAAAACATATACATGTATATATAAAATCAATTTCAGCTTCAAAATCCACCAAATAAAAAAATTCAATATGGTCACTAAACACGCTACATTGTGATTGGCAGATGGCAACACTTGTTTTTTGAAGGATCAACTTCCTTTGAACAATCTTTAATGAGCCCTAGTCCCTAATATCTTCTAAATTTCAGCCTGATCCATTTATAGGGTATGGAGGCATTTTTGCAAAAACTAGGTCATCCACACTGGCCACTGAACTATTTGGACAGTCAAGTTCCCTTGAACAAATTTGGTTCAGCTCTTCCCCTAGATCATATTTCATGAATTTTGAATTGGTGTCCAAAGCGGTTTAGGAGATTTTTAAAGATATTTCTAAATATCGACCAAATTCAAGGTGGCCACCGGTCGGGTTCGTTTAAACAAACTTGAATCGCTACACCCTAAGGATTATTCTTGCCAATATAATTGAAATCGGCCAGTGGTTATCGAGATGACATTTTAAATTTCCCATTGCTTTAGTATCTGAGCTGTGGGCGGGAAATTGATCCAAGATGGCCATCAAACCGTTTACCCACCAGTTTCGAAAATAGCAAACAAGCAACATTTTGATTGGCCAATGGCAGCCATCTTTTAGGATGGATCAACTTTCCTTGACCAAATAACGGCCCTTAGTCCCTAAGCATATCTCCCAAATTCTGGCCCGATCCCATAAGCAGTCCTGGAGAAGTTGTTATCGCGAAAACTAGGTAATCCAAGATGGCCACCAACTTTTGGCCAATCAAGTTCCCTTGAACAAACTTGGTTCATCTCTTGCCTTAGACGATATTTCATTTGTTTCGAATCGATTAACACATAACATCCCCACCCGAACACCCACCCACCCCCAAATCAGCCAAATCCAAGATGGACAATCGGCTCTGATTGAACAAACTTGAATCGCTATGCCCTAAAGATACTTCCTGCCAAATATAATTGAAATCAGCCCAGTGGTTCTTGATAAGTCGTTGAGCTCGTCATTGTGTGCATGCTGGGTAATGTGATAACCCCTTCTTCCCACATATTGAGATATAGCATCCAAGCGAATTACTATGGATCTCAACATTAGAGAGTATGGCGATACCTGAAGGAGCCTTCAGTCACTCAATACATCAATACCAAGCAGACAGTGGTTGTAAAAGAATTCATCCTACTATGTTTCGGAAAAGGAAAAGAGCTATAAGTAATGCAAGGAGGTAGGTTGTAATGTAGTAACAATTTGACCTTTTGACCCCAACATGATTGTGTGATGTGGCATTATGAGGGGGCATGTGTCCAAGTTTGGGTCCAGTCCGATTAAACAAACATGAGATATAAAACAAAGTGGAGCTAAAGGAAAATGTTAGTTGAAAATAAACAAGGTTTTTACCAAGGTCAGTGACCCTGACCTTTTGACCCCAAGGTCATTTGTGTGATGCTGTGTCATTATGAGGCATGTTCCCAAGTATGGGTCCAGTATGATTAACTGAACATGACATATAAACAGAAAAGTTGAGCTAAAAGCATCACAATAGCTCATGTTACTTCATGAAGTCAAGAAAGCTGTGCTTAATATCACTTACCTGGAAATCCCGCCTCTATAAAGTTAACAATGGGCTTTGGAGCATTGTGACCATACACACTCACTTCTCTGGCTTCTAAGTACTTAGCAATCTCTTCCTGCATCACAAAAAAATGTGTTTAGGCGAAACTGAACTCGTAAAATATTATCATTATAAATTATTGAAAAACGGCAAATGTAGGTAGCCGTAACGTTTTTCAGAGGAAATCAATAATATTATAATGCAGGATACAACTTTTTAAATGAATTTTAGGCTTCTCATGCGAGATGACTAGATAGCTGTAATATACGACACTGCATTTCCCACTAATAAATCCACCAAAACACAACTGTTCAAAACTCACTAAGATGTGGCCCAGCCAAGCCGCTTTCTATGAATACCATGCTTTATGTCACGGTAGATTAATACTTGTACAAGATGTTACTTAACACAACCCGAACTGAGGGCCTCTTTGAACTGAATATATCTAGGCACTTGTAAGAAACTTAACCTTCTAAGGGAAACAATATTTTCAATGAGCTTTAAGTTGGCCAGGGAACATAAATGCCAAACATAGATGGATTTTGATAAAGTGCAACCACGACACTGCGTCAGCAGGTTTCTACCGAAGAATCATAATTGTTATGACTGTAGGTCCAAGACTTAAGACTGGATATGCACGGATCATACACATTGAACAAAATAAAAGTCCATACTTTTTCCAACTTATATTTTGACATTCCAAACACATATTACTGACAAGTGTGTCGCTCACCTGGAGCATTATGCATTTTTGTCGCAATTGTTGGTGGGTGGTTTAGGAGTAGTCTTCCGAGTTTGTGGACATTTCTGCAAGTCCAATATGGCCGCCAAACGCTACATTTTGATTGGTCCACTGCTACTGATGTTAGCGCCTTCCCTTGAAAAAACTTTAATGATGGCACTCAGTACCTAATCATCTCCCAAATTTCGGCCCAATCTGCTCAATGGTTCTGGAGTAATTTTGGCAAGAATTAGGTTATCCAAGATGGCCACCAAACCATTTGGCCAATCAAGTTCCATTGAAAAAAACTTGGTGCAGCTCTTGCCCTAGATATTTCATGCGTTTTGAATTGATCCCCCAAGTGGTTTTGGAGATTTTTAAAGACATTTTAAAGCGGCCAGTTTTTTTGACGGATCAACTTCTCTTGAACAAACTTTAATGGACCGTAGTCCTTAATCATATATCAAAAATTTTGGCCTGATCGCTTCAGTGGTTCTGGGGAAGAACTTGTTTTTGCAAAAACGAGGTCATCCAAGATGGCCGCTGAACCATTTATTTAATCAAGTTCCATTGAACAAACTTGGGTCAGCTCTAACCATAGATCACATTTCATGAGGTCTGAATTGATCCCTCAAAAGGTTTGAGATTTTTCGACATTTCTAAAAAATCAGCAGAAATCCAAATTGGCCAATCGGCTTCGTTTGAACAAAATGGAATCTCTATGCCCTGAGGATGCTTCCTGCGAAATATAATCAGGCCTGCCCAAATTGAAAATTTGCGTAACTCAAAAATGGGTTACGCAAATTTCTTTGGCGCAACCCATTTGAGTTCGCATAACCCATTTTGAATATGATACTATTTGAAGGTAAAATTCATTTCGGTTACATAATGGAAATGACATGTCAGTATTAACCCTTTAATGGTCAAGATCAATGTATTCTCATATTAAATATCCATTTACTGGCCATAAGAGGACTATATTTGGAAATTTACCACCGACATGACTGGCTTAATCATCGAGCCAGACATGCCAGTGGGAAATTATAAAAAATAGTCTCTTTGCCTGCAATTGATATTAATAAAAATAAGCGCAAAATTGAACTTTGACACGGGAACCGAATTGTATCTAATCCGTTCATTCAATGAAAATGTGTTTGGCAGATACGGACACGGAAGTCTTATAAATGAAATCCGCTTCGTTCGTTTATATACGTTAAGGCAATGGCGAATGCGAAAATAGCCGATTCATGCATTAGCATAGAAATGCGGACATGGAACTAGTCTCTGATAGGGCACTAGTTACATCGCAAATCATCCCACCATACCCGGTTCCATCCATTTCAATTTTTTATTAAATCAGTCCGATTTTTCAAAAATATCGCCTCCTGTATTATACAAGATAATATATTTATAGAATAATTTTGCAAGATTTACCGACACAAATAACGGGAAATGTCCCTGGGCAAATGACAACCGAAATTCTTTTGTGGCATCTATTTTGGACATTATAATATTTCGCGGTAATGAATATTTATTAGTTCTCTACAAAGTGGAGACGAGCCGTTCACTAATTGGCTCTTTCAAGACACACCCTCCTATTTTTCTTTCCGCTACGTGACGAAAAGGTACGCCTGTCAGGGCTATTTTCGTACGTTTATAGACGTATATTATTGCCGAATTAACCTTTGTTGCGCCATGATTTAAATCTAGAATGATCAGATTCATTGTTCCACCATTTGATATATAAAAGATTTATCTCATTTTGGTGTGAAAATCGTGATTTTTGTGTACAACTAACCCAGTAGGAACGTCCCATTAAAATTCTATAGGCATGCTCAAAATGACGTTGACATTACTTTTCCGTTCTTATTGAGCCAGCGTGAAACTTTTTTATCAAACCAATATTTTGAGTTTGGGGGTTAGCTAAGGGAGTTTCTCCTTTCAGAAAGTGTTATGAAATTCTAGGGGTTGATGTTGGCGACGGCTTCTATTAGGAAATAGACTAATGTAAATTCAATGTTTCAAGTGACTAGACTGCGCGAACGAAAAATTGGTTATGCAAAAAACATTTGCGTAAACGCCATTCGCGCAGGCCGTATAACTGAAATCGGCCCAGTAGTTCTCGAGAAGACATTTAAAATTTCCCATTGCTTTAGTATGGGGGCTTTTGGCGGGAAAATGATCCAAGATGGCCCCAAACCGTCTATCCGACAGCTCCGAAAATTGCAAATTTGAGATCAGAATACCCAAAAACCTTTACCAAACCAATTTCCGCCTCAAAATCCATCAAATAAAAAAATCCAAAATGGCCGCCAAACACGCTATATTTTGATTGGCCCACCGCGGCCATGTTTTTTGATGGATTAACTTCTCTGGAACAAACATTAATGGCATTTAATCCCTAATCATATATCACAAATTTCAGCCCGATCGCTTCAGCGTTTCTGGGTAAGTCGTTTTTGCGAAAACTAGGTCATCCAAGATGGCCATGGAACCATTTGGCCAATCAAGTTCCCTTGAACAAACTTGGTTCAGCTCTTAAACTAAATCATATTTCGTGAGTTCTGAATCGATCTCTCAAACGGTTTTGGAGAAGAGTTTTAGACATTTCTAAAAATTGGCTGAAATCCAAGATGGCCATCGACCAAATTTGTCTATGGGGTTCGTTTGAAGAAATTTGAATCTCTATACCTTCAGGATGCTTCCTGCAAAATATAATTGAAATCGGCACAGTAGTTCTCGAAGACATTTTAAATTTCCCATTGCTTAATTATGGGCGCTTCTGACAATTTCGAAAACTGCAAATCAGAATACCCAATAACCTATATAAAAACAATTTCAGCCTCAAAGTGCATCCAAAAAAAAAAAATCCACTATGTTCGCCAAACATGCTATATTTTGATTGGCCCACGGCGTCCATTTTTTTGGCCGGATCAACTTCTCTTTAACCAACTTTACTGGCCATTAGTCAATAACCATATCTGCCAAATTTTGGCCTGATCTCTTCCGCGGTTCTAGAGGTCATTTTAACCAAAACTAGGTCAACCAAGATGGCCACCAAACCATTTGATCAATCAAGTTCCCCATAACAAACTTGGTTGAGCTCTTGCCCTGAATCATATTTCATGAGGTTTTCTTCAGATTTTTAAAGACGCTTCTAAAAATCAGCCATAATCCAAATTGGCTGATCGGCTTCATTTGAACAAACCTGGATCCCTATGCCCTAAGGATGCTTCCTGCCGTATATAATTCAAATCGGCCCAGTGGTTCTTGAGAAGTTGTTTTAAAGGAAAAGTTGACGGACGGACGATGGACACACAACGGACAGCCACCACGATTATAAGCTCACTTGGCCTTTGAGGCCAGGTGAGCTAATAATACAAAGCCAAACAAACACCCAATGAAAACAACTAAGATTTGAAAATATCAAACCTGGTTTAGTCTATATTTTTCCTGACCATTAACTAAGCGAGGGGCATTGGCAAAATCATGACACCGGTTCTCCCCTTAATAAAGCCAATTTGAAAAGGAATACAGAAAATGGACAGTGTCGTATCATAATTAGTCGGTTAGCATGTGCATATAAAAACAATTCTGATGTTGGAAAATTCTCAGTCACCTTTCTAAGTTCTACTAAAATCTATTTGTGGGCCTGTGCTCTACTTTTCATTCATGGTAACATGTTACAGGTTGCCGTATATAATGCAGACCAGCCTACCACCCTATAAACTCAACCAGTAATTTCCAATGGTAAAACGATGATTTTCAGTAATTTCACAATGTCAATCAGTAATGGTTTTTCAGTAGTTTTCAGTTATTCAGCAATCACATAAAGCAATTATAAAAGCATGAAAACGTACAAATTAATGAAAATTAAACTCTTTAATTTACACACGCACGCACCCCACCCCCTACCCACCCTTATCCTTCAAATTTATTCAAGAAAAATTTTAAGACCTAGTTACTTTTTGAAAATTTAACACTAATAAATTTTAGAAATTGTTTGTGATGATTATTTTTGAAAATTTGTCACCATAATGACTGGCTAAGCAGAGCGTTAGATAAGTTTTTCAATAATTGGGTGATTCACTCTTAACAATTTTGTAAATTGGGTTTTTTTGGAAATTAATTGGAGTTTTTTTAAATTAAGTTATTATACATTATTAGCAATAGAACTGAAATTAACTGGGTGATTTGGCATTTTTACTGGGTGAAAACGCAAAAACCCTGCTTATCTAGAGCTATGTGGCTAAGTTAACATTTTACGGGTTGAACCGCCCGGGCCCCACCACTCATCCAAATTCATTCCTATCCACAAGTTAAGCAATGAAAAAAAATGGAATACCTTCCTTGATTGAGCACCCTATTTAATCCTCAAATTTGGATATCATTACGTTAGCACATACAAGTTCAGAATATTTCCATTTCCCCATGATCGTGACATTCGGGAATTCTTAACAAAAATTTATCTCACTTTACAAACATATTTACATTTCCATGACAGCTGTCTAAACTCAACTGATTCAATGCTTGAAATTCACGAAAACAATGAATTTTTACGATATTCAAAGAAACAGTACTCAATTGTGTTAAGTTCCCGGTATGTATCTCCGACGAATGGTATGATTACGCAGTCTAGTGATGTCAGTCTAGCGGTAACCGGGACCCAATCTAAACTCGCTAACTAATGTAGTCTCGCTGCAGTCATAGGATATTGCGAGACTGACAAGATTTCATACTTGTTGACATTTTATGAGAAATCGCAGGTATTATTACTCAATGCGATGAACAGCGCCCATTGTTTAGCTTTCTACGTGTGCGACAAGTTTGAGGTGAGGCTTGTTTTGCCTTGTCAGAATTGTCTATTGCAGTGATGAACGTGGAAGCTTGTTTTAACAAGTTTCCGTAATTCTTAAAGCCCGTCCGTATTACCGTAATTCACCCATTCGTAGGTTTTGAAGTCGACAGTAATACTGTTGGATGCGTTTTCTGTAAAAACTACGGACAGTCCGTAATGGTTAGCAGGTCTGATACTGGGTTTACCTTGCGTTACCTATGGAACCCTATAGTCAACTTTTTGGCATCATACTAATTTAGAGCTAAAGCTGATGAAACAGTATCTCAGCATGGGGACAGTTATACGGTTAGTTGGCGGGGATATTACTGACCCTGTAAAAAACATTTCTTATTGCCTCAAAGAACTATTTTTTATTTATGATTCCATTACTATACATCTAGTCCAAGTTATATATAAATCATTTTAAATGTGTTTATCTCAGATGCTTCCGCATCTCCAACCTACCAGACTACGAACAATAATTAACTGATTTCCAGTCAATTAAATACTCAGAGATGGTGTCTGTGAGTGACTGTGACATTCATGGCCATTGAGTGACCTTTTGGTGGTGGTAAAACTAAAACGGCTCAAAACTCATCTTTCATTTAACTCTGGTTTCGCGGGACATTGATGGATTACGGGCCTGATACGAAATGAGCCAAATAAGCTAGGTAAATCTAAAGCCCTGCCCCATTTACAACTTGCTTCTAGAAACTATGATTGCCAGTTATAAATACTCACTGGTTGTCTTCTGCTGACATCAGGATGCTCTGTGTAGAAATTCTTCTCAAAATTGGTTAAACTTGTTGCTTTCCAGTTGGGCTTACGCAGACCTGCACCAGGCTCATCAAATTTGCCACCTCCACCACCAAATCGGCTACCACCGCCGCCGCCACCACCACCAAATCGGTTACCGCCACCACCTCGTCCTCCGCCTCCATATCTGTAACAAAAAAACACACACTCAAACATAAGACTTCAAATGGGCTACGCAAATTAAAACTTTATTTCAATTAAGTTTCAGAATACTAAAAAGACACCTGTAGGGAGAATTTCAAAATAGGTTACCCCCTGCCAAATTAAAACTGTAGTCCATAGCTTTCCTAATGTGTATAATATTATAGTACTGTATGATAGTCTGGGAACGAGAGGCCCAAGAGCCTGTGTCGCACCACCTGGAAAAATTACGTATCGCATATTTCTAAACCTGGCTTCCAATAGGATAAGGGCATACATTTTTAAAATCCAAATCTCTACAAATTCTACTAGGTATATTTCACATAGTTGAAATCGATTCTCTAAAATGGCAACAAAATATTGGACAGTAACACGAAAACTGAACCCGATTTCAAGGTATAAGTTGTTGCCGTTCTATGACTATTCTTGATGTACACCACCTATCAATCATCACGGCAGCGAAATTATTCCTCAATTGGACCACCAAAACATTATGTATGCTTTAATAAACATTCCTTTTTCTCCTTTGCTTTTCTATACGGAGAGGCGGGGGTCGAAATTTCCTTCATTCTCCTTCGATCAATACTTACCATTCTATTACTTCTGATATACACCAGGGAAGGGGCAAGCCATCAATTGCTACTTTTGCCCCGTGGAGAAAGAGCTAAGACTTAAACTTGACAAATGGAGACCAAGTTAAAGGGACCGAATCACATTCGCATTACTGCCCAGCCCCCCCCCCCCACCCCTTTTTCTCCTAAGAAAAAGGGAGGGAGAACTCACGAACATGCATCTCGCTTGAAACACAAATATGCTAAGAGGGTTAACTGCTCCTTGCATATCCACATGCATTAGCCTGGGAATGAGCATGAATATATAAGATGAATGAACATGATATAGACATAATACAAAAAACTCACTAATGAATTACCTTATGATAACTGGACTTCAGACGTACCGCCTCCAACCATTCACTGGTCCGGCCATCAGTGACACAATCTGGTTGTCATCCTCACGCTCGACCATGCCTGCTTTAGGTTCTTTTCTAACCGAACTGAAAAAAGGGTGAAGAGCAGTGTGGCCACTTAACTATCGTCTCAAAACAGCTAACGCGAGTGGATTGGCTGAGTCTGACAAACCCTCATATAGTAATCCGTAAATGAGGACTCACAGTGCCATTGTGCAACGGCCATGATGTCCTCTAACGGAACACCATTGTAAAGGGCGGTCGAGGCGGCTATTCCTCGAACATCGTGTGCCCTTACGCCTTGCACCTGGTGCCCGGTCGCCATCTCGTGAGTAGTCTGAATGCATTCGACTACCCAACGAGAGATAGTATCCATGGATGCAGCGCCATAAGGCTTCTTATGACAGATCCATAGATGTCTATCGTTCGACCGTAACGAGTCAGTCCGTTTCTTGTACTTAGTCAAAGCACGGACCTGGCACCAGACACTGGCATCACGATCAGACCTAGTTAACCTCGGTATTATGATCGGTTTGCCGGGATATCTCAAAGATTGATTCTTTGACATAAACTCTGCTCTTGGCAGAAGACGCAGACCCTCTCCAGAGACAATAAATCGGTCCCTCTCTGCCGAAAGCGCATGGATCTCACTGCGCCTTCTAGCTGAGGAAGCTGCCAATAGAAAAACCGCCTTTAGAGTCAAATGCTTTAGACTAGCCGAAAGCAATGGTTCGAAAGGGTGCTTGGCCAGTACATTAAGCACTAAAGATAGACTCCAGGCTGGAATGACTACCAGTTGTCTCGGTCGGAGATTGCTCATTCCCTTCACCATCACATTTAACTGGGCCACCTCTGGACTATCCCTGTTGGCTAGACAAGGGATAACTGATGCCAAAGCTGACTTGTATCCAGCAATTGTGACAGGAGCTAGTCCTGAAAAGAACAGCTCACAGAGAAAGTCTGCTATTTGCTGAATAGTGGATTGAAAGGTATCAATACCCTTTTCTTCACACCAGTCTGCAAATCTGTTAACCTTGTTGTTATATGACTTGAAGGTTGACCTCCTTCTCGCAGCCGCGATGAAATCAGCAGCTTGTCGAGAAAAGCCTTCCGACGTGGAACGTTGTTTGATAACATCCACGCAGTCAATTTGAACATTTCGGGACGCTCGTGTAGGAAGCGTCCCTTGGCCTGGGAGATTATGTTCGGAATCTCGGGCAACTGCACTGGGTTTTCCACCAGCAGATCAAGCAGATCCGTGAACCACGCCCTGCTTGGCCAATACAGCGCTATTAGCAGGACCAGACACGGTTCCTCCCTGATCTTCACCAATACCTTCGGCAGAAGGATGGTGGGTGGGTACGCGTGCATCCCCCTCCAGCTTATCGCCAGAGCGTCTGTATCGACGGCATTTGGATCTGGAATCGGCGAGACATAAGTCATGATTTGAGCATTTTCCTTTGTGGCGAACAAGTCCACGTTGGGTTTGCCCCAATGCTCGAAGATCCTTCGTAGAACTGGAGGGTTGAGGGACCATTCTGTCGGCAGCATTCTCTGTCTGCGAGACAAAGCATCCGCCAGAATGTTCAACCGCCCAGGAATGTGAGCTGCTTTAAAAACAACCGAGTAATTCCTGCACCATTGAATCAAGTGCCACACTTTGATACAAAGTGTGGGTGACCTGGGTTCCGCCTTGGCGATTTATGTATGATACTACCGTCGAATTGTCCGACCGTATCAATATCACCTTGCCCCTGATCATCGGAAGAAACTCTTCCAACGCCAGTTCCACTGCCATCATTTCCAACAGATTGATATGCAGCTGACTCTCCATGAGAGTCCATGTGCCCGAGACCTGGTGTTCTCCCAGGCAGGCAACCCACCCTTCCAGCGATGCATCCGTGTACACGGACAGCTGGGGGCGAGGTAGGTGCAGCGAAACCCCTACTAGGAGATTCTGACGCTGTTTCCACCATAGCAGATGCGATATTATCGGCTCCAAAACTGGCACCAGTTTTGACAGGGGTTCTGTTCTCTGTTTCCACAGACATCAGATACAACTGGGTAGGTCTTCTCATTAGAGCAGCGAACGGGATCACCTGCTCCATGGAGACCATCATACCCAGCATCTGAAGAAACCGCCTCGCCTGAATGTGGTTTCCCACTCGAAAACTCTCAAGGATGGCTAACAGACACACCACTCTGGGCTCTGACGGGTAAACCCTGCCCTCCTCGAGATCGAATCGGATCCCCAAATAAACGAAATGTTGAGTGGGTGTCAACTCAGATTTCTCCTTGTTGACTATCCAGCCTAGATCTGAAAGTAACTTCAGAGTCAGAGCAGTATCCACGTTCAACCTGGCTGCCGAGTATGCCTTGAGCAGCCAGCCGTCTAGGTAGGTGTGTAGCGCCACGTTCTCTTTTCTGAGAAACGCCGTCACCGCAAGGACCACTCTTGTGAAAACCCTCGGAACTGTCGACAGGCCAAACGGGAGAACAGTAAACTCCCATACTTTATTCTGAAACGCAAATCTCAGAAACCTGTGCCAACTCCGGTTCATGGGAATGTGGAAATATGCATCTTTCAGATCGATCGACACACACTACATTCCCTTCCTCAATCCCGCCATTACCGATCTCGGCGTTTCCATCTGGAACCGAGGCGTATGGATAAACCAATTTAATGGCCTGAGATTGAGTATGGGTCTCCATCCCCCCGTGCTCTTGGGGACAAGGAACATGTTTGAATAGAAGCCTGGAGTGTTCCAGTTCGCTGGTTTTATTGCCCCCTTCAGAAGCAAACCCGACACTTCCTTTTGCACGGCTTCTAACTTGTCTGGCTCCCTTGGTACGGGTGTCCAGACAGGTGCCAAAGACAGATTTTGTGGCGGAAAGTCCCACCACTCCGGCATGTACCCCTGGGATAACCATCCCAGGACCAGACTGTCTGACGTCACACCTCGCCAGGCGTCGACGAAACGCATGAGCCTTCCACCCACCATAGACGCCTCGACATCTAACGGGGTTGTCCGGCTCGCAGTCCGCTTTCCCCCCCCCCGTCTTAACGAGAGAGAGAGAGAGAGAGAGAGAGAGAGAGAGAGAGAGAGAGAACCATTTCAGTCTTGCCACGGCTGGTATAACTGGCACCGCTGTTCCTGTCGCACAGGTGCGGTCCAGGCGGATATGAAGGGAGCTCTCGTACCCTCAGGTACGATCCGCCCCCTTCTGTCCGCCCTTGGAGGACTTACCCTTACCCTTCTCACCACCGAAGATGCTAGGCCCTGTCAGGGGCGTCCCAAGAAGACGCTCCCCGACTGCCGTAGCCGGACGCATATGGTCAATAACCATTTGCCTCCTGGATTTGGTCACACGCGCCTGCACCCTTGCCAATGCGTCCATAGACAGCACCAAGCCGGCATTCACGCACGAAAGCGCCACAGGTGGCCTGCCCCCCCCTCCGGCCCCCACACCGACTGAAGGAGACGATAAGAGTGGTTGACAGCACTCATAGCTGCCCTCACACCCTTGTCGCATAGGGACAGGACTTCCTCTTGGTGTACCTGGGACTTGTCCACAAGTGCCGGACCGGGGCCACCCGCTCCAGCACTCTGAACCCCCAGGACCCATCGGTCATCCTGCGTGACCGACGGCACTACACCATATCTGTCGTATTCCCCCCGCGGAATACGACACCTTGCCCGCACCTCCCTGGAGGCCGCAGGGAGCTGGCCCTTGGTCGCAAGTTGCTTGCTATAAATAGCATCCAACAACTCTATGAACCGTGGATCCAGTCCCACTGACTGGATCCGGGCCGCAGGCAAGATCCCCGTCCGAATCGATGCAACCGATGGACGGGGCGCATCCTCCTCGGCCGTGGCCGAAACCAGACGGGTCCACCCTGGCTAGCCAAGCCAGAGCCTCGAACCAGTCTACTTCCGAGGAGGAAACCCCCGCAAACACGTCACCGTTGACGAGCTCACAGGTCTGCCAGCCACGGCCTCCCGGCAAGGAGCCGCGGCTGACACACCAGGCACTCCGGTACCACCGCCACCCCGTGGCCGAAACCAGACGGGTCCACCCTGGCTAGCCAAGCCAGAGCCTCGAACCAGTCTACTTCCGAGGAGGAAACCCCCGCAAACACGTCACCGTTGACGAGCTCACAGGTCTGCCAGCCACGGCCTCCCGGCAAGGAGCCGCGGCTGACACACCAGGCACTCCGGTACCACCCGGTTCCGCCGCCACCCCATGACCCATACCAGTCCATGAGATAGGTCCGCACGGAAAACCGTACGGACCCGTAACCGTGGGCAAACACGGGCGCCAACGGCACCCCATGTCCGACCGCCGGACCGGGCGAGATAGGCGAGTACCACGCCCGGCCCTGCACACCGGTCACCGCGCCAGCTGGTGCCAAACCAACCGACACGGAACCGGTGCCCGGTACCAGATTGGCCTCAGCCACAGGCAGAGCCGCTGCCCTGGCTTGCGCCAAGCCAGACAGATGGAGGGCGGTTCCGTCCAGGACGGAATCGACCTCCATATGCTCCACCCGTGGCATCACAGGCCGCAGCAATAACTCCTCTTCGGCCTCCTCGTCTTCCGACTCCGAAGTCGTCGCAAGACGAGGAAATCGCGGAGCCGTCCTGGTGGACGGCTCCTACACCTGACGGACCGGCCACCGCTACTGGACCACCCGGAGGTGGCCGCAGAGAGACAGAACCCGCCAGGCCGGAGCCAGATGGGACTGCCAGGGGGCCGTACGAGACTGCCCCCTCGGTAACCAGTCCAGAACCCTGTCCAAGGACAGGGTCCGTACCAGGCATGGAGAGAAACTGCCCCCCAACCTTCGGAAGCAGTGACGACACCAGCGTGGGCAGAACGCTATGCAGAAAACCCTGCATAGCCGGACTGAACCACGCCGGCGGTGCCATCTCCGCCACCTCGAGCTGGGGACGTGGAGCACCCCCCACCGGCCGAACTGGACGCTCCACGATTTACCCTCGGACCACCTGACCCCGCGTCAGACCCAGCCACATCCTTCTGGCCAAGGAACTTTACCATCATATCGACGGACCACACTGCGCACACATTACAACGATTATCAAGGTTACAGGGCGTACACCTAAAACAGACATCGTCCTTAAACATGACGCGCACAAACTTATGGCACTCGTCACATGATGGCGGGGCTGGCTTGGCCTATAAAATAAGCACAAACCTACAATAAGCAAGCGGAACGAGACACGGATGGAAGGCAGACAATTAATTTTCAAATAATTTGACCATAAAGTAAATGCAACCCTCCCGCAACGTTACAGCAAAGATCGCATTGATTATGACGACAAGAACAAAGCGGGCATAATACACCCATAATTGATCCTCCAGGATGTATCACGGCTCCAGGAATCATATCGCATAGCATTCGGGGTATATTTACCAATCAATATAAATTATACTCCTAACGAAAGCCGACACGATATGTGAAGAAACAACAAAATGTAAACAAACTGCTGTAGCACACGGTAAAACCGCAGACCACGCATCCCACAAGAATTTTGAAACCACCGATCATTGCAAACCAATAGTCATCACACGTAAACTTGACCATTCCAGTTTCCTGGTACCATTTTTAGTACGCAGCACCCCAGAACAGATGCGCGAATTAATGAAAACATTTTCTTCACATAAACATCCGAGCCTCACGGGTGTGACGTCACCCGCTCGGACCATACGGAAAACGACGTCAGCCGATATTCGTGTTAGAAATATCGTAGCAAACACCTATTTTCATATCTGCCGATCGCATGTTGGGGTTTAAAGAAGGCGATCGTCCGGCATATCTCGTTGTTAGCACACGTCCCAGATTCTATGGGTCAGAAATTGGAACATGCGACAACGAATTTTAGAGACCTAAGTCTTAACTATGGATAATAAGGAACATGCAAACAAGAATGAGCTCTATGGTAGACGGGTACTCGGCGGTTGGGAGCCGGGTACCCGGTTCCAAGGAGTCGGTAAAGCTTTCTAAGTCTATAGTCCTAGAGCCAGCTGTATATCAGAAGTAACAGAATGGTGAGTATTGATCGAAGGAGAACATCGATCCCTGCACTCTGAATCTCTATTTCCACTTTCCAGATTACTATACAGTTAAGCTGTTGAATATTTTGAAACTAATTTGACATGGTGCTGTTACTGCCTACATGTATTGCGTCATATGATTCATCGATAAACTGAATTCCTCTATTGAGCCTGTGACCTCTATTTCCGTGTTATGCGTACCCGGTACTAGAAACGCAAACATCCCTATCTAGTTTCATCACTCAACATTCAATGACAACACATTTGTAAACGGCTCAGACCGCTATGACAATTTGTTATTGGCGCGCCTGTTTGTAAATGGCGCAATGCCCATATACTAATATAAAACTTGCGCCGATAAGAAATGTACATAGCTCTAAACGAATTGTGATTTTAATCAAAGAATTGTTTTATTGTGTGCATAAATAAGTACTGTTAAGTTTTCAAGGATAATCTCTCACTCTGCAAATGGATATTTTCTAATGAGACGATTTAAATCTGCTTCAATCATTCATTCTTTCTCCTACATTATTCATTCATACATTTGTTGTCGTTGGTGACTCAACTGAAGATTTAGCATATTGGCGTGTGCGTACAGCGAGTGGGGGGAAATTGGATACGAGTGGGGGGAAATTGGATAAACTGTTTGATTCAAGCCGTGCTGATTAATCAATTATTTTGTAATTACGCGTAGTATTTACTCAACGATCAAAGTGATTAATGGTCGAGGAAAATAGTTCAAACATCAAAGGAAGTTACTAAGCTTTAGTAGCAGCTTGAGTAGAATTGCATGGTCTATAATTATACTTAAAGAAAATTCTGTCTCATAGGAAATGTCAGTTTGCAAACTGATTGACTATTTTGGAAAATTACCAACTTATCGAATAAGTCATTCCAGTGTTACATTTTCAAAAATAGTCCATCAGTCTGCAAACATGATATTTCTCAAGACCATTGTAGAAGCAGAATTTGTCCAGATTGAATGTTAAAGGTTTAATTCAAACCGCATGTACGGTTGCGTGCGCACGCACGCACTCACTCACTCAAATACAAACGCAAGCAAGCACACTTAATTGATGACGGAGAATGCGTAATTGTTATACGAATTGTATGCCTTTACTATTTAATAACAGGCTGTTGAATATTTTGTTTGACTGGACGCTGTTGAACATTTTTCTCGCTGTCACCTTACGCTATCGCAATTAAAGTGCGAATTGCGTTTGATAAGGAGTTCTCTTCAGCGGTGTTAGGAATATATAAACTACATTTGCTGAAATGTTGAGGAATATATAATAAGTCCTTTGTCTGATTTCTCTGACTGTGCCGATTTTGACATCAAGTTTTGATCTTGAGATAAACGAATGACGTGATAGGATCAGTATATAAGTACAATTGCCACTTTTGAATCAACACTTACTGGCGCTACAGTAGATTAATGTTATTACGGTTTCATCTATTAATATGAGAGTTTAAGTAGTTGTTACATACATCCCAATACATATTTAGGTACATATGTTTTCATACTAGCCCCAAACATCCCGGGATATTGTAATATTCATGTAATGGGCAGGCAGCTTCATAGAAAATGGCCATCTAAAGGTCGGCAACTAATGTATGAAAATAACAAATATATTCCATAAATTTGCGATAGTGTGATAGTAAGATGGGGCACAGGGGAAATTACACTTCCGAGACAAAAATAAATGTGTTCATTTTTTTGGTCAGAAAATTTCTGCAAAATAGGGGGTCTCTTTCACCGTGTTTCACAACTTGATGCTTGACAAAAAAAATTATCCAATCAAAAAGAAGGGATAATAACACTTCTGTGCATCGAAGGCATACATTAAATTGCTTGCTATCTTACAAACGGTAAGCATGCAAAAAATTAGTTGTTGTCAAAAGCCATCAGCGCACGGTCAAATTATCAAGGACTATTCTTAGAAAAACACTGATATGTATTTGAGACTTGTATTTCATGGTAAAATATGTTTTATGAGTAGATTTTGAAGGGTACCAAACTCAGATTTTTGTCACTTGCCAAAATCAAAATGGCGGACATCAGAATTTTAACGTAGCAACTAACTTCTACAACACATTTAATTAGTTTTTATGCATATATATTTAAAAGATACATAGATAAGCCATTTAACATGAAAGGTTTTATTCATTCCATGTGTTTTACTACATATTTATATTTTAATTTTTATTTATTCAAAGGTTTAACATAGTTTTCTTTTTTGGTATTACTTCAACATCATCATCCAGGGATCAAAATGACCATTTGCCCGGGACAACTGATTTTCAAAATGACAACTAAACTTTGGCTGTTAATGGTACACAGGGCAATCATAATAAATACTCAGACTAATAGTATTATACTGTGTTTTTGATACCTACTGACTATCTCTTTGTTTCAAGGCATTTATTTATTTAATTATTAGGAAAAGTAACCAGTATGCTTAATGACATTTCTCAATAATTGTGGCCATCTTCAGAATTTACTTGACAAAGCAAGTGTTTTCTTTGTCATTTAGCTTAACATATACGGGTGGGCAACAGTAATCTTAATCTGCAGCGGGCAACCTGAAAATGTGTGAAATGGCATGATATGTGTTGACTTGTGGGCAACTACATCTTTTCATTTATTTCTAACCCTGTCATCATTCATGATCGTATGATTGCATATGACCTAAGCCTATTGCTTCTTTTGTTATATTACTTTTACATGCCTGAAGAGGTTGTGTTCAAGCAAAAAAAATAAAACACACTATGCTACAAAGTACAAGTACAAATAGTATACACTTTACAATCATCCTGACGTTGGCTCGGTTACCACAACCAATCACTTTCTTACACATTTGTAACCTTTAATTTTGCTTACATTAGCAGCCACATCAACAAATCCCAGTGTTCATAAACAATTTTATCGAGGTGGTCTCGGTTTAGGGTGGGGGTTTGGGGGAGGGCAAGTGTCACCCACTTCTTGATCTTGATCAATAATTGTTTAGTCATTACGTGGATGCGCCTGTTTAACCCTTTGACATGTTTGAACATGAAGGGGCAGAAATGAAAATTAAAATCTTGAGCCAGTTTAGTCTTTAGCTCTTAAAAAAATTTAATAGATCAGCCCTCAAAATTTGGCGTGAACAATCGTTTCCTTCGCGTGTCGGTTACGTGAAGTAAAATTACTGTGAACGAACAAAGCCCAGAACGGTAGTTATCTCTGATCGTGGAAAACAGAAGTTTCAACAACTTTCTGATATGACGCATGCGATTTACAACGGAATTTAGCATTTTCAAACATCTAAAAGATCGATAACATCTGTCTGTCAATAAATAAGCGACAGCGCGCATGTGTCAGAGACAAACTCCGTTGTATTCCCGCTAGCATTACTACATAGGCCGGGAACTAGTCTCGCTACACGTTATGCATCAACAACGGACTGTTCAATTATAAACCGTTGCATGCAAGTACGTGCAACCGTCGACTGGCATGTTCCCGATGTATTATTTTATATACGTGATTGGATCCCGATATAACATAGGAAGACATGCATTGTTGAGCGAGTCTCACAGTATATTCTTATGGCTTGTAGAGACAGCTGTTTAAGATTCTATCTGTTAAATTAAACTGTTATATTCATAGATCCTAGCTACTGTGTCAGTGTGTATTTGTCCATGACACACAATAATTCAGGCCTCGAAATTCGACGGGATTCTCGTAATATTCCCGAAATTGAAAAATACGGGAAACCAACTGGATTCTCGTAAATAAACGCTTCCAAAAACGTAAACATTCCATTCTTACAGAACGCCACGATCCCGGTTACTAATTTCAACAATAAAAATTATGTCACGAATCAGCCTAGAGGGGGGTGGGGTGTGTCTGCTAATACATCGGTAATGAGAAATGTATCGCGTGACTGCGCAGTCGTAGTTAATAACAATCGATAATGCGCACTCATAGTTTCTGATTGGCTCGCTGGATATCCGATTTCAATTGGCATGAATGAAAATTACTATAATACTTAATATTCTTCTTGGTCTGGAAATGGAACGAATGAATGGACATAAAACAAAAACTCAATCTGCTTTTTGACAAATTTACTTGAGAAATATTACAGTACTTATATCACAATGGATGAATCCACCTTTAGTCATTCCCCACCCATCTCTAGCTAACCTATGCTCCAAGCTTTGCCCCAGAATCTCAATTTCATGATAACTATACAGCTAACTTGGTGAATACTTTGAAACAAACTTCCCCTCAAAAAACAATCAACAGAATGTTTATTAAATTGCAGACATACAATTACTACTTACTGACAGACTACTATGAGAGTTAGTCTTGTCTGTCAATTATAATAGTGACTGGTGACATCAACCTATATGTGATGCAATTGATTATGAGGTCAATAGTTGAGTAACTAAACATATTTTATCGGTAAATTAGGTAATTGGTGAATAAGTCCATGCTGTAATCAATATGCTAATGATAATTCAGCAACATGCACTTCAAATTCATTATTAACTTAATATACAGATGAAATATGTTCAGATAAAGCAGGTTTGGATAAAAAAATGGCGTAACCAATTTGCGCAACCAATTGGTTACGCAAACTGATTTTGCGCAACAGAACAATTGGTTACGCAGACCTGAAAACACACGACCCAAAAATGCGTCTCAAAAATATTTTTAATTTTGAGGACTGTAGATCCATAGGTTTTACATTTTTATGTCTAGGTTTTCATGTTCAGATGCAAAGGGTAAACATGAGCACCCCCCATAGTACTAAACAAGCATGTGCGCCCTAGTTTTGTTATAATACGATTATCCAATCTTGAGGTATATGCTTTTTAAAAATAAATGACAGACAGGCATACCGCCTTCTACCAGCCTCTGGTCTCAGCAAAAATATTTTAATCCATCATCCAGATCAAGGGGTGAGATACTTAATTTTTTTAGCCGTGACCTGCAACTAGTATGAAGTCGATATGTCTGTGTCGGTATAATTTTTTGACAAAGTCTATATGCTATATCTCAAGCATGTCAAGATTGGATAACTGGGTAATTTTTTCTCTATGTAGAATTTAAGTGAGGCTCAGTAAACCGCAATGTCCTTTAGTTAGTTAGTCAATCACAAAAGGTAACGCTGGATGTATTTAAAAAACTATTGATTTTGGCCAATATTTGGAAATGCCGTTAAGAATTCCAATTCGCTGGGGGAATCGATTCAAAACTCATGAAACGTCATCTATGGCAAGATTTAAGAGCTGAACCAAGTTTGACTCGATTGGCCTAATGCTTTAACGACAATTTTGGATGGCCTAGTTTTCATGAAAAAGACCTCCAGAGCGGCTGCACGGATCTTGCCGAAATTTCGGATATGATTAGGAACTAAGAGGGCCATTAGAATTTGTTCACGGTAAGTTGATACATAAAGAAACATGGCCGCTGTGATTTACAATTCCGGCCAATTCCTAAGGGTTCTACTTAAATAGCTGATGGTCCTTCTAGTTGAAATCCTCATGTTCCAGGTGAGCAATACAGGACCCCGGGGCCTCTTGTTTTCTAATATGATGTACCACCAAATTAATTGAGGATTAGCATAAAATCAGTATTAAATGTAACTTGTAATATGTTTTTATTCCAAAAAAATTAATCTTTTCAAACATTGAAATATCAAAATCCTAATTTGAAAGCATTTATATTGAATACTTTTTACACCAAATTGACTGGACCTGTTGCTGGCAGCAATCGCGTCCACTCACCTTTCTTGTATATGATAGTTTTGAAATCGTGAAACTGGAATTTCAAGGCTTCAAGTGGCCCCTTTAACACTATAACTGACAAGAAATGGTTTCTGCAATGGCCCTGAGAAACCTCAATCTGTCCATTTGCAGAAAGAACAAGAAAAGAATTTTGGAAAATTTACCACTGGAATTACTGGCTCGATTATTAAACCAGACATTTGAGTGCCAAATTCTCAAAAATAGTCTTCTCTTGGCCTGCAAATGGACATTCTCAAATACCACTACAGACACAGGTTTTGGACAGCTTTGTTAAAACACTTTGATGGCTACATGTTTTCATTCTGTGGTTTTCTTATATTTTAAGTTTTTGAGCCAGTCATTCCAATAGCAAATTTTCAGTCTTTTCTTGGTCTGCAAATAGAGATTGCTCAATAGTGAATATGACTCTCGAAGCAATTTTTGGTCATGTTTTCCCCCCATTTTGGGTCTTCTTTTTTTCAAGGCGGAGTGGGGAGTTATGCCTTTAAGCTAATTAACAACCTGACTACGACATGGATTAAAGATTAATGATTTTTAAAATAAGAAAAATTTACGACAACTTTAGCATTTTGTCATGTCAAATTCTTGTTACCATAGACATTTGATCACAAAAAATATTCTAGACTATAACTCTATCACACACACCATTACATGACAACTTGTATACATTGTTATAAAGACAGAGCCCATTTTCGCCTATAAAAGTAAGCTAAAAAGCATATTTTATTTTATATATCTGGTCACATTTTATGTTTTTTAGTTTTTGTTCTGGTTTGGTATAGGTACCTAGTGTTTATGAAAAAAAATTTCCATAGATTACAAAGTAATTTTTATGCCATAACCAAAACAAACCCAAAAAATCCTAATCGTATTTAGCTCACCTACAAAATGAAAAATTGAATAAAATGAAACAAAGTCACAGCTGGAACAAGTTTGTGGATTTATACGTTAATGATGCCATAGTATAAGTCTGCCAAATTTGGTAATTATTTTTCAATATATAAAAAATGGCTGCCCCATCCTAGTGATAGACGTCTTAATCGCTTCAATCTGTACATATATAAATGATGTCGATAGCATTATCACCGGTAGAGATATCACCTTCCAAATGCATGCACTCCTGTCTTCAGAGTGCAGTTATGATGGTCCTTGTCGATGCGATTCAACCTATAACATCATAGAAACTCGTAGAAAATTATAGTAACATAGCGTTTTTTATCATCATAAGATAAGATAAGATTGATTTGCAGAACGCAGGCTAAAAAGCCTCTATGAGTATGTTCTGTTTTGTGTTAGGCTGCTATAGAGTTAGGCTGCTATGATAGTTAAATCTTAGTTCTTGGTTTGCCCAGTATGTGTCTAATCTTTTCTTGAAGATGTTTAAATTTTACGATGTTACAATGTGATCAGATATTGATTATTCTATTGGTAAAGTAATGTTTTCTAAAATCATGTGAAAAGCGATGTTTTTTTTAGTTTATATGTGTGTCCTCTTGCTATTGAATTGTTTAACGTGAAAATATGTTTTGTTAGATGCGTGTCGTAATAACCGTGTATGATTTTATATAATTCAATCATATCTCCCCGGTGTCTGTATTTTAATCGAATTTATATATAAATGTGTCAGGAAAGTTTTACACAGTAACTTCAATATGTATTATATGGGCTCTACGATAGAACTGCATGTTTTATGTAAACGAGGGTGACCCTTCTTGTGTTCCCCTTTAAGTAGTGAAGTCAGAATACTAACTCACTCCGCGAGGGGGTTGAAAACCCCAAATCCATTAATCATTATAAATAGATTTTCAGTACATACCCTCCTCTTCTGTCAGATCTACCAAAGGAATCAAAGCTTCTGCCTCTAAACGACATGATGATAATGTTTATAAGAATGAATTATAATGCTGATTTTACTGGAAAATGTTTCTTCTTGAATTTCACGTCTAGACACTGAGACTGTTGGTACGCAGAAAGGCCGTATGGTGATGTCACTCGTTAATACGCGATTTCATACACGTAGTGTATGCATATCGTAGTGATATTTCTTATAAAGACATTAATCTTACAGGATAATAAAACTATTTCTGATTGATTAAACACCTTAGAAAGCAATTTAGAGCCATAATAAGGTATTTAATCTTGTGAAAAGCGAGAACTATATTTCCTTGAATATTGAAAGCTAAGATCTATTTTATGACGTCAAGGGGAAAGCGACACCTACACAAAGCACGTGTCCAGCGCGTGTATTCCATAGAAATCTTACTATATTAACTAGAAAGAGCAATATACTCAGTTTTACATTCACAAAAAAAACAATTTCTTCGCAGGCCAAATGTACATTGGTTCTGCCCAAAGTGCGAGCCGAAGGCAGTTAAAAACTTAAAGAGGTTCTCAGAGGTGGAGGAAAGGTGCAAAAAGTCACTTGCAAGGATGGAAGCCCGAATTGTAGCCATAGAGAAGAAGCTTGAAGAGAAGGTCTCAGAGGAAAAGGTTTAAGACTATATGCTCGGCCTCAACGTGGCGCAGGGGTGTAACCCACTGGGTGTCAATCCAGACATTTGGAGGGGCTAACCAGAACATTATGCACAACGCAAATGAATGACACTTGGAGATCGAATCAAACGAAATGGTGCTCGCCCTGTGAGGATCAGCCAGGCAGGTGCAGCGCTGGGCTCCACGCCTCGAAGGAGCCCACCCTCAGCTACTGGAGGTCCCATCAACTCGTCTTGTGGAGCCAGGAGACGAGGATGGAGGGCTACTGGCCAACCGAAAGAGAAGACCAAACCCAAATAGAACCCCAGTATCAACATCATGCACTGGAACGCAGAAGGGGTTACCAAAAAGAAATCAGAGCTCGAACAGTTCCTGTATGAAAACAACATTGATATCTGCTGCATCCAAGAGACACACCTGCAAGAAGTAAAACCATTTAAGATCAGAGGTTACCAGATTTTCCGGTGTGATCGAAGAGGAAGAAAGAAAGGCGGGGTGATCACCTTGGTCCGAAACAGTGTGAACGCCAGCCAGATCAAAACCTTTATGGAAGAGGCAGAATATATCAAGATCAAGGTAACAACCAGCGACTCTGTGATTGACATTGTCAATTATTACTGCCATAATGACAAGAATCTCTCACTTGACACAATCCAGGTCCCGGACTGCCACTTCCTCATTGCGGGAGACTTTAATAGCCAGTCTCAGAGCTGGGGAAACAGAACACTTGATAAACGAGGAGAAGACATTGAAGCATAGTAAGATGAAAAGAACCTTTTACTTGTCAACGATCCCACAGATCAGCCTACCTTCTACTCGCGGCGGTGGCACTCGACAACAACGCCAGACTTGGCATTTTGTACAGAAGACATTCACAGAAACCTCAGTAGAGTGTTCGGATCGCAGTTAGGAGGAAGCGACCACCGCCCAGTCCGCCTCTCTCTTTCTGGAAGTATTTTAACAAGTTCACCTCAACATCCAAGGTGGAACTACAAAAAGGCAAATTGGAGTCTGTTCGGCATTCGTTCCAATGAGCTTATCCAAAATATAGCAGTAGAAGGGAGAAAAAAAAGTATCCTCAAGGCTGCCAACGAAGTGATTCCTCGAGGGTTCAGGAATAATTACCGCCCCTACTGGACAACAGAACTGCAAGCAGCACATGATAAACTAGACAAGGCCAGAGAAGATGCAGAGGATAATCCCTGTCATGAAAACCACTTCACACTACAACAAACTAAAGCCAGGTATCTAAAGACCAAGCTGGAGGCCAAAAGAAGAAGCTGGAGGGAAAATACGGCAGGGTTTAATTTAGAGAGAGACACAACAAAGCTATGGAGACTGACTAAAGCACTGAATGATGAGAGTGTCGGGGGAGAGAGGATTACTCTTGAAGAAGATGGACAAACACTGTCAGGAAAGATGGCTGCAGATGCCTTTGCGAAGGCATATGCAAAAGAAAGCAACATTTCTATACCACGAATGCGTCAAAAGGAGGTTAGAAAAGAGCAAAAGGAAAGAACAGACACCAACACTCACGATGCAATGAAAGGTGACATTAGTTTAGCAGAACTGAAGAAGTCTATCCGCCAATTGAAGAAGAAGAAATCTCCCGGGCCAGATGGCATTATGAATGAAATGATCCAACACCTTGGTAATGCATCTCTCCACAAGTTGCTAGATATCTTTAATCTCAGTTCGACCAATGGAGAGGTTCCTCAGTGCTGGAAGGAAGCCAGAATGACTCCTATTCTGAAAAAAGGGAAGAACAAGACGAAAGTTACCGTTCTATCAGTCTTACAAGCTGCATATGCAAGACCATGGAGTGCATCGTCAACCAGCGGTTGCAGTGGTACCTGGAGTCGGAGAACACTATAGTTTAAGAGCAGGCTGGCTTCAGAAGATACAGGAGCACAGAAGATCAAACAACACATCTTGCACAGGTCATAGAGGGCACTTTTTAAGCCAAGAAGGTGATGCCAGCTGCCTTTATTGATCTGCAGAAGGCATTTGACAAGGTGTGGAAGGATGACCTCCTCGTGAAGCTCCGGCACACAGGCATCGGTGGCAACATGTTCCGATGGACCAAGTCATACCTACACAATCGCAGAGCTAGGGTGCTGGTGGATGGACAATCTGGACAGAATGTATTGCTGAGACAAGGGGTACCACAAGGCGGAGTATTATCACCAACTCTGTTCATACTCTTCATTAATGATATTGTAGCAGAGCTGCCCAAAGGGATCCAAACAGCACTCTATGCAGATGACCTCGCACTCTGGTGCACACCGAGGAGTACACAACGACTGCCACGTACAGAATGCAGCTCGCCTTGGACAGAATTACAGCTTGGGCCAATCGCTGGTGTATTACCATCAACAAAGAAAAATCATCAGCTATTCTCACTGTCCACCAAAACCAATGTTGGCAATCTGACACTGGGCGGTACTCCACTCGAGTACGAGGACCAGCAGACATACCTGGGAGTCGCCTATGACAGAAGGTTAACATGGAAGGAGCACATCCAGAATGCAGAGGCAAAGGCCAGAAGAAAGCTAAACATCATGAGGAAGCTGGCAGGAACAAAGTGGGGTGCCAATGAAAGGATCCTCAAAACCATCTACCTAGGTGCTGTACGACCACACCTTGAGTATGGATCCAGCTCATGGATGACAGCAGCTAAATCTCATCAACAGAACCTCGACAGAGTACAAAACCAGGCACTGTGCATCATCACTGGTTGAATGAGATCACCACCAATAGAAAAAATGGAGCAGACAGCAGGCATCCCCCCACTTAGTAAAGGAAGGGAATGCAAAGCACTGATCCAAGCTGCAAAGTTCAAATCGTTCAACAACCACCCGATGAAGATCAGGCAAGCACAGCTGTCATCAGGAAGACTTAAAAGATCAAGTTTTGTGAGAGAGAAAAAAGCACTTCAAAGGAAACACCAAGAAATGTTGCCAGCACAAATAGAAGACCCAAACCACACCCTTGATCCGCCACCCTGGGAAAACAAACTAGAGAGCATAGCTATTCGCACCACAGTACCTCATCTCACAACCAAAGATGAACACAGTGATGTGAGCAAGAAGGCCCTGACCCTAGCCATGCTGGAAGAAATGTACCCTCAGGAGACATGGATAAGGATCTACACAGATGGATCAGCCAAAGATGCAATTAGGAGCTGAGGTGCCAGACTGCACATACAGTATCCAAACGGACAACATGAGTCTGCTGCAATACCGACAGGCAAACACTGGACACAAACTACAGAGTGGAAGTCGAAGCACTGGTCCATGCAGCTAATACCATCAGCAGAACAGCAGACCCTATTGCACAGATTGTCTTTTTATCTGATGCCCACTCCGTCCTTGAGGCTATCACCAAAGGTAAGCTGCCACAACTTGAAGAAGCACTACAAACCATCAAATGCTTTCGGATAGCATTGCAGTGGATCCCTTCACACCGTGGAGTCCAAGGAAATGAGGAAGCAGACAAGATGGCAATGGTGGGTGCAGAAGAGAATCAGACAGAAAACATGGTTACGCATACAGAGATGAAGACTATCATCAAGTCACTCTATAGAACACCTCAATCAGAAGATGCCTACCACCATCTCTCGAGGCCAGAGCAAGTGACCATTTTTCGTCTCAGAACTGGACATAACAGACTAAACCAACACATGTACAGGCGGTTCCACCTTATGACATCGCCCGCTTGTCCTTGTGGAGAAGCAGAACAGACCACAGAGCACATACTTCAATGTTGCAGTACGTATCAGCTGCTGAGAGAAGAGATCTGGCCTTTGTCAGCCTCTTTTCTTGAAAAGCTGTATGGGCCTGTGGAAGAACTGCAGAAAACCACAGATTTCATCTTGAGAACGGCTCTCCAAGTGTGATACCAGCGATCGAAAAGAAGAAAAAGAAGAAGAAGAGGAAACGGTAAAAGAGATGATCGAATCAGCCATGCAAAAGCCACATGGAGAATTGGAGGAACATAGTACTGAAATGGGGGACAGTAACGCTGATAAGCAAACAGCACATGAAGTCGTTGAAATAACCAGTGCTGATCATGATATTACTGAACCTGTGTCTGAAACACTAAATCCTGCCATAAATTGTACTCAAAAGGCAGCCAGTATTGCTGATTATCAAATAAACACACAACTGACAGAAGTACCTCCACCTACCAATCACAAACCATCTCCTTCTGTAGGAACATAAACAACCAATAATATGGATGTTCTTCATATGTTGGTAAAGCAGGCTAATGATATGCAGAATAACTTTGATGCATTGATAAAACATGTCAATGATCTTCAACACAGAACACAAACTAATGATACCGGTACACCACAACATTCATCTTATAGAGATATTCTCGCAACTGGCAACCAGGTTGTTTCACAAAGTCTCTTTAACCTGCATACTGGCAAAACAATGCCAATTTTGAAGGTCAGGGAAAACACTCAAAGTGTCAACGTTAGGTCAATTCCTGTAGTGAACAATCGAGGGACACATCCAAATCAGACACCAAACTCATATGTCCAACACTTGACATCAGGATACTCCCGAGCCAGAGTACCGATTCAACATGAAATACCACCATCGCTAACTCAGACTGATAATGGCAGGCATTACCACACTAAAAATCAGGATAATGATTACATGTCTAAGAGCAGATTAGCAGGATTTTCCAATACCAAACGCACTTCCACCAATGCGAATGAAAATTGGACTGACCAACGAAAAAAGGTCCTCAGTATCGGTAGCTCCACAATTAGAAAGTTAAGTGGAGGATATATGTCTACCAATGAACTCAATATTAATATTCAAACTCTACACGGGGCACGGATTAATGATTTAACAGGCCACTTAGACAAATACCTTCAAGTAAATAGTCATGATGCTATTGTCATACATGTAGGTAGCAACAACATTGGCAAACGAAACCAACAAAGTATGACTCAAGATTACTCTGCCTTAATCGATCGCATTCGCTCTATATGCCCTCACATTCAGGTCTTTGTATCATCCTTGCTGCCACGACCACAAAATGAGTATTGCCATAACCTAACACTTGAGTTCAATTGTAATTTATAGACAGCTCACAACTTTTCTTCAATCCCAGTGGTGAGGTGTATATATTTTATGATCACATACATCCAAATTTGCAGGGGACTCGTATCTTATCAGAAAATATTATAAACTACTTCAACAGTACCCCTATCAACAATTCTTACACCACCTATGCTTCCACTGTTCGAAAGACTTACCCAGCTGAGAGATCAGCTTACAATCCACATTTTCACAATGGAAGGATCCATGCGAGGAATCCACCAGCATATACTACACATCATACATGAATCAGCAACATGCCCAATCAATGCCTTACACACTACAACACAGGCACTCCACCAAGCCAGTACTATTAAGTACTACTAATAATTCCTCTAAGAAAATGATTGTAAAACCTAGTTTAGTTACAGATGTACCTCTTATAAATGTAAAGAACAAAACTAAAAACCGTAACATGCCCTTAAATGACAAATGTAGACCAAATATATCATCAAAGAAAACGTCTAGCCCAGCCCAGCCCAATCCACCAAGCCAGTACTATTAAGTACTACTAATAATTCCTCTAAGAAAAAGATTGTAAAAACTACTTTAGTTACAGGTGCACCTCTTATAAACGTAAAGAACAAAACTAAAAACCATAACATGCCCTTAAGTGACAAATGTAGACCAAATATATCATCAAAGAAAACGTCTAGCCCAACACATGCAAATTTCAAACATGACAGTGATGTCACAGTTTTATACACTAATGCAGATGTCTTCACGCAAGACAAGATTATTGAACTCAAACACTTAATCCAACACAAAGCACCAATCATAGCCATCACTGAGGTAAAACCAAAGAACTATAAAGTTCATCGTACACTGGCTGATTACAACATAGAAGGATACAACATTGAAGAATCTAATATTGCTGACAAACACGGGGGAGGCATTCTTTTATTCATAAGGCAACCTATATCCTATAACCTGATAACCACCAACGATGCATTTGTAGAATGTCTCGTCTGTGATATAACTGTGGAAAAGGAAACTCTAAGGATCGGTGTATTTTATAAAAGCCCACATTTAGATAGTTTGAACAACATACAACCTTGCCATGTACTACATATATTATGTTCTGATAACAGACACACACTTATACTGTGTGACTTTAACATGCCGCATATCAATTGGTCACTAGCTACATATATCAGCGCTACTAATTTAGATTTTACTTATCACTTTATTGAGACAATAAGAGATTGCTTCCTACAGCAATTGATAACAACTCCCACTACAGGACGGGGCTCGGCTAAGCCCTCAATACTAGATCTACTATTTACAAATTATCCTGAACTAGTGGATGACATAGTTGTTAATGCCCCCACTCGGTAAGAGTGACATTCTATAATACAAGTTACAATCCATCTCGACCTGGTCAGCAGTACAACCACAAAATTGCGATATTGCTGTGATAAAGCAGATTATAAAGCTATGATTGCATATTTGAACATAGACTGGAGCAACCTTATGGGAAGGTTCAATGATGTTAATGATCTTTTGCAAACAATACTTTCAAAATATCACGAAGTTGAAGAGAAATTGATTCCTATTTAAAAAATTAAAAGTAAGCGAAACAAATACCCACTCGATAAAACTCGATAAAACAACCAGAAGTAAGATTAATTTTAAAAAAACGTCTCTGGAGAAAATATATAGAAACTGAGAGTGAAGACATATATATTGAATACTGTAAAATAAGAAATCAAGTCAGGACAGCTACACGAAAAGCTTAGAATGCATGAACATAATATCTCGAAATGTGTTCAACAAAATCCAAAGAAATTTTGGACGATTAATCTGACGTACGTTTAGCTATATAGATGAATATAATTTTACCCACCTATTTAAGGCCCTAGTTAGACCACATATTGAATATGCTAATGTTGTCTGGGCCCCACATTTGAAAAAACACATAAATGCTGTAGAAATTGTTCAAAGACGAGCCACCAAACTCGTTCCTGGCCTACGCCATCTATCATACAGTGAACGCCTACAAACTTTGAAATTACCGACCTTGGCATTTCGTAGATTACATGGTGATATGATAGAGATTTATAAACATCTCAACAACAAATATGACCAAGGAACATCAGACTTCATTGAACTTCACAACACAAATACTAATACAAGATGCCATAGCTTAAAACTCATGAAAGTTAGACCCAGACTAGACATAAGAAAGTACTCCTTCCCATTGCAGTACACTGATCATTGGAATAAACTCTCTGAAAATGTCATCAGCGCACCTTCAATTAATTCTTTTAAACATAGATTGGACACACTTTGGGAAAGTCACCCTATGCACTCCAACTTTGAAGCTAAACCTACATGTATTTCCAATTCTACTTCAATACTAGTTGACTGATGTGAAACTGTTATTCCTGACGTTAGAGGCCTGAGGCCTGCTGTCAGATGTCCTTTCATTGTATCATTGTATCATAGACTAAGAGATATAAGGCAGGAAATAAGCAGGGAGGAAGAAAGAAAAAGATCAATAATAATATACCGAGTTGATGAAAGTGAGTCAGAAGTGCCAGAAGTGAGGAAGAATTATGATATGGAATTTGTACAGAATCTGTGTGATACACTGAAAGTAAGAGGAGTTTCGACTAGGAGCAATGAAGAAAGATGGAGTGGATAGGGCCAGACCATTAAAGGTCATAATGGAGGAGGAGAAACAGAAAGCAGAAGTTTTTAAGAATACTCACAGACTGGGGGGGGGGGGGGGGTTGACGGAGGACTCGAAGTTTGGAAAGATCAGTGTGGCAAACGATTTGTCAAAGGAGGACAGAGATAACAAGAAAAAGTTAATAGTGGAGGCAAAAACTAAAGAAGAAATGGATACGTCTGGTGACTGGACATATAGAGTACGGGGCCCTCCATGGTGCATGCACATAGTAAAACTAAAAAAGAACTAGGAAAAGGGACTACAATGGATAAGGATGGTGACAGAGCTGTAAATATTACTGTAAATAAATTTGTAAATAATGAACTGCCAACCATGCCTAATAACTTAAAGTGCATGTACACGAATGCAGACAGTCTAGTGTGATGCAATCTGGAATTATGTCCGGAGGTCACCAACAGCCGGAGTTCAGCTGTTTCCGGTTAACCAGTGCATGCGTCACTTCTGAGTCGGTTCCTGGATCTAGCGCATCACATCGTTTGGGAACCCAGGAATCTGAAGTCATCCACTGCTGGTAAGATTAGCGAATATTATAATTATCAGCAGATCACCACAAATGGCATCAGGAGTAATTCTGGTCCCAGTTATTTGGTGAGAAAAATTATTTTTTCACAAATTATCGCGATTTTGCATCTGCTCACATAAATATAAAATTAACTCGGTAGCCATTCTGACTACTTTATAAGTACAAACGAATATATCTTCTTTTGTAATGGAGATGCATTTATTATAAAACACTGTATAACCTAAAAATCGAAATCGTCAGAATCTCATATTTAACAGGTAAATTTTGATTAATCATTGTTTAATTGATTGTGCTATTACCATGTGGTTATAGAATGTTTGATAGATTATGTATTTCCCGTCCAATTGTCCTGTTACAATACTGTTATATGTTTTCGGGAATGTATTTTTGAAACTTTTGTGATGATATCCTGTGTATTTCCAAAGGATATTGTTGTTAAGTGTCAAGAATTTGATTTTGAATTTGACATGTAATTTAAATAGTATAATGTAATTCTCATTCATATTATCCACAGACACCATCACAGAGGAGTTAGAACCGGCAACACTATCCACAGACACCACCACGGAGGAGTTAGAACCGGCAACAAACAGCTCCAAAACGGTATCAACACCAATACAGCTATCCAACCGCTTCAACTTATTACACAAGCCTCCAATAGCCACACCAACAATTGATCAAACATACGAAGACAGTATAAATAACACAACAAATATGAATACTCAACTACCCTCCCAATCTAGCCATATCCAAAAACAAGCTATACCAAAATACAGCCAATGGATTAATAAAACAAACCCTAAAGAAATAATAATTACATGTATATACACAAATGCGGATAGGCTGATCAACAAAAAAGCTGAACTGGAAATGCTGGTACACAAGACTCGTCCTGCTATCATATTAATTACCGAAGTGCTACCTAAAAATACAAACATAAACATTAGCGAACTACAAATTGCCGAATATAAACCCTCACTGAATAGTAACCGTCAAGAGGTGTCCTGATTTATACTCACGAATCTATAAATGCCAAGGACTGTGATACACTAAGTACTCATTGCTTCAATGCGTCAGTGTGGACATCATGGATCTCACAACAGAAAGAAACAATCCTTGTTGGATACATTTATAGAAGTCCAAACTCGGACGGCCCAAACAACAAAAATCTGCTAAATCTGCCAAACATGGCAGGTGAGTTTGGCGCTGACCACATTCTTATAGTAATTCAGTAGAATTAACTGTAGCACTGGCCTTTCAACTAATGGAGAGGAAAATGCATTTCTGGATTCTACTAATAATATTTTTCTACAACAACTAGTTACTAAACCAACAAGGCATAGAATAAATCAGAACTCTAATCTACTAGATCTCATCTTAGTAAACAACAGGAAGATTGTCCATGAAATAACCCACCTACCGCCTCTAGGTAAAAGCGATCACGACATTCTCCAAATTCCACTGCACCCAAACATTTTAAGCCATACCAAACAGACAACTAAATCCAAACTACTATTGAATAAAGGTAGGTATGCTGAAATGCGAACAGAGTTAGGAATGATGGACTGGCAGATTCTGAACGAACTCGATACAAATGAAGCATGGAACCTATTACACAGAAAAGTAATCACTATGAAAGAGCATTATATTCCAACCTCTAAGCAACAGGGCAGAAAGCAACATCTCTGAATTGACCACACCGCATCACAGTCACTTACACTAAAGAACCGAGCCTACAAAAAGTATAATAAAACTAAGAAAATTACAGATTATGAGCTTTACAAGACTGCCAGAAACATAGCTACATCATCCATCCGAAGAGCCAAACAGTCCTTTGGACGAAAAATGGCGTCTGAAAGTAAAAATAACCCTAAAGCATATTGGAACTATGTAAAAAGCAAAACAACGCTACATGAATCGATTAGTTATGCAGTTGACTCGCCGCGCCGCAAGTGCACGACGAATGATGATGCTGGTTAGCTTCCGGTCTCGGGGTGACGGATCCTGTACGAGACTGCCCTACAGGGAGCAAAGACTGGCTCCTAAGGCTAGTGGAACTCAATCGTTCCGGTGGGGCAGTGCGACCATTAAACACAACGGTCTCATCCCAAGAGTGTGTGTCACCAGTATGCCTTCCCATAGCAATTTCGTTATATGGACTTACAAGATTTGATTTTTGGTGACCTAATTGAAATAAGTCTATGCAATGATTTTTCCTAAACAGACTATCGAGTATGCTAGATAAAACTAATGAGCATACGAAAATACAAGACATAGAGACAGCCGGATGAACCTTTAAACATGGGGCTCCCAGAGGTACCACACAGACTCGTAGGTCCGCAGAGGTATCCCCACAAGGGAGGCTCCCGAACATGAGACTTAACCAATTAACTTAATATAAGCTATTATACCTCTAAGCTGAAAGGAAAGAAAATTATCTCTGTAGTGACGGGAAATTATGTGCCTCACACAGGCACTGCTCCTAGTGCTAGTTTGGGTGAGGAGTATTATGCTCGCGTGGGCCGTCATTGCTGAAACCTTGCGAGAGGCAAGTGCCTCGCGTGGGCCTCCATCATGGGAAAATGTTGCCACTGCTTAAAGCGGGAGAAGAGTAGTAGGCAAAAATGGACCCACTCTAATATTTAACCAAAATGCTGAGAAGAAAAGACCATACCTAGTGAGATTATGACTATACGGTTGCGTGCTATTTTACGTGAAGACGGGACTAACGATTCCCGAGGGATTCCCACATCACCGTCTTATGTAATTCTTAGTATGCTAAATTAGTAGTTGCCGCTTAACCGTTAACCATTTAACCTGTCGTTAGGTTTAAATACAAGCTGCCCAGTTTTGCACTGCGGTGCGGGAGGATTGTTCAGCAAATAAAAGAAAATAATAACTAAGATATATTTGCACAGTGCTTTCCTACATTGGCAGAAGTGCTAACTACTAAGTATCTGAGGATACAGGGGGAATGTATGTGGTACCATACCCTGGCCATCACCGCCCGGAAACCCCAATAGTTTCCCAGGGTCAGAACATCCCATGGTGCAGATAGGGATATCCAAACAATTAAGAAGCCACACGGCTTAGTGGAACGTGAAGAGTGACAATATCTTAGAGATATGAATCTTGCCGGAGTGCGGGGTTAAATTATTGCAACTACCAGGAAAGAGGCGTACACTACAGATTTCCTAACGAGGAAATTGTCTCTAAGCATATTAAACCTATCCTATCGAGCTGAATAGAAAAGGTTTTAGTCGGTAGCATGGCGGGCTAAACAGAGCGACCTTTTAGTCATCAGGACCGTTTATACAAGTATGATGTAATTAGGAAAAATACATTTAACGGAATAATTAAAAGGTTAAGTATAGTTACTTGAATAATCGGTAGCCATTCTTAAGTTTGGCTATCGTGTTACTGAAATTGATCCGTCATTCTTAGCTTGACGTGAGTTGATGCATTCTCAGGAAGCTGAAAATTCCCGCATGTTGGTTCCCACAAACAGGATTCCCGCAAGCAGCTCATGACGGGAGCGGATCGAACTCAGGACTGTAATCACAATATAGAATGTCTAACGAGTAGTCAGTTAGAGATACAATAGCACTACAGCTGTGAAGAAAGTTCCCGTACACCGATGGTACGGATGGAAGTTGACAATAACCCGATTACAAGTGGGGGTTGTTAGATGCAGATGAAGATACAAAACAAAGCTTAACGGTGCTGGGTACGTCAGCCAGCTCTGAAGACGTACCGGGCAAAGTTTACTTGCTGCGGTCGAAAAGTCTAGATGAACCTGCACGACATCAGTGCAGGGACGGTTAGATAACCACTTTTTGGCGTGGCCGGCAGATCCGGCGAGTCATCCACCAAAGAACATCATTGCCTCTACATGTGTAGAATCACATTTTCAGGCCGTAAGGCCTCACCGCAAGTTCGTGTTCTGAAGTAGCTCTTGATATTCGTGAACAATAACTAGAAAGTTCCAAATTGCACCGGCAAGACGGGAGTTACAAAATTGTTTTAGTGCAGTGGGTTGGGTAACTGCTAGCTATGGGAGAAAAACCAACAGAAAGCGAAGTGATCTGTGTCTTGTTGATAGTAGCTGGTACAGGTCCAACCTATTCGGCCCCTGGCTGAGGATGTTCTTGATCTCTGGATCGAGTCTCCTTTTATACTACTCGTGACGTCACAGGCGCAGGCTTCAACCAATCATCGTTCGAGCAACAGCCAATCAGCGCGTAGCTGATAATAACGCAGTCGAATGTTCTAGAACATTCTAGAAGTTCTGCGTCCACGTGGTTATGACGCAATATTTTGAAGATAATCAAGACGGGTTTTATGTGGATAACTCAGCCATTTCTTCACCGATTTTGAAATGGTTTACAGATTTGGAAAGCCCGTCGAATTCTGGTCTTGATTAATGCCAGATTCGGCGGGAACAGGTAATTAAAAAGGATTGCAAGGTACCATCTCGGTACACTAAAAGCGTCATCCCATCTTGGTCGTAAACTACGTGCTCTATCAAAACCAGCATCTAAGCGTGTGCATGCGCACTATGCGCTTTAACGAACTTCGTCGTTTTTATAACGTGATCTCTCTCATAGGCCCATATCCGCTTATGGCTCTACCCAGCGGGGGGGGGGGGGGCGTGTTCAGGGAACGAATCCAGGATGGCTGGTATGGCCGGTACCCGCCCGGTCGATCCGAACTACAGTATCTTTATGCATCATCTTTAACAAATCTCTCTCGAAGGTGTACTACCAAACATCTGGAAATTGGCAAATGTGTGCTCCATATACAAGAAAGGTTAAAACTCTGATCCAAATAACTACAGACCAATTAGCCTCACCTGCACCCTGCGCAAGGGCCTTGAGTCATTTGTTAGGAACAGTATTGTAAACTATTTGGAAGAAGCCAACCTATTCTCTACATGCCAGCACGGTTTCAGACATAACAGATCATGCAAAACTCAACTGGTAGAGTATCTCGAATACATAGCGACTAAGCTTGATGCAAAAGAATCTGTTGATGCTGTATATCTGGATTTCTCCAAGGCTTTCGATACAGTACCACATAGACTCATTGCAAAGCTACAGTATAGGAAATAAAGTAACCAAGTGGATAGAAAACTATTTAACCAATAGAAAACAAAGAGTAAGAATTAATGATACAACATCAGATTGGGCAGATGTAACCAGTGGCGTACCACAAGGAAGTGTTCTTGGGCCTGTCATTTTTCCTAATTTACATAATTGATCTACCAGAATCACTAACCTGCCACTGCAAAATATTTGCCGATGACACAAAAATATATGGAGACCCATCCACCAATGACATCCAAGATAACATAGACAAGGTATGCGAGTGGTCCCAGACATGGCAACTAGACTTCAATACAAGTAAAACGCATGTCTTACATTTTGGCAGTAACAGTTCCCGAATCCAATACTCTATGACAACTGGTACCTCCCACATACAGCCAATATCTACATCACAGCTAGAAAAGGATTTGGGAGTGCATATCGACACATACCTTTCTTTTGATACACATATAAATAACATCGCATCTAAAGTGAATAGTAGAGTCGGAATAATCAAAAGAACCTTTTCCTGTATAATAATAATAATAATAATACAGCATTTGTAAAGCGCCATGTGTCAAAGGCGCTTGTGAAGAGATGTGTTTTTAATTTTTGTTTGAAATCATTAATTGATTGGATGGATTTGATGTGGACAGGTAGCTGGTTCCATAGTCTCGGAGCCACAACACTGAAGGCTCTGTCCCCACAGGAGCGTAAATTCGATCGCGGAATTTGGAGCAATAGCTTATCCACAGAACGAAGTCTGCGACATGGATCATATGTCAAGAGAAGTTCCTGCAAATAGTCGGGAGCGTTGTTGTTGTATAGAGCCATCTACACTTACTTTACTCTACAAATCTTTAGTAAGACCTATTCTTGAATACTGTAACTCGGCATGGTCACCAAGATTTAAACGACAATCCCAGCTGTTAGAAAGAGTACAACGTCGGGCAACAAAGTTATTACCACAAATTAGAGACTACAGCTACACAGAAAGACTCAGAACCCTAAATCTAATGTCATTGAAATACAGAGGATTTCGAGGAGACTTAATCGAAACATACAAAATCCGTAATGATATGTACAACATTGACAAAAGCAGCTTCTTCGAACTCTCCACTAATACACACACTAGAGGACATAAGTTCAAGCTCAACATGAAATGCAGCACTAAGGATATTCGCAAATACTTTTTCTCTAACAGAGTGGTACCATATTGGAATTCACTGCCAGCAACAGTAATCGAGGCACCAACGGTTGAATCCTTCAAAAGTAAACTAGACAAGCATTTCAAAGAAATGCTTCATGATTTTGGCTAAATATGATTTGCATAGAGACACTAGCGTAAAGAAGGAGACCCGGATAGCGATAAACACATTGAACAGGCCATATACTTATCAGACCATCACAAAGTCATACTGCAATTCTGCCAATACAGTGGACTGATTTTGGAGTAGCCTCTACATAAACAAGAACATGCTCGGTAGTGATTCCAATTACCCGTAGATAATCTCTGCTTCCACATCCGCACTTTGTGGTTGCATGAAGAGATCCTTGCGTAGAGGAGGGGACTCGGATGGTGATGAGCACAGAGAATGAAAACAACAGCATTTAGACGAACCACGGCCTCCACAAGTGAACATGCAAACAAATGCTAGGTGCAGCAGGGTGTCACCATGAGTGTAGGTGGCACACCGCAGCTGATGCGGGGAACACTCATCTGCATCATAGCATTTCCCAAAACACAGCTAAAGTTTTAAATCTAATGTCACTGATATACTGACGGTTTCGAGGAGACTTAATTGAATGACAATGGTCAAATCATTCAAATACAAACTAGATAGATCTATTTCAAAGAAAGATCTTTTGAATTGAACGGAGCTAGCCATACGATAATAAAAAACACTGAGGCAATAACAAGCCAATGGCTTATGCCTCGTAAAATGATGATGATGATGATAATGATGATGATGATGATGATGATGATGCTATTAGATTAAGATTTTCTTATACTCAATCTACTATCTCAAATGTAGTTTTCACCATTTCACTGTAATACAGTGTTCGTATAATCTTGAAAAGTGCTTGAATTTGAGCTCTACAAATCATGTCATAGACCTTATCACCCATGTCACTGTCGAATAGGAAATTTTTTTGCGTCGAACTGCTTTTAACCCTACAGATTACACATTTTCACAAAAAGCTATTTTGTTGGGTACTAGCAAAGGATGTCTTCTGAAAAAAACAGACTATACAAATTTTGTAGAATATTGGTGTGAAGCCGGGGCAACAACAGCATATTTAGTTAAGGTAGTAGAAGATAATATTGAAGAAGCTATAAAGCGCTACCATCACTGTGTTTTTTACATGTGGGCTGGTACATGCGACCTTTCCAGAAAAGACGGAAAGTTTTCATGCTTAAGAAACACAGGCGATGAAAGTGCTGTTAAGAATATTTGTTCTCTATGCGAATGCGCTGTTGCCGTTGTTTCAGAACATGAGCAAACTATTAAGTTCATAAATATACCTATCTATTCACTCCGTATTTATAATGGATACAAGGGCCATTTTTGTCCTGCTGATTTCAAAGATCAGGATGCTATATTAGAACAGCGGGTAAATTTATTAAACGAAAAGATTGAACAACTGAATAGTCGAATTGGTCAGAATACCTTGAAGTTTAGTGTAGAATTAGCAAAACGCTGTAAGGACAAAAATCGTCAAGATGTTAGCCGATCGTATAAATTTAAATATTTGTACGATGACCTACATGCAGGCAAAACAGTAAATAAAGTTTGGCTGTGGAAACTGCACCTTGACACAATTAGGTGTTGTTCAAAAGTTAAATCTCAAAACCTCATACAACTATTTCCGGCTGAAGATGAGCATTTAATTTCAGCTCAGCTTAGCGAACAAGCCTTACAATGTCCAAAATAAATCTCGTGAATTTGTGGACAATCTAGCACCACGAGGTGTTTAAGGGACAAGAGATGTGAAAAGAGAACTATATTCTCCTCCACATGACCGAACTGAACGGGCCCTGTCAATTTGATGGTCCCTCGCAAGGTGGCAAAAGACCATCTTTTAGACACGAGGGTCCACCGCCGCCCAAATTATCTACCTTTGATGGACAATCTGACTGGAAACCATTCTCTGTCCAGTTCGAACGTACAGCCAACCGGTATCAGTGGTCCAATTAGTATAAGCTAGACATGCTTATTGCCACGTTAAGCGATAGGGCGTTGAAGTTTTTCTTTTCATGCCCCCTTCCAGTCCAGAATAGCTATGACAGACTAAGTGCCAAGATGTTGTCCAGATTTGGCAAGAGGGACTTCCCCATATCATCTGCATGCGCCTTCAAGATATTAGGCAAGACGGCAGTTCCTTAGAGGAATTCGTGGGAAAATCCAAGATCTTGCCATTGAGGGTTATCCAGATGCCCCTGAAAGTTTGGTTGAAACAATCGCCATGGATACTTTCTTACGAGGGGTAGACAACTGCTCTTGTTGCCATGAACAAAGAACCAGATTCTCTAGAAGAAGATGGTGAATGCAGCTATTCAAAATCAAAGAATTATTCTGGGTAGTCCCAAACCTGAACTGCGGAAAGTTCATTTCGATGAAAGCGACAATGGCAGTGACTCTGAACAATTGGAGCATTCATCTCAATTGAGAATCATGACCGTCCCCAACAGACTCAAAAAATTAGAAAAAGATGTCCAGTTGCTTAAGAAGGACATGTCCGGCATGAAGACAGACATTAATAAGATATTAAGTCTGGTGTCTGTGCAAGGATGCTCGCCATCAAGAGCAGATGTATCCAACTCTTCCCGCGAGTCTTCACCCCGTGGTTGTGAGAGTAAACAGGGCAATGCTTTACCTGCAATTTAGAAGGCCATTTTGCTCATGCCTGTCCTAAAAGACGCATTAGATCGCCTTCACCCCAGTCGTCTTCTAACAAACCACCTTATGATGTCAGTATGTATGAGTATTCGTCTGATCCAATCAGTCTAGTCATAACTATTAAAGTCAACGATACACCAATTAATGCAGTGGTTGATACTGCTGCACAAGTCACAGTTATGAGTAATGAATTTGCTGATAATTTACAGCACCAACTAGGCTTGCATGGGGTTATTTCCCTCAACGGTGCTGGTAAAGATAACATGATGCACGCCAACACAGCTGATCCAGTTAACATTTTGATAGGTTCTTTTAGAACAAACTGGGCTGTGCTTGTTGCTGATATTAATGACCCGATTATAATAGGCTTTGACTTTCTTAAAGCCATCATGCTGTCATAGATTTAATCAAACTTTGCTTAACTCTTAATGGCGAGCATGTACAGGCATCGATAGTAAAGACCTGTGGTTAGGGTAACACTAAAACGTAAGGTTATTGTAGAGCCATTTGGTGCTGTCCAAACTACCGGTCTCCTGGACTGAAAAATGAATACTGATCTGGTATTGCAACCATTCCCTAAACTAGATGGTCTGGTAACCCCTCATTCAATCGCAACAGCCAAAGATTATCAGATTCCGGTTCTGTTACAGAATTTGTTTCCTAAATATATTACCTTGGGCCGTAATCATGACATAGGTGTTGCCACTGAATTAGACCAGGTTATTGAAACAGACCCTGACAGTGACCTTGAATTATTTCCAGATTTGCAAACACAAGCTCCCACTCTGAACTGTGACAATAGCATTAAGTCTGAATCTTCCCCTACTATTCCTGATCTTCCAGTGTTTTTGCGAGACCTGTATGAGCATTCTACTCATGGTTTGTCCCTAAAGCAAAACATATTAGTGAAATCTCTGTTGTCAGATTATCAACATGTGTTTGCTAAGGACGACCTTGATTTAGGGCTGTTTAAAGATATCATGCATAAAATTGACACAGGCGATGCGAAGCCTGTGCATGCTAGGCTTCGCCGAACGCTACTAGGGTTTGAAAATGAGGAGGAGAAACACCTCAATAATATGCTGGAGAAGGGCATTATTGTGCCTTCCAAATCTGAATGGTCATCTGCTCCAGTGCTGGTCCGCAAGAAGGATAGTACTGTGAGATAATGCATAGATTTTCGTGACCTAAATAAAGTTACCCGCAAAGATCTATATCCTCTTCCTAACATAGAAACCTGTCTGGATGCCTTGGGTGGTGCAGAATATATCAGTACACTCGATATGGCTGCCAGTTATTGGCAGATTGAAGTAGCTCCAGAGAACAGACACAAGCTTGCGTTCGTCACTAGGTACAGCCTGTTTTAATTGGCATGAGTTCCTTGCCTACCTAGACGATATAGTCGTGACTGGCAAAGATTTTGACAGTCATTTGTCAAATTTAAGAGCTGTATTCCCACGTTTCCGTCAACATATTCATAAGTTAAAACCTAAAAAATGCATTCTGTTTCATAAAGAATTGTGTTTTCTGGGTAGAATGTTAAGTATCAAAGGTAGTTCGGTTACGGTTGGAATTGTGTTGCGAATTGGCCTGCCCCTAAGAATCGCAAAAAAATTAGAATCTTTCTATGGTTATATGAATTACCACAGCGACCATATCCAGGGTTTTGCTGGTATCACCGCTCCAGTCTCTGGATTAACCAGTTCCAAAGTTGATTTCATTTGAATTGCGATCATCAGGCTGCTTTTGAGTCCTTCAAACGTGCCATGACGAGCCCTGCAGTGCTGGGGTATCCCAAACCTGATGGCATTTTTATATTAGACACAGATGCCTCAGATAATGCCATTGGCGCAGAACTCTCCCAATCTCAAGATGGCCAAGAAGTGCTTATTGGTTATGCGAGCAAAACCCTGACACCTGCTCAGAGGAAATATTGTGTAACTCGCAAAGAGCTGTTAGCAGTAGTGGCCTTTACACGGCAGTTCGGAATGTATCTCCTTGTTAGGTCTCTTATTGTACGAACTGACCATAACTGTCTTACATGGCTTCTCAACTTCAAACACATTGAAGGTCAAGTTGCTAGATGGCTAGAAGAGCTTTCTCAATATAATATAACCATCCAACATGATGTTGGAAAGAAGCATTCTAATGCTGACGGTCTGTCATGCATCCCTTCTGACTTACCAAACTGTTATGCTTACCAACCAGGACAGAGCCTCAGTTCCTTACCATGTGGCGGGTGTAGATATTGTACAAAGCTCCATCAACAATTGACACATTTTGAGGAATGTGTTAGTGATGTGATTCCCTTATTCCCCCTAGCAATTAAGTCTGTATCTGTGGATGATGATGATGTATTATTGGATTTGCTAGACGATGACCTCAGCAATGAACCTGATCCACAAACTGATGATTCAGATCAAGTGTCAAACTGGCTCAGTGCGTTATCGCCAGCACAACTGAGAGAACATCAGTTAGAGGAACTTGATCTGAAAACCACCATCACTTGGATAGAGCAGGGTTATGTACCTTCTGAGGCAGAACTATCCCTCTCCAGCCCATCTGTTAAATATTGGTGGCTGCGGAGTAAGCAATTACACTTGATTGATGGAGTGTTGCATTACGAATGGGTCGAGCCAAGCATCTCTCGTATTTTGTTACTGGTACCACAGTCTTTGCGAACTATCGTTCTTGAGGGCTGCCATGATTCTAAACTAGCCAGCCACATGGGCGAACAAAAAACATTGGCCAGAGTACGTTGTAATTATATTTGTCATCGGTGTTCTCGTGACATTAGAACATATGTAAAGTCATGCCAAATTTGTAACCATAGTAAAAAGCCAAGTGTACGCCCAAAGGCCCAACTCGGTAAGTTCCATGCTGGATTTCCACCTGAAAGAATTCACTTAGATATTCTAGGGCCTTTTGTTATGCCAAACCATGGAAATAAATATGGTCTTATGCTAATTGATCAGTTCACCAAATGGGTGGAATGCTATGCGATTCCAGACCAAGGGGCTGAAATAGTAGCTAAAACATACGTTGAACGGTTTGTTACCATGTTGGGTTGTTCTTACCACCTGCATACTGACCAGGGTAGGAATTTTGAAAGTGCCCTATTCAAGGACGTATGCAAACTTCTGGATGTATCCAAGACCCGCACAACTGCATACAGACCTTGCTCTAATGGACAGATTGAGCATATTAATCACACTGCTTTTGCCATCCATAAGGTGTTATCTCCAGGATGATGGTTGTCAGAAAGATTGCTATGAATGCATCCCATTTATCGCTGGAAGTATCAGGGCCACAGTGAATCGACAAACTGGTTTTACGCCAAACATGATGATTCTTGGACGTGAGGTCCTGCAGCCTGTTGATGTAATGTGCAAACCTCCCATGCAGGACACATTACTGGTACCATCAGCAAGTGGTTATGTTCAGAAGTTACAAAAGATCCTGGAAACCACACACAAGACTGCAAGGGACAATTTAGACATGGTCAAATTGCGTCAAAAAGGGACTATGATGCCCGTCCCCATCAACATTCCTACAAACTTGGCAACGTTGTTTATTTAGCTAATTCTGCTACCAAAATAGGCCAGTCCAGTAAGTTAAGACCACCCTGGGTTGGACCGTTCATTGTATATGCTAAGCTGTCACCAGTATTGTATGGAATAAAATGTTAGAGGCGTAAAATGATTGTACACCATGATCGTTTAAAACTATGCTAAGACAGAGTTTTACCCCTGTGGGCCCAGCGTCTCAAACGTCATATAATCGCTGGACAGCTCGAAATTCAGTCCCCTGTAGACAATGGAGATGGCTGTGGTTTATCTGAGGATCTGAATGAGACAATTCCTTATGGTATTGAGGAGGATGAGGACCTGAATGAAAGCATTCTCTACGGTATTGACGAGACTTTCCTGACCCAACATGCTAATCCTGGTGGTCATCCCTCTCCTAGTGGCATGAATTGCCAGGCCCGAGGAGAATTCCACCATCCTCTCCTAGTGGCATGAATCGGCAGGCCCGAGGAGAATTCGATCATCCCTCTCCTAGTTGCATGAATCGCCAGTCCCGAGGAGAATTCCATCATCCCTCTCCTAGTGGCATGAATAGTCAGGCCCGAGGAGGTTCCAATGCACCAATTAGTCGAGCAGGAAGAAGACAAGGTCGACTTCCTGCTAGACTTCTGGATTATGACCTTGACCTTTGAATAGGTCGGTTATTGTACATAGTCGTGTTCCTAAGTTGTGTCTCTCAGACGTCCTTGATGCATTTCTTTGAGATACTTGTTCATCGTATTTCGCATATGTCAATATTTGTAGTTAATGCGAGTGATGTTAATCCATTTGCACACTTCTTCCGTCAATTGGCCTTTTCAGTTGTTAACTTTTCACATATCAATGTCCCTTGTTTCCATTGTATCAGTAACCTTAATAAGTTAATAGTGTATATTACTTCCGTCTCTTCACACCTAGTATTTAACCCTGAGAATTATAATCCTCCATGGCAAGGCTACACTGACCCATAGATTATAATTCTTGTAGTTTTAGAGATTCTTCCTTAAGGTGTAATTTTAAATCTGCATTAATACTAATTCAGTTAAGTCATCGCTCACCTTTGATAAATCATAAATAGGTGTTACAGTGACATTCCTTAATTTGTAAATGAAAATAAAATGTCCACCCATAGTGTAGTTTAGCTTTGGTAAGAGTCGGTCATATTGGTTTTATAAATCGTTCAATTGAATATTTTCATGACACTAAGCTACTTATTCCCAAGTCATTATTTGTAGTAATATCGTAGTATAAACATTATGAAACTAGCTAATTGTGAATAAGTCTGGCTCTTTATTATTAAAGCTAGTTTGCATCTATATTAACAACAAAGACAGTTAGCCTTTGATAAATAAATTACTTTTCATATGTATAAAAGTAGTTTCATCACAGGCTCAACAATAGTTCTGACCAGCAAAATCGTGGTAAAGTTTTGGCCACTATTGGTTTCAAATTTCCGAGCATATGAGGACCTTGTGGCAATGCTTGATTGGCCCGTGGACACCTATATGTTACAGCTTTTATAATAAAATAAATCTGTTGAGACATTTCATATATATATATATATATATATATATATATATATATATATATATATATATATATATATATATATATATATATATATATATATACCAGCAGTGTGGCTTTCTAAAATACCGGGAAGAGTGGGGTGAAATTCGGAATTATGTCCGGAAGTCAACAACAGCCAGAGTTCAGCTGTTTCCGGCTAACCAGTGCATGCATCACTTCTGAGTCAGTTCCTGGTTCTAGTGCATCACATCGTTTGGGAACCCGGGAATCTGAAGTCATCCACTGCTGGTAAGCTTAGCGAATATTATAATTATCAGCAGATCATCACACTATCAAACAAATTCGAGGAACTGAAGGCCAGGATAAACTGTATGGAAATGGAGCCAGACATTGTACTAATAACAGAGGTTCTGCCAAAGAATTGCAGGTTTCTCCCATCTAAGGAGGACCTGTCCTTTCAGGGGTATGAGATGATGCCCGGTGAATTCCCCAGGGAAAAGAGAAGGGGAATTTTAATGTATGTGAAGGAAAATTTAAACCTAGTGGAACTTACATTTGGAAATGATTTCCAAGAGCACTGCATGGTTAAAATTAACCTTGCAAAACAAGGAAAGATGCTTATTGGTCTAGTGCACAGAAGTCCAGATAGTACTGAAACTAACAACAAAGAGCTGGAAAGGCTACTTAGACAAGCTACTGAGGCTGAGGCAGGTTACTCACACATTCTCATCGTGGGTGATTTTAATTACCCTAAAATTAACTGGGATTCATGGTCAGGAGAAGAGAAGGATGAATCTTTCATAGAATGCCTAAGGGACAGTTTTCTAGTGCAGAAAACAATTAAACCTACTAGAGTGAGAGGGGAGGACAAGCCAAGCCTGCTGGATCTAGTCCTGACAAATGATGAAGATCTTGTCACAGAGATGGAGTACGATTCGCCCCTAGGAATATGAGTGTAAAATATAACTATGATAAAGGTAATTATGACAAATTAAGAGAGGCTATGACAATCGATTGGCAAAAACTGTTTAAAGATAAAAATGTAAACGAGATGCTCAAAATGTTTATGCAGAGGATGAATGAAGCAGAGGAAATGTTTATACCGATAACGAAGCCAAAGAATACTAAAAAAAGAGACACACACACGCACGCACGCACGCACGCACGCACGCACACACACACACCTGGAACGCAATTACGCATAAGAAAGCAGCCTGGAATAAGTATATGAGGAGGCAGGATAAAGAGGATAGACTTCAGTATGCAAAAGCAAGAAATAACGTGAAGGCAATGATGAGAAGAAATAAAAGAGATAAAGAGAAAGAAATAGCGAAAAATGTCAAGAGAAATCCCAAAATGTTCTGGAAATATAGTAGGAGTATCTGAACCAACGAATATGAGGGAGGGGACTGTAGGAGTAGCGAGTACAGATTTGGAGAAAGCAAACGTACTGGCTGACTTCTTTACAAGTGTATTCACAGTAGAGCCCCCAGCCCCCCCCCCCCAGGAGATCTTCCACAGTTTGATTCAAGAGGAACAGGTCAGGTATCTGTTGATTCACCCTTTGAGGAGGCAGATGTAGACAAGTTATTATCTGTCATAGACACACCACAATCACAGGGGCCAGATGCTGCTCATCTACGAGTGCTTCACGAGTTACGAGAGGTGGTGGCAGCGCCACTAACGCTGATTTTCAATGCCTCATTTGAGAGCGGGTCTGTACCAGAATTATGGAAAAGTACAAACATTACTCCAATATTCAAGAACGGGGACAAGAAAATCCCAGGGAATTACAGACCAGTCAGCCTAACTAGTGTTATAGGAAAGGTGTTTGAGAAGCTAATTCGTAAACGAATGATAGAGCATATGGACAGAAATGACCTGCTAAGCGACCAACAGTTTGGTTTTATGAGCGGCAGATCCACCAGCCTTCAACTGCTTAAAGTTATGGACGATTGGACTGAGATTCTGGATAGGGGAGGAAACATAAATGCAATCTATATAGACTTCATGAAAGCGTTAGACACAGTGGCCCACAGAAGATTACTATTAAAACTGAAAGGCTACGGTATGAGTGTCAAGATGTGTGACTGGGTAGCTGATTTTCTAACTGGTCATAAACAAAGAGTGTGCACAAACGGAGCAGCGTCAGAATGGCAAAATGTGACATGTGGCGTCCCACAAGGTAGCGTTAGAGGTCCATGTTATTCGTCATATTTATTAACGATCTTCTGAGTTGGAATCGGTGGAGGAGGAGAAGGGCATTGGTATAGTAGTAGATCGGCATGTAAACAAAGCAACTGGCATCATGGCAACCATCCGAAGAACATATGGGTATCTAGACGAGGAGAGCTTTACCTTACTATACAAAGCATTGGTCAGGTCACAACTGGAGTATGCTGGCAGTGTATGGTGTCCTTATAAGAAATGTGACATCGACATGATTGAAAATGTGCAGAGGAGAGCCACCTGGTGTGTTCCTGCTCTTAAAGGGCTATCATACGAGGAAAGGCTTCGAAGACTGAATTTGCCTACCCTGAAGTACCGGCGACTGAGGGGAGATGTCATCGAACTATACAAGATTGTCCACGGAAGATATGATAATAGGGTTACCAGAGATATGCTAAAATTTAGTAATGTGGTCACAAGGGGGCACAGCTTCAAGTTGATCGAGTCATTCTCCAGACTCGATGTCAGGAAGTACACATTCATAAACCGTGTAACAGATGTCTGGAATGACCTACCTGAGGAAGTAGTAATGGCACCTAGCCTAAAGTGTTTTTGAGTGCCAGCTTGATAAATTCTGAGCGGATCTCGAAATGAAGTACAATCATCAGGCTCCGTATTCCGGTTGACATGAGTAGATAATCAGGTAGGGGTTTGGTGTGGAACCACGCCAACACCCGAAATAATATGTAAAGAATTAGCTGTAAAGATTATGTTCATGTAGGGGATGTGTGCGGAATCACACCAACCCACAATTAATAAAAGTTAAAGGAATGTAAGCGTATATAGTATTGGTAATAGGAGTTGCATGCGGAACCGCGCCACCCTGTAATTTATACAATCTAAAAAGATAAATAGGTCAGTCCACAGTTTATGTAGGGTTTGGGTGCGAAACTGCACAAACCCATAAGCTTATACATAAGGATTGGAGAATTTGTAGTGTATAGTTTATATAGGAGCTGAGCACGGAATCGCGCCAATCCACAATATATACAATTGTATATAATAGTAATGTGTAAATACTTAGCACGGTACATAGTTATACGGGAGTTGTGTGTGGAACCGCGCCAATCCACAATGTATATAGAGATAATATAGTTAATAGTTGTGTGCGGAACCGCGCCAACCTGTAATTTAAACAATTTAAAAAGATAAATAAGTCAGTCCACAGTTTATGTAGGGGTTGGGTTCGGAACCGCACAAACCCATATGCTTATACATTTGTAGTGCATAGTTTATATAGGAGCTGAGCGCAACAATTGTATAAAATAGTAATGTGTAAATACTTAGCACGGTACATAATTATACGTATGTATACAACTTGTATGTATATAACTTGTATGTATATAACATAGTTAGGCAAACAAATTTGAGGGAACAGATGTGCTATAGAAATGGAGATGAGCAGAACATAAAGGCAGAGTATGCCTGCGTTCTGAAACTAAACTAAACTAAACTATAGAAACCAATAAGAAACTTACATTACCATCCTAATCAAACGGTGCAGACGTATTTCGTTTTGGAGAAAACTTTTCTTGTCGAAAATAAAGTTTTTAAATGCATTCTGTATAGATTTTCTGTGTTTCCTGCACTGGAGCGTTATTATATTGATATGGATTGTGGTGAAAGTTATTGATCTGTTAGAGAAACTGTATTTCCATCCATCTAAGCGACGAACTCAGTAGCATCCATAGAAACTACCATAGATACGACAACAGTGACGTCACATACGAGGACTATCCATACTTAATAACAAAAATGGCTGCCACGAGGAAGAATTCAAAACCAAAGTTAGACATAAATAATGATGACAAGAAACTACCTGATACCCGTTCCTCCCAGAGAGGTAAGAACATCCTGAAGCCCTCATCTGACGTAAGTCAGCACAGTACTACATGTTCAGATGAAGAAATTTTAGCTGCAATGGAGGATAATGTGTTAACCGTATGTGTAGATCAGCGTATGCAGGAGTCTGCACTTAGAAACGAAAATGTCAAATGGATAATCACCAGAGATGGGAGATTAGTCCGCATTCGAACTCTACAAGCATCAAGGTAAAGCAAGATGCTGACGATGTAAATAGTACCTCAACCCCTCCCGAGAATGTAAATAAGTTCATTAAACATGTAGATACACTAAACAGTATCAACTGCTCTGCTGGCCTGATTTGTTTATACACCAATGCCGACTCAACCTTGAACAAGCTGAATGAACTCGAAGTCTTGATAGATGAATACAAGCCTGACATCATTGGAATCACAGAAGCAGCACAAAAAAACGCAAGAGACCTGATTTCAGTATCAGAGCTAAACATTGATGGTTATGACCTGTTTATGAACGTAGAATCCAGTGGAAAACGATGTATCTGTCTCTACAGTAGACAACGGTTAAACTTTAGGGAAACAAATGTAAAACCTGATACCACACTGAAGAATCATTATGGATCGAGGCGCAGCTCAGAGACGACGATGGTATTCTGCTAGGGTGCATATACAGGTCACCATCCAGCAGTAGTGAAAATGATGTAAACATTAGAAAGCAGATTGAGCAAACATCGGAATCCAAGCACAGGCATATTATTATCTTAGGTAATTTTAATCATCCAGAAATAGACTGGGACAACTGCAGCTCCACATCAGGCATTAACCATCCAGCAAGTTTGTTTCTTGAAACAGTGAGAAATTAATTTCTTCACCAGCATGTCAAGCAGCCAACCCACTACAGAGGTAATCCAACCACTATAGATCTAGTATTGTCAAATGAAGAAAATTTGGTAGGAGATCATGCACCTATTCCCTGTAGGAAAGAGCCACCACGTGTGCCTCTTATTCACAGTGAAGTGTTATGTACAAGCTACCCTGACTAAGACACAAAAGTTAACATGTGACAAAGGTGATTATGATAAGATCCGAAATATCCTGTCCGAAATTGATTGGGAAAATGAACTGAATGACCTGAATACAGAAGAGACATGGAATGTAATCAAGACCAAGATCTTAGATGCCATCACTATAAGTGCCCCATGTAAGACCATAAGGAACTCACCTACGTCCAAGAAAAGAAGAAGTCCATGGATGACCACCACACTCAAGACCAAATGGAAGAATAAGCAACTTGCTTTCACCACCTTTACAACAACACGCGATGAAACAGATTACAAGGCTTATGCCAAATGTCATAACCAGCTGAAGTGGGAGGTACGAAAGGTGAAACACGATTATGCGCATGAGGTTGCACATAAGTCTAAAACTAACCTAAATGCCTTCTATTGTTACGTAAAGTCTAAATTAAAGACGACTTCTGGAATAGCAGATCTAGAATGTGAAGATGGATCGTTAACTAGATCAGATACAGAGAAGGCAGAGGAACTGAACAAATATTTCTCCAGTATACTCACCCGTGAAGATACATCGTGCAATGCCTCAGCTGCCCGATATCATATCTCTAGATCGCTTAGGAGAAATCACCATAAAAAGAGGATGTCTTCAGACGCCTGGACAAACTGTTAGTCTCCAAGTCCCAAGGCCCAGATGGATTGCACCCCAGAGTTCTAAAAGAGACCAGGCGAATAATAGGAAAACCATTAGCCTTACTGTTCAATAGATCCCTTAGGGAAAAAACAATGCCACATGACTGGAAGATGGGACAGATAACACCAATATTCAAAAAGGGGAAGAAATCAACAGCCTGCAACTATAGACCTGTCAGTCTAACATCCGTCATCTGTAAAATTATGGAACTATTCATCAGAGATGCACTTATGCATCATATGACCAACTTTATTACTGAGTGTCAGCACGGCTTTCTAGACGGGCATTCCTGTATTACACAACTGTTGGACACTCTGGACTTCTGTACACAAGCTGTGGATAATGGTGAGGCGGTGGATGTTATCTACCTCGATTTTGCCAAGGCATTTGCCACTGTGCCACACCAAAGACTGATTAGCAAATTGAGAAACTACGGCATTGGAGGTGAGTTCATGGAATGGATAGCCGATTTTCTTAACAACAGAAGACAAAGAGTATCAGTAAACGGTTCCTACTCAAGCTGGTCACCAGTGCTTAGTGGGATACCCCAAGTGTTTTAGGGCCAGCACTGTTCGTTTGCTTCATTAACGACATGCCACAAGTTGTCCACAGCTTAGTCAAGATGTTCACTGATGATACCAAGCTCCTTTCATGGATCGCTACAACAGAAGAACACGACAAGCTCCAAACAGACCTTACAACATCAACATCAACATCAATTTAGAAGGCATAAGCCATTGGCTTGTTATTGCCTCAGTGCCAAACTGGTAGGGCAGGCAACCCTGGTCTGGATACAACACGTGTAGCTATCTTCATGTGTGCATGTTCATGTAGATGCACAGGCTGTTTCAAGATTAGTCCACTGTGATGTAATAATTGTATTATGACTTTGGGAATTGACGGCTCACATATGTTGTATAAGCATATGTGTAACAGCAACGTCCAAAGCCACACCACAATTAATTGTGTTCAGTCGAATTCAAATATTCTTTCTTTGAAAAAGATGTCTAGTTTGCCCTTAAATATTTCGACTGTGGTTGCTTCGACTATTGTTGTTGGCAGTGAATTCCAATGTGGTGCCACTCTATTTGCGAAGGAGTGCTTCCGAATATCTTTGCTGCTACGTTTTATGTTGAGCTTGAGCCTATGACCTCTGGTCCGTGTAACATTGGACAGTTAGAAAAAGTAGTTCTTATCAATATTATATAGATCTTTGATGAGTTTGAATGTTTCAATCAAATCTCCACGAAACCGTCTATATTTCAGTGACATTAGATTTAGGGCTTCAAGTCTTTCTGTGTAGCTATACTCTCTGATTTGTGAGACAAGTTTTGTTGCTCTGCGTTGTACTCTTTCTAATAGCTGCGATTGCCTTTTCAGTCTTGGAGACCATGCTGAGTTGCAGTATTCAAGAATGGGTCGCACAAGTGATTTGTATAGTAGCGTGAAAGTAGATTGATCAATGTTGGTAAATGTTCTCTTGATTAGTCTTATTGTACTGTTTGCCTTGGATACTATGTTCCCTATATGTATGTCAAAAGAGAGGTTTCTGTCGACATGAACCCCCAAATCTTTTTCTACATCTGATACCTTAGCAACCTAAAAGAATGGACAGACACCTGGCAAATGCGGTTTAATGCATCCAAATGCAAACTAATGCACTTAGGCAGATCCAATGTGAAGATGAGGTATACGATGAGAGATAATAGCCAGGAGATCATTCTAGATGACACCACCTGCGAAAAGGACCTGGGCATATATGTCGACGACAATCTAAAATTCAGACAGCATGTGGAGTTGGCAGTCAACAAAGCCAATAAGATCCTTGGTATGATACGAAGATCATTTGTCTGCCTGGAAGCCAACACACTTATACTGCTCTACAAGAGTTTTGTGAGGCCACATCTAGAATTCGGAAATGTGGTATGGTTCCCCCTGCACAAAAAAGACATCTGGCTCATCGAGAATGTCCAGCGTCGAGCTACAAAACTGATAGCAGGCCTGAAAGATAGCCCATATGAAGACTGCTTGAAGGCACTAAATCTGCCCAGTTTGATATACGGGTGCTTACGTTGCGACCTAATAGAGACTTACAAGTATGTTCATGGGATCTATGATGTAAATCGTGAGGAACTGCTGCCATCTGACGATGGTCATCGCACAAGAAGTCACAGCTTCAAACTCTTAAAGCAACGTTTTAAATCTAACACACGGAAGAGAGTTTTCAGCATTCGGGTGACAAACTACTGGAATGGTCTACCTGAGTCAGTTGTCACGGCTCCTACACTCAACACCTTCAAGGGAAGACTCGACAAGGTTTACAAAGATCAGATGCTCAAAAATTACTTTCCCATCGAACTCGTCTGCACCCACCCACATGTAGAACAGGTACAAGAGGAATTGATCCAAGTTATTGCCAACGAATATGAAGATCTGCTACAGGCTGTCTATCCTAATCAGCAGAAAAGGACTATGTAACTATGTAAACCATTGCTGCATAAGAACTACTTAATATTTGTTAATCAAATCTATATGATCCATGTGACAATGTGTGTTTTAAATGAGACCAGGGGTTTTTTTTGCGGAAAAAATGCTTTATAGTTCAGATATAATGAGTTACTTAATAACAGATAGAACATGAGAACTGCTACAAAATTTACCTAAACCATGTTGCTATTAATTTGCCAATAAACAGCAGTGCGATAGTGAGTCAATGACACATTTCCTTCTGCACAAATAGCCCCCGCCCGCCACCACCACACCCCCCCCCCACATGATGGGTTTCTAACTCATTGCAAGAATCTAGTTAATTACTTTTTACCACAATTTGATTGATAGATGTTTTCACTAAAGGTAGGAGAGCTTCATTCAAAATGTTGTCAAAATAAATATGATATTTCATATACTTAGCTCTCTTGAAAATAGGTTTCCAGGGAATTTAGAATGAAATGTCTGTTTCATTACCCATGGCAAATTGACATATATATATGTGGGTGTATTGCCTCATTAAAAAGCTAATTCCATAGGAGTGATGATTAAGTTTGGTAGATAATCTGTATTAGATGCTATTTAATCCTTTAGCGCTCGTATCTTGATCTTGATTAGTTATGGCGAAACATCCAAAGGACATTATTTTCGCCACGCATTCGTCAAGTAGATAGTTTAGACATGTTTTTTGCCTCTAATTAATTTGGTAAATTTATTTGTAGGATTTGCAGAGTTTTCTGAACTGCTTAGAAGATCCTGTGATAGTGTAGCACGGATTGGCCAGATGGGTACGGACCGTCCCAGCTCAGCTGGATACAGGACGACCGCTCCGGGTACGTTCCGAGCACACACACACCCCACCCCCCAACCCCCGCCTGAGTAGGATAGTATGCGTGTATAAAGCCATATGAGCAAGGTTTCTGTGAAACGTCTAAGTCCGTGAGATCGTATAGCAGGGCTTCCCTGACAACACATGTCAGCGTTGGGAGAGAATGCATACTAAAGTGTACCGGGTCGGTGCACGTAATTTCGTTAAATTCCATTATTCTCGTCGTTAGCTATCAGGACCGGAATGGGACGAGGATTCTAAAACTATTTACCTTTTTAAAATCGGACCAGAAATGGCTGAGTTATCCTAATTTAGCTCACTGAAATTATTTTCAAAATATTACAAGGATGTCATAAACACGTGTATGTACTAAATGAAAAGGGAAGATGTCTATCACGTGATAGTATTCTCACCCTTCCTATCTGCACACTGATTGGCTACAGATCGCCCGCTGATTGGCTGGCCGTCCTGCCTATGATGTCCCGAGTAGGATAAAAGGAGTGCAAAACCAAGAATCGAGACCACACTTCGTCGAGGGAGAACAAGTGGCAGGTTGTATGGCCAGAGCAGTGCAAGACGTGGGAAACTGCTTACTGACTGTGGGTTCCCCTATAACTGGAGCAGTGCCTCTCGGATTTAAGTTCTTATTCTCTGGCCCGCAATGGTAACATCCGCATTTAGCTTTTGTAGGCCCTCAGACGGCCATCAGGGGGCAACTAATTGAATAGAAGAAGCGTCCCTCGCTTCCAACACTTTAGAGGAGCCTTCCTGCAGATGGGCCTCGCGGCGCAATGTAACTTCTCCAGTATGTAGAATGAGTGGTGAATCTTTGTGGACAACTTGTCAGATCTGCCAAACCACGCTGAAAAGTGGCGATCAAACTTCCGTGCAGCATGTCGTGTGTTAATTAACTTTTAGGCAGCAGTCTGGTACGACTCTGCCTGGTATGCCACAAAGGCTATGCGGTGTGTCATGTATGATGTACCCAGGAATGTACATGCATTTTATAATTATAACTTTCAAATGTAGCTCTTCATGTTTTGGGCAACCTTCAAACTTCCGATACAGTACAGAACTTTCTAACAACCTGCTTAATTATTTTCATTAGCTATTATGACTATCTAGTGGACATCCGCAACTACAGTCGGTTTTTTCACTGTCTTTGAGAGTGAGTCATATCAACAGTTCACCTGCGGAGATTTCCCAACAACTCCAGAATCGTGCCATCTCACATTCCTCATCTGGGACGCAGCATCTACAGTCTTCTTCTTCTTTTCGATCGCTGGTATCACACTTGGAGAGCCGTTCTCAAGATGAAATCTGTGGTTTTCTGCAGTTCTTCCACAGGCCCATACAGCTTTTCAAGAATAGAGGTTGACAAAGGCCAGATCTCTTCTCTCAGCAGCTGATACGTACTGCAACATTGAAGTATGTGCTCTGTGGTCTGTTCTGCTTCTCCACAAGGACAAGCGGGCGATGTCGTAAGGTGGAACCGCCTGTACATGTGTTGGTTTAGTCTGTTGTGTCCAGTTCTGAGACGAAAAATGGTCACTTGCTCTGGCCTCGAGAGATGATGGTAGGCATCTTCTGATTGAGGTGTTCTATAGAGGGACTTAATGATAGTCTTCATCTCTGTATGGGTAACCATGTTTTCTGTCTGATTCTCTTCTGCACCCACCTTTGCCATCTTGTCTGCTTCCTCATTTCCTTGGACTCCACAGTGTGAGGGGATCCACTGCAGTGCTATCCGAAAGCATTTGATGGTTTGTAGTGCTTCTTCAAGTTGTGGCAGCTTACCTTTGGTGATAGCCTCAAGGACGGAGTGGGCATCAGATAAAAAGACAATCTGTGCAATAGGGTCTGCTGTTCTGCTGATGGTATTAGCTGCATGAACCAGTGCTTCGACTTCAGCTCTGTAGTTTGTGCAGTGTTTGCCTGTCGGTATTGCAGCTGACTCATGTTGTCCGTTTGGATACTGTATGTGCAGTCCGGCACCTCCGCTCCTAATTGCATCTTTGGCTGATCCATCTGTGTAGATCCTTATCCATGTCTCCTGAGGGTACATTTCTTCCAGCATGGCTAGGGTCAGGGCCTTCTTGCTCACATCACTGTGTTCATTTTTGGTTGTGAGATGAGGTACTGTGGTGCGAATAGCTATGCTCTCTAGTTTGTTTTCCCAGGGTGGAGAATCAAGTGTGTGGTTTGGATCTTCTATTTGTGCTGGCAACATCTCTTGGTGTTTCCTTTGAAGTGCTTTTGTCTCTTTCACAAAACTTGATCTTTTAAGTCTTCCTGATGACAGCTGTGCTTGCCTGATCTTCATCGGGTGGTTATTGAACGATTTGAACTTTGCAGCTTGGATCAGTGCTTTGCATACCCTTCCTTTGCTAAGTGGGGGAATGCCTGCTGTCTGCTCCATTTTTTCTATTGGTGTTGATCTCATTCCACCAGTGATGATGCGCAGTGCCTGGTTTTGTACTCTGTCGAGGTTCTGTTGATGAGATTTAGCTGTTGTCATCCATGAGCTGGATCCATACTCAAGGTGTGGTCGTACGGCACCTAGGTAGATGGTCTTGAGGATCCTTTCATTGGCACCCCACTTTGTTCCTGCCAGCTTCCTCATGATGTTTAGCTTTCTTCTGGCCTTTGCCTCTGCATTCTGGATGTGCTCTTCCATGTTAATCTTCTGTCATATGTGACTCCCAGGTATGTCTGCTGGTCCTCGTATTCGAGTGGAGTACCGCCCAGTGTCAGATTGCCAACCTTGGTTTTGGTGGACAGTGTGAATAGCATGGCTGATGATTTTTCTTTGTTGATGGTAATACACCAGCGATTGGCCCAAGCTGTAATTCTGTCCAAGGCGAGCTGCATTCTGTACGTGGCAGTCGTTGTGTACTCCTCGGTGCACCAGATTACGAGGTCATCTGCATAGAGGGCTGCTTGGATCCCATTGGGCAGCTCTGCTACAATGTCATTGATGAAGAGTATGAACAGAGTAGGTGATAATACTCCGCCTTGTGGCACCCCTTGTCTCAGCAATACATTCTGTCCAGATTGTCCATCCACCAGCACCCTAGCTCTGCGATTGTGTAGGTATGACTTGGTCCATCGGAACATGTTGCCACCGATGCCTGTGCGCCAGAGCTTCACGAGGAGGCCATCCTTCCACACCTTGTCAAATGCTTTCTGCAGATCGATAAAGGCAGCTAGCATCACCTTCTTGGCTTGAAAAGTGTCCTCTATGACCTGTGCAAGATGTGTTGTTTGATCTTCTGTGCTCCTGTATCTTCTGAATCCGGCCTGCTCTGAAACTATAATGTTCTCTGACTCCAGGTACCACTGCAACCGCTGGTTGATGATGCGCTCCATGGTCTTGCATATGCAGCTTGTAAGACTGATAGGACGGTAGCTCAGCACTTTCGTCTTGTTCTTTACTTTTTTTCAGAATAGGAGTCATTCTGGCTTCCTTCCAGCACTGAGGAACCTCTCCATTGGTCCAACTGAGATTAAAGATGTCTAGCAACTTGCGAAGAGATGCATTACCAAGGTGTTGGATCATTTCATTCGTAATGCCATCTGGCCCGGGAGATTTCTTCTTTTTCAGTTGGCGGATAGCCTTCTTCAGTTCTGTTAAACTAATGTCAACTTTCATTGCATCGTGAGTGTTGGTGTCTGTTCTTTCCTTTTGCTCTTTTCTAACCTCCCTTTGACGCATTCGTGGTATAGAAATGTTGCTTTCTTTTGCATATGCCTTCGCAAAGGCATCTGCTGCCATCTTTCCTGTCAGTGTTTGTCCATCTTCTTCAAGAGTAATCTTCTCTCCCCTGACACCCTCATCATTGAGTGCTTTAGTCAGTCTCCATAGTTTTGTGGTGTCTCTCTCTAAATTAAACCCTGCCGTCTTTTCCCTCCAGCTTCTTCTTTTGGCCTCCAGCTTGGTCTTTAGATACCTGGCTTTAGTTTGTTGTAGCGTGAAGTGATTTTCATGACAGGGATTACCCTCTGCATCTTCTCTGGCCTTGTCTAGTTTATCATGTGCTGCTTGCAGTTCTGTTGTCCAGTAGGGGCGGTAGTTTTTCCTGAACCCTCGAGGAATCGCTTCATTGGCAGCCTTGAGGATACTTGAATTAAATTCCTTTACCACATTGTTGATGTTTCTCCCTTCTACTGCTATATTATGGGTAAGCTCATTGGAACGAATGCCGAACAGACTCCAATTTGCCTTTTTGTAGTTCCACCTTGGATGTTGAGGTGAACTGGTCGAAATACTTCCAGAAAGAGAGAGGAGGACTGGGCGGTGGTCGCTTCCTCCTAACTGCGATCCGACCACTCTACTGAGGTTTCTGTGAATGTCTTCTGTACAAAATGCCAAGTCTGGCGTTGTTGTCGAGTGCCATCGGCGCGAGTAGAAGGTAGGCTGATCTGTGGGATCGTTGACAAGTAAAAGGTGCTTTTCATCTTGCCATGCTTCAATGTCTTCTCCTCGTTTATCAAGTGTTCTGTATCCCCAGCTCTGGGACTGGCTATTAAAGTCTCCCACAATGAGGAAGTGGCAGTCCGGGACCTGGATTGTGTCAAGTGAGAGATTCTTGTCATTAGGGCAGTAATAATTGACAATTTCAATCACAGAGTTGCTGGTTGTTACCTTGATCTTGATATATTCTGCCTCTTCCATAAAGGTTTTGATCTGGCTGGCGTTCACGCTGTTTCGGACCAAGGTCATCACCCCACCTTTCTTTCTTCCTCTTCGATCACACCGGAAAATCTGGTAACCTCTGATCTTAAATGGTTTTCCTTCTTGCAGGTGTGTCTCTTGAATGCAGCAGATATCAATGTTGTTTTCGTACAGGAACTGTTCGAGCTCTGATTTCTTGTTGGTAACCCCTTCTGCATTCCAGTGCATGATGTTGATACTGGGGTTCTCTTTGGGTTTGGTCTTCTCTTTCCGTTGGCCAGTAGCTCTCCATCCTCGTCCCCTGGCTCCACAAGACGAGTTGATGGGACCTCCAGTAGCTGAGGGTGGGCTCCTTCGAGGCATGGAGCCCGGCGCTGCACCTGCCTGGCGGATCCTCACAGGGCGAGCACCATTTCGATTGATTCGATCTCCAAGTGTAATTTCATTAGCGTTGTGCATAATGCTCTGGTTAGCCCCTCCAAACGTCTGGATTGACACCCAGTGGGTTACACCCCTGCGCCACGTTGAGGCCGAGCATATAGTCTTAAACAGGGGAGCATCTACAGTGATTTAAGAACTTTTTCTGTGCCGATGACTAATAGGTACTCATTTCGCTATATCTTTGTATAATTGTATTCATTTGTTTCTTTACAGGTACTGATGACTAATAGGTACCATCCAGTCATCTGAGACCGCATTTTATAATTTATATCTTTAATGTAAATATTATCCGTATTTTTGTGCTTATGACTAACGAGCACCACAAGGTCCTATGACCTGATTTAATGTCAATACTGTGATAGTTAGTTTATAGATATGGCAGCAGCCATCCTAGTTACTTGTTTTATTTATTTTATATAAAATACTAGGACCACAGTACGCTAGGCTATACTATACAGCAACAATAAATCAGCATACTTTTTCCACCAGCATCAATTTTACATTGAAGTCACTGTTCATGTTCTCATTGCGCGAACCTGACATCTGATTGACTAAACCTGGCTATTCTAGCTCAATAGGATAGGTTTAAAAGTAATTAGGGACAACCGCTCCTTATGAGACATTTGTGTAAGCCTCTTTTCCGGATGTAGTACAACACACTGGCTAGATTGTGTAAAATTGGCCAGTTACCGTAGGGGCTCTTATTATAATGAGTGATTGTCTCTTTCTACACTCCTCCAGCCACAAGGCTTATTAATCGTCTAGAACTTCCATCACCATGTTGGCATGATCCGACTTGGGGTTTCCAAGCAGTGAAGACCAAAGTGGTGATTTCGGATACACCTCCTCTGTATCTGCAGATACCAGTTAGCATAGATAACCCCCCCCCCCCCCCACCCCACCCCCCAAGTAGGAAGCCCTGCGAAGAGATTTATTTTAACCAGCCAGCAGCACATCTCTTGGCATCCTGAAACTTAACTAATGACAGGCAAATGTTAGTCCCCGGAGCCAAATCTTAGATGATTCAGCCCGACACACCAGGTGGCGGATAGGACGCAGATCTCCATCTAGCTCAGTGCAGTGACTGGGTGCGGTCTTGGAACCCACCAGGCCCTCATGGGAAGGTCACTAGAGATGGATATCTGCCTCGCACTCCCAGCCATAAACTTTTATGCACTTTTCAAATTGCTCGTGTAATGATGACTTGTCCTAGTGATGTTGTATATGTTTCTAGTGTGATATGTAACCGGATCGTTATGTGATGCTGAAGCTGTCACTCCATGACATGTCCGCTCGCCGCCTTTCTGAGGGAGATTCTCCGGGGAGTGACCTTAGGGAAACCGAGCATCTTCGCCAGTCGGGATCATGTATTGAAGATAGGTAGAAAGTCCTGCCACTTGTGGCCAAAGCTTGAATAAATCGAACAACTAACTGGTAGTCTGGGATTTAGCAGAAGGACTGCATATATAAAAGTGGCAACTACCAATACAGTATCCTGGACTTACATAAGATGATGGTGTTGAATTCTATGGAAATCATCCACCCCATCTTCACGCAATACAGCGTGCATCACATTAATTAGAATTTCACTAGGTTGACTCACACTACACTTAGCATAAGTATGAACAAGAGGGTGGCCCTTTATGCCAGCTCTCTTCCTCTGCTTCAGCGATAAAGGCATTTTCCTGTGACGGAGGCCCACGCGAGCCACTTTCCTCTCACAACAAATAATATTTGTGTTAGGGGTATAATGGTTTATATTAAACTATATAAGTGGCCTCATTAGGACGCTCCCTTACAGGGATACCTCACAGATATATAAGGATCGGTGAGGTACCTCTGACGAATCCACGTTAGCATGACACCAACTTAGTTCTATGTACTGTATATTTTCTCTCTCGTGCTAACAAACGAGTACCATTGTATGTATAGTATATTTTTAATTATCATGTCTACGTTCCTAAATTGAGCTATGGACTGTCATACCGGTGACACAAATAGTTGGGACGAGATGGTGAGGTTCGGTCTCAGCGACAATGGTCGCACGGACCCACTGGAACATTATCATTCCACTGGTTCTAGAAGTCGGTCTTTGTACTTTTCGGAGATTCTCGATACGGGATCCGTAACCCCGAGAACCGCAGCTAACCAGCCCTTCCGCACATCCTGTACATGCGGTGCAATGGAGTGGAGCAGCAGGATGGACCAATGCATACCACTGCGAGCTACAATAGTTTGTTCCAATCCCTAATCGTACTGGGAATAAAGCTGAATTTAAAGATGTCAGTGCTTACGTAAATTTGGTCGAAGTGGCTGTTGTGCATGTTTTTGGTTTTCCGATTTTGGAGTCTGTAGACTGTCTAATGATATCCCTACTTGTTTCTATAGACCTTTGTAGAACAAGATAAGGAGGTTTTGTTTCTTTCTGTCTGACAACGTTGGGAGTTTTAGGGTTTACATTATATTTGTCATACTGCCTGGTTCATAGCAATAGTTTGAGGTGATAATTGTAGCTGCACGCTTTTGCACATTTTCTAGTTTGTCCTGAAGAGTTATCTGATGAAGGTTCCAAACTGTACTTGCATACTCCAGAACTGGTCTAATCAGTCCCATGTATGCTTGAACTCTGATTTCTTGGGAACAGAATGATAAATTTCTCCACAATAGTTCTAAGGTTCTGTATGATTTGCTGCAGATCTCAGTGATGTGTTTGTTCCAGCTTAGGTCATTGGTGACATTGACGCCCAAGTACTTTACTGATGAAACAAAACATAAACTCATTCCTTTTAGCATGTAGTCAAATTTGATGGGGGGGGGGGGGTTCTGGTTAAGCTCATCATGTTGCATTTTACTGGTTGGAAGTGCATTTCCCAAGTTGTAGCCCAGTTACCTAACATGTTTATGTCTTGTAGGTGTTCTTAAAAACAACCAAACTAGGTATACTGACGACCCTCTAGTAGTAAAACTGTCAGCACAGCAGAAAGTGTTACGGCTGTGCATCTATCAAAGTGGCCAAAGTGAAGACTCTCTACACCAGGAGCGCAATATTATTCTGCGCCACATTAGCGAACACTTAAAAGATCTTGCTATTCAACAGACAGACTCCCTAGCAGATGAAATCACTGCCACGGATGACTGTCACAAAATGTTTCAGGCAGCCCGAGCCCTAAGAGTTACTGACTACACACCACCACTCACTGTACACAACTCTGAAGGACACTTTATCAGGACTGACAAGGGAAAAGCTGAGGTGATCCGAGAATGGTTCAAGGAACAGTTCACTGACAAAAATGATGAGTCCTTGCACTCGTTCTCAGGAGACCCCAGGCCATTATTAACACCAATAAAAACAGCAGAAGTTAAGAAGGCGCATAAAGCCCTGAAAAATGGACGTGCATCTGGACCTGATGGCATGAGCAATGACCTATTCAAATATGCAAGTGATATTATCTCAAAACTGATCACGCACCTAATCAATTCAACTTTATGCGCCACCTTCCCATCGACGCTGTAGGCCAAGACACCCTTATCGCACTACCCACGCCCAAGAAGCCACCTGGGCCCCCAGCCAATTTGCGGCCCATTGTGCTCCTCAACAGCATATGGAAAATCCTATCCAATGCTACTCTATACCGCATCCAAGACAAGATTGATTACTTCACCGGATCATGTCAAAGTGGCTTCAAACGTGCACGCAGCTGCGCAGACATTGTATGGGCTCAACGCATGCTTGTGTCGGTAGTCATGTCCAAACACTGGGATTTCCTCAAAATGGGCATTGACATGTCACGTGCCTTCGACACAATTAAAGACTCAGAGATCCTAGATGTACTACGCCACGCCAGTTGCAATGAAGATGAGCTATGACTAGTGAGACTACTGCTTGCAGACACCAAGCTGAGAGTATGAGTCAAGTCAGTGAAGTCTGTAGAGTTTGAGACATCAATCGGCTCCCAACAGGGAGATGGTCTATCTCCCGTGCTTTTCACCTGCCACCTTGCTACCGTATTGAAATCTGTGAGGGAAAGTTCCACAAGAACAACCCCCCAGTGTCAATACTGGGCATGCCACTAGAGAAGGAACATGCCGAGGATGTGGACTTCATAGACGAGAAAAGAAACCCCTTGACGAACTTCTCTCAATAGCTGCAAGCAAACTAAAAATTGAGAATCTCTTTATGAATGAATCCAAAACAGAGTTCACCCACATATACCTATCGACAAAGCATGAAACTATAGAAAATGACGACCCACTTTGTGGCAGCGAACCATGGAGGAAAGATAAAATCATGGGCTCACTGCTTTGCAGGACTGCTGACATTTCTGCACGCTGCATCATGGGGAACATCGCTTTCCAGTCCTTCTGGAAGCTATGGATTCGTAGATAAACAATGCCCTTGATAAAGAGGCTACGTGTATACAATGCAACCTGCGTATCCTTGATGCTGTATAACTGTAACAGCTGGGCAGCTCCAAAGGCAGATCTAGACAAACTCGATGCCTGCCACTGCAAACACATATGCACCATCACTGGACACCGATGGCCAGACAGCATAATTTCCAATGATGCACTATACAAGATGTGTAATACGTCGCCGCTGTCTGTAAAAATCGCCCAGCAAAGATGGTCCATGTTTGGCCATGTGCTAAGGATGCCAGAAGAGACACCAGCACAGAGCCCTGGAATTCGCCCTACTCGGAGCCAGTAAATACAAAGCCAGGAGAGGACGTCATTGCATAAATCTGCTAAGCGTGTTACAAGCTGACCTCAAGAAAGCAGGACTCGGTACACTCAAGTCAAGAATGGATCTGAGGAAGCTAAGGATTTCGGCTAAGGACAAGACACAGTGGGCAAAAGCGAAGAAGGACTGATTGCAGCTGTAGGATGTTTCTACTAGTACAGCCGCAGAATACAATAATCATCATCATATGCAATCATCTGCGAATAGCCTGATCTATATCATGTATGTGGACTGAAAACAGTAACAGACCTAGAACAGTTCCTTGAAGTACTCCTGAAATAACATCAGCAATGTTTGATTTGGCACCATTGATTACTACACACTGTTTACGACCTGTTAAGAATGAGTCAATCCAATTTAGTATTTTTTTGGACACATCATATTTGTGCAATTTATATTTCAAAAGTTCATGTGGAACAGTATCAACAGCCTTTTCAAAGCCGAGAATAAAAATGTCCACTTGTTTCCGTTTATCAATGGATGAAACCCAATCATTGATGACATTAATTAGTTAAGTTTCACAACTGAAATTTTTGGAAGGCGTCTGCCAGTTAGGATGTTATTTTGTTCGAAATGGCTCATTGAATTAGAAAAGATGATGTGTTCCAGCATCGTATAGCAAATACATGTGAGGGAAACTACTCTATAGTTACTTGGTAAGGAACAGTCGCTTTTTGTATATAAAGGACAACGGTTTGCTGATTTCCATTCAGTTGGGATAACTCCTTTGTCCTAACGACTGTTGGAAAAACTGTGATGGTATGTCTGACAGTTCTGTTGACAGTTCTTTGAGTATTCGCAGATGTATTTTGTCTGGCCCCATTGCTTTTGATGTTTTCAAACCATTTAATAATTTCTTAATTCCATTTGGGCTGATGGTGATGTTTTCCATTTTGCTTGTTTTAGGAATTGAGTATTTTGCTAAAAGGTGTTTCGGTGAACACGCTAGTAAATTGGCTGTTACGTGCTTCGGCTTTGCAGAAGTCAGTATGTACGAGAATTCCATTTGCTTTGAGTGGCGGGATTCCTTGTTTGTCAGATTTTTGGTTGTTAATATACTTCCAAAAGGGTTTCGAGTCAGCTTTGATGTCCCCGAGAAAATTGTTGACAAAGTTGTTGTGGAAATCCAGTACTCCTTTATTAATTTGCTTTCGCAGAGCTTTCCAACTATTGTTTAGACATAGGCGGCCAGTCTTTTTAAACTGACTGTGCGTTTTGTTCAAATAGAAGATTGCAGTCCATTTGCAGAGCAAAGAGAAGACTATTTTTGAAAATTACCACTGGAATGACTGGCGTGATAAGCAAGCCAGTCATTCTAGTGGTAAATTTTTTTAAATAGTTTTCTCTCAATTTCAAAATTTAATAAATATAACAGCTTTATTATTTTAGCAGATTTTTGGATGCAAAAGTGTAACCTAGAAGATTCTGTTCCGGACTATCGAGTCCCTGTTTTATATTGAGCTCAACGGGGAAGGTGACCGGGACCCAGTGGGCTAGCAACAAGAAACAGACGTCAAATCAAATCAAACAAGGACACCATCAATGGCAAATAATGTGGCCGGAGATTATTATAATTCAAGCTGAGTTTCAAATTCATTTTATATGTAATATACAATTTGCAGTAGCACAACAGGTTGTCTACCAAAGACAGTGACTAGATCTAGAACTTGGATCCCTATATAGAACAAGAAATAAATTATACATGTGGAACTGGCACAGGCACTCTATAATATAGGAAGACATGGGCTTCAATTTAAAGTCAATGTACTATAAAGATATAGCCATTAGACATGTGATAAATTGACAAGATATTTGCAGGACAGAGAGAAATGTGTTTATCTTGTTATATTAACATTCAATATTACATAGGTTCTTACTATCATTTACAGTTTCTGACCTGCCCAATGTAGTGCTGATGGTAGTTGCAATTGTAATAATGATAGTTTCTTGGTAGTGTCATAACTTTAAGATGGTTGCAATGGCATCGGCCTTGGATAGGATTAGCTATGGGCTATAGGAAGAAACAGATTATATTTTTGGGCAGTCCGTCCATCTTTCCATCCATCTTGTTGACCATATGCGTAAATTCTGGGTTTTTTTTTATAATTCAGATTCTATCTGGAGCTACATTATAGGATATATAGAAAGATTTTCTCATTATTGCAAAAAATATTTGATGATAGAATCGTGCAATATCTAGTGAGTTCTAGATGGTATTATGTTCGAAAGCCTACTTACAAACCGAGTACATAGATTCTAATATCGAATATATAGTAAATTATTAGCATTTGAAAACTGTAAATTGCGACTAAATTGCATATTTCGAAATTACTCCATAGGAGAATAACTCTATACTTTATTAGCGCATTCATATATATCTTTGTACACATATGGGTGAAATTCTGGAGCCGAACCTATTACAAGCGATATGCCAGGACATATTGACATCAATCAGATTGTGGCTAATGTGAACCAACCATCTTTCAATAGGGACATATTGCGAATAAGTAACTACATGGGCATACTTGGTAATTATGATATTATTTAATGCTAGAATCATGCAATATTTCGGACAGCACTAGTACATAATAACACATATCGAGTTCTGTATGGCTAGATGTTCGAAAACTGGTTACTAACAGAGTACATAGATACTGATATGTAAATTAGTGGCATCTGACAACTTTTGGTCACTATTAAGTTGCGTATTATAAAATTACTTTGCGGTGAAATTTTTTAAAATCGATATTTTATTAGCGTATTTATATATCTATCTGACATTTTGGGGCCAAATTTATTACAGAGAGTAGGCTACCGAAAACCATTGATCTGCCAAAACTTGTGCACATTTTTGCCATGAAATTCTGTACTACGAAATTACTTCATGGTAGACATTTATAGGCTTAATACTTCATTAGTGTATTCATATACTGATCTGACCATATGTATGAATTTCGAACCGAATATGGGCCAAACTTATTGCAGACAGTATGGTACTGAAGATCACTGATCTGCCAAAATTTAAGCCAATTTTCGGTAAAGAATTGCAGACTACAGAATTATTTCATAGTAGAATTTGTTTTAATTATGAATATAGCTAGCAATGATATGATATCATATTGTTTATAGCTGAAAGTAATTTAGGCTAAATTATACTTTTTAAACTCAAGTTTATGTGTGTGAAAATCTGGGGCCGAGAATAACCTACAGGCAATAGGGCAGTGAAGACTGTGAATTGGCTAAAATTTCAGCCAATTTTCAGTATGAAATCATGTACAACGCATTAAATTACTTCATGGTAAACATTTTTTTACTCAATACTTCATTAGCATATTCAGATACTTATCCAACCATATGGGTGGGATTCTTGGGCCGAACACATTGCAGGCATTACTAACTTGACACATACATACCATTTCTGTTGATTTATGTATCTAACCACCCGCTACAATGTTATTGACAGCCATTTTGACTGGAAATTCGGAACATCAGTTGTCTATACATAGTTCTAAATAACTGCACACATTGTAGATATGGGACTGTTTGGTGGGAAGTCATGACCCCACTGGACGTCTTATATGTGCGAGTAAGTCCCGAGTGAAATTCATGTTTGTATACCAGGTGAGCTAATAGACTATGTCACGATGTATATTTAGATGCACTGGGTGGCATCAAGCGGTTTCGCAGAAACGATGCGATCACAATCTATATTTAGATATATTACCAGCACTATGTAACAGTCTATATTTAGATGCATTACCAGTAGGCGTAGTGCGGGCATCTTATTATTTGGCTATGTATTAGCAGCACTGGATGACTGGCAGTGGTTACGCCAGCTACTGCGCAGTTACATTTTCGCAGAAACTGAATCGAGTATGAGTCACAAGGCGTAGCACCTGGTGGCAATAAATCAAAGGATTAGTTATGACAGACGGACTTAGTGAAGCTATGTAAGCGGTCTGTGTTCTCACGGAAGCGTGTGACAACATAAGCCGAATATAATCCAGCTATGATGAATGGTATCTCGTGTGCCAATTAACTCTAGCATTCTACAGGGTTCGGCTATTAGGCAATGAACAAGACATAGACATTGTAGCGTCCTGTAGGCACTAGGTGCACAATCGAGAATAACATATCAATCATATAGACAAGTTAATCCACCAGTAATCCTTGTTATCAAACAAGCATCCGTCATTCTTGGCAGGTCATTCGTCAGACCTGACAAGGTAAGCCAGCTGGAATTCTAAATAAAGTTAGGAATTGACAGATCCCATCACTCAAGAACCAGCCAAACCGCAAGTGCTAGGTAAAAGGCACCCTCCATAAGAGGGAGGGTCGGAGTGGTGATTGGTCAAATCAAAGTCATAGTCCAATGAGAATAGGATAAACCTCCAGCAGTGCGAAACCAAGATGGAGGTAGAAGCGAAACTGAGAGTAGTATATAAAGGGCACTCTGCCTTTTATTGGGAGTCCGGAGAGTCTTTTTGGTTCCGATTTATGGAGTTAGAGTTAGAGTCAGGTTTTGAACTCGGTTAGCTATTGCTGAATGGTTTTAGGTAGGCGAGAGCTGGTTGAAATTAGGGAAAGCTTAGGAAACATTGCTTTAAATTATCTGTTCGTTGTAAATACGTAAACTGGTAAAATTATAAGTTGCCAAACTTTGTAGGTTTATTTGTACAGTTAAGCTAGTGAATAAAACGATCACCTTGTACCATAACGTGAGGCAAAAGTTTGGCATATCTCGTTGTTACTCTGGAGAACACGGAAGACCACCGTGTCGAACCCATCACTCGCAGTCCGATCAGGCCCAGGCACTTCTATAAACATCGTCAGGTCTCTATACCTACGAGGCGAGCTAGTGTCGTGCTCCTTCCTCATCGGTAAAACCAGTTGTCGCAGCAGCCAAACATACAAGGTTGTATCGAAGAAGGAGGAGCCCAAGAATAAGTGAGTGAGAAGAGGTAGTGGAAATCTTCAACATGGATCTTTTCCCAGTGAAGGATTAAGGACAATAAATTACTAATGAAAATCACACATACATTATATTTAGCAAATTTTGTCTAATTTTTCATGCTCTACAATATTATTATACATGTTTTACTGTTAAAATTTACCACACATATAGTGACTAGTAAATTGCGTCCACGACATTAAAATCTTTGCTCCGACGCCCTAGGAGACATAACAATGGAAATTTATACACTATCTCGAACGTTCAGCCTAATGTTTCATGCTATAATACATATCGGAAAAATGAAACAGACACAGTACCTGGTATTGTCGTCATAATATATTAAACCTTTACTGTCTAAATTTGGAGAAGAAAGTAAAAATATTTAAACATTGAATGTCCATTTGCAAGTCAAGAGAAGACTGTTTTTGCAGATTTGCCACTGGAATCTGGAATGACTGTCTCGAGAGTCATTCCAGTGGTAAATTATCAAAAGCTGTCCCCTCATGGTATGCAATTTGACAATGCTCAAGATCACTCTAGGGGCCAGTTTGACCAGTCATGCCATGATGCGGTTAAAATATAATAAGAGATGATGATAGGTCTATATTCATAGCCATCATTGTGATTTATATACTTTCAACCATGACTTCCCAGAATCCCATTTCCAAGGTAACTATAGAGATGAGCTGTTGAATAATTTAAAACTAAATTGACTAGATGTTGTCCGTGCTTATAGCAGCAGCACAGTTAAACTAGTTTCAAAATATTCAACAGATAGACATAGCTACATCGTTAATTACGTGTTTTGACTGTGACGTCAGCCTACATGTGGCATAAGTGATTATGACGTCAACACTTGACTGACAATTTGGATAACTTATAACCTCTTTCCATAAGAGAAGGGGTGCATTGCGATTGGGTCTACATGCTACATAACTACGGCAGGGCAAAGTTAACTATAGGAATGCTCTTTCTTAAATATGTGGTCAATTATTACAAGTGGTCCATGTTGGGTGGACCACACATTACTAAGTGGTATTGGCCATTTAATGATTAAACTTGTTCATGACTATTTCAAAGGTGGGATCCATTTCTAGCTAAGCTCTGTCCGTTCTGTCGATGTGTTGTAATCAATACAGGTAAGGTGTTGAATATCCTGAAACTAATTTGACTGTGTGCTTTTGCTGCCTATGGCCCTAACAGTGCCCAGTCAAATTAATTTCAAAATATTCAACAGAATATTGATTAAAAAGTAAAATCATAAAATTTGTACACTTGACGGACTATTCAATATTCACGATGGAGCTAGAGACGTCATTCACTAAGCATTTTGACTATGATGCCTGTGAAGATTTTATAGGACACAATTGATAATAGTAAAGATGTACAACACCCAGGAACATCAGTTTCAAATTTTCAACAGAATGTTGATTAAATAGTAAGGTCATACAATTCGTACAATGCCCAGTCAAATTAGTATCAAAATAAAAAACATAATGTTGAATATTGTCTGCATGTCCACATGTTGGATTTGTCAATAAAGATTGTTTGCTTGCTTGATTGCTTGCTTGCTTGCTTGGTAGGTAGGCATTGGTAGGTAGGTATGCTTAGTTTTTTAACGCACTGGCAACTGGATGACTTCAATTTCTGTGCTAACCCCGCCTACGGAGTGCACCTGTTAATTTACTTTGTTGATCATCATTTCCCTGCTCAGGGATCGAACCGTCATCCTGCAATTCCGCATAGCATCAGGACATCTATCCACTGGACCACCGCACCAAGACAAGAATCTTGGTTTAGCGAACCAGCTTTCACATGTCGGAAATACTGATACACTGGCGAATTCATATGAGACTATCTTTTGGATGCACACCATATGGTGTATGCTATGCCCTCACGCGGTCTCCATCGCGACGCTGGCAGTAGTTGATTGATTGATTGATTGATTGATTGATTGATTGCTTGATTGATTAAATCCCGGGGATTAAATCGTAAAGACATAAAATTTGTACAATTGATGGCCTATTTAATGTTCCTGATGAAGCTATTTACATCATTCATCACGTATTTTGATTAGGGGTGTGCATTTGGAGCAATACCAGTACACGTGTTCACGTTAGTTTTAACGAATGTGTACACGTGTACACGTATTTAGCCTTCTTCTGCAAAAACGTTGTATTAATTTGATATCTATTTAACCTATTATTAAATGCAGAGGTTGTATTATGGTGGTTTTGGAAATTAAAATAACAATTTATTAACTCCCTCTCCCAACCCACACCCGCATTGTGCCAACAGCGCCCTTAAGCGCCCAAAATTATACTCATTTTGATTTTTAAAATACTAAATATTAAATTTGTGTGCTCCATTAAAGTCTATTTGCAGATCAAGAGAAAATTATTTTGTAACGTCTTCACTGCAAGTTACAGAAAGAGTATTTTGATGTCATTCAAATGGATATATTTTTCATGACCACTAGATGATGTTTAGGTCAGCTTTATCATTAAAATGAAAATGAAAATCATAACTCAGGGTCCATTTGCATGCCGAGAGAAAATTATTTTTAAACATTAGCACTGAAATGACTGTCTCGGCTGATGAGCCACTCATTGCAGTGGTAAATTTACAAAACTTATCTTCGCTTTGTCTGAAAACGGAAATTCATAGAGACAATTTCAGAGGCCACTTTGGCCGGCCTGACCATTATAGGGTTAAGTTGCCACAAGAGGGCTAAAGCTTGTTTAGACTTTTGACAAAAATTCGCATTTGGCCCATGTTCAGGATAGATCAACATCAAGCAATAGTCATTCACCCTTTGATGGTCAAGGTTGGCTAAGAAAAATCGAAATCTGACATTACTGAATGTCTATTTGCGGGCAAAGGTAAAACAACTTTTTGAAAATTTACCACTAGCATGACTGACTCGCTCGGTAAGTCAGTCACTGCAGCAATAAATTGAGCAAAAATAGTCTTCTCTCGACATGCAAATTACACCTTCAATAATGACGTATTCTTCAAGCCCACTATAGAGACCGCTTTTGGCCGGCTTGGCCATTAATGAGTTGACCAAACGCTGGCGGCGATCAGTCCACGGCGCGTTTAGATGCCACACGTCACGGCATTCATAGTGTTAATCTGTGTTGATAACGCTTTAATGCTCAACAGTAATTCACACCTATGTGATCTGACAAGAAGTGTTGGCTATTCAAAGGAATACCTGTGCGGGAATGTCACTGTTAGGTGCGGATAATTGGTTAACTCCGTTGACACTCAAATCTATTTAAGAGAATTTGAATTTTCTCATAAAAATTCCCATGAATTTAATAAAATTTAAAAGACAAAACATGTTTCCTCTTGGTCTGCAAATTAACATTTCTTAAGATCACTGCAGAAGCTGTGTTTTGAGAGGCTTATGCGTTAAAGGGTTACTTGGAAATCATTGACAGATAGAGTGTGACGGTAAATTCGGAGAATTTGTCAAAAAATATAAACATTTTCTTTGAGGACTATCTTATTTACAAATATGTATATTTTTATAAATTTTTCCCATGTAGTTTTGTAACCGCGTATGCCTACACATCACCTGCACGTTACATGTTGAAGATGTCGGGTTGTCTACCCTTGTTGATGACGTATGCTCTACCCCCTTCGATGAAACCGTGTACGAATGGTTGCCGCGACAACCGGTTCCGCCGATGAAGATGGAGCGGGACACTAGCTCGCCTCGTAGGTACAGAGACCTGACGATATTTATATTAGTGCCTGGGCCTGATCTAACTGCGCGTTTTCAGAACGATTGGTTCGACACGGTGGTCTTCCGTTTTCTCCAGAATAACAACAAATATATGACAAACTTTTGCCTTGTATATATCACAAGGTGATCGTTTTACTTGCTAACTTTAACTATACAATAAACCTACAAAGTTGGTAACTTTTACTGTTACCTAGCGATCTATTCACACTGATTAAATATTACAATTCAATGTTTCTTAGGTTTTCCTAACTTTCAACCAGCTCTTGCCTACTTAAAACCATTCAGCAGGAGTTTCACAAGGTGCGAGGCGGACCGAACTCTCGATTAAAAGTTAAAGTCCCCCTTATGTACTATCTCAGTTTCTATGCTCCCTCCATCTTGGTTTCGCACCGCCGGAGGTTGCTCTGATTCTCATTGGATTATGACATCATTTTGACCAATCAAGATCCCGTCCTCTTACCTAGCATCTGCGGTTTGGGCTGGATTACCATGCCATTTCTGACGAATGCCCTGCCAAGAATGACGAATGCTTGTTTGATAACAAGGGTCTGGGCTGGATTATCATGCCATTTCTGACGGATACCCTGCCAAGAATGACGAATGCTTGTTTGATAGCAAGGCTTACTGGTGGATTAGCACGCCTCTACAATTAATATGTTTTTGATAACATCCCTCGATTGTATCCTAGCGCGCCTCTACAATTGATACGTTTTTGATCGTAACTTTCGATTGCGTACCTACCGCCTACAGAACGCTACCCTGTCCATGTCATGTTCATTGCCTATTAGTCAACAACTTATAAATGCTAGAGTTAATCGGCACACGAGTTACCATTCCTCATAGCCGGGTTATTCTCGGCTTATCTGGTCCCACGCTCCGTGAGAACACAGACCGCTACGTAACTAACCAAGTCCGTTTGTCCTATCTAATCTCTTTGATTGATTCCAACCTGGCGCTAACCATACTCGATTCACTATCTGCGAAGCGGTACCTGCGCACTAGCTGGCGCCAGTGCTGATAATATATATCCAAATAATAAGATGCTGGTAATGCATCTAAGTATAGATGATGATCAGTGCTAGTAACGTATCTACACATAGCCGCTGATCGGTACATCTTAATATACATGGTGACATAGTCTATTAGCTCACCTGGTATTCACACCTGAATTTTACTCGGGACTTACTCGTACATATAAGATGTCCAGCGGGGTCATGACTTCCCACAAGACAATCCCATATCTACAATGTGTACACGCGGCCAGTCCTAATTTTGAGTGTGACGTCATCCTAAATATGACGTAAATAATTATGACGTCATATACTTAGGTGACAGATCAGATCCATCCATTATCATAGAAATATCCTATGCCCATTCGCAGACCAAGAGACAGTTGTTTTTGGCACTTTACCAGTGGAATGATAGGCTCAGTTATCGAGCCAGTCATTACAGTGGTAAATTTTCAAAAACGTCTACCTGTTAGATGTAAATGGTAGTTTCTCAAGATTACTACAGAAGCCATTTTGGCCAGTTTGATTGGGATGAGCGTTAAAGTGGAGATTAAAAGATGTACGTGGGTACAGTAGGACAAATCGCAATACCTTTTTATTTCTGATGCAGATGTAGTCAGCAATTAGCTCAGGCCACCAGCGTTAGGTACAACTAGCCCCAATAGTGAGGGTATGCGTTTATTGCGCACGAGAGATCTAGACAATATATCCTAGATCTACGATTCAAATCTAAATAAAGGCGAGCTACCTCGCTCTCGTTAAGATATGGCGTTAGTGGTAGGGCGAGAACGTGAATGACCACACTCCCTTGCGCAAAATGGCATCGCCTATAGGCAATGGACCTTTCCAGTTTTAGCTATGCCCCCGCTCACCTCTAGCTATGCTCCACCGACACTTCACAGTGTTGGGTTCGATCGATCCCCACGAATGCCCTGACTATCAATTTCCTGAAATCTGTACAGGTAAGCCATTGAATATTTTGTAACTAATTTGACTGGATGCTGTTGCTGCCATAGGCAGCAACAGCATCCAGTCAAATTAGTTTCAAAATATTCAACATAATATGTATTAAATAGTAGACATGCAATTCTTACAACACCTCATAGTCCGGCTTCAATGGACCTTTCCAATTTTATCCCTCGATTATTTATTAAACCTGGAGTCATATGAATTTTTCCTCTCGTGTGAAGGGAGTAATTATAATAATAGGAAGAAATGTATATCACTTTCGTCTCTACTCGACGGGAAAAAAGTCTCTGATCAACGTAAAATCTTGGAACTACTTATTCCTGTGGAAGCTCACCTTTTAATTAGGGTGATGCGGTTTTACAGATTGGATGCTTATAAACTTGCCTGTTTTAATTTCAGCCTGGAGCGGCCGGTGGGGTGTGGGAGAGCGCGGTGACGTCAGCGGCAATTTCCCTGACTCACCCCTCCCACCTCCTCCATCACGCCGTGGTAGTTGCACGTTTTGGGCAGCTCTTGTGTTTAAAGCCTTTGATCCAATTTGCTGGAAATAGAAGTGATAGTCACGTGGGTCTTTGTTGTGAAGGCACGTGGTTGATCAGAAATTTAGGCAATATTTATGTAATGGCAGCATGTTGATGCTGATGAATATTCGTCGTTGTTGATGCGAAATATATGTTTTTAACTCTGTTCCTTAGAACAGCGTCCCTATATGCGCGTGATCTTACACATGCGTCTGTGTCTTGTCTATAAGAATGTATTCCAGCCCGTGTTGATCTCGCGCGGGAATATGTACTAAGAGAATATTTGAAATTCTCCTTGATATTATACTGTCAAAGTTTTGATGCCGCTTCATCGGTCCGTGCGCTAATGATCTGTATACACGGTAGATGACAATATAGATGGCTATAATTATTGTTTGGTATAAACGGTGTAAAACAGGTCCATTACTTGCGGAAATTAAGTATACTATCTCCGCCAAGCTGGACTGTGTTTTCCGGTTGGGTGGGCTGCCAAGCATCCTCCTCTGTGGGTAGTACAAGTTCCATCCCTACCCAGACCAAACTTAATTTATTATAATACAGCTCGGAAAATGTGTGTCACAGTTTACAATAACAATGCTGTCGTATGGAGATTGTGAATGCGGTCATCCTGAGTGTCTATGTTTCTGTGGTGTTGGTGATTTACATTGATAAGCATAGCTGGTTATCTGCGAATGATCTTGCGCTGTTGTGAAGGGTGAGGTTTTTATTACTTCATGGGAGGGGGAAGGAAGTAAGTGAAGTGTGGTGTCAACTTTATCGGACATGATGTATTTCACTCTGTAATGGCCGAGCCCATGGGCGGGGCAGAGTTACTTTAGAGCACAGATGACGAAGAAGGGTGCTGACGTAACTTGCATCAATCCATTATCGAATTCAGCTTTTCGGTAGCAAATTCCTACTCGTGACGGATGACAGACTGCAGGCATCTTGCTCTCTTAATAATATTGACTGTTATTACGTGTGAATGAAGTATTGTTTTTAGCTATGTGGAGAGAAGAGGGTGTGTGTGTGTGTGTGTGGGGGGGGGGGGTGTGTGTAATAAGTGAAGTGTCCCATGTTCCACTCTGAGCACCGCAATTGGGGAACACCAGAGATGGCTGAGTTGTATGTGTCACAGTGGTAGCTACTTCGGGTTCATCCTCGAGCCCAATTCTGCTCAAGGCGTCAGCATTTCCATGCAGTTTGCCAGGTCAATGAACCACATTGAAGTTAAAAGCCTGCAGGGATTTGTCATGTTTGGACGTCCCATCAGCACATTGATCTGATCCGACCCTGGGAAACTATCATAGGCTTCCGAGCGGTGATGGTTAAAGTGCTGATTTACATACATCTCCCCCGTATCCTCGGATACTTGTTAGCTAGATAACCCCACCAATGAAGGAAAGCACTGCGAAAACATATAGTTATAAATGTGAGTTTGATAAGTTTATTTACCGGCCCGCAGTGCATATCTGGGCACATTGGAACTTAATCCTAATGGCAGGTAAAAGTTAGATCCATAGGAAGCAGTGACGGACTAGATGCGCATCTCCATCCAACTCGTCGGAGTGTCCGGGAAAGATCTTGGAATCCACCACGCCCTCACGGGAAGGACGCTCGCGATGGATATTCACCTCTCTAGCCCCGCCTTAATGATATGTCAGTGATCAAACTTGCTGATGTGAAATGTAGCCATTGTCCAGGTGATGGTTTATGTGGTCGCAGAGCCAGGTAGCCAGATTTTCATCAAATTCGGATGCGTTGCGATGTAACATGTACGCATGCTGTCGTTGGAGGTAGATGCTCTTTCAAAGCGACCTACGGGAAGCTAAGCGTCTGCGCCCATTGGACAGCTGTATCTAATGATAGGTAGGAATCCCCTACCACTTGCTTCCAAATCTAGTTTTCGTTTCTAACAACTAATCGGTAGGTTAGACTGTAGCAGAAGGCCTGCATGAATCTACCAATACAGCATCTTGGAATTACATAAGACAGTGACGTGGGAATTCTTCAGAAATCGCTCGTTCCGCCTTCACTAGGATTTTTCAGCACTTAGCATTTTCTGGCCACCAGCTCTAGAAGTCATTTTTTTTACACCGTGGAGAGACATCATACATGATCCGCAAGCCCGAGATCTGCAGCTAACCAGCCATCCTGGTCGTCGCGCACTTGCGGTGTGATGGGCGGATATTTATCGGCGGACCAGCACATACCCCTGCGAGCTACAAGTGGCGCCCGATGTGGGGTGCAAAGGAGAAGCGAACCCATGCCTACACTCACCAACCGTGAGTTGCAGTCTGCTTCATCCAACAGTCAGTATTCCCTAGATTTAGAGGTAGCATCATATGATGGATGTACTGCTCACGTGCTCACCGACAATGTCACAAATATTAACGGTGCGGAATGACCAGCACCGCCTCAACACAAGTTCTCACTGATCAGTGAGGGGACATTCCGCAATGCCTTGCAGGTGAGAACTCAATACATCACCTTATCGGATCTCCGCAATAGGCTACTACCATCTACGCTGGATCATGGATGACCACGTCAAAGATCCCTACGGGGCAACTACTGCCTTCACGACCACTATGTTCACCTACGTCATCAATGAGTGATCAGTGTACTATATCCTGTATCACCTCCTTTTCGCGCATCATCTCCTTATTATTCACCAGGACTACGCTGCGAACCGGAGGATACGGCTCCATCATTCCAGCAACACATCAGACAACGTACACACCACGCACATCATTCACGTCAGTCACCTGCACCACCTTCGTACGAGGAATAGGTCTCACAGCATCAGGAGCGTCCACGTCATCTCCACAACACACCTCCACCAGTCTATAAACCTTCACTTGTCTATGGATCTGCATCAGGGCGGTATTCGGCAGAACCAACATACTGTGTAGCACATCATCACAGAGAATTGCCTTCAGAATGCGTCAGCATCGTCAGGGACATCGACGAGCAACACGACTACCACCACCGCCGCCACCGCCACCACCGCTTACACTCTGACCCACATCCGCATTATCATCAGTTTCACCAGCACCACCACCAGGTTTTGTACCAATTACTTCTCCATGAGAACATGGTCGGATCATTCTCCCCCACCCCCCGAATTTAGCGGGGAGACTGATTGGGCTAATTACAAAGTTCAATTCGAAATCATAAGTAGGACAAACCGGTGGAGTAATCAACAGATGGGAGAGTATTTATCCGTAAAGTTGTGCGGAAAAGCTTTACAAGTTCTGGCAGACTTAGGCACAGACTACACACCATCTTACACTGAAATGGAGAATGCGTTGTTGGAAAGATTCAGCAACACCGCCTTCAGAGAAACAAATTGGCTTCAACTGAAGACTCTACGTCGATGCTCGGAGGAAACATTGCCGGAATTAGCGGGTTGCACCTGTCTTGTTACCCACGCATACCCCAGCACAAATATCGAAGGCGTAACACATCTACATCTCGACACTTTCATAGACGCGTTAAGTGGAGAGCCTGCCCTCAAAGAAAAACTGTTTCTCATGGAGCACGGCAGCCTTCAACAGGTACCGCAGTTTGTATCAAGAACTTCTTAGAGCGGGAGAAAAATAATCGCTGCCAACTGCATCCAATTAATGAAATGAATGATGTTAATGTCACAACTACCACCGAATCAACTACTACATCTGCAAGCACCACCAACAATGAACAACACACAATCAGAAAACCCCTGGTCAAAATCACACGTCTAGAGGGAGAGGGCGTGGCCAATCCCATCGTGGAGGCCACAACAATGCAGGAACCAGCACAACAATAGTAGAAACACAATCCACCACTACACCGCAAACAGCCACAGCATCAGCACCACCACTAAACACATGCTTTGGATGTGGTCATCTGGGCCATTGGAGGGAACGATGTCCAACCTGTCCTCCATCTACAACCCCAACCGCTGACCAATGAACCCCGCAGCCAGAGAATCCATCAAACTAGCATGGGCACCCATTACAGAGTCACTTCGGTGCCCGTCCCTACAACCCAGCTCAACTGTGGCCTCTGAACAACTATGTCAGGTGGCCACACCTACTCATCAACATATTCCTACAACATCATACATTCACCCGCACCCGGCTTCTTTTATGACAGTACCTACGATGAACACTGCATCCGCAGCACTGCCATCTTCCCCCTGTGGAAAAGGTAACCCAACACTTTCCGCATCTACGCAACCTTCTCTTCTTTCCTATGTAAAACGGCAGTGGTAGGTTGTAGCACCTCCGCTGAAACAACGTTTTTGCAAGCACCACGTCCCACCGCCAAGGCACTTAACATCCAATGTCCTTTGGTGGTTTGCAACTCACAGCCTCTTACAGCCACATCACCAACATGCACCATCAGCAGTGACTCCGAGGAAAGCACCTATTCAACATCATGGATCCGCAAGAGGAAACATCGGACAAAGAAAAGGAATGTTCCACAATGCCGTTACTACTTCTGCGCTTCAACTAAGCATCCCATCTCGGGTCGACCCTTTCCATACTCAGCCACCTACTGCACTCAAGGAAGCTATCCGAAAAGAAGCCGACTATATACAGAATGATACCGCACCACCATCACTGCCTCAAACTGTATCATTGGAGACTCTTCTGCAGGCTCACTGTAAAGTGATATCTAAATGTGCCTGTCTGTTTAGCGGAATTTCCACCAGTGCCACTGTGGACACTGGAGCTTCCATCACCATCTTTAACAAGCGCTTATATGAGAGCATCCCACCTTATAAGAAGTCACCCCTTAGGCCTACAAACATCTTTTTACAAACAGCTACGGGAGCAGATGTACCTGTGGTTGGCGTAGTAAACCTCGTAATACAGATAGAGAGATGCAATTCATACAGTGAGTTGTTATCGCCTCCATCCAAAACGATGCCCTGCCTGATTCTGATTTCCTCAGTGCCATTGAACCCGTCATACATTGTAAACAACAGGAACTAGACATACACGGCTGATGGGTACCCCTCAGACCCGAGTCGTCATTATATGATGCATGTGTGGTGATATTAGCAACCACCGCCACAGTTGGGCCGGGACAGGAAAGGATCTTGTGGGCCACTGCACCACAATTAGGAAACAACACTCACACAGCCATGCTGGAACCCTACCCTGAATACATGCTCGCCTCACAACGCACCAGTCTCTGCATCATCGTGGACACCACCAACAAGGATAACATCCCATTCAGAGTATTCAATGGCACTGCGGACCAAATAACACTCGAACCAGGAGTCCGTTGTGGCCATCTGGTGGATGTGATATCACTGGAAACAGCCCAACCGCAAACACAACAACAACAACAACGTCTGATGATTTACCCGAACATCTACATGTCCTATATTTGCATACCACAGTTGGATTGATGCAATCCCAAAAATTACATATAAGGAGATTACTTCACAAATATCATGATAGTTTCTCATCAGGAGACATGGACCTTGGAGAAACTCATCTAGTACGACACTCCATCGAGACCGAAACAACTGACCCATATGTCAACCCATTAGATGTCTCCCGATTCATAAGGAAGCAGAGGCACACCAACAGGTAGAGGACATGTTGCGGACCAGAATAATTGAGCCATCAGCATCCCCCTGGGCCAGTCCCATTGTACTAGCAGGCAAAAAGGATGGATCTTTGCGGTTTTGTATAGGCTACCGCTGCCTTAATGATCTTAGCATAAAAGATGCTTATCCCTTAACACAGATTGATCAGGCCTTAGATTCCTTGTCCGGATCCAAGTGGTTTTGTACCCTTTATTTAGCTAGTGGGTACTGGCAGGTAGCCATGGAAGAGGCTGACATGGAGAAGAGCGCATTCGTATGCCAAGCTGGTCTTTTTCAGTTCTGCAAAATGCCCTATGGCTTGTGCCACTCTCCTGGAACTTTCGAGCGTCTCATTGAGCAGGTATTAACTACCCTGCAATGGGAAATCTGTCTGTGTTACATTGACGACGTAATCGTCTTTGATCCAACGTTTGCACAAACTTTTTTCAGTTTAGACACCATGCTATCAAGATTCCACACAGCTAACTTGAAGCTCAAACCCAAGAAATGCCATCTGTTCAGACAGAGCGTCGAGTTCCTGGGACACATCATATCTGGTGATGGAGCGGCCATGCAACCATCAAAAACAAAAGCATGGCGGAGTGGCAGACCCCTGAGTCTGTCACAGAAATTAGGAGCTTCCTTGGTCTCTGTCAATACTAATATCGATATATCCGTCATTTCAGTGAGATTGCATCACCTCTCTTCAAGATCACCGAAAAGGATCGACCCTTCGAGTGGACGAGTGAGTGTGAAGATTCCTTCAGGGCATTGAAGGAACCCTTGATGGCTGCTCCTATTCTCGCTCATCCTAACCCGAACCCCAATTTCATCCCGGACACTGATGCGTCTGCTTACGCTATTGGCGCAGTTCTAACTCATGTCACAGAGGATGGAATGGAAAAGGTACTGGGTTATGGTTCATGTACTCCAAATAAAACAGAGAAACGTTACGTGACCACCAAGCGGGAAGTACTGGCAGCGGTCTACTTTGTCAAGTATTATAAACACTTTCTGTACGGTTGCCCATTTACTCTCCATATGGATCACACTTCCCTACGCTGGCTCCGCAACCTTAAAAAATCTGGAGGGCCAGGTAGCGAGGTGGCAGGGATTTTTAACTTCAATGTGGTTCATAGACAGTTTACCTGCAATAATACTATCATAACAGACAAAAATTATATAGCAGATAAATTCAATGAGTATTTCATTAACATTGGACCTAAATTGTCAGAAAAAATCCAAGCTAGTTCAGAAATTCATATACAGGACTATCTGACAGGAAGCTACCAAAACTCAATGTTCCTATCCCAACAGACAGAGAAGAAATCTATAAAATTCTGATGCAAATTAACCCAACTAAAAGTGCAGGTATTGATAATTTAAATGGAAAATCTTTACTAACCCCACTAAATCACATCTGCAATCTCTCACTCTCCCAGGGTGTATTCCCATCTGGTTTAAAAATAGCATGTGTATCACCTATTTATAAAGCTAAAGATCCATCTGACTTTACTAACTATAGACCCGTCTCAGTACTCCCGCTTTTCTCAAAACTTCTGCAAAGGTTATACTATAATAGAATCTTTAACTACTTAAACAAAAATTCAATCATCTACCAATCTCAGTATGGTTTCAGAGAAAAACACTCCACCATGCTTGCCATTGTGGACATGATAGAGAAAATCTCTAAGTCGCTAGAAAAAAAGAACATACACTAGGTATATTCCTGGATCTTTCCAAAGCATTTGACACCATTGACTATGCAATATTATTTTTAAAAACTATCACATTATGGCATAAGAGGTATCACTTTGGATTGGATTCAGAATTACTTGCACACAATGTGTGCAATTTAATGGATGTATCTCAGGAAATAAAAAATTAGTCTGCGGTGTCCCTCAAGGTTCAATTCTTGGACCCCTGCTGTTCTTATTATACATGAATGATCTACCTAATGCCAGTAACCTACTATCACTAATTTTATTCGCGGATGATACCAATGTTTTGGCCACCATAAAGATATAGACACTCTATACAAAATTACAAACAGTGAAATGGAAAAAATTATAAATTAGTTTAAAGCTAATAAATTATCCGTGAATGTCAGCAAAACCAATTTTCTATTATTTACAAGATATAATCAAGTAAACGAAGGGCTTGCGCTCCCAAAACTCTACATAGATAATCAAGAAATACAGGAAACTGAGTATGTTAAATTCCTAGGAGTCAATTTGGATAAACAACTAAGCTGGGAGAAGCATATAGAGACAATCATATCCAAGGTGGCGAGGAATATTGGTATCACGCGCAGACTCAAATCATATCTCCCACCTGATATTCTAAAAACTCTATATAGCACATTAATACTTCCACACATCACATACTGCAATACTATCTGGAGCAACACACATCAAACTAAATTTAAAAAAATTAAAATCACTACAAAAGCAATCTGTTAAACTATTCTCACAAGCAGCAAAGGGCCAAGATACCTTTAAATCAAACATAATTCTAAAACTTCAAGACATTGGAAAGGTCCAATTATTTACTATTTTAAGAGATTACCACAATGGCAACTTACCCACATCATTATCCAATATTTTTACACCCAATACAGACATACATACTCACAACACATGAACAAGTTCTAACTTACATGTCGCATATCACCGAACAGAGGCAGCTACATGCACACCATCCCATCAAGCAATACAATTATGGAATAACACAGATGCAGACACATGTGCGCAAATTATTACAACAAAGTCCTTCAAAAAGTACATAAAAAACAAAATTATTGAGAGCTACTAGAAGCCAGATTACTAAAACATACACCAGAAACCCTTAATGACAAAAAAAGGAGTAATTTCCTATAATGTAATGAATGTTCTGTTGGGTAGTCAGGGACAAATTTGAATTGCCACTGTTGCTTCCTGTGACAGTAACAGACCACAATTGAATCGGTTGCAAAATACTCAATGACTTCACTGTTCACTGTGCACCTGACTGAAATTAAGATATTGAAATCTTAAGGGTTAGGGGTTTAACCACCACCATGCCAGCCATGTTCCAAGACAGCGGAACCTGTCTGTAGCGGCCCCTCGCTTTCTGTATCCAGGAGGTGATGGTCCTTTAAAGCAGATGGACATAAGAACCCAGGTCCTGAAAAGTCGCTGCTCTGTTGTATTACAAGCCACTACCTATATTCCTAAATGTATGAAATAACCAATTTTTAGTGCCATATTATTTATTTTTTAATGTCGTATAAATGTGGTCTCTGTAGACAGGTTCTTCCGCTGTAGCGCACCCGGCAATAATAATAATAATAATAATAATAATAATAATAATAATAATAATAATAATAATAAAAATAGTACTATTGGTGGTGACAGCAATAATTACACATGATAATAACAATCATTATAATGATAAAACTGATGATGATGATGATGATGATGATGATGATTATAATAATAACAATAATACATGTAAATAATAGTAATGGTATTCATAATATTTGTGTTGCTATTGCTAGTAATAATAATAATAATAATAATAATAATAATAATAATAATAATAATAATAATCGTAATTTCACTGAATAGTAATAATACTCCGCAAGATGGTCACTCCACTCCCTCCACCGCCCCTCTCCCCTCACCTCCCCAACCCCCCCTTTATGTAAAACGTTATGTCATAAGTCATGTCTCCACACGTAATTTGTTTAAATGTATTGTATCGTACTCTATGTCTTTTGTAATATAAAATATCCATGTAAATGTATATAAATGTTATATGCATAAACATAATATTACAAATTTATGTTATATGTCAAGGATCCACCGCGTCATAGGCCTTGCCTTTGGTGGATGCCTGTATTGAATTGTTGAACTATTTACCGATATGGAAATAAAGAATCTTGAATCTTGAATCTTAAATCTTGACCTGGCAAACTGCATGGAAATGACAACGCATCGAGCAGAATCAGGCTTGAGAATGAACCCAACGTAGCCACCACTGTGACACATACAACACAGCCATCTCCGGTGTTCCCCGAATTGCGGAGCACAGAGTGGAACATGGAGAAAGTCGCTCACGAACAAGCAACAGACACCCATACACGAAATATATGTGTGGATCCAGGAGGGGGTATGCTCTCTCCAGGAATCTGTTACACCACTACCCGCAACAGCCAAGTACTACTATCAGCAGTTCGAGGAATACCACATACAACAAGGCATTCTCTACATTAATAACGGTCTGGTGATTCCGGAATGTTATCGTGAAATGATATTACAACAATTGCACAATAATGCCGCTCATCTAGCTGTTGAGCGGACATTAACTAGAATAAAGCAGAGATTCCACTGGATGGGAATTCGTGATAGTGTAAAGGCATGGGTCGCCAAATGTGTCCCATGTCAAAGACGCGCTGTTGGCCAGCACCATTCCGCACCCTTACAAGGAAAAATTGTTGGTGCACCGTGGGAGTGAGTGGCTATTGATGTGCTCGGACCCTTGAATACGACATCCTCATATTACAAGATTATTTTATGAAGTGGGTGGAAACATTCGCTCTGCCGGACCAAGAAGCATCCACAATAGCGGAGGTCTTGGCAAGCAATGTGTTCTGCCGGTTTGGAATGCCTTATGAGCTGCACTCCGATCAAAAAAGGAATTTTGAGAGCCGGCTGATCTCCAAGCTCTGCAAATTGCTCCATATCATCAAAACCAGAACTACACCATATCATCCCCGCAGTAACAGTATGGTCGAAAGATTCAACCATACACTGGCGGAGATGTTGACGAAGACAAAATGTTTGATTGTCGAGATTGGGATCTACGACTCCCATATGTGCTCATGGCATACCACACTTCAGTACATTCCAGTACAGGTTATATCCCTGCACGGTTAATGTTAGGCCATGAATTAGCCTTACCACTGGATCTGGCCATGCCCAGGATTCCGGGGGTGAAAAATTCACCATCTCTCTACGTAGAACTCATGCAGCAATGGATAGAACAGACCCATGAGCTAGTGAGATCATCTTTATCCACTGCACACCGACGTCAGAAAACATGGCACGACTGGAGAGTGCATGGCAATCCATATGAAGTGGGAAGAATGGTTTGTGTACACGATTCGTGATGATCTGCAAACGTGCCGAGTAAACTGAGTTACCAGTGGAAAGGCCCATATCTGGTAGTAGGTATGACATCAGACGTGACCTACCATATCCACGTTTTGGATGGCCTGACCTCAGTCATCCACTTCGATCGACTTAAACCTTGTCTCAGCGACGACCCCGTACCAGAGCTTGGACTGGGCATTCCACATGGCACTCGTACCCAAACGGATGTCTCTACGGAGACGAGTATTCCCGACGTTAGTTTAAAGCACCGTGGTGCCAGTTTGACCCTTCTCCTACCAAGCCAGGAATCCAGTAAACAAACAACTAACGCTGAGGACGATGATGAGATACATACTCGCCCTCTCCCTCCTCAGTGCAGGTATACTCGATCTGGGAAGTCGTATCTGAAGACTTTCTCGTTTGTGTTGTCCAAGGAGAAAGATGGAAAAGTTGTTCCGCCGACCTCTTCCCATTCCCACCCACTTCATTTTATACCCCCCTTTATAGAGTTACCACAAGCGGAAGCTGAGGTCGCCCCAGGCCATGCTTCTTGTGGGGTGGAACATGTAGTGAATAGCATGGAAGTGCATAGGCCGGATGAGGCCTTTGCTTGCTTTAGAGAACAGCAAAACCGTATAACTCGGTGTACCCGACCATGCCCCAAAATCGCACAACCATGCCCCACCAAAGGTGCCCCCCCCCCATCCGCATGCACCACCACTGCCCCATCTCCAACGCGCGTCTCTTCTCGATGCACAAAGTTCTGACATCATACGTCCTGTCCACTTCACACTCCACTCATCATCTGTAGACCGTCACTGTTCAGATATGAGAGAGTCAGCTTTTACAGAGGAGGTGGCATCTCGCACCGCAGCAAACAACCCCCCTACCCCCCCCCCCCCACCCCCACAGGCGGTGGGCAAGGAGGCAACCTGTTCAGCAGACTCTCGGCTCCAATTTTCCCGGTGCTTAAAAATTATGACAGAGTACCAACCCTCGTGTAATGGGAGATGACCACTCTGCCTCTCCTAGGGCAACCCTCACAAAAACTGCCCGCCAACGCCCACCGTGAGCAGTCAGTTCATCACACCGGACACAGAAATCCAAGAGCACACAGAACACACTCGCCCGCAAGGCTGGATACGTCAATTCACTGTTGCGCGAATACTACATACATATTCGGTTATAGAGAGGATATAATGGAGACAATCAACACCAGCAACAAAAAGATATAGCAAGCACCTGCACCTAACGTTTTAAATCAAAAAAGTTAGAGACACAAATTTCCACAACATTCCCTCCCGCACCGATGCTGGAATTATATCACTTCCCGCGATCCCAACTTTTGGCAACTGCAACAGACTCAGCATTCACCAGCGTGGAAACCTGGATATGCCCAATTCGCAATACACCAGCGTCACACAGCAGCCCAAACTTCCCTACAGAAGTACATGACCACTATCAACCCCAGTCAACATTTTACACAATCACCTTCTTATCCGGTTTGCGGAAAACTGATCATACAAGAAAGGAGCCCACCACAGCCATCTACAGTACGCGCTATGGGGGAACCTGCCACCTTCCACCAACCACCACACACACACACACACACGGAACCGTCGTACGGAAATAGCTAAAAACACAATAATTCATTCACACACAGTAAGTCAATAGGATTAAGAGAGCAAGATGCCCACAGTCTGTCATCCATCACGAGTAGGAATTTGCTACCGAAAAGTTGAATTCGATAATGGATTGATGCGAGTTACGTCAGCACCCTTCTTCGTCATCCACGCTCTAAAGTAACTCTGTCCCACCCATGGGCTTGGCCATTACAGAGTGAAATACATCATGTCCGAAAAAGTTGACACCACACTTCACTTACTTCTCCCCCTCCCCCACCCGAAGTAAAAAAAATGGCACCCTTCGCAACAGCGCAAGATTCATCAGCAGATAACCAGCCACGCGTATCAATGAAAATCACCAACACGACACAAACATAGACACTCAGGATGATTGCATTCACAATCTCCATACGATGGCATTGTTATTGTAAACTGTGACACGCATTTTCCGAGCTATATTATGATAAATTAGGTTTGGTATAGGTAGGGATGGGACTTGTCCTACCCACAGAGGAGGATGCTTAGCAGTCCACCCACCCGGAAAACACAGTCCATCTTGGCTGTGTTAGTATACTTAATTTCCGCAAGTAATGGATCTGTTTATACCAAACAATAATTATAGACAGCTATATTGTCCTAATTTTGATTAAGAACACCATCGTTCCTACCGTGTATAAAGATCATTAGCGCACAGGCTGATGATGTGGCATCAAAACTTCGACAGTATAATCTCAAGGATAATTTCAAATATTCTCTTACCTACATATTCCGGCACAAGATCGAGATGGGCTGGAATACATTCTTACAGACAAGACACAGACGCATGTATAAGATCACGCGCATATAGGGACGCTGTTCTAAGGAACAAAGTAAAAAACATATATTTCCGTCTTACGCATCAACAACGAACATCTATCAGCATCAACACTCGGCCATTACATAAATAGTGCCTAAGTTTCTGATCAAACACGTGCTTTCACAACAAAGAACCACGTGACTATCACTTCTATTTCCAGTAAATTGGATCAAAGGCTTCAAACACAAGAGCCGCCCAAAACGCTCAACTACCATGGCGTGATGGAGGAGGTGAGAGGGGTGAGTCGGGGCAATTGCCGCTGACGTCACCACGCTCTTCTACACCCCATCGGGCCCTCCAGCCTGAAATTAAAACAGGCAAGTGTATAAGCATCCAATCTGTAAAACCGCATCACCCTAATTAAAAGGTGAGCTTCCTCAGGAATAAGTAGTTCCGAGATTTTACATTGATCAGAGACTTGTTTTCCCGTCGAGTAAAGACGAAAGTGATAAACATTTCTTCCTATAATTATAATTACTCCCTTTACATGGGAGGAAAGATTCATATGACTCCAGTTTAATAAATCAAAACTTTCCTTATAGGGCGTGGCCGAATCTCCCTGGAACTTTTGGGTGTGGTCATCCGCCCTCCTGTGATGTCACCAAAAAGTATAAAAGGAGGAGATCGCACACTGAAACTTCGTCTTCCCATCAAAAATCGACAAAAGGGGAGAACAAGCATTAGGCTAGTTTCGTGTCGCAAACCAAATTTTGCTGTTTTTCTTATTATTAATTTATCACTTCTATTATATATTACCTGACCAGGAAAGTTATGAAGAGCTAGGAAAAATTAGATTAGGTTAGGCAGTCTGAACCACCATTAATATGCGGAAATAAGATGTCACTTGCTGAGGACCTCGCCTTGTCCGACAGTTTGGAAGAGTAGATGCCATCCAGAAAGAAATATTCGTGTTCAGCATTTCAGCTTAATGGAGAGCCATGTAGGCGCGCCTTCTCCCATAATTCGGACTTAACGCTGCATGGTAATCATGATCATCTTATGCAGAGAGCTTTTTGTACGGACTGCAAATGCCTTTATACCGCTACCCATTATGGTGTGAACCACGCGGTGACGGATACACATTCTGTGCTTGTAGCTACATTACAGTCTGGTGAACAAAGTGAAAACATTGAAGTGCTAGCCGCTCGTTTTGAAACTAGGCTTCCTATTAATGTGCTTCCTACAAAGTAGATGGCCAAAACAAAATGTACGAAACGGCGACAATCAAATTTCCCACACTATCGACCAGCAACAGTAACCACCACATCCGCAACACAGCATGCCTTGAGCCACTATGCCACCATCGCCACCATCACGACGGAACCAGCAGCATCATCGGTACCAGCAACAACTGCAGTGACGGTACCAGCACCACCTGCAGTTTTCACTTCCGCAGCAACGCCACCGTCTGCATCATGCACGACATCAGCATCCGCATCTGTAATCGGCCGCCCCATTTCAGTAGTTATTACGACGTCCGTGCCAGAACCCGTGTTGCAGGACATTTCGGATAGATCTACGTTTCCTTGTAGCCTTATCATTGACGAGGAGATTAGCCTTATGGAAGCAATCCTGACCACCGCATCATGAACCAACATCACCGCACACCCGCGCAGCATCAGCACACCATCAGATCCAGCCATACAGAAGACAACAGAATGGCCCTACGCCGGGAAGAAACGTATAGCACATTCCCAAGAAATCCGTGCTATGCGAAGGACGCCCGCGAATAAACTTCTGAAGTCCATGAAGATCCGGAAGCCAGCAACGCATCTGCACCAGCATCCACAAAGACATCACCGTTCCATCGACCGATCATCTGTCCCACAGCACTCAGCCCACCAGCAGCATGAACCACACCGACCACATCAACTACGACAGTGATTTCAGCAGTCACCTCACCACCGTCACTTCGCACGTCACCAGTCATCATTTCCGGCACCACCAGCGCATCTATGGACACATCAGCACCGTCTTCCAGCTATAGCCTTCAAGAGATGAGCCTGTATAGTATTGATATTTTGGCAGCATCCGTCCTGTACAGGTCGCGGTAACCAGATCCGCTGGGGAAACTTCACCGCAGATGTTTGTGAACACTATTGCCGAGGTTGCAGCCGAGGTTGCAGCAGGATTTATCAATAGTTATGCGAAACACAGAACTTATTATGTTTATTTTAGATATATTTTTCTTATTTATTATATATGTTTTTAAAAATCGAAAGCCAGTCCCTAGGCTGACTACAGTCATCCTACACTGATGCGCAATATTCTTGCATACCTGTGTCTCACCATAAAATAATCGCTGTAGATTCCTGTGTTGTAAACATATCGTGTCCGACGTAAGTACACAACACACTGTGGCGAATATGTTATAATCCCATCATGCAGTCTCAGTTACGCTTGGGCTGCCTGATGAACTAGTCTTTTTACTTTATTATTATATATTATTTTTCTTACTATTTTAAAACCCTGCGTCAGTATGAAGGGGTGGATTTGCGGCAGCGAAAGCTGCTTGTGCGGAATCCGCACTGTATGCATCCGCTCATATAATCAGGATGCATACCACTAATATATATATACATAACTATGTGCATCCCTTTATTTACCCGGGATGCACCATGTAATTAAACCAATCTGTGATAATCTGTCCGGTATAGTTAAATAATTATACAACCTGTACACATCCTACTGTATTGTGATTGTGGTACGTTGGAGCTTGGGTGTTCTCTGCGGAAAAATAATTATCTGCACCAAAGAGAACACCCATGCGAGCTATTGTTTAGGAATCAATGTCTAGATAATTAATAAAGCACGCTCCAAGAAATAAACACAAAACAAAAAAAGAAAAGGCCTGGAAAATAATTCCAGGTCAAAATTTAAAATCAATGTTATGCCTCCCTACCAAACTCATTCGCACCCTATGTGCTCTGTCTTGTGAACACGCGTCTTTTGCGTCACTCTCCTCTGGGCTGTGCGCCTATTCGGGAAGTCTATAATTCCCACTTAGCACACTCCCATGCGTTCGATCCGCCATGTATGATCGTTTGCCATGGGTGTCAACCTAGGAGGGGGTGGTGTAACACAGACCGACCGGGTACTGGCCGTCTCAGCAAAGCTGGGTATGGAATGGCCACTCCGGGTTCGCTCCAAGCACAACCGTGGGTAGGATAGTACGCATACATAAGCCCTATGAGAGAGGTTTCTCCTAAAAAATCGGCTAAGTCCGCTAAAACGCATGGTGCACATGCACGCGCGTCAGAGCTTCCCTGACAACACGTCTCGGAATTGGAGTGCATGCCTATAGTGTACCCAGTAGGTACTCTTAAATATTTATAAGTTATCCGTTCTCGTTGTTCTTGGTGCCGATTAAGACCAGAATTAAACGAGCTTTCCAAAACTGTAAACCATTTTAAAATTGGTCCATAAATGGCTGATTTATCGTCGAAGCTCCTCGCTAAATTATACTTAGAATATTGCTATAACGTCGTAATCGTGTGTGTATATTAAACTAAATACAGAATGTGTACGCGTGGTCGATACGTCACTAGCTTAACAGTACGCTGATTGGCTGGCGCTCGGCCGATGATTGGTTGAGGTGCCCAGCTCTGACGTCACAGCAAGTATAAAAGGGGTGAAAAATCGAGGATCAGGAGCATCGCCGGCATGGAAGCAGGACCCGTGCAGGAAGACTGGACCAGTCCATCTTTGGATAATAGTTAGTTTAGATAACCTCGCCAAAGTAGGAAGCAGTGCGAAAATATAATTGCTGGCCTGCAGTGCCTAACCTTAAAGACAGGTAAAATGTTAGTCCCCGAGTGCGGATCTCACATAATGGGTGGGATGGCTGGGGTGGGGCGGTGGTGGGGGGGGGGGGGGGGGGGGTCTTGGGATTCGGCGGCATCAAACCATCAAATTCGACTACACACTAAAAGGAACCAGTCTAAGTTTTGTTTCATCAGTAAAGTACTTGGCTGTCCACATCACCAATGACCTGACCTGGAACAAACACATCACTGAGATCTGCAGCAAATCTTACATAATCGTAGGACTATTGTGGAGAAAGTTATCATTCTATTCCCAATAAATCAGACGTCAAGCATACATGGGACTGATTAGACCAGTTCTAGAATATCCAAGTACAGTTTGGGACCCTCATCGGGTAACCCTTCAGGACAAACTAGAAAATGTGTAAAAACATGCAGCAAGATTTATCACCTCAAACTATTGCTACGAACCAGGCAGTAGGGATGATTACTGTATTCTGCGGCTGTAGTAGTAGAAACATCCTACAGATGCAATCAGTCCTTCTTCACTTTTGCCCGCTGTGTCTTATCCTCCGCCGAAATCCTTAGCTTCGTTAGGTCCATTCTTGACTTGAGTGTGCTGAGTTCTGATTTCTTGAGGTCACCTCATAGTACTCTTAGCAGATTAAATACAATGACGTCCTCTCCTGGATTTATATTTGCTGTCTCCGAGTAGGACAAATTCCAAGGCTGTCTGTGCTGGTGTCTTTTCTGACATCCTTAGCACATGCCCAAACATGGACCATCTTTGCTGGGCGACATTTAAGGCAGTGGCGACGCATTACACATTTAGTATAGTGCATCATTGGAAATTATGCTGCCTAGCCATCAGTGTCTAGTGATGGTGCATAGGTGTTTGCGGTGGCAGGCATCGAGTTTGTCTAGAGCTGCCTTTCGAGCTGCCCAGCTGTTGCAGTTATACAGCATCAAGCATATGTAGGTTGCATTGTATAAACTTAAGCCTTTTTATCAATGGCATCTTTGATATACGAATCCATACGTTCCAGAAGGGCTGGAAAGCTATGTTCCCCATGACACAGCGTGCAGCAATGTCAGCAGTACTGCAAAGCAGTGAGCCCAGGATTTTACTTTTCCTCCATGGTTCGCCACCATGAAGTGGATCATCATTTTCTTTAGTTTCATGCTTTGTAGATAGGTATATGTGGGTGAACTCTGTTTTGGATTCGTTCATAAAGAGATTCTCAATTTTTAGTTTGCTTGCAGCTATTGGAAGAAGTTCGTCAAAGAGCTTCATTTCCTCGTCTATGAAGTCCACATCGTTGGCATATTCCATCTCTAGAAGCATACCCAGTTTTGATACATTTTTGTCTGGTCTTGTGGAACTTTCCCGCATGGATTTAACTGTAGCAGCAAGCTAATAGGGGAAAAGCACTGGAGATAGACCATCTCTCTGTGGGGAGCCAATTGATGTCTCAATCTCTACAGACTTCGCTGACTTGACTCGTACTCTCAGCTTGGTGTCTGCAAGCAGTGGTCTCACTAGTCGTAGCTCTTCTTCATTGCAACTGGCCTGACATAATACATCTAGGATCTTTGAACATCTAAGTGTGTCAAAGGCGCATGGCATGTCAATGCCCATTTTGTGGTCCACGTGCCCACACCCTCACACGCCCCTCCCACCCCAACCCCCAAGGCTGGGATGTCAAATTTCTTTTACTTACCTGCTGGTGGCGGAGTGAGCCCATTCTCAAGAGTTAACTCCCTTGAAATTTGGGTCTCTCCCCCCCCCACCCCGGCAAATGACCTCCTGGATCTGCCCCTGAGTCAGAAGGAAACAAAACTGCCTTATTTTGTTCTACAGAGGTCTACAGCGACAACCAAAGATATCATTAGACAGTCTACAGACTCTAATTCGGAAAAGCAAAAACATGCACAACAGCCACTTCAAACAAATTTATGCAAGAGCTGATGTCTTTAAATTCAGCTTTATTCCCAGTATGATAAGGGATTGGAACAAGCTATCACGTGATCTTCTAAGCGGTTCAGAAAACTCTGCAAATCCTACAAATAAGTTAACCGAATTAATCAGAGGTCTAAACCAACTAGTTGACGAAGTCGTTGCCAAAATAATGTCCTTTGGATGTTTCGCCATAACTAATAAAAAAACAAGCTTATGTATACTTATACTTACTTATCATATACTACCTACATATGCTAATGCCTGTAGGTATATTGTGGTTACTTAATTGCTAATTGGTCCATGATTTGTTTTGAAGCAGAAGCAAGATAATGATCATGTACAGGTTGTTGAATATACCAGAATACACATCCAGTCAGTTTTTGAAGACGCTTAGACTTATGCCAGTGACTATGTCTTCTGGTAAGCTATTCCAGCTATTTGTAACATGGTTTGAATAGAAATTTTGCCTAACCAGTTTGTTACTGCTGTTCTTAATCAGATTCAAGCTATGAACCCGAGTGTTGCTTTATTTATCTAGCTTTAGGAATGGGCTCTGGACGTGATAAAGGCCATGAATCTATTTATAAGTTTCTATCATGTCCCCACGTGATCGACGGTAGTAAAGAGTTGTTAGTCTTAGAGACTTTAACCTTCCTGCATAGGTGTTATTTCTTATAGAGGGTATAACTTTGGTGGCACTTCGCTGCACGTTTTCAAGAATAACACCATCCTTTTTTTAAAATAGGTATCCATGGACCATTTCCATATTCAAGCATATGTCTAACCAGCGAAGTGTAGAGCCTTAATAGTGTTGGGTGTAGCACGGATCGACCGGTCGGGTACCGGCCGTACCAGCCTAGCTGGGTATGGGCCACCTGTCCTGGATTCGTTCCTATAAGTGCGTCCCCCTGGGTATAAGCATGCATAAGCCTATACGAGAGGAAGTTCGTCAAAACACATAGCACGCATGCGTGCTAGTCGCTGTATTGACAGAGCATGTGTGGTCCGAGAGGGAGTAGCGCTTTAGTGTGCCGAGTAGGCACGTCCTAATTCTTTATAATTGTTTGTTCCCGTCGAATCTGGTATCGATCAAGATCAGGTTTCGACGGGCTTTTTAAATCTACAAGCTGTTTTAAAATCGATTCAGAAATGGCTGCGTTATCGCCATTTTCCCCCTTTTAATTATGCTCAAAATATTCCCATAACGTCGCAATCTCGTATTTATATGTATAGCTAAATAATCAGTGATTTGTGTAACACGTGACTCACTACGTCATCTTCACATCTATATCTATCACGATATTTAGATAATTGTGTACACGTCACGGGATTACAGCGCGCTGATTGGCTGGTTGAGCAAATTCTGATTGGTCGAGGCAGCCAGTTACGACGTCATCATGAGTATAAAAGGGGATGATTTCGGAAGATCGAGAGCATCGTCGGCCGGGGTTGAACAGTCGGGAGCTGCTTACAGCATGACAGTCTACCCGGATCAACCAGGACAGGTATAAAGCATCACCTCTGTCTCTGCCGTTTTCATCTCTGCTCGTGCCGAAGCAGTTCTCGACCCACCGCGCCAAAATTTTGTAAGCTCCCAGATTGCCATCCGGGGGCCATATTAGAACTAATATACTGTTCCTGATTTCATTACAAACTATATAGGAACTATATTATTGCGGTGGTCCTTTGCGGCCCAACTATGTAATTCTACGTGACGTAAAGCAGCGATGTTCCTTGGCGGATAACTCACCGGATCTGCCAGCCACACCGAAAAGTGGATCTTCAACCACCACACTGCATGCCATGTGTGTCCGGATTTATGTTTCGATTGCAGCCAAGTAAACTTTGCCCGGTGCGCCTCTAGAGCTATTTGGCGCACCCCGCACCGTTAAGCTTTAATATGTACAGGCATAATTACAATTATATTAATAACCCTTCCTGTTAATGGGTTATCTTAGCTTACTTTACTTACATCTTTAATTATTATAATTTATTACCCTATGAAGGTACCGATGACTAATAGGTACCGTACTGGTCCTCGGACCGCATCTTATAATTTCTTTAAATTACTGTTTATAGTTATCCTTATTTACTGTAAGGTGCATTAACTAACCGCACCGTATTAGATCTATCAACTTGTATTACTACTGTTTTAATCAAATCATATACTGTTACCGTTTTATACATAGTTAGTTAGGTATATGGCCAGCGGCCATCTTGTCGATATGTTTTGCTTATTTGTAGAAAACCTAGGACTGCAGTGCATTAGGAAATACTATACAGCAACATTATATTTGCATCACTTTCTCCCACCACCAACAATTTTACATTGAGGTTGCTTTCCATGCTATAACTCTGTTTATCCCAGCATGCTACTGACTAAACCTGACTCTTTAGCTCGATAGGATAGGTTGAATGTGATTAGAGACAATCTCTTCATTAGGAGACACATAGTGTGCGTCTCTTTTCAGGTCGTTGTGGTAATGTAGCCCTGCACCCCAGCAATGTTGTGTTAAATTGGCCAATATACCTATAAGGCCTCATATCTATAAGTTATTGTCTCTTTTCATGTTCCACTAAGCCTGATGGCTTCTTAATTTTTTGGATATCCCTACCCACACTTGAGCTGATCCGACTCTGGGAAACTATAGGAGGTTTCCGAGCGGTGATGATCAAGGTACAGTGTCACATACACTCCCCCAGTATCTTATGATACTTAGTAGCTAGTTACCCTTGCCAATGAAGGAGGCACTGCGAACACATTATAATTATTATATTATATTTCTTTGGAATTTTGTTCCCGCACCGCAGTGCATATTGGGCAACTTGAGCTTAAACCTAATGGCAGGTCAATACTTAGCTCCATAGGACGAGATGCGCATCTCCACCCAACTCATTAAAATATCTGGGCAAGATGTTAGAATCTGCCACGCCCTCACGGGAAGGACATTTGCGGTGGATATTCGTCTCTCTGTCCCCACTGTAACGATAGGTCAGTTATAAAGATCTGCTTGTGATAATATCACAGCATATTGGTTGAATAAAGAATGGCCCCATTTTGGCCAACACTTTTCCTCCGCTTCGGCAGTGGGGGCATTTTCCTGTGATGGAGGCCCGCGCGAGGCACCTACCTCTTGCAAGGATCCAGTGACGGCGGCTCGCGCGAGGCTACTACTTCTCACCCAGAAAAGCAGCATCAGAAGTAATGCCCGCGTGAGGCACAAAGCCTCTTGCCACTCAGGAGTTTCTTTTCCTTTTCCTTTTTAGCCTAGTGGTGTAATAACTTATATTAAGTTAATTAGTGATCTCGTATGCGGGAGCCTCCTTTACACGGGTACCTCTGCAGACCTGCGAGTCTGTGTGGTACCTCCGGTGTCTCCACGTGTAAAGGTTCATAAGCTGTCTCTATGTTATGTATTATTCAAATTCTGATTGTTATCTAGCCAACTGTATTGTTTGTATAGGTTATATTTTCTTAGTTATTATTTTTAAGCTTATCTCAACTCCTTGTACGTCCATAGTTTCAAAATTGCTATGGACAGGCATACCGGTGACACCAATTCGTGGGCTGGCACCATTCAATTTAATGTTAGTGGCAATGGTCGCACGGCCCCTTCCGGAACAATTGAGTTCCACCAGCCTTAGGAGCCGGTCTTTGTTGACCGCAGGATTGCGTCATATGGGATCCGATACCCCGAGACTGGGAGATGACCAGCCGTCTCGTTCGTCGTGCACATGTGGCGCGGCGACATGTCATCACGCACAGGAACAGCCCGACGCAACCCCGCGAGCTACATTGGGTAATCTAAGTGGCTGTTAGTGATCTTCTTATCAGTCCTCAGATTGTATTTGCCTTGGACGCCTGAATTTGACAGTGGGTGCTAAATTTTAGTCGGTTGTCTATGTTCAGACCTATATCCTTTTTGACAGTTGTTTCTTCAAGTTTAATGTCTGTGTTGAGATCGTTCATAAGATTCAAGATTCAAGATTCAATATTATTTATTTGCTCCTTGGATACAAATTTATATATTTTCAATACAGGTTGTCCGCCGAAGACATGGCCTATAGTGGCGGCGGACACCTAACGTTAAACATACATATACAATTACACACACCATGTAACATAGAAATGTGAGATATACTTGTGAATGTATAGATACCCTACTGAGCTAAGTAAACATAGAAAAAAGAACAAAGAACAAACGATACAATACATCTATGTTTTTTCCTTTTAGTTATTGGGATTGGAGATTTGTATGGGGTGGGGGGGGGGAGGGTGTGAGAAGGAAGTGGTGGGGCCATGCATGTCAATTACCCCAGCTCAACCCGTAGGTTGCTATTTAGTAGTAGCACTTGTTGAAGTGCGTCAGTTTGAAGGAAGCAGTAATCGCGATAGCAGTAATAGCGCATTATGATGTAGTAGTAGTAGTAGTAGTAGTAGTAGTAGTAGTAGTAGTAGTAGTAGTAGTAGTTGTAGTAGTAGTAGTAGTAGTAATAGTAGTAGTAGTGGTGGTGGTGGTAGTCGGCGGTAGTAGTTGTAGTAGCAGTAGTAGCAGTAGTAGTAGTAGTAGTAGTAGTAGTAGTAGTAGTAGTAGTAGTAGTAGTAGTAGTAGTAGTAGTAGTAGTAGTAGCGGCGGCGGTGGTGGTGGTAGTGGTGGTGGATAGTGGAAGTTGTAGTAGTAGTAGTAGTAGTAGTAGTAGTAGTAGTAGTAGTAGTAGTAGTAGTAGTAGTAGTAGTAGTTGGAGTAGCAGTAGCAGTAGTAGTAGTAGTAGTAGTAGTAGTAGTAGTAGTAGTAGTAGTAGTAGTAGTAGTAGTAGTAGTAGTAGTAGTAGTAGTAGTAGTAGTAGTAGCGGCGGCGGTGGTGGTGGTGGTAGTGGTGGTGGATAGTGGAAGTTGTAGTAGTAGTAGTAGTAGTAGTAGTAGTAGTAGTAGTAGTAGTAGTAGTAGTAGTAGTAGTAGTAGTAGTAGTTATTATGATAGTAGATATTATGATAGTAGATATGGCAATGATACAGGAAATAATAGCCATAAAGTATGAATGCTTAATATTTGTGGTATTATGGGGAGGGGGGGGCATGATTGAAGGGTAAACTGTGCTAAGTTTTGGTGGAGTTTTAAAATGATTTTAAGATTCAAGATTCTTTATTTCCATATAGGTAAATAATTTAGCAATTCAGTAAGGCATCCAGCAAAGGCAAGGCCTATGACGTGGGGGACCCTTGCCGTAGATATAACATTTACATACATGTACATGGATACTTTGTATTTAAACAAATTACGTGTGAAGACATGACTTATGACAGAACATTTTATATAGAGGGGTGGGGTGGGTTGGGTGGGGGGGGGGGGGAGAGGGGCAGTCGAGGGAGTGACCATCTTGCGGAGTATTATTACTATTTAGTGAAATTACGATTATTATACTAATCATCCCCGTTATGTTTCTCGTCATTATTACATGTATACTCATGCTGAATAATAATGATAACAACAACAACAACAACAACAACAACAACAACAACAACAACAACAACAACAACAACATCATTATTATTACCATTAGTATTATTATCATTGTCGCATTGTTATTATCATTATGCTCAATAATAATAATATCATTATTAACACCATTAACATTATTTACATGTATTATTATTATTTTCACTATTATCATTATTATTATTATTATCATTATTGTCACATTGTTATTACCATTATCAACAGCAATAACAACAAAATCATTATTAACACCATTACTATTATTTACATGTATTATTATTATTATTATTATTATTATTATTATTATTATTATTATTATTATCATCATCATCAGTATTATCATTATAATGATTATTATTGTCATGTGTAATCAATGTTGTCAACACCATTATTACTATTATTTTTATTTTTATTGTCGCATTATTATTATCATTATATTTAACAATAACAATAACAACGACAATACCATTACTATTATTTACATATATTATTATTTTTATTATTATTATTATTATTATCATCATCATCGCTTTACTATCATGTATTACTATCATGTATTATTATTATTATTATTATTATTATTATTATTATTATTATTATTATTATTATTAATATTATTATTATTATTATTATCAGCACTCATACATCATGTACATGTACATATTTTTACATATTTGTTGTCCTGGTGACCGGGTGCGCTACAGCGGAAGAACCCGTTTGGAGGGACCACATTTATACAATATAAAAATATATATATGTCACTAAAAATTGGTTATTTCATACATTTAGGAATATAGGTAGTGGCTTGTTATACAACAGGGCAGTGACTTTTCAGGACCCGGGGTCTTATGTCAACCTGCTTTAAAGGACCGTTACCTCCTGGATCCAGAAAGCAAGTGGCCGCTATAGACAGATTCCGCTGTCTTGGAACATGGCTGCCATGGCAGTGGTTAAACGTTTAACCCTTAAGATTTCAGTATCTTAGTTTCAGTCAGGTGCACAGAGAACAGTGAAATCATTGAGTATTTTGCAACCGATTCAGTTGTAGTCTGTTACTGTCACAGGCAGCAACAATGGCAGTTCAAATTTGTACCAAAATAGCCAACAGAACATTCATTACATTATAGGAAATTATTCTTTTTTGGTCAATAAGGGTTTCTGGTGTGTGTTTTAGTAATCTGGCTTCTAGTAGCTCGCAATAATTTTGGTCTTTATGTACTTTTTGAATGACTTTGTTGTAAGAATGTGCGCACGTGTGTCTGCATCTGTGTTATTCCATAATTGTATTGCTTGATGGGATGGTGTGCATGCAGCTGCCTCTGTTCGGTGGTATGCGACATGTAGGTTAGAACTTGTTCATGTGTTGTGAGTATGTATGTTTGTATTAGGTGTAAAAATATCGGATAATGATGCTGGTACGCTGCCATTGTGGTAGTCTCTTAAAATAGTAAATAATTGGACCTTTCCAATGTCTTCATGTTTTAGAGTTTGTTTGTTTTAAAGGAATCTTGGCCCTTTGCTGCTTGTGAGAATAGTTTAACAGATTGCTTTTGTAGTGATTTTAGTTTTTAAAATTTAGTTTGATGTGTGTTGCTCCAGATAGCATTGCAGTATGTGATGTGCGGAAGAATTAATGTGCTATATAGAGTTTTTTAAATATCAGGTGGGAGATATGATTTGAGTCTGCGCATGATACCAATATTCCTGGCTACCTTGGATATGATCGTCTCTATATGTTTCTCCCAGCTTAGTTGTTTATCCAAATTGACTCCTAGGAATTTAACATATTCAGGTTTTTTGCATTTCTTGATTATCTACATAGAGTTCTGGGAGAGCAAGCTCTTCGTTTACTTGATTATATCTTGTAAATAATAGAAAATTGGTTTTGCTGACATTCAGGGATAATTTATTAGCTTTAAACCAATTTATAATTTTTTCCATTTCACTGTTTGTAATTTTGTATAGGGTGTCTATAGTTTTATGGTGCCAAATACATTGTTATCATCCGCGAATAAGATTAGTGATAGTAGGTTACTGGCATTAGGTAGATCATTTATGCATAATGAGAACAACAGGGGTCCAAGAATTGAACCTTGCGGGACACCGCAGACTGATTTTTTATTTCCTGAGATAGATCCATTAAATTGCACACATTGTTTCCTATCAGTCAAGTAATTTTGAATCCAATCCAAAGCGATGCCTCTTATGCCATAAAGTGATAGTTTTAAAAATAATATTGCATAATCAATGGTGTCAAATGTTTTGGAAAGATCCAAGAATATACCCAGCGTATGGTTTTTTTCTAGCGACTTAGAGACTTTCTCTATCATGTCCACAATGGCAAGCATGGTGGAGTGTTTTTCTCTGAAACCATACTGAGATCGGTAGATGATTGAATTTTTGTTTAAGTAGTTAAAGATTCTATTATTGAATAACCGTTCCAGAAGTTTTGAGAAAAGCGGAAGTACTGAGACGGGTCTATAGTTTGTAAAGTCACATGTATCTTTATCTTTATAAATAAGTGATACACATGCTATTTTTAAATGAGATGGGAATGCACCCTGGGAGAGTGAGAGATTGCAGATGTGATTTTGTGGGGTTAGCATTTCTGCGATACACTCTTTAAAGATTTTCCATTTAAAATTATCAATACCTGCACTTTTAGTTGGATTAATTTGCATTAGAATTTTATAGATTTCTTCTCTGTCTGTTGGAGATAGGAACATTGAGTTTTGGTAGCTCACTGTCAGATAGTCCTGTATATGAATTTCTGAACTAGCTTGGATTTTTTCTGACAATTTAGGTCCAATGTTAATGAAATACTCATTGAATTTATCTGCTATATCATTTTTGTCTGTTATGATAGTATTATTGCAGATAAACTGTGATGTTTCTGAGTTACTCCGTTGCTTATTCAATAGTGACTTAATTAATTTCCATATTTCCTTTATGTTATTTTTTTGTTCATCAAATTCATAATGGTAATAATTTATTTTAGCTATCCTAATAATTTGGTTCAGTTTATTTCTATATTTCTTAAACTGAGTATTATTGTATGTTGTCGGGTTTCAATAAACGCTAGATATAGCTTATTCTTTGTGTGACAAGCAGCTATCAGTCCTCGTGTTAGCCAGGGTTTAGTAGGATTTTGCTTGAATTTTGTTAATTCTTTTAGTGGGAAAGCAAATTCATAGGCATTAGTACATATAGTGTGGAATGTGTTGTAGGCATCTTCACAGAGTTCGCAATTAATCACCTGGTTCCAATTTATATTTGACATGACGTTTAAAAAATGTTCAACATTCTCACTTTTAAAGTCTCTACAGGTTGTTTCCTCTTTTTCAAATGATTTTTGTTTAATTTTCTCTCTTTCTATGTAGAATATTGGTAAATGGTCCGAGTCCATGTCTTCCACAAAAATACCTGATTGTGTTTTTGAATTTAAAGTGTTATTTGAGAGAATATTGTCAATAATAGTAGCTGTTGTTTCCGTTATTGTTGTAGGTTTTGTTATGAATGGATAATATCCAAATGTTCTTAATAAGTTCACAAAGTCTTGAGTAATTGTTTTTTCTTGTTTCAGTAGATCGATGTTAAAATCCCCCAGTAGATAAACAGTCTTATTCTCTTTTTGTATGGTTTTAAAACTTTTTTCTAATAAGTCTATGAATTTGTCTTTATCGCAATCTGGAGAACTGTAAATGACACCGATAATTGTATTTTTTGCTTTTCTTGCCGGTATCTCAATAAAACGAGATTCAAAAGAGTCTTCCATTGTTGTCAGGTCTTCTCTCTCATAACACTGTACGTTGCTTTTTATGTAGATGCCTACTCCTCCTCCTGCTTGATTTGGTCTGTGATTCTCTAGGAATTTGTAGTTTTGCAGATTAATTAAGCTACGTGCTGAGTTAGAGTTGATCCACATCTCAGTAATTCCGATAATATTAAATTCTATAGAACTGTTTTCGATAAAATGGCTTAATTTGTCAAAATGTGCTTGTAGAGATCTGATGTTAATATGCATTGCTGAGAAAGACACTGCCTCGTTGTTTTTAATCATTTCATTATTAGTCTGTAAAATATATTTACACTCCAGTTGGGGAAGAGTGATAGCTTCATCATCAGTATAGGTTTCAGAGAGTATAAATTCCTGTGATGTATTTAAATTAAATGGATTTATTAGAATGCTGGGACCTAAAATGTTTAGTAGCAATGCAGTGTTGTTGTCGTGGTGATTGGATGGGAATAAGGTTTTGTTGCAACTAATACACCACCATGGCTTTTTGTTATTTTCTAGTAATCCATAATCTGTGGTCGTTAACTTTGAGCAAGTACTATGCACACAGTCACCATAACAATCACACAGTAATGCTTGCTGATTTACTTTCAGTGGTTTATTGGAATTTGGTGGGCATATTGGAAAGGGAACTTAGTTGGGGGTGAGATATAGTTAATTAGCTATAATAAATGCTGCAATATAAGACTGACAAATAAAGGCAGCAGAAAACCGATGGCTGCTGAATAATTTCCTCAGTTGGCTGTGTATTATTTGAATTGTATGACTATTTGAAGGCAACATGGATCGACATTAAATGTATTACATGTAGAGGACATTGATAAATGGGTGGGCAATGAGATAAAAAGGGAACCGGATGGGCTAGACATGCTATGAGATGGGTCATGGATTGTATGTCATGCATGAGAAAAATTAATTAAGAACATATCTATAGTTATAAATATATCTAGGCTTACCCTAAATAGCCAGTTATCAATGTACAAACGATATCAGGTCTTTTCTCTTGGTAATAGACCATTTAGGGCTCACATACTTCACTACTGCATCAGAAAGATCATGTTGAACAGAGATAATTTGGTATTGTTCTATGGAATTTGTGAGGCGAATGACAGAGGAAAACTTTGAGCATGGTAAGTCATGTCAGACAGAAGGAAATTATAGACAATTATAGATTAGTACATGCATGGTATTGAACATAAAGGTAGCGGTAAATCAAATAAGGCAGTGAGGAAAAGCCAAATTTTGAAACAGGATGCTAGTATACCTGAAGCATTAGATAGGAGTAACATTGGTACACCATTTTACATTGTACTTAAAATATTAAATTTTAAATATATATACGTGCATAGTAACATTTAATATGTATATACATTACTGAGAGATAAATCAAATGTATCAATTGAAAACAGGATTTAGGTAGATAGTGGCAGGGCAGATAAAAAAATATTAGTTAGGCGTGATGGGAGTAGTATATTTATATCATATTGCACTGAAACATGTATACAGTGGCCACTTTGTGCAACAATTAACCATTCAATGGCCAATCCAGCCAGAATCGGCCTCTACAGTGGTCTTGATGAGTGTTCATTTGCAGGCCAGCAGAAGACCATTTCTGAAAATTCACCACTAGAATGTGTGTCTCGATAACCGAGCCATTCATTCCAGTGGTAGGTTTTAAAAAAAATTGTTCATCCTGGCCTGCACATGGGCATTTGATAAATAATTTTTTAGATTTTCTTGACAAAGGGAAGCAATGGTGAAATTTGGTCATTGAATATAGTCAGTTAGTGTCTATTGAGTCCACAAGATGGCAGCTCCCTAAGATATGATTTTCTATGACCACCTGTCCCAGAGAACTGCCGCCTTCCATCCCTCAAACGTATGTGTCGCTAGTGGCAGGGTTACCTGCATATTGCATATATACATTGCATTCATATAATCTATTATAGCATGCACATAATCCGTTGAAGGAGGAATACAGGCTTGATGGTGAAAGGGTTGAAGTAGTAAAGTAGAATTGTAGACGGCATTATGCAATTTACTTTAGGCAAAATTCTGGCAACGCAAGATAAAGAAAACAGGTTAACACGTATATGATAATATGAAGCAAAACAAAAATTGTAGACAGTAATAGTAAGTAAGCAGGCATAATGCAATGAAATTATAAAAAATAATAGTTCAAGCATAGGCACTTTTATATATCTAGACAACATAGGCATAACAAGAGAGAGCAGACATGAAAGGCAAGCTTAAAACCTGATATATACATATAGATACATGCATATAGCAGGATATTTTGAACATTCTGAATTTATATAACACTGGGGCTCGTGAAAATCGATAAATTTGAAATTCTGTATGATGGGTTTTTGTAATTTCAACCTTTGATGGGCAGGTTTGCCAAGAATGGTTTATGATGCGGCATTTGGCATGTTTAGGAATGTCGACTTGAGGGCCGAAAGAATAGTATCCTCCAAGGTTTTACTACTGGAATGTCTGGTTTGATGATCTAGTGGATCACTGCATGGATGAACCTTTAAAAAGTGTTATCCATGCTCTTAGCTGGACACTCACTAGTTCAACAATTATATCATTGACTAATATTGACCATGAAATGGATAACAAGATGTAGATGAAGCAGGACAATCCAAGGCAATGGTACGGGTGTCAAGGTGAGGTTGCTGAGCATACTTTAACCCTACCATCAATAGATTACCAATATCTCAATTTCAAAATAATACGGCAAGAAGGCTGTTGAAAATATTCTGAGGTTAACATGAGTGGAAGCACCGCTGTGTTGGTCAACAGTGGATTCCAGTCATAGCAACCTCATAAGATCCGACATGATATGCTAAGGATAGGGAGATTTTCTTATTCAGGGATTTGACAGTGCATGATTAACGCAAGCAAATTAGGTAATTTACTTTAATTTAGGCTAGATTCTGACAAAGCAAGATAGAATAAACAAAAATAGAGTTAGCAGATATATGAAACTTAACAATAATGACAGACAATAATAGTAAATTAACATAATGGAGCAGTGAAATTATTAAAACAAATAATAGTACATGTTATACATACACAACAGCATAACAATACTGTTGTGTTAAATGTTTAATGGTCCAAGCCGGTCAAAATGGCTTTGCAATAGTCATGAGAAAAGTACGTTTGCATGCCAACAGAAGACTATTTTCAAAGATTTACCACTGGAATCCCTGCAAATGGACACTCACTGAGAAAACGGTACCTAATTTTCTTGATCACGCATGACAACTAACATGAGGAAAGGATTAATAGCCATAAAACATCTGAGCCTGAAATTATGCATTATTTTAGAAAAAATAAATTTCCCATCTCCGATCGCATCTTTTGGCTGGGAATATTCATAGGGCGAAACATAAAATTGGTCGGGCCTAAGCATTAATGATGATACATAAATACGGTATGATATGTATTATCATCAACCATGGCGAGCACATCCACCCCAGCCCCCACCCCCACCCCAAACATGTTTTACAACAAACAGTACATGTTAATTTCTTCATATGTATTTTTATGTATTGTAAGTTATGTGAATGTTTTTATGTTGTCCTCTTTGTGTGTCTCTAGTTTGTAATGTAGTGTTATATATATTTGTAAGGGGTCCATTATTTTATATGCATTGCCTTGGATGAACTGCCTTTGGCATCTGTTTAAATGTACATAAACCGTGAGATAAATAATATTGAACTTTGAATACAAAAACAGACAAAAATGCTATCAGGTAGCATCAATTAAAACATGCATTTTGGGTTTACCATGTGATGACTTTCATAGGCAGGCACATAGTCGTATGGCCAGCTCTTGTTATTGTACATCTCAGATGAATATATATTCATGAAAAAGCCACCATGATCACCTAAAAAGATATGCGTATATGTTACATAGGTGTATTCTGCATGAGAGTCGCTAACACTTTAACCCTTAGAATTCCATATCTCAAATTAGGACAGCAGTACAGGAAAGCTGATGCACGTTCTAAACAGACTGAACTGGGACCAGATTTAAAATGCCACTCTTTTACTCCCATGCGCTTATACAGTACGCATGCACAAGTACTACATGATACATCCGATTGGATTACTTTGACAACATATCCGAACTTGGTCATTGTTAGTAGGGTGTATATATTGTAGTCCAAACTCTAATGATGGAAACAATAGCAAGCTAACCACACTAATCCACAACAAAGACAGTATAAATGCATCACATGTCCTAATAACAGGGTTTTTTAACATGCCTAGCATTGACTGGACAGCAGGAACAGCAGCTGACCAAACAAGTGAAGGCTTTATAAATACATTGCAAGATAACTTCCTGATACAGTTAGTAACCAGCCCAACCCATCATAGGGGAAATCAGACAGCAAACACTCTAGACTTGGTAATTACAAATAGCCCTGCTACAGTCACTGTTATCTCACATGAAGCACCACTTGGCAAAAGCCACCACAGCATGCTAAAAATCATCTTAAACCCAGAGCTCACCAGCAATAGCGAAACACCGGAAACCCCAAGGCTTCTGCTCAATAAAGGAAACTATGACAACATGAGACAAGCCCTTAGCCAAATTGACTGGAGCATAATGGTCGACCTTAAGACAGAAGATGCTGCTGAGTTCCTGTATCAGAAATTATCTGACACAATATCTCAAAACATTCCAATGTCAAAACCTTGTGCTAAACCCAGGATGAAGAAAAACATATGGATAAACAAACATGTTCATGACACAGTCAGAGAAAAGCGTAAAGTGTATAGGAAATACAAAAAGACTAAAGATAACAGAGATTACATGAAATACCAACAGGCAAGAAATACAGCTACAGCACAGATTAGAGAAACCAGGCATCAATTTGAAAAGAAAATAGCTACTGAAAGTACCACAAACCTGAAGGCTTTCTGGAACTATGTAAAGAGTAAGTCAACAATAAAGGAAAATATCGGAAATCTAAAATGCCCAGAAAGCAATGAGACTGCCACAACTGACATGGATAAAGCAAATATACTCAATGACTTTTTTCTCAAGTGTTTTTACAAAAGAGGAACTGGATATAATCCCAGAATTTCAATCAAGAAATGTTGGGAAATTCTTGGCTGATATTATGATTACACCTATGTCAGTGGAAAAGAAACTCCAACAATTGAAAGTGGGCAAAAGTAGAGGACCAGATGGCATACACCCAAGAATCCTGTCAAAGATGGCCAAAGAATTGAGTATTCCAGTGAGCATACTATTCAATAAATCACTAGACGAAGGGGTAGTTCCGGATATATGGAAATCTGCTGATGTAACATGTATCTACAAGAAAGGACCAAAATGTGATCCTGGTAATTACAGACCTGTCAGTCTAACATGCATTTTATGTAAAGTACTTGAATCATATGTACGAGACGGTATCATGGATCATTTAGAACAAAGCGATCTCATAGCTGATTGTCAGCATGGATTTAGGTAAAAAAGAGCTTGTAAAACACAGCTGCTGGAATATCTTGAAGTAGTAACTCAACTCATAGACACAAGTGAGCCAATTGATGTAATTTATTTAGACTTCAGAAAAGCTTTTGATACGGTACCACATGTAAGACTACTTAAAAAAATACGAGCCTACGGAATTAGTGAGAAACTAGCCAAGTGGATTGAAAGCTTCCTAACAAATAGACAACAACGAGTACAAGTAAACACCTAAAAGTCAGAATACAAGAATGTCACAAGTGGAGTGCCACAATGCAGTGTACTAGGGCCGGCTCTTTTTATACTGTTTATAAACGATCTACCTGATAACATAGAATGTATTTGCAAAATATTTGCAGATGATGCTAAACTAATTGGTAATCTGGAAAACGCTGATATCCAGAGAAATGTTGACATGGCATGCAAATGGTCATTGGGTTGTCAGTTGAGATTTATTTCAGCCAAAATACACATTCTGCAGTTAGGAAACAACACTCCTGATATCAAATACATTATGACAGATGCTGAAACGCACCCACCTATAACCCCTACACACTGTGAAAAGGATGTAGGCATCTATATCGATGACAAACTTACTTTCGACACTCATATTAACACCATCACAACAAGAGCTAACGGTATATTAGGAATCATGAAAATAACTTTTGGCCGCATGGACAAGACCAGGGGTTTTTTCTTTCTTCTTCTATACAAGACACTAGTGAGGCCCATTGTAGAATATTGTAACTCAGTGTGGTCACCACACCTCATGAGACAGTCAAGAACTATAGAAGCAGTACAGCGCCAAGCTACCCGAGTAATTCCTACAATGAAAGGTCTGCAGTACGAGGACAGACTACGAGGACTAGGGTTATTTTCTCTTAAATACTGGAGAACTCGTGGGGACTTAATCGAAGTATACAAACTGAAGAACAATATGTACAACCTAGACCAATCCATTTTCTTTAGAGAACCTAGCTCCAACATAATACAGGGACACAATTACAGAATAAGAGTAGACCACTATAGCAAGAACATACAGAAATTCTTCTTCACCAAAAGAATCGCACCACAGTAGAATGCACTACCAGAACACGTGGTTGAAGCAAAAAACATCTCCGATTTTAAATCAAAACTAGACACACGTCTGTGCAGAATTAAGTACAACTTTGATTAACCTAAGACACATGTATCACATACATTTACAAGATAAGGCTGCATTGACTCTAGGTGTGGAATCTGCGCCAGACTGCCATATGTACAAATTATATAATATTGAATTTAAATAAGGAATATAGCAATTTAATAATATTAGTAGATAGGACTCGTACATATTAATCGTTGGTTTGATGTTTGTCATTGGATTTGGTGTGGCATCCGCACCGTTCCATCACATTTTACAGGCATGCATATGTGTTGTTACATGTCTAGCACATTATGTAACATGTAGGCATTATAAGAAGATAACCCTGCATGAGAATACCACATATGCAAAGATGTGCAAAAGCATGCACTGTTAACCCTTGCCCCCTGGTGTCAAAGCTTTCAATTTTCAAACTAAATTAAAAGATGAACCAGTGTTCACTCTTCAGCAAACTCGGGGGAGATGGTGCTGTCGCAGACAGTAACATCTTCAACCGGGGTTGTTGAAGAATGTACACCGGTTCTTTGCTATTCTTTGCTATTCCCACAGTATAAGTTGGATTACGGACACCAGAGTGGTATGGGTTAACTGCCATTGTATAAAAATATTATATACAGTACATAGGAAAATAGTTTGATGTTGGTCAGTGGACTTGGTGTGGTAAATGCGCCGTTCCGTGCATTGATTAATATAGGGTTAAATCCCAATCCCAGATGCATTGTAATAGTGTTGACATGGTGTGGTAACCGCGCCAGTCCATATGTGTGAGGCTTCGGTTTCGAGTGCTTGTCCCACCGACAGTCATGCACCCATTGGTCTATTTGTTGATATGTGTATATGACTATATGTGTATATATGTGCATATGTATGATATATATATATATATATATATATATATATATATATATATATATATATATATATATATATATATATATATATATATATATATATATATATATATATATATATATATATATATATATATATATATATATATATATATATATATATATATATATATATATATATATATAAATGTGTATGTATGTACACAAGTGTTTAATGTTGATCAGTGGACTTTGTGTGGCATCCACGCCATCCCATGCTTTAATTATACTAGGAGTTAATCCCAGTCTCAATTGCATTGTAATAGTGTTGACATGGTGTGGTAACCGCGCCAGTCCATATGTATGTTTACATGTACGTATGTGATTATGTATGTATGTATATGTATAGGTGCGTGTATGTATGAATATATGTATATATGTTGTATATGTGTACATGTATGTGTTATGTGTATATGTATGTATATGTATGTAGGTATATACATGTATGTATATATATATATATATATATATATATATATATATATATATATATATATATATATATATATATATATATATATATATATATATATATATATATATATATATATATATATATATATATAATATATATATATATATATATATATATATATATATATATATATATATATATATATATATATATATATATATATATATATATATATATATATATATATATATATATATATATATATATATATATATATATGGGTATGTATGTATGTACGCATGTGTGTATATATGTGCATACGGGTATGGATGTCTCCACATATTGTACATAGTAGCTAAATGAAGTGTAAGTTAAATGACTGTGTGTGGAATCCGCGCCAGTGGAATTTGTACAAATAGTAAATTACATAGACATGAACATATAATTACCGATGATACCACTCCTCTCTTTAAGCAATCACAGTAATTTATAAGTAATACTGCTGGGACAATAAAAGCCAACCGGCGTATGTCCTGAGACAATGATGATGATGATGCTGATGGTTACCTCTTCGGAGGCTCGTTTGTGGGCGCCTACAGCCTGATTGACGGGAACTACTACACAAGGCAAGACAAGAAGAAAGTACACCATGCATGCTTATCAATAAATAGTTGCCAGATGTATGACAATAATAATTGAATAAACGTGATGATACAGGTTTCGGAAAATTTGTTTTTATGCTTTTAACAATTAATGATAGTCTTTTTATTACCAAGTGTAATGTGTTTTCGGGTAAGGTAGATTCAAGATTCAAGATTATATATTCAATAATTCCATCTTCTTCTTTTCGTTCGCTGATCATACCGCCAGTCCTGTAAGTGACTATCGATCATAAGCGCATATAATTCCATGATAAACATATTCACGAGTCATACCAGGTTGTCTGCCTAAGGCATTGCCTATTGTTATGGCGGTCACCTGGTCACCATCGATGCCGGCCGCATCCGATGCCGGCCGCTATGTATACGATGCCGGCCGCCTATAGTATTAGTTTAGAGCATGTAGTTTAACAAATATTTAATAATTAACGAAATATTTAACGATATCGTTTCAGGCTTTATTCAAAATTACAAGTTGAACAAGGCATTTTTCAAAAGTCATGACTTCAATTTTTAGTCAAAACAAAGCCGAAATACGCCGGAATCTGTGAAAACAAAAAGGTAAAAATTAAGCGATATTTGTTCAAAATATTTAAACATTTAATAATTGAATGCCACTTTGCAGGCCAAGAGAAGACTATTTTTGAAATTTTACTACTGGAATGACTGGCTCTGTTATCGAGCCAGTCATTCCAGTGGTAAATTCTCAAAAATAGTCTCTTGGCCTGCAAATGGACATTCCCCAAGACCACTACAGAGGCCATGGACTAATATAGCCCTATACTAGGAGGCCGGCTTCGTATACATAGCGGCCGGCGTAGTAGGCGGCCGGCATCACTGTACTCCGGTCACCTTACATACATATATATATGGTCGAGTTGCTTAAATTCGTGAGTACCGAAATTCGTGAATTTGTTTTTATCGCTCTCGTTCTATGATGTAACGTTGCATGGAACGCATCTACACAGTAGCCACTTTTTGATTGACAGTTCTGAACCTTTTGACACAGTTTTGAGCAAAATGTGGTCAAAACAAGAAACTTCATACAATTACTGATGGTAGTGATAAAAATTGCAAGATTCCTTAATGCACTTTCTTAGATTACTTACTTGTGCTTATTTAGCGCCTAAAATGAGCAATTTTCACAATCCGAAGTTACCACCTGCTTTGGTTACATTTTCCCGCCTCGTCGGATTAGACTGATTGACGGTAGCACGTCTAAATTTTATTGGAGAGGCTCTAGAGGAAGGGGTGGGTGGCTGATATGTCTTCAATTATATCTGTGGCAGCTGCTATATCCTCCTCTGTGAGACCAAGATCATCACATGCAAACCGAGGCTCTAACAAACGTGCAGCCTTTTGGACATTCACATTATGTAAACAAAACTCTAATCTTGACTCAAAAGCATCCCTTAGCTGCCTTTCTTCAGCCTTTGTCACTGGAGCCAATGGAACCGAAGACTTGAAGTGTTTTCGCAATGAAGCAAACATGTTTGGAACTTCCGACAGCCTTGGCTTATCCAATTCCATCAGTTTGATTGCAAGCGAAGCTGTCTGTAATAATTTCTTTACAGATTCAACCTGTACCCAGAAAACTTGTGTGTCTAGGAGCTGTTTCCGCATTTGTGGTGTTGTAAGTGATTCCATTTTTTCATCAACAGCGTCTGCTTCTAAACACTTTGTTCTCTAGCAAATGGTTCAAACTGTCACAAGCTGAACCCCACCTGGTTGCAGCTAGTAATACTAGTGCTACAGTTTTCTTCAGTTTGTCTTTCTGAATTCTTTCCAGAATGCCTTGTGGAACATGCTTGTACTTAAAGAACTTTGTAATGTTTTTGCAAAGCTCAATATGGCGGTACAGGGATCCAATTTTTAGCGGGTCCTGAACTAGACGGTTTAGGCTGTGAGCCAGGCACCCATATGTAATTAGATGGGGGGGGTAATCTTTCGAAGGTATTGCCCGTGCCTTTTTCATGTTACTGACATTGTCCGTTACAACTTACAAGAGCATGGACTTTTTCAGTGCCCACTTCTTCTATGGCGTCCTTTAGCATGGATGCAATATATTCGACTGTGTGTCTTTCGTCTTTACACTCAACAGACTTGAAGACTATTGGCTCTGGGCACGTAAACATGTTTATAATTGGACTCTGATTTATATCTGTTCACCCATCACTCATTAGACACAATGAGTTAGCAGCAGCTAATTTTGCTAGGGAGATGGCATGTAAAGTGTCATATTCCTTATCTAATAGACGGTTTGATAAATGATAATACATGTCAGGAGGGAACTTTGAATGTTGGTCTAATCTGCGCAAAAAACTGTTTCCAGTAATAGTTATCGAGAACACGCAGTGGTGTTGCAGAGGCATACATTACTCTTGCTAACGATTTCTCTAACATCTCCTGTGTGGGCTTAGACGTATGGCGTCCATGAACGGTTTCACAGATATTTCTCTCATTTTCACGGTGCTGGATTTTGCGGCTTGAGCAACAGCATATTTCAGTGGCAGTGTGGGTCTGTCTACATTTACAGGCTCTTGACCTTTAGACTAAGGCTCCATTTCCTACAATGTAACAGAGATTTATTAGTAACTCTTTATTGGGCCCTATTCCCCCTCATTCGAAAACTCCAACATTTTACATGTACTCATCTTGTCCAGACGCCGGATGCCAGACACCATTTGGATCGTTATGTCTCCCTATCCTCTGCTTCGCTAAGGGCTCGACAACTATATTGCACATTTTGGTGAATTTAGAACTATTTTTACCCTCAAATATTTGCACCCCACCCAGCCCGTCACCATTTGCATTCATGAAGGTGTATTTTCAAGCGATCAAGTGCTTGATAAATTGGATGTAATGAAAAACAAGGTTTTGTAAGCTATACAATTTTTGCAACCAGTTTTTGTCAAGCCCATAGCAAAGTGGAGGATAGCGAGACATAGCGATCCAAATGGCGTCTGGCGTCCAGAATAATGAGTAAAATGTTTTCGATTGAGGGGCAATGTCAATAGGGCTCGACAACATGTACGCACGCACACCGGAATGAGGTCAACCTTCAAGTCAAATAACCACAAGGGTAATAAATTTGCAGAGTGGTGTGAAAGGAAAGGGTATTGATACCTTTCAATCCACTATTCAGCAAATAGCAGACTTTCTCTGTGAGCTGTTCTTTACAGGACTGGCTCCTGTCACAATTGCTGGATACAAGTCAGCTTTGGCATCAGTTATCCCTTGTTTAGCCAACAGGTGGTTCAGTTGAATGTGATGGTGAAGGGAATAAGCAATCGCCGACCGAGACAACCGGTAGTCATTCCCGCCTGGAGTCTATCTTTGGTGCTTAGTGTATGTCACAAATAGGAGGGTCTAGGGCGTCCTCCCAGTGTAATGTGCTATACCTGTTGAATATTAATTTGAAACTTACTGATGATTGTGATGTCATAAGACGCGTGAAAGATCATGGTTTAATTAATTATGACATTAAAGGCCTATCTAGCTTGTGGGCATTGCATAGCTCGTTCTCATAAATCATATCACTATAATATATTATACAAAATTAAATCAATAAAACCTAAATGATTCTTATATTGCCTATTGCCTATTTATCGCCTATAAGATTGTAAACGGTGGCTGAAACTTATCTTTATAATGTCCAATCTATTGAATGTCACCAATGGTAGAAACATGCTGCCGATAGAAGGCAGTGGTGACACAAGAATGTGAGTTAATGGCTGTTCAAGTTTGGTGACTAGAATAGTGACGGCATCTTATATTACTGGTACGTTCTCATGTTAGACGTTGGACCTTGATGAATCTTCATTCTTCAAGTGATTGGTATCATCGGCGCATTTCAGGACTGCCGAGACTGAGGAATAGATATGTCCTATTAATAACACGCAGTGGCAGGCACTTAAATTATCATTTTTCAAATTAAAAATAATAACAATTGAAATATAAATTAACAGATTTATATTACCTGAGGCACAATATCGTCACGACCGAACAATAATTCAGCACCAACCCCGGCTGCTACGCTTCATGCTGTAGACACGCAGCTGGATTTACCAAAAGAAATCTTAAGTGACCACTTCAACAACCACAAGCATTTCACATGCCTGGAACTCAATAAGACTGACCACGTCGTCAGCATATACACAAGGTTAAATAACCTCTACCTGAAGAACTTATTTGCATATTAATCAATGCACGCTTAGGTCATTCGCTAACCTGACGATATACCTGGACGGGACAACATCAATTTATCTACAGACTGGACCAAATAAAGGGAGTATGCGGGGACAACAACGAATCCAATCAACCCACCCAGGAATAATACCTGAAAATGGACAAGTTTATCCTCAAGACACAAATATTTAAATATGATGGAATCCTGTATTACTACATACAAGACAACAACAATCAGATCGAATCCGAAATGTGACAATACCCCCACACTTCCAAGAATTTTACTTAAACATTAAAATTCAACAATGAGGAGAAGGTCTGCTAAGAAAATCTGCACCAACATTATCCTTTCCTTTAATAACCTCAATATGAAAACCGACTTTGCAAAATCATCGCCCACCTCATAACCTTCTGATTATCAATTTTGGTTTTATTGAGAAACTCTAGAGGTTGATGATCAGTTTGAATTAAAACGTAGTTCCATACAAATATACATTAAATTTAGTTATCGCCCACACGATAGCCAGACTCCTTTTCAATCACAGAATATGATACTTCTCTGTCCTTTAATTTCCGACTTGCATACACCACAGGATGTAATGTTCCATCATGCTCCTGCAGCAACACAGCGCCAGTCGCCTTATTCGATGCGTCGATCCGGACAACAAACTGTTTAGAAAACACAGGAAGTTTCAAAACTGGAGCATTACAAAGTCTACTTTTAAGAGTTGCAAATGCACGGTTATGTACATCATACCATTTTAGCTTGGTAGGTTGACCTTTCCGCAAAGGGTCAGTTAGGGGTGCGGCTATAGCAGCATAATTAGGAATGTAGCGATGGTAAAAACCAGAATATCCGCTAAAGGACCGTAACTCAGTTTTTGTTGTCTGAGATTTTACATCTCTGACACAGCTGACCGTATCTTCCAATATAGCCAAATGACCGTGACCTACATTATGACCTACAAACTCTAGATTGGGATATCCAAAATAACATTTAGTAGGTTTGATTGTCAAATTCGCATTATGAATACGGACAAAAGTTTGATGGAGAATTGAAATGTGTTTGTTCCACTCACCGTTATGGACAAGAACATCATCTACAAAGCTATCTACATCTTCTAGATTATCTAACAAGATTCTCATCATCCTGTTATAGGTAATTCCTGCATTCACAAGCCCGACTGGCATTTTTTTAAAGCGCCACAACTAAAACGGTGAATAAAATGCTGGATATAATCTCTGACATCTTCTTTGAGTAGAATCTGCCAGTATCCTGTAAAAAAATCCATTTTAGAAAAATATTGACAACTCTAACTTTGGCATAAATCTGCTCTACGTTACGCATTGGTTTATCATCAAATACTGAGATTTTGTTCAATTTTCGAAAATCGATGACAGGACGGATGCCGCCATCTTTTTACTTTACCATAAGCAATGGAAATCTATATGGAGATGTCGCAGACTCTATGATATCATATTTTATCATATCTTCAATTTCAGACTTCACACATATCCAGTAATGAGGTAATGGGTATGGTTTTAAGTGAATAGGTCTATGATCGGTCAACTTTATATCATGCTCTAAACAAATGAGTACATCCTGGTATGTTAGAGAAAATGACCTTGAATTCTTCAATCAGTGCCTTCAATTCATACTTTTGAAATTCAACCAAATTTGGATTAATATTTACATCAGTGTGGGTTTAAGAATCAGTTGAAGGGTAGTCAGCTAATAAAGCTTTATTGTCAAATTCATTTGACTCACCATTTTCAGATTCTAGTGCTGCCATAACACAAACATGAGTCTCTGACTCATGTTCTATATACAACTTTAACATGTTCATATGAAATACTTTATCTTTCGATCCCATATGTATGCGATAGTCATTCTTAGCAACTTTCTCAATGGCCTCATACGGACCTCGCCATTCTAATAACAATTTGTTAGATTTAGTTGGAAGTAGAACTAGGACCGTTGATCCAAATTTAACCGACCTTGGTTTAGCATGACGATCAAAATTGACCGTATAATGTTCTTGGGATTTTGCCAAATTTGTTTGAGCCATTTGACCTACTTCTAGACGATTACGAAGTTCAACACATACTCGTATGTAGATTTGACGTCTTCTTGTATGTCTTTGTTAGACCACAATGCTTTCAAAATAGCAAGTGGACCTCTAACAGTTCTACCAAATACTGGTTCAAATGGTGCAAACCCGGTACTTTCCTGGGAAACCTCACGATAAGCAAAGAGCAGTGGCTCCAAATATACAACAATCAGATCGAATCCGAAATGTGACAGTGTTCTGGCCAAGCACCCTTTCGAATCTTTGGGTTTGGCTAGTCTAAAGCAACTGACTCTAAAGGCATTTTTTCTATTGGCAGCTTCCTCAGCAAGAAGGCGCAGAGAGATCCTGCGCTTTCAGCAGAGAGGTACCGATTTATTGTCTCTGGAGAGGGTCTGCGATTGCTGCCAAGAGCAGAGTTTATGTCAAAAAATCAATCTGAAATATCTCGGCAAACCGATCATTATACCATAGCTAACAAGGTTTGATCGTGATGCTATTGCCTGGTGTCCAGTCCGTGCTTTGACCAAGTACAATAAACGGACGGACTCTCTACGGTCAAATGATAGACATCTGTGGATCTGCCATAAGAAGCCGCATCCATGGGTTCTATCTCTCGTTGGGTAGTTGAATGCATTCAGACTACCCACGAGATTGCGACTGGGCACCAGGTGCAATGTGCTAGGGCGCACGATGTTAGAGTAATAGCCCCCTCGACTGCCCTATTCAATGGTGTTCCGTTAGAGGACATCATGGCCGTTGCACAATGGCACTGTGATTCCGCTTTCACGGATTACTATATGGGGGTCATGTCACACTCCGCCAATCCACTCGCTTTAGCTGTTTTGAGACGATAGTTTATGGCCACACTACTCTCCTCCTTTTGGTACTTTGAATAGCAAAAGAAGTAAGAACAGACACGGTCAGGCGAGAGGAATTCAACCGTATGGAACACGTCTGGTCGAAAGTGTGTTGGTTGGTGGCTCCACATCTGCAATCCATAATTCATAAGGTAATTCAAGTTTGACAGGTTTTGTATTATGTTTATATATCATGATCATTCATCTTATATATTCACACTCATTCCCAGGCTTTTATGTGCAAAGAGCAGTTAACCATCTCGCATATTTGTGTTTTCAGGCGAGATGCATGTTCATGAGTTCTCTCCCTTTCTTAGGAGAAGGGTGGGGGGGGGGGGGGGGGGGTGTAGCGGTGATGCGAATAGGTCCCCATATGTCAAGTTTAAGTCTAAGTTCTTTCTCCAGGGGCAAAAGAGGCTATGTATGGCTTGCCCCTTCCCACCAGGTTACCGTCTAAATCTGATGTTATCAATGAGTAATATAATGGTAAGTATTGATCGAGTGAGAATGAAGGAAATTTCAATTTCCCTTTCTCCGCGATCTAACAATACTTAGCATTATATTAGGAACCTACCTCCCAGCCCCACGGAGGCAAGCCATAGGTATTCTCTTGTTTGGTAGCTATGCAAACAATATGAGTCTCCCTGGCAGACAGGTACCCGGTTGTTGGGAACCAGGTACCCGGTTCCAAGAGCCGGTAAAGCTTTCTAAATCTAGAGCCAGCTAGCTGTATTATCAAAGAGTAATATAATGCTAAGTATTGTTAGATCTTGGAGAAAGGGAAATTGAAATTTCCTTCATTCTGAAGAACTGCTGGGCCGATTTCAATTATATTTGCTAGAAAACATCCTCCGGGTATAGGGATTCAAGTGTGTTCAAACGAAGTCAATCGGCGAATTTGGCCGGCGGCCAGCTTGGATTTTGGCCGATTTTTAGAAACGTCGTTAAAAATCCTCTCCGAAACCGCTTTGGGGATTGATGCAAATCTCATGAAATATGATCTATGGCAAGAGCTGAACCAAGTTTATTCAAGGGAACTTGATTGGTCAAATGGCTTGGCGGCTATCTTGGTTGATCTAGTTTTAGCGAAAACAACTTCTCCAGAACCGCTGACAGTCTCCTCTTACAGGGCCACTTTGAGAAAAGAGGATACCCCATAGAAATCCTAACGACATCAAAATCCCAGGCACACCTTATTACACCCAGCACATCGTCCGACACAGCTCAGTAAAATACAAAGACCCATCTTTGTCTGCGAATTCACTCGCACAGGTATCTTTCTAAAAAATACCATGAACAAGTACTGGCCAGTCTTGGAAGCTAGCAACAGGTGCAGGTTGGCCTTCCCTGAAAAAACCACTTTGGATTCAAGAAAAATAAGACTCAAAGACCACACCTCATAGCACCGCCAAGTGAATCACACAGGAACCCATTCATGCCGTGCCCATTGAAAAATTGCAATATCTTCAACCACATGGGCAAAAGACGGTTCTTCACTAGCACCCATACAAAACTATCCTACACTGCCAAAATCATCGGCAACTGTCAAACCAGAAACATCGTTTATCTTATAACATGTGACGTCTGCCACAAACAATATGTGGGTGAGACGCTACGCATGTTCAAAACATGCATAGAAGAACACCTCCATAAGAAAGATATGACACACCAGTATCAAGACAGTTCAACAAAAAACACCACTCCAGAAATGACATGCGTTTCCGAATCATCCAGGTTTTAACATCAGACCCAGACGACAGTAACTCCACCATCTGGAGGCGACGTAAAGAAAGCCATTGAATTCATCAGCTCCACACTATGGAGCCAATAGGCATCAACATCTCAGGATTAAAATTGACTTCCACTTCCCTGACATAAGGCATACAACGGCAGCATGTAGTTATTACCCCTCTTTTATTTGAATGGAATGCCACATTACACACTCATCTTCAAGTCTTCCAAATGAACTTGCATTTGACCAACCTACAACGTCACAATAGACATCCACGTCATAAGGACCTATGGCGCCATGATCATCACCATCACTACCAATTTCCAGAGAAATCTACTACTTCAGGTTTCACTAGTTGGCCACCTTAGTTTCAAGATATCTGAGGCCAGACACAGTTATGAAAGAAAAGAAAAAACATACGTGTGCTACCTGCCAGATAGAATATACATGTTGTACCAGGAAAGGTTCGCTGACCAGACACAACATAGGCAAACATGGCGCTGTCCCCCCTGGACATGCGAGTCTTGCCTAAAACCGTTCCTGAGATTGGAATATCTGCGTAAACATCTACGCTGCTGCCATGGCATGCAAGACCCCGCCATCACCAGCCTCTTATCCAAAGCTATCACCATTGAAGGCGGCAGGTTAGTGAATCCAACAGAACCATTGATCAAACCCAGAAGGACGGACATATATGATAAACACTGCCCTCCAGCCAAGCACAAATGGTCAAGAGCAGGGCAGAACAGGAAACTACCCAACAGCATCAGGGCAGTACTGGCCACATACCCGAAAGGATTCACCATTCCGAAACAGACGGCAGGGCAGTTAGCAGTTTTAGATAATCAAATCGAGCTGAATAGTATACTATCCAACCTTTGTTTCATGCCAGAGAGCCTTACAACAGCACACCACAAAGTGCCAAATAATGGAACAGTAATACGCGGTCACTAGGACACCTATGCCTACACCCAACCGCGCAACAACAACACCCAGGACTCTGCAAACACCACCAAGCAGGTCTGTTTACAAAAATATGAACGAAACTTTTTTGTCATCATTAGGCAGTAAATCCTCTACACAAAGCCCTGAAGACGAGGGCCCGAGTTGTAGTTACAAACAATCATCCTGGGCTCAATTTCAGAGACAAACTCAGACACATCCTCCGTGATTCTACCTGACCCCTTGGACCCAGATGGTGTAACATGTATGGACCTGGCAAAGGCGGAAGCTCTCATCACCGAGTTAACGGTCACACATGAATTCAATCTAGATTGTTTGCAGTTATCGTGCCCAAGAAATATTTGACTATATTATAATATTGTTTATATTTAATGTAAAAATAATTTTATCAAAAAAACCCCATTGTGTACAGTCTACACTGGTTTGAAGTCAGTGGCACTAAGCAGCTCATCAAGGAACAATAGCATATTTACATGGACTTATTACCAGTTATTATTGAACTGTTTAATTGTTAAATAATCTGCTAGTTCTACAGACCACCAGCTACTAAGTCATTAATTGACCCATTGTGTTTGAAGAAACATACAACCAGCACAGGAGTGTATTAACCCTTTGAGCCTTACGGCATACATATATGTATTGCAATTTATGATGTTATACTTATTCTGCTGAACATTTGGGAAATGATTTAATTGAAGGTTGTTGCTGCCAGAGGCAGCAAACATTTTCTGTTAAATTATCTGAAAAATATTCAATAGTTGCTTTGTATGAATGTTATAAAAAGTAAATACAATTAGTACAGCATTGGAATGAAAGGGTAAATCCTCATACTATGGATATATTTTAAATATAGAGATTTAACCATTGTACTGCTGAACCCAGATATTAACAATTTATAATTCTAAAATGGAATCTGTATTGCTGGCAGACCAGTCTGCCTGCAATAATAATTTAATTCAGTAAATTCAGCATTACAATGGTTAAGTAGCTACATGAGGTTTAAGCCTGATATTATTAAGGATTGTATTTAATTGAATATATTGCTGAAAATTCATGTTTTTACAAATTATTGAACAGACATGTTTGAATGGTGAAAGTTTGTTTGCCTGGAAACTAGTATGCTATATATGTGTAAAATTATTTTAAAAAGAAAAAAAGTTGAGAGCTAGGAGAGCATGTCAGTGAGTAAGTTTGTAAATGCAGAGAGTTATGTAGAATTTTGAATATATAAAGTTGCTATGTAAAGTTATTGAATTTGAATTTGAAAAACAAAGTACAAGTTAAGACTGCGTTGTTGTCGCTCTCTGGAATAATTATAGTCAACCTTCAGAATAGAGAAAATAACATCGGTCTATCCAGTATATAGTCTAATAGACATTCATCAGTCTGTCCGTCTGTCACTCCATCCGACAGAACGTATAGTCAGAGGCTCGCCCCCAGAACAGCAATACAAACCCTGATTACCTTACAGTGTTTTCTGACATTCTAGCACAAAACAGCCACGCCCCTGATCCTGGCTGGGACAGGGTTTTGGCGACAATGCGCCAGCAGAGCCGCAACCTAACAGGACTATAACAGGTGATATCTAATTATACATAATGGTCTTGCCATCTTTGCTTCATCCTCATGCTGTATCCACAATCATTCTGTTCCGCCACTTACCTTCATACTAATGATAAACAATATCAGGGACGCACGTCCCATATTTGACGCACAAATGTGTTTTCTTTCATGACCTCTGCCCAAAACTTGGGTCCCATAGGCAACAAAACTGCGCCTCTGATGAGTTCCACGATGGAACGAAATGCCACGAAGTCTGAATCATATGTAACTGATGTGTGATGTGATTGTGCGATCATTATACATATAACTAGTACCAAAAAAATGTGTTGTTTACTGGCATCCCCAGACCTGCGGGCATAAAGTACCAAGAAAATGTAGGTTCACATGTCTCTATCTCAAAGAAAATAACTTTGAGAGCTATAGAACAATGTTCCTGCAACATAAAAAAATGATGCAAGAGGATTTTTTAAGCACACCGCCCAAAAAAACAGTTGCACCGCCAAAAAAACAGCACAGCCAAAAAATAAAAATCAAATCTTTAACATTGTTCTAGCACCGCCAAAATGTTCACCGCCAAAAATTCTGCACCGCCGAAAAGGCAATGCCAAGCACTGCCAAAAAAGGCCACACCCCCAATATCTGGTACAAGTATACCAATATTTGGGCATACTAGCTCCCACTTCTGGTCCACCAGGGGGAGAGTATAAAAGGAGCCGACTTGCAGAGCTCAGATCAGTCAGACTTTTGGTCTCAACAAGAGAACAAGCATCAGGCAACATAAAATTTTCTCATCTTTTAGACTACGTCGTTATTACGCCCAGCTTCAACATATTAAATGAGAATCTTGATTGGTCAATTTTTTTATGGCCATCTTGGATTTTTTCTGTGAGAAAATTGACATTTTTAAAACAAATTTACGGGTTAAAGCATTAAGAACCAATTCATGGATGCAGAAGATAAGCCAGGCATTACATCCTTTTGTATGTGATCCCAGGTTACTACAAACACTACTCAAAACAACTGACAAAGCACTTAAAACGATGAGAAATGGATGTGCATTTGGACTTGATAGCTTCAGCAATGAACTATTTACAGCTTTTACAGATAAATTCCATGTATCTCAATCTCGGGGCAAACAAACAAGAAAACTGTTGAATATTTTGAAATTAATATACCCAGAAGTAAGGTAACAATGCCTTCTAGTCATATTAATTTCAATATATTCAACGGAATATAAAGTATGCCAGTGATAGAATCTCCAAACCAATCACTCACATAATAAACTAGGCCTTTCATGCCCGTACTACGCTGCCCAAACTCAAGAAACCACATGTCCTATCAGCAAACCTACAGCTTATCGTGCAACTCAGCATCATCCAGAAGATCCAGTCCAAGGTGACTTTGTGCCACATCAGAGAAAAGATTGACAGTTTCACTGGTGCCTGGCACAATGAGAGGACGCAGATGTGCAGACATTGTTTTGGTGTAGCGATTGCTTGTGTTGGTGGTTATGTCAAAACACTAGGACATTCACAAGGGTATTGACAAATCATGGGACTTCGACACCATCAAATGATCAATGGTCTTGTATGTGCCACACCAAGCTGGATGTAATGACTATAAGCTGCAACATTGAAGACTGCTATTGGCAGATACCAAGCTGAGGGTATGGATAAAATATGCAGTCTGCAGTTTGAGACCTCTCAGTTCTCTACATGCGGATCGTCTCTCCGGTTCTGTTTACATGCTACCTTGCTGCAACTCTGTCAATTGTGCATGAGGACTCCACAAAAATAAAACCAGCAACCAGTATCTACACTGAGCCTCCCACGAGAGATGGAGTACCCAGATGAAGTAGACTTAAGAGGCCTTTCAGTGGACTTCTCACTCTAGCTGCTGCGCAAAACAACTCAAGAATAAAAGAAGGCGAAACCTAGTTGACCTATGTCTGGATGGTACACTCATTAAGAGAAATACCTGGTGTCCCGGATTTAAAGTAGATTCTTGTTCGAAACCCCCTTTGTTCCATAAAACATGAAAAGAACTGGCTTCTATTCTAGTTTGATTCCTTATTTATCGTTTTGAATTAGGTAACACAGACTTAGCATCTCCGTTATTGTGCTTAATTAGCATAGGTACAGGGGTTAGCATCCACAGATTTTATAATACACATTTAGCAATTGACTATCATTCATTGGTCTCTAAAAGGTATTTCCTATGCCACATGACCAGCAACAAGCTTTAGTGATGCACCCTCTGGTGATTTTGGTACAGATTTTACTATAGAATGAATTTCTCTGATATATGGGTTAATGATGCATATTCACAGCAAAATGCTTGAAAATAAAATTGTCAATATTGTATACTTTTAGAGGCTTAAATTGTGGGCCTAGATCTAATGAAACGAAATAAATCTTAACATATGATGACTCTATTAGATATAATTAGTATAATTTTAAGTTGTGAAATTGAAATACAGACATGAGTCCCTAATTCCACTTCGCAATTAAATAAATTATAATAATTTGTACGGAATGGAATCATGTGTTAATATTCATTTCATTTCATTACATTGAAGTACACAAATTAAGCCTCTAAAAGTACACAATTTAAACTACTTTATTTTCACACATTTAGCTGTGAATATGCACCTTTAAATGAATCTATGTTAAGTAGTATACTATTAATTCTGTTCCTCTTATTTGTAGACCAATCTGCTTGAATCAGCCTTGTAATGATGGATGACCCTGGTGATGTGCATAGCTTGAGAACAATGAGCAGTGAGTTAGCACTATTGTCACGGCCTGATGGATCTGCTCAATTGTGTCATGGAGACACATCTGTTCTTGCATCAGTCTATGGACCAACTGAGGTGAGAATCGCGAAAGAGCTTGCGGACAAAGCCACTGTTGAGGTCGTGTATAAACCGAAAGTTGGACTCCCTGGTGTTGCTGATAAGCTGACTGAAAGGTTAATTCGTAATACATGTGAGAGTGTGATAATGTCAACTCTTCATCCACGCACCAGTATTAATATCACCGTTCAGGAAATGCAGAATTCTGGTTCTCTCCTTGCATGCTCTATTAATGCCGCATATTTAGCACTGCTTGATGCCTGTGTACCTCTGAAGTATCTTGTAGCCGCAGTCTGTGTCATGATCGATAAGGATGATCAGCTGATTGTGGATCCCACGCATAAGGAAATGCGATCTAGCAAATCTGTGCTGACATTTGCAGTGGATAATCGTGATATGAATATCATCACAACATCAACACAAGGCGTGTTTACTAAAGAACAATTTCAGCGGTCACTTGCTGCCGCTCAAAATGTAGCTAAGAAAGTATTTGATTTTTACAAAGAAAGTTTAGAAAAGAAGCTTTGTAAAACCAGATCTGTAGAAGTCAAGTCAGAAATATAACAGTATAATTCTGCGTTCTTTTCTGTTTGTGGACCTGTGTGTGTCCTGTCATGGGTGAATATTGATTCTCTTGTACAGTGAGACTGGTCTTAAAGCTGTGATAACATCATAAACATACGCTTATTGTCACGATAGATAGGTGGCCTATTAAAGCACGGGCTTTGCTTTTGAATATATATAATGGTCAAGATTGGACAAGAAAATTAAATTCTTTTAGTGAATGTCGGTTTGTAGGCCAAGAGACAACTACATTTGACAATTTATCTCTGGAATGACTGGCTCTGTTGTCGAGCCAATCTTTCCAGTGGTAAATTGTTAAAAAATAGTTTTCTTACTCTTAGTTTGCAAATGGAGCACTACAGAGGCAGGTTTTGGCTGGCTTGACCAGTAAAGGTTAAATTAAGTGCTTTGTTTTTTGGGTATATGTTCCATTATTCCGTCTGTGATTGGGTATATGTTGTTTGGGGTCAAAGAGATGGTTATCATAATGATTCATTCCATTATTCCGTCTGTGTTTGGGTATATGTTGTTTGGGGCCAAAGAAATGGTTATCATAATGATTGGTTCCATTATCCCGTCTGTCTGTCAGCGTCCAATCTCGGTTAAGTTTTTGGTTTACCATTAAAATTTGACTACGGGATGCAGTTTTTTTGTCAAATTACATGTTCTAGGAAGGGGGATGCGTCCTATAATCGAGAACATTCCTTGAGAACATTTTTGTGTCAAATTTGTTCTTAAAATGTCAAAGATTATACCACGGAAATTGAACTAAATGTTACGTTAGACAATTCACGCCGCCTGACGACTATGTTTAATGTATACTCCAAAAACACCAAACGGAAGCGAAATTATTAAATTGGGGTGCCTAAATTTTGCTTATTCTTTAATAAATATCACTTATTACACCAAAATTAATCCAGAATTTTACATAAAATGGCGCCGAGAAAAGATACACGTATAAATCACGTTATTCGCCTCCAATCGCAAAAGGTCTTTATTCTAATTAAAGCGAGCACTCGGATATAAATATTCTGGACTCGGAAATTGCTATATAGCATCATTGCGCGATAGGAACTGAATGTTCCCGTACCCATTTGATAACCAACTCCCGTTAGCGCATAAGATTACACAGCGCCTCCAATCGCAAGAGCCAGATAACCAACTCCCATTAGCACATAAGATCACACAGCACCACCAATCGCAAAAGAGCCATTACCACATTCCTAATGTCACATGATTTCTATAGTTTCAAGGCGACATTGTATGCCAAAATTAGATTGATTTTAATGTAATAAACGATCTTTATTGAAGATACGCAATATTTAGGTGGTCCTATTTAATAATTTCTCTTCCACCATGATATTTTTAGGCATACATTAAACATAGTGCTGAGTGATGGCCGATTTTTTAAAGGTACATTTTTCTAGATTTAACAGCGTCTTAAACTAGAGTTTTTTGGGTGGATTTTGGTCAAATTTGGGACAGCATCCTATATTCGAGGGTGGCCTTTAGTCGAAAAATGACGGTAGCTCACCATATCATTATTGGTGAAAATTATTTTTTTAATATATCGATAGGTTCCATTACACCATCTGTCTGTTTGTCTGTGTCCTATCCCGGTTATGGTTATATCTCAGGATCGGTTCACCCGCATGGGACTAAACTTGGACACATACTTCCTTAAATCAAGCACATGGAGCACAATGATATTCAGTTTGAGGTCAAACTTCAAGGTCACTGTAACCTTGGTAAAAAAAAACCTACTTAAATTACGGTTCTGTTTTTGGTTTAGCTCAACATATTGTCTTATTAGTATGGCCGTTGAAGGTTTAAACCAAGAAAAAAATGGTGTAGAAGCGAACTTGTTACCGTTTGAAAGGTAATTTCGAGCACAATAACATATCCAAAATCACCTAAAATTGGCCGTGGGGAGAATTTTTGAGAGCCATTTGAATTATGTGGGCATTTTACCAGTGCCGTCAATGCATTTTCTGATGGTTTGCTACACTTATGGTGGGATATCAGCTATAAAAAAGAAATTTAACGTAGTGGTAGTAGTAGTAAGGGCACATAACTCCTCACCTCAGAAACAGGTGCTACACTTGTGATGGGATACTAGCTATGAAAACCTAATTATAAAACTAGTAGTAGTAGTAGTAGTAGTAAGGGCACATAACTCCTTACCTCAGAAACAGGTATGTCTGTCTTCTCCAGTCACCATATTAGCTGCTGCAGCAAAGCGTTATCATCACTATAACTGTCACAAATGTCTTCATGTGCAATAAATTTAGGTAATGTTCAGACGGCTACTGGAAATGTTTAAACTTACACGAATCTGGATATGAAATTACGTTTTTCACACTTGCTACTCGCAATAAATGTGTACGGCTAGTTCAAGAAATTCCACAGAAAGAAATTAAGCAAATATTTTAGTCACTGCTTAAACCAATTTATATTCATTTTCTAAAGTGTTATCATCTTCATTATCAGAATTGTCAAAATTTAAACATATTTCTGCAGCATTTTTATGACCTTCACCCCTGCAGTCGCCACAGGCTGCCACACACTTTAATCCATTTTTACGACACGTGTAGATATTGGTACTACATGGATTCTTTGAAGATAATTTGCATTTACAGTGAACAAACTTCAGCAAACTTCCTGGAGTTGCATCTATATCTATCATGATTGGTTTTAACTCTGTGCCCTCTAGGTTCCAAGCCCAATGCGTTGGATCCCGGCATGCCTCTGAGAGTGTCTTCCACACAATGACTTGTAAATGAACACGTGAACTGTGAAAAAATGCTGCTCTTTCAGGAGGCAGCTTCTGTGGCTCAATGGATGTTTTACAGGATGCAGTCATCTCCATGAACCTTGTGTACCTTAACCTGTTGAGAGTCAAAGCTCTTACCGCCATACATGACAATAAGTAAACGCACCCCTACTTCACTCCCACCTACATGAGTTGCTGTTGCTTCAGTCACTGATTATGGACGCTAATCGACGCACTTCTTCTGATTCCTGTAGTTTCTTTAACTGGCTGGACTTCCCATGGCCAAATATTGCAGACGTGGTATCCCATCCAGTCCAGGCATTAGCGAAAAGAAGGTGTGAGTGTGACATTACATTTGCATCAGTCTTTCCAACCACATTACGAATGCTCCAGATTTTCAGTCCTTAAGAGATTTCTTGACCTCTGATCTAAAATATATATCAGCCATATCAGGTTTTCAGTGATACATCAGTAAAACTAGGATGTCCGTATCGTCTGCTACAACAGTAACTGCATCTCCTTGCCTTGAAATTCTGAGTGCATTGGAAACTACCATTGTGTCAGCATCACCTTTACTGATGTAGACATGGTGGTCGTCAGATTTTAAGTAGGTACTCAACAATTTAATGAATTGGCTCTTATTGCTCTCATTTGACAGAAATACTTGTTGATTGTTCCACATCTCCATAGACTCATTGACTTGAATGTCTGCTGATGTTCTACCACCCCCATCTTTGGTGTTCATGATCCTTTGTTGAGGGACCCTGCTCATAACCATCGAAAACAATGCAAGAGTTTCCATACATCATTTTGACATAACTCACATACAGTTGAACTATATCCTTGTATGTGTATTTTGTTCTCCATCTAACTCTATGAAGAAGTGCACCCCTGTCAAGAACAAATATGGCTATCTGGTTGTGAAGGAGAAGCATCCTTCAGAAGCGTATTTGCTAACTGTGCCTTGTCAGTTTTCCACATGGCACAATCGTTGATCAAGGATGTTGGTATTGCTGTTAGTTCATAAGAAGAACATCTAACCATATCCTCTTCTCTCTGTGCAAGCGCTATTAACCAGGAAAACAATGTTGTTGGATTTATGTGTAATTTCTGCTGATCAACTTTGATACCTGGATACAGATACTGCAATGACCTCACCTGGTCATTTCTTTTGACAGCTGCATCTAGGATATTTACATTGTCAAGTTTGCTATGAATTGTTGACCCTACTTCCTCTGTATCATCACAATTTACAATCCCCATAAGTAGCAACTAAACCAAACTTCTACGCACAGCACCCCACCAACTGCCACTCTATGTCCGATACATAGATGTCATCTTTATGGTCTGGGAACACGGCCCAGAGGCTCTAGACGACTTTGTCGCCCACATGAATTCATCACACAACAGTATCAAATTCACTATGGAATCCTTTAGAACAAGAGTGGCGTTTCTGGACACTATGGCCATAAGCAAAGATGGCCACCGAATTACATTCAATCTTTACACAAAACATACATGCACACATGGATACCTACACTACACATCAGAACACCCATCCAATTTCAAGGACTCCTCTCCATACGGACAGTTCTTAAGACTCAGGCACATATGTACCCACATAGAAGACTAAACAAAACACAAACAGTCTAGCTCTTCTGGGTCACTTTGAAGAAAGAGGATATCCCACCAAAATTCTAAGTGACACCAGGGCCAAAGCCCGCTCACAAAACAGAGATACCCTCCTACACCGACCACCAAAGACACCTATTGACATTTCACAACAGAAACCTGTCTTCGTATGTGACTTCAATAGAACTGGTATATTCCTCAAAAGGACAATCAAAAAATATTGGCATATTCTAGAAGCCAGCCACAAGTGCAGAATAGCATTCCCGAAACCACCACTTTTCGGTTACAAGAGAAACAAAACCATCAAATACTCTATAGTAAGAGCAAAGCTGCCTTCGATGACCAAGACCCCCCCCCCCCCCCACACACACAGAAACCTGCTACTCCCTTACAAAACAAAAAACTGCAACATCTGCCTCAAACTGCAGGACAGATTCTTCTCTAACTCCCACACAAAGCTGTCCTACAGGTCCAAGATAATAGGCAACTGTCAAACTAGAAACATAATATACCTTCTAACCTGTGACAGATGCAACAAACAATACATGGGAGAGACACTACGCTCTTTTAAAGTCTGCGTCCAAGAACACTTATGTTCTATCACGAATCTCTACAAAATCGAGAGATACGATACCCCAGTATCCAGACATTTCAACAGACCTGGGCATTCTAGGAATGACAAACTTCAGAATTGAATGTCTGCTGATGTTCTACCACCACTTCTTTGGTGTTCATGATCCTTAGTCGAGGGACCCTGCTCATAACCATCGAGCACTTGAATGACAGCTTTGCAATAGGTGCGGTTTTGGCGTGTTCACTTAAATATGTATGTAATTCTACATTTCCGCGTAATTCGCTATAGCTGATCAAACTTATTAATCCATTTTTAGTAACTATAACTGGCTTTTCAGTCTCAAATCCAAATTTGTATATAACACAGCACTCTTCTCGGAAATTGCAAGGACTCGTCTCTGCTTTCTTCAGCCATTGTGTACAAATGGTAAAAATATAGGACGAAAGTCCTATATTTACTATATAACTAATTCCTCGTTTGGATAATGTCTCTTTATTATGCAGCACTCAGTGCAAATAATTTTACATCATTAATGAGTTAACTTTTAACTGAACAAGTGGCTTATGTAATCTGAGTTACAATAAAGCAATAACACTGGTTACACTGCATGATGGTGTGCTTTTATCATTTCCGTGAAATTGAAAGCAGTTGAGCGAGTGCTTGGTTATTTGTGAGCGCAGTATAAATCTGGGTCAAACAAATTTGCATGTGTAAGAAATGAATTGCTAGAATATATACAGCAATTGTTGAACTGTCTGCGGTGGCCAGTAATATTTTGACATACAATTTTTAATTTTTATAATACCATATGCATATTCAATATTTTTTCCAATGATCTAGCCTCTAAAATATCAGCTAAATTTAACCGGATCTGAATTTTTCTCCCCAAAGCCAATTTTAGGCGATTTTGAATGTTATTGTACTCGATTTTGCACTACCAACGATACCAAATTCCCTTATACACCATTTTTTTCCCAGTAAGGTTTGATTTTTTACTTCAACAGCCACACTATATATCTCAGGATTGGGACTAAACACAATGATATTGAGGTCATGAGGTCAAAGTTCAAGGATACTGTCAACTTGGTATATAATTCTATTTTTTACGATTAAGTTTTTAGTTTAAATCAACATATCATCTATTACCTCTTATATCGCGGTGTGGCTTCACCCTAGTGGGACTAAACTTGGACACATGCTTCCTTATATCAAGGGAAATGATCAAAATGATATTGAGGTCAAAGTTCAAGGCCACTGTGACCTTGGGGATTAATAACTACATCTTCAAACATACTGGATTGCCCTCACTTGAACTATATCAGGTAACCGTACGCCGAGTGCTGGTGTGACTCGAAAGTCTGAATGGCCTGAGACTAATTTTTCTCTGCCTTTTTCACCCTATGGCCCGGGAAACAGTCAAAATTTTGATGTCCCGTTTCAGCGGTGTCCCTACACCTGTTGGTTTCTCGGTGTCATAATTCTGGAAAGTGTGGCACTGCCGATGTCAGAATGGCACTGATTTTTTTAATGTTGGTGTCTGTTTTTGACACCAGTAGAAGTGTATCTGGGAACCGGTTATATCCCTCCTGTGTGCGATGTTTCGCATGCGTTGGCTGTACTGATGCCAGACGCATTCGACACTACCCGCACGGTACACATGGTTGGACTGGCAGCAGAGTGGCAAGGCCCAAGATCCTGTACTGAAGGATCAAGGGCAGTGCGCTCCAGTCACTGTGTCACAACAGGCGTTGACGCTCCATATCTCCTTAGTGGTGATTCAGACTATGCGTTTCATTCCAAGGTTTTTGGATACGCATCAGAGGTTTTAAAGGGTGTGTGTGTGTGCGTGCGTGTGTGGAGGTTTGAAAACTTATTGAGATGTCGAAAGACCAAGCGTAAACTAGTTGCTTAACATCTTAGCGATTCCAAATGAATGAATATGGAATATGTGATTAGCATCATAGGTGTTGTGAAGATGATGCTACGTTTACTTCGTTGAGAAAGTGACGTCATATGTTCTTATGACGTATACAGGCCATAGAGATACAAGTGTTAATGGTGTCATAATAACATTTATGACGTCATTAGGATTAATTCTTAGAGGGGAATCCCGCACATCCGAATAAAAAGGGGCATAGCCAATAGGGGTGTTGGGACATAAAGAAGGGGTGATAACTACGTCAAGGGGTGGGGGGCGGGTCCGGCATTAAAAACGCCAACTATCTTGCATTATTGATGCATTGCGGTTCCAGACAGTGTAGTTGATGTATTCAGTGTAATTCCGTGGATCTTCTCCAAGTGCTGCTGTCATCATCAGGATCTGATGGTAGGACCTGGATGACACGATATTGCATGTCATTTCTAGTATATCCCTGAAGGGGGAAATGTCCTGACACAGGTGTGTCATAAGACACACGCCTGTGATCTTTGGTTGCCTGATATAATTCAATTGAGGACAATCCTGTATGTTTGACCACATTGTTATTAATCTCCTTTACCAGACAAGCCTTCCTGCTTTGTTAACATGGCTGCCAAAGCGATGGAACAAGAAGTCATCGCCTTGCCTTCGATCTCTGGCCTTTCATTGCACTCAGTACATCCGGGATCTTGTCTGATGGCCACCAATCTGCCATCCCAGATCCAGTGAAGGACACCGCCAAGGTGTTCTACCCTATGGAGACACCACTCTCGGAACCAGGAGCCAGCCGTCCACACTCTGTCGTCATCATGGCTGAACCTAGCCCACACTCGCAGAGACCAGCAAACAAGAAGACGCCTGCACAAGAGTTCAGAAGACCTGACCGCGCACATGGACACTGCTAGACCAGTACCATATGGGGCACCGAAAATCACTGGCACATGTCTTATGGCATACCCGTGTCAGGACGTTTCACCGGAGAAGATCCAAGGAATCGCACTGGATACATCAACTACACTGTATGGACCCGCAATGCATCAACAACGCAGGATAGGGGGTGTTTTTAATGCCAGACCCCAGGCATGACGTAGTTGTCACTGTGACCTTGGTACAAAACAATTTTTTTTATGGTTAAATTTTTGGTTTAGCTCAGTATATTGACTTCTGTCCCGGGATTGGTTTAATCTGTTGGGACTAAACATGTACACATGCTGTCTTATATCAAGAGGATGGACCATAATGATAATGTCTTATATCTGGGCATGGCTTCACCCTGTTGGGACTAAACTATATCAAGCGGATGGAGCACAATGCCATTAGCATCACACCGTCAAGGTTCAAGGACACTGTGACCTTGGTATAAAACCTTTTGCTAGGTTTTTGTTTTCGCTCACCATATCGTCCTACATCTCAGGATTGGTTCATCCTACCATATTTATCTTAATTAACCCCCCCCCCCCCCCACCCTGGTTTTTTTAGAAATAACTGGGAGAGAAATATAGTACAGTTCAGATATAAATTAACATGTTGCCGGAAAAAAGCAGAATATTTTCATAATGACAACACCAGCATTTGTAGATTGCGTGTGTCAATTCTCACAGTATTGCGTATTTTCAGTGAATAGTTATCGTTCTTGCCACACTCGTTTTTTTCTACTGACATTAGAACCGTAGAAATATCGAATAATTTCAAAATCATTTCACTTATGATGGAGACTAGATGCAATGATGGTATAGATGAAATCTGCCTAATGTGAACCATTTGCCTGTTAAATTGATTGCCTAAACGCATAGATTCCCTATTTTCGCAGTGGGCATACAAGCTACAGGGCTGTGAGAAGGAGCATTGTTTTATAGTCATCAGCATTTCATCAAATAATGCAAAATATGCCACAATAATCACAAAAACGGGTTGCTACACATATTTTATTTGAGAGAACGTTACTAAATGTTTTACAATCTTTTCAACAAGTTCGATCGTAGCATAATCACCCTGTGATGATAGCGCAGGTCTTCTACACAAATTTGTTGGCGCTTACTGACAAATATCGATGTTACAACTCAAGGAAATGTTGAGAATGATTGCAGTGGCAATCGTTCTCAACGCTTCTTTTAGCTGTAACATTGATATCTGCCAGTAAAAGTAAACAGAGTAAGTGAAGAAAGACCCGAGTTATCATGGGGCGATTATGCTAGGGTTGAAATTGCGGAAAAGATTGATGTAAAACTTTTATTGAAAGTTATCGCTCTGTTTTCTCAAACTACAATACGTGTGTAGCAACCCATTTTTGTGAATATTGTGGCCTTATATCATTCAGATAGCGCATGTGCTTTTCGTATTAAAGAAAATAGAAGGCAGTCGATAATCTTATTTATATACATCAGTGTAGATAGAGAGGAACGAAGCAAGAAAGATAACTTTGCTGAAAATGTTTTGATTTTCACATGTTTTAGAGAGCAAAATTTTAACATATCTAAAATGTTAAGTGACATACTTTCCTAATTAACCTGCCCCCTTACGTGACTACTACCCACCCGGTGGTTAAATTAGGATAAATACAGTATTTGGACTAGACTTGGACACATGCTTCCCTGTCTCAAGGGAATGCAGCACTGATATTGAGGTCATAATGTCCAAAGGTCAATGTCATACTGACCTTGGTATAAAATTATCATGTATGGTTAAGTTTTTGGTTTAGCTCAACATATCGTCATGTTTAGGTATTGTTTCACCCTGTTAGGACTAAACTTGGACACATGCTAACCTATATCGAGTGGATGCATCACAATGATTTTGAGGTCGTGATATCAGAAGTCAAATGATTATGAAGATATTCAACAGAATGTCTTACTTTTCATCTTGGACCCGCTGTGATCCCGGTACATTGTAATATTTTACTTATTGCAATTCATCTAGTCATGTTTTAATTAGATCACCTGATTTTTTTCCTTTGCAGTACTTCTCGAATAGGAGAACTGTACCATTGGTTAGAGTTAAACTGCTAGCGTCATTTGAAACAAACATAGTAATGCTATGAGTGTTGCACCAAGCCTGTCTGAAATGACGTTAGAATGGTAGGCTTCAATCTGTCATAGAGAAATCTGATTGCTAAATTTGCTTTGTGAGTGCTATTGTGACCAGACTTCTCCTATTAGACAAGTACTATAGTGGCAAACATCATGTGATCTAAGTAAAGGAGGATTAGATGACCGGCATTAAGTAAAATATGACAATGTAGAGGAATCAGAGTGGGCCACTGTACAAGCCAAGATTTCTCAAACAAAAAGACCCAGCCTACATGTGCAAATAGTTATTTGTCAATCAGTTCTGGAAGCGTAAGCACCTAAGACATAATCACAGCAGTACATTCAACAGCCCCAGCACAAGTGTATTTCAAATACGCAAAAGCTGTTATATACTTTGACAATAATTTGCGTGACAGTTGTTGCTATCAATGAGAGAATGCATTTATTCAAATTATTGTCAAAATATTTAGTAGGTAATGTGATAACTAGGTACATATTTGAATGAAAATAGTTGCTGCAACACCTTTGTCTCAATATTCTAAAATTATCATCATAGCTTTCATTTGAAACTTGCTGGAGATTTGAAGACCAATTTGACTAAGTCGTCAATTACTAAGGCACCAACAATTTTGATGAATAATTGTCTATACTATCCAAGTAGAATGAGTATAAGCCTAGATACGATTTGCCTGCACTAATGAAATATGTAGCAAAGCTAGCGTGTGTACATTACTGTTCGATCAATGCATTTCAAATAGACGCACAATCTTTCATCGAAACTTACATGCTGTTTGCGCATCATTCATTCTTGGTGAGAAAGCGTATATAGCTCTATGTTGACTTTACCTACATAGTAAGATATTGACAGACAAAGTGTCCGTGTGGCTAATAATGCAACAATGTTGTTGGTGCCTTAGGAATCAACAACTTAGTCAAACTACTCTTCAAATCCGTAGCTAGTGAATTGAAAATTCTGATGATTATTTTAGAATATATAGACTGAAAGCTGTTGCAGCAACAACCTTCATTCGAATTTGTATGAAATCTTGAGCAAGTAGCAATAGCTTTACCTAAATATTTTGATAAAAATTTGACTGAATGCTGTGGTTGTCATTAATAAAAATAATTTTCATGCGTACTGTTGTCAAAGTATATAAAAGCTTTCTCCTATTTCCTTTTGGAAATTGACACTTGCGCTGAATAGTATTGAAATGCAGGCTGTTGAATGTACTGACAAATGACCATCACGAGCAGGCCGTCTTTGTTTGAGAAATCCGGGTCTGTACAGAGAATAAGAGTCAACGAATATGGCATTCAAATGTTACAATGATTATGGAGTCAGGGCATTGTACACTGGGTAGCGTTGTACACTCGGTAGCATTGCATGCTCTTGAAATTAAACAGAGATCAACATCATATCCTTATTTAATGGGAAACGAGAACTGTGTGCTCACCTAGAATATGAACATTTCATTCTCCCTACAAACACAAAGTTCTTTCATTTTCCCTACAAACACAAAGTTCTTTCATTCTCCCTACAAACACAAAGTTCTTTCATTTTCCCTACAAACACAGTTCTTTCATCTTCCCTACAAACACAGTTCTTTCATTTTCCCTACAAACACAAGGTTCTGTTGATCATAAGTAGGCCACATAACAAATATGAACATTTCATTCTCCCTACAAACACAAAGTTCTGTTGATCATAAGTAAGCCACATAACAAATATGAACATTTCATTCTCCCTACAAACACAAAGTTCTTTCATTCTCCCTACAAACACAAAGTTCTGTTGATCATGAGTAGGCCACATAACAAATATGAGCATTTCATTCTCTCTACAAACACAAAGTTCTGTTGATCATGAGTAGGCCACATAACAAATATGAGCATTTCATTCTCTCTACAAACACAAAGTTCTGTTGATCATGAGTAGGCCACATAACAAATATGAACATTTCATTCTCTACAAACACAAAGTTCTGTTGATCATGAGTAGGCCACATAACAAATATGAACATTTCATTCTCCCTACAAACACAAAGTTCTGTTGATCATGAGTAGGCCACATAACAAATATGAACATTTCATTCTCCCTACAAACACAAAGTTCTGTTGATCATGAGTAGGCCACATAACAAATATGAACATTTCATTCTCTACAAACACAAAGTTCTGTTGATCATGAGTAGGCCACATAACAAATATGAGCATTTCATTCTCTCTACAAACACAAAGTTCTGTTGATCATGAGTAGGCCACATAACAAATATGAACATTTCATTCTCTACAAACACAAAGTTCTGTTGATCATGAGTAGGCCACATAACAAATATGAACATTTCATTCTTCCTACAAACACAAAGTTCTGTTGATCATGAGTAGGCCACATAACAAATATGAACATTTCATTCTCCCTACAAACACAAAGTTCTGTTGATCATGTGTAGGCCACCATTTGATAGAGCTGTAGTTATCATCACTGAACACACAATGTTATTTTATTTTTTTGAATTTCGAGCCAGTGGTGACAATAGATTGAAGAGGTATAGTGTCTAATTCAACTAATACGGCAGCTATAACATTGACAGTTAGTTATGACTTTCATGGCCAAGAAATGGATAGTTTTGCTCAGTGAATATCCATTTTTAGGTCGAGGCTAGATTATTTTTGTGAATTTGCCACTTGAATAGCTTGCTCACTTATCGAGTAGGAATTCCAGTGGTAAATTTTCAACAAGAGAAATTCTCATTTTTGGGAAAACTAGGTCATCCAAGATGGCCGCCAAACCATTTGGTCAGTCAAATCTTCTTGAACAAACTTGACTTAACTCTTTCCCTAGATGATGTTTCATGAGTTTTGAACCGATTCCCCAAGTGATTTCTGAGAATAAGATTTTTAGACATTTCCTAAAATCGGCCGAAATCCAAGATGGTCACCGGCCAAATTGGCCGATCGGCTTCATTTGAACAAACTTGGATCCCTATACGCTAAGGATGTTTCCTCCCAAATATAATCAAAATCGGCCCAGTGGTTCTTGAGAAGTCGTTTAAAGGAAAAGTTGATGGTTTACTTCATAGTCGAGCTAAAAATAGTCTTGGCCTGCAAATGGACATAATTTCACAAAACCACTGAGGCCAGTTTTGGCCAACTTGCCCCTTAGAGGGTTAATGTGCACATAGACCAACACAAATTTTCATATGCGACACACCTCCAGCTTATAATACAACCATACACCAGTTTAGTTCTCGTATAGCAAAAACTTGAAACTATAGCCCGGATGAAAATGTTCTGTAATGTTCAATGAACCTTGAAAAGTAGGTCAAAGGTAAGTACTCTTCATAGACTGTTCATCTCCCTAAGATGCATCCACGTAGAAAGTTTATTTCCCGTATACCAAAACCTCTCAAACTACAGCCTGGGAAAAAATTTCTAATGTTCAATGAACCGTAAAAAGTACCTACTTTGCATACACTTCACACCTCCCTTAGATGCATCCATATATCAAGTTTAGTTCCTGTATACCAAAAACCTTTGAAACTACAGCCAGGACAAATTTTTGGTACTATTCAATGAACCGTGAAGTCGGTCAAAAGTAGGTCGTGCTGATCTACATTTTACACACTGCACATCTCCGTAATATGCATCCACATACCAAGTTTCATGATCGTACATCTAAGTTTTGTAACTATGGCCCGGACAAGCTTGTAGACTAATGCTCAGTGAACCAGCGAATGGACCAATGGAAAAGGCGGCGACTATATGCTACCCCAAAATTTTTCCGGCATCATAAAAATTTACCATTGCATTGCTGTTCAAAATACTTCCATTTGACTACTAAGAAGACTATTTAAAAAAATTAAACCACCGAATGACTGGCTCGATAAATGAACCAGTCATTCCAGTGATAAACTTTCAAAAATAGTCTTCTTGTCCTGCAAATGGGCATTAACTAAGCAGAGATTTTGATGTTGCCTGAGCAGTAAAGGGTTAATGTAGTACCTGTAACAGTCACGGGGTCATTATTAGCTCACCTGGCCAGAATGGCCAAGTGAGCTTATGCCATGGCGACCGTCCGTCCATCCGTCCGTCAACTTTTGCTTTAAAATGTATCTCCTATACCGCTTGGCAGATTTTAATCAAATTTGGCTAAAGGGATCCTATGAAGGTAGGCTCTAGAACTGCTATTCAGATTTTTGATTCGTCAATTTTTTGGGTGAAAATCTTAGATTTTATAAAGATTTACCGGAAAGTGTCAAAATGTATCTCCTTAGTTTTTTGACAGAATTCAGCCAAATTTGTCTTGAACGGTCTTATAGTGGTAGGTTAGAACTTCTATTCAAAATTTTGATTGGTACATTTTTTGGGTGAAAATCTTAGATTTTGTAAAAAATGTACCGGAAAGTGTCGTTGCGTATCTCCTTAACTTCTTGAGAGATTTCAGCCAAATTTGGAATGAAGGATCCTATGGAGGTAGGCTCTGGAACCTCTATTCAAATTTTTGTTTGGTCAATTTTTTTGGTTAAAATATTTGATTTTGTAAAAGATTTACTGGAAAGTGTCAAAACGTATCTCCTCCTTAGCTTCTTGATAGATCTTAACTAAATTTGTGTGGAAGAATTCTACAGTGGTATGCTCTAGAATTTCTATTAAAAATTTTGACTGGTAGATTTTTTGGGGTCAAAATCTGAGATTTTGTAAAAGAAATTTACCGGAAAGTGTCACATGTCTCCTCCTTAGCTTCTTGGCAGATTTCAACTAAATTTTCCTGGAAGGATCCTATAGTGGTGGGCTTTAGAACTCCTGTTTAGAATTTTGATTGGTGAAAATCTTAGTTTTGTAAAAAAAACCTTGCCAGAAATTGTCAAAATGCATCTCCTCCTTAGCTTCTTGACAGATTTCAACTTTTATGCACACCTCCGTTTCAGGAGGATATACATGTAGTAATCGCTTTGTCCGTGTATGCATCATCTGTCCGGGTTATTTTGTCTGAACTGTATTTTCAGTAGCCAAATTTAGTATATGAATGCATTGTACCCTATGTCCTATGTCAAAAGTAGGTCACCATGACCTACTTTTCATGGTTCAGTAAGTATCATAAAAAATTGTATTCGTTTGTCCCCGATTTTTTTTTATCGTACTATATTTTCAAAAGTTTTTCATATTTAGTCAGCATAGGGATGTATCATAGGCTAAAGGCATGAAAGGTGTGTAACGCATCAAAAGTGTGACCTACTTTTTATAGTTCACTGAACATCATAGGTTACTATGGTCTGGGCTAGTTTCAAGCTTTTTTATAGTTACAACCAAACTTGGTTTATGGATGCATTGTAGGGTAAGTTTCTGTAGCCTATGAAAAGTAGGTCACCCTGACCTACTTTTCATGGTTTACTGCACATCATATAAAATTGTGTTTGTCTGTCCCAAATTTTTTGTACGAACTATATTGAGGAATTTTTCACAAATACATGTATTCAACTATGGATATATGGATGTGTATCTTAGGCTAAAGATTAGTTATATATCGGAAGTAGGTCACTGACCTATCTTTCATGGTTCACTGAGTATCATAGAAAATTGTTGTCCGTTTTAGAACTTCAAGTGGTTTTGGTTTACACTAATCAAATGTGATGTATGTATGCATTGTAGGCTAGCGATCCATCATGTATCAAAGGTAGGTCATACTAAAGGTAGGTCAGTATAACCTACCTTTCGCAATTCACTAATCATCATAGAAAATCCGTCCTGGCTTTAGTTTTAAGAGTTTTTTAACCAATCTTGGTGTATGGATGCATGTTACTTGTAGTATCAAATTAGGCCTACTTCATGGTTCACCCAACTTCAATATTAATTGCATGCTTTCAGCCAAAGGCAAGGTTCAGTGGAAGGCGGTGTATCCTTCATGATGCACAGATACTACATGGACCAGTTGCATTTTTTACCAAAAGGGTAGATGATCTTTCTTGACAGGTTGAAGTGTTCTTTTTGTAATTCATGGACTATGTAGTCTAGTGCAGTCCTGTGATGCCTATCATTACTGACGCTGTTTTAGAAGCGATGTTCTAGGTTTTAAAAATAGTTTCTGTAATCACAAATTTTTATATGATGCTAATAATTCTTAGTTCTACAATTACACATAGGTACCATATATACAGTATTATTGTTCATGTTTGTTAACCCGTTGCTTACCACATGCAGTAGGTAATGAAGATAGTGTCTCTTAAATAGCTAATTGTAGACATGAAAAAATTGCATTTTTAATAATGTTGAATTGGTACTAATATGAGTCCAAATTATGTTCCTTATTTAATTAGTAATCTTCCAACCAGATGTCTTAATGAAGCGCCTTCTTTTAAATCCAAAAAGCATATGACAAGTTGAACTCTCCTGTCTTTACCAGTAATTCAATGACTAAGTTGATCTAGTGACCACGTTTGAGAAGTGCTTTTCAAAATCTTCTGTTGTATATTTTGAACATAATTGGATTGGAAGATATCTTCCAGTCCAATTATGTTCAAAATATTCAAGAATACGTTTTCTTTTATTTTGGAAACATGTAAAGTTATATCTGAGGTGTAGCACCTGTAAGTGCTGATTGTATGTTATATCTGAGGTGTACTGTAGCACCTGTAAGTGATGACTATATGTTATATCTGAGGTGTACTGTAGCACCTGTAAGTGATGACTATATGTTATATCTGAGGTGTACTGTAGCACCTGTAAGTGATGATTGTATGTTATATCTGAGGTGTGCTGTAGCACCTGTAAGCGATGATTGTATCTTATATCTGAGGTGTGCTGTAGCACCTGTAAGTGATGATTGTATGTTATATCTGAGGTGTACTGTAGCACCTGTAAGTGATGATTGTATGTTATATCTGAGGTGTACTGTAGCACCTGTAAGTGATGATTGTATGTTATATCTGAGGTGTACTGTAGCACATGTAAGTGATGATTGTATGTTATATCCGAGGTGTACTGTAGCACCTGTAAGCGATGATTGTATGTCTTTTCTTCTTCTTTTCGTTCGCTGATCATACCGCCAGTCCTGTAAGTGACTATCGACATGATCATAAGCGTTAAGTGCGTGGATCCATGGTTTATTAGAGTGCGCCGTGCGGCCTGGAACCTCCGTCTTCAGCACTCGAGGTTTCTGTCAGGGTTACCTCACCCTTACCTCCTTTAGTCGCCTCTTACGACACGCAGAGGATACGGAAGGTGTATTCTAAGCCCCACCTAGAGGGCAATGATTGTATGTTATATCTGAGGTGTGCTGTAGCACCTGTAAGTGATGATTGTATGTTATATCTGAGGTGTACTGTAGCACCTGTAAGTGATGATTGTATGTTATATCTGAGGTGTACTGTAGCACGTGTAAGTGATGAGTGTCTGTAAGAATGCTAACACAGCTTTTAGGGAATGAAGGCTTTATTCACCATGACCATGTTGCAATTATACATTAAACCATGTTTAATCATGGTGTCTCTATTGACCATTTCATGCCTGCTTTCCTTTCTCAGCATTCCCTATCATATGACCAGCATTACTCGTCACTATTCATTCTTTAGAGTCTTCGTGATCTGGAAAAAAAAATGAGAAATTTTCTTTAACAACCAAAGATGCAGAAATCTACAGAATCATACACGTACATTATTTTCTGAGCTGAAATTCTGATTATCCTCTCGAAGATGAAGATTGAGGGGGGGATATAGATATCCATATTCTCGTTTATATGTATGTATGTATACGTACATGACTAATGGAGAAAACCAGTTTTAGCTATGCCCCGCCCATCTCTTGCTAAGCTCCAGCCTTAGCTATGCCCCGCCCATCTCCTGCTATCCACCCTTAGCTATGCCCCGGCCATGTCTTGCTAAGCTCCAGCCTTAGCTATGCCCCGTCCATCTCTTGCTACGCTCCAGCCACACTTCGCCGTGTTGGGATCAATCAATCCCTGAACTTCCCAGCTCAATTTCCAGAAAATTAAACAGGTAAGCTTTTGGATATTTTGATAGCTAATTTGACTGGGTGCTGTTGCTGCCCAGTCAAAATTAGTTTCAAAACATTCAACCAGCCTCTATTTAAATAGCAGACATACAATTCATACAATGCTTAGTCCGTCATCAATTAAACATTTGTGAGGAACTTATCTACGTCATTCATGACATCATTGATTATGACATCACCTAACACGTCACGTAGTTGATTATAACGCCATATGACTGATGGATAAACTGGAATGGCCCATTGGTTTCTGAGTAATAACTTATATTAGACTAAATGGATGCAAACCAAATTCAAACAAAAGTTTAATGCTATCAAAATTTGGATACAATTGTTCATTTCTTGGCAATAGCTATTACAAAGCCATCACAATAATGACAAAAATAACAGTTGTACCTCTATTATAAAACACTGATTGTCATGTAGTTGACTATGACATCATATGATGGATGGATAAACTGAAAAGGTCCATTGCTTACCTCATCGAATTTCTGTATCTGTCTAATGAAGAAGTCACCATAGCGACGTGCTACCTTTGTGTCAGCTATATGGATCATGTCCTGTCAATCAAAGGCAATGCAACTGTAAAACATACTAGACTTAAGCCTTTATAACATGCACACAATATAAACAACAAATTCTTCTGTTGAATATTTTGAAACTAATTTGACTGGGAGCTGTTGCTGCCTAAATTATGAAAATCTCAATAGCTTTTCTATATAGATCGAAACTGAACCACTGATATTTCAATGGTTAAATGGTTAATCTGAACAAGAGGTGCCCCAAAGGGCCAGTATCACTCAGTTGCATCATAGGTATTTCACCTAGAAAGGTCATCGACTTTATGTAGAACACTAAGGTTTAGTGGAACTGAAACACGAACAAGGATGTGTACTACCAAATTTGATTAAATCGGTCCAGTTGTTCTCAAGAAAACATTTTAAATTTCCTATTGCTTTAGTATGGTTTTTTTGGTGGGAGTGATCCAGGATGGCCACCAAACCATTTATCGTACCGTTTCGAAAGTGGCAAATTTTAAATCAGCATACCACAAAACCTATATAAAACCAATTTCAGATTTAAAATCCATCAAATAAAAAATAGAATATAACTGCCAAACATGCTATATTGATTGGTCCACGGCGGCCATGTCTTTTTACGTATGCACGCTTGAACAAAATTTAACGCCCATCAGTCCCTAATCACATCTTCCAAATTTCAGCCCGTTCAGCGGTTCTGGAGCTGTTTTCGTGAAACTAGGTCATCCAAGATGTCCACCAAAACATTTGGCCAATCAAGTTCCCTTGAACAAACTTGGTTCAGCTCTTGCCTTAGATGTCTCAGGAGTTTGAATCGATCCCCAAAACGGTTTCAGAGAACATTTTTAAAGGCATCTCTAAAAATTGCCCAAACTCCAAGATGGCCACCAACTCAATTGGCGAATCGGCTTCGTTTGAACAAACTTGGATCTCTATGCCTTAAAGATGTTTCCTGCCAAATATAGTTGAAATTACCCCAGTGGTTCGTTAGAATGTTTAAAGAAAAAATTGACGAGTTGGACGACAGACGGTCACCGTGGCATAAACTACCTGAGCTAATAAATCAGGTCTCGCTGTCTGAAATGAGCTCCAGTAGACAAAATCTGTAGGACGTAATCAGTATCAATGCATAGGACAAATCTGTAGGACGTTATCATAATCAATGCATAGATTATGACCACTTAGTGTTCATTCTATTCTCATGTAGCTTTAACATTCTGCTAACAAACTTTATGAGCAGAATGGTAAAAGCATATTAAACACTAATGCGCCACTAATATACAAATATGTTTAATTATCAAAAATCACACAAAATTGAGGGACATGATCTGTCACTCAAGTATCTTCATAATTTAATAAACATTCTATTAAATATTTTAAAACTAATAAGCATTGGCAACTACAGGTACCAGTCAAATTAGTTTCAAAATATTCAACTGTTTACCTGTATAGTTTCATTGAAATTTAGATTCTGAATTTAGTCATAGATTACTGTGTTATAGAATGTAACTGAAATCATGTCTTTTTTTCATACCCATATGACATAAATAACAAGCATCTGTAAGTATTGTTTTGTAATACATGTCCCCTACTGGTGATATAAATCTTTAGAGATTGACAGTCAAAAACTCCATTAACAAGAGCCATCAGAAGACGACATATTCCCCCGGATCCAAACATTTCAGATAAACATACATCGTAGATAAACTTTAGGAGTTGTGTTGACATCTTGAAATGATTGCCAGAGATGGACGGGCCGACAGACTGACACATACATTCTATACAGACGCATGGAAGTACAGGCATACTGATAGCACATGCACATCTTCAAGTGGTAATGAGAATCCTTACTAAGTTTCAACAGAATCACAGCTAAATTGTAGGAGTTGTGTTGGCAAGAATTGATTGGTACTGCAGTTTAAGTATCGGCTTAAATGTATTTAAATGGAGATAACGCTGTAATGAATACGTTTCTGGCCGCGAAAAAAGCACATGCACATCTTCGCATGGTAATAACTACATTTACCATGTTTCAAAAGAATTGTAACTAAATTGTAGGAGTTGCATTGACAAGGATGGACCAACAGACCAGCATACATTTAGGATAGATGGATGGATGTACAAGTATATGGATAGCACATGCACATCTTCATGTCATAATGATATCACTTAACAAGTTTCAAAAGAATCGCAGCTAAACTAGGAGTTGCGTTGGCAAATGATTGGCAATGCAGTTTATGTATTGGCTTTAAGATATTTAAAGGGTGATAACTGTAATGAATAATTTTTTGGCCGCAAAGAAAGCAGATGCACATCTGCACATGATACTGATAATGTGGACACAATTTAAAGTTAATCCATTGAGACCTCTAGGAGTTGCGCTGACAAGAAATGATTGTCAGAGATGGATGGACTGACAGACGGACATACATACATTTTGGACAGATGGATGGATGTACAGGTACACGGATAGCACATGCACACCTACACATGGTAATGATAACACATACCAATTTTCAAAAGAATCGGAGCTAAACTGTAGGAGTAGTTGCGTTGACAAGAAATGATTGGCAATGCAGTTTATGTATAAGCTTTAAGATATTTAAAGGGGGATAACTCTGTAATGAACACTTTCGGTTGCAAAAAAGCACATGAACATCTGCACATGATACTGATAATGTCGACAAAATTTTAAGCTAATCCATTGAGACCTCTAGGAGGAGTTGCGTTGACAAGAACTGATTGTCAGAGATGGATGGACTGATAGATGGACATACATACATTTTGGACAAATGGATGGACGTACAGGTACATGGCTAGCACATGCACACCTACACATGGTAATGATAACATGTAGCAATTTTCAAAAGAATCAGAGCTAAACTGTAGGAGGTGCGTTGACAAGAAATGATTGGCAATGCAGTTTATGTATCGGCTTTAAGATATTTAAAGGGGGATAACTGTAATGAACAATTTTTCGGTCGCAAAAAAAGCACATGCACATCTGCACATGATACAGATGATGTCGACAAAATTATAAGTTAATCCATTGAGACCTCTAGGAGTTGCGTTGACAAGAAATGATTGGCGATGCACTTTATGTATCGGCTTTAAGATATATAAAGGGGGATAACTCTGTAATGAACAATTTTTCGGATGCGAAAAAAGCACATGCACATGATACTGATAATGTGGACAGAATTTTAAGTTAATCCATTGAGACCTCTAGGAGGAGTTGCGTTGACAAGATGGGGACAGACAGACATGCTGATCGCTATATCCCCCCCCCCCCCCCCGTCTTCCAGGGGGGGATAAAAATGGACAGAAGCAGCTGAAACTCGAAATTCTCAGTTGAATATCTTGAAAGATTGCGAAAAATAGTGTGGACAATATTGTATTTCATAAGTTGAAGGAGGTAGGGGGGGGGGGGCAGTGTTAACCGCATGAACTCCCTGGAAAATTGATGAAAATGTCTGAAACTCAAACTTGCTCTGTAACTTCCTATTGTAAAGCAATCTACCAATTCTCAGTTGAATCCCTTGAAGGAGTGCGAAAAAGTGTGGAAAACCAACATTTTGTATTTCATGTGGAAAGGGGATGTAACTCCACCAAAACTTGACGCAAACTCCTGAAACTCGAACTTGGTCTGTAATTACTCATAACAAAGCAACGTACTTGAAAGACGGTGTGAAAAAGTGCGGAAAACTAATATTTTTCGTATTTTATAAATCGAAAGGGGGGGGGGGGTAGAACTTCATGAAATATTGACAAAAATGTTTGAAACTCGAACTTGCTCTGTAACTCCTTATACTAAAGTGATGTACCGATTTTCCCTTAAATATTGCGGAGTGCGAAAAAAAGTGTGGGAAACTGATATTTTTCGTATTTCTTTAAGTCAAAATGGGCCATAACTCCATTAAAAAATTGATGCATACGCCTGAAACTCGAACTTGGTCTGTAACTTCTCATAGCAAAGCAATGTAGCAATTCTCAGTACGATATCTTGAAAGACTGCAAAAAAAAAAAGTGCGGGAAAACTAATATTTTTCGTATTTCATAAGCCGAAAGGGGGGGGGGGGGATATTGACGAAAATGTCTCAAACTTGAACTTGCTCTGTAACTCAGAGTGCGAAAAAAAGTGCGGAAAGCTGATATTTCTTAAGTCGAAAGGGGGCATAGCTCCATAAAAAATTGATGCATACACCTGAAACTCGAACTTGGTTTGTAACTTCTCATTACAAAGCAATATACCAATTCTCAGTTGAATACATTGAAGTAAAAAGTGCAGAAAGCCAACTGCGACAGATGGAGTGCAAACCTATAGTCTCAAACAAGAATTCAGTGGAATTAAATGTCTCGCCTGTCTCGCGTTTGTCACAGTGGCATTGACCTTGTGGCCTCCCTGTTATCATGCTGCTTCCTAACATTATAGGTAACCATGTATCCAAGTTTAGTTCCAATACGATTAACCGACCCTGAAATATAAATGATTTGCGGAATGGAAAAACTTAAGGTTGAAAAAGCAGACGTCAAATAGCAATATTTGAATAGCCTTGATCTTTGACCTGGTGATCTCCATGTCACCATCCTGTATCCTCTTGGCATAAGCAACCATGTACCAAAGTTGTGCTCCATTAGGGTTAAGCAGTCCCAAAATATAACCAGATAAGATAAGCCTAAAAAATTCACTTTGAAGAATAACAAAGTTTTGTAGAGGGCAGAACGACCTTGACCTTCGACGTTGTGACTTCAGTATCAACATAAGTAACAATGTATCCAAGTTTAGTTCCAATAGGATTAACCAATCCTGACAAGCTAAGAAATTTTGTTAAACGCAAAAACTTAGCATTGAATTTTGTATCAATGTCACATTGACCTTTGACCGTGTGACCCCATCATCATCATGCTGCTTCCAAATAGTATAGGCAACCACATAGCCAAGTTTAGTTACAATAGGCTTAACCAAGCCTGAAATATAAGATGAAGATTAGCTAAACGCAAAAACTTAATGTTGAACAAGAGCTCCGCAAATGGCGCATAATACCCCACCATGATGACAAGCCAATGAATGACAGCTGTCAAAAAATGTTTATTTCTTCCTCAGCCCCATCAGACCAGCAATCCTTATGAAGTGTCAAAACAATCCGCTAAATGGTCAAGGCGGTATCGTCCGGAAACCAATTTTCAAGATGGCTGCCGCCGACTGGCGGCCATATTAGATTTCGGATTATCGTAAATTTTGATAAGTATCTTCACCAGACATATTCCAACGACCGTAGGAAGTGATCCAATAAATGAAATCCAGAAACCAACTTTCAAGATGGCAGCCCATGGCTGGCGGCCATCTTGGAGTTCGGATCATCGTAAATTTCGAGAGGTTTCTTCTCCACACCTAGTCCAACCACCCTATGAAATTTCAAAGGGAACCAATAAACGGTAACAGAGTTATCATTTGGAAACCAATTTTCAAGATGGCCACCGGTGGCTGGCAGCCATCTTGGAGTGCGTATCAGTGTCAATCTCGATAGGTTTCTTCCCCAGAGGTAGTCGAACCACCCTATGAAATTTCATAGCCATCCGATAAACGATAACGAAGTTATCATCGAGAAACCAATTTTCAAGATGGCCACCGGTGGCCGGCAGCCATCTTGGATTTTGGATCATTGTCAATCTCAATAGGTTTCTTCCCCAGAAGTAGTCCAACCACTCTATGAAGTTTCATATCGATCCAATAAACAATAATGGAGTTATCATCCGGAAACCAATTTTCAAGATGACTACCGGTGGTTGGCAGCCATCTTGGATTTCGGATCATTGACAATTTCGATAGGTTTCTTCCCCAAGCCTAGTCCAACCACTTTATGAAGTTTCAAAGCGATCCGATAAACGGTAACAGAGTTATCATCCGGAAACCAATTTTCAAGATGGCCATCTATGGCTGGCGGCCATCTTGGATTTCGGATCATCATCGATTTCGATAGGTTTCTTCCGCATACCTAGTTCAACCACTCTATGAAGTTTTAAAGCGATCGGACAAACGGTAACTGAGTTATCATCCAGAAACCAACTTTCAAGATGGCTACAGGTGGCTGGTGGCCATCTTGGATTTCGGATCATCGTCGATTTCGATAGGTTTCTTCCCAAGACATACTCCAACCACCCTATTAAGTTTCGTAAACTTAACATAAAATATTAACCAAGATTATACCGTGACCTTTGACCCCCATAACCGTGACCTCATGAAGTCTGCATCAGCATGCTGCTTCCGTTAAATGTAATTCACCATGTACCCAAGTTTGGTTCCAATTGGATAAGGCATTGCTGAGCTATAAGGCAATAACTTGTTTAACGCAAAAACGTAACATAAAATATTAACAAAGCTTATACCGTGAACTTTGACACCATAAACTTGACCTCGCGATGCCTGCATCAGCGTGCTGCTTCCTTTCGATGTATATCTCCATGTACCCAAGTTTGGTTCCAATTGGATCAGGCATTGTTGAGATATAAGACAATAACTTTTGTTTAACGCAAAAACTTAACGTAAAATATTAACAAAGATTATACCCTGATCTTTGACCCCATAACCTTGAACAAATGATGCCTGCATCAGCGTTCTGCTTCCTTTCGATGTATATCGCCATGTATCCAAGTTTGGTTCCAATTGGATCAGGCATTGCTGAGGTATAAGACAATAACTTTTGTTTAACGCAAAAACTTAACGTAAATATTAACAAAGATTATACTGTGACCTTTGACCCCATAACCTTGATGTCATGACCGCTTTATCGGTGGGCTGCTTCCAATCAATGAATATCACCATGTACTCACGTTTGGTTCCAATTGGATCAGGCATTGCTGAGATATAAGGCAATAACTTTTGTTTAACGCAAAAACTTAACGTAAAATATCAACAAAGATTATACTGTAACCTTTGACCCCTGTAACCTTGTGGCCTTTTTATCGGCGGGCTGCTTCCTTTTGATGTATATTAGCATGTACCCAAGTTTGGTTCCAATTGGATCAGGCATTGCTGAGATATAAACTTAACTTAAAAGTTTACACCACCGCCGTCGCCGGAAAAGTGATACCTATGTCTCGATCCTGCTTTGCAGGCGAGACAATAAGCATCTGCTTTTGTTTCTACGAGAATTGTTAATACTTACCAGATGTACTATTATGATAATGTCTATTATCTAGTCTAGCTCAAAATAAACAATTAAAACTCCGCAATCGCCATGGTCCTGCCCATGTCCGGGAATTACCATAGCCTCCAGGTACCGAGTCAATTCCCAACAACAGTGAGATTCATCTTATATTTGTCTTGACAAACAGTGAAAGCAGCTCAGCCTCAGCTCAGCGGGGCGGCTGAGGCGGGTCGTAGTACATCCGGTAAGTATTAACAATTCTCATAGGAACAAAAGCGGATGCCTTTTTGATTCTACTTCGAATAAAACTTACCAGATGTACTATTATGATAAACTCTGGATTTCGTCAGCCAAGAAACTCCGGTGGGAGGTGAGGCTCGAAACAGCTCTCATCTACCATCCGACATAGAAGGCTGTGAAGACTAGAACCCAGCATATGCTTAGGTTCCGCCATCTGACTCATAGAGTACTAAACTTCCATGGTCTAGACCACGCTCACCACCCCCCCCCCCCCCCTCATTTGTCCACACAAATTCCAGAGCGCTGTCAATGGGGAGACAACACCCACCAGACCCATGTCTCAGCTAGGGCAGTCCAGGAGAGTGCCAAGCAGCTACTACAACTTCTAATTTTGAAAAGACTATCAGTATATCGATTAGATTTTCAAATTTGAACGAGTCTAATCTCTGTTGCAATGAATAAGATACTCTTGAACCAGACTTTTTACTTAATCAGTCTGGGAATTCGACTGTAAGTAAATTAATATTAGTCACTTAAGCTAAGAAAACACTCACCATTTTCTGAGTGCTTGGTCTTTGGGAATTTGACTGTAAGTAAATTAATATTAGTCACTTAAGCTACGAAAACACTCAACATTTTCTGAGTGCTTGGTCTTTCTTGATCATCACAGCAGTTCTGCCCAATCCACGGTCATTCACAGATCATGTGCATCACCATTGCTCAGTGCAAGTGGAAGAACCCTACGATGTATGCGTAAATAGTGGTCGGACATGGCTTTAGTTAAGATTCGACAAATTGGCAATGGCTACCGGATTAAGTGCGCTGGAGATATCGTGAAGGTAGAAATCAGTGAATGATGACTTGGCATGCCATTGTGCTACAGACATCACCTCCTCTAAAGAGACACCCTTATAAAGGGCCGATGCTGCTGCTAGTACTCGGACTTGATGGGCATTCGCACGATCAATGTGCTTTCCTGTTGCGATTTTATGCGACATCTGAATAGCATCGACTACCCAATGAGAAATGGTATCTTTCAAGGCACGAAGATGAGGAGCTTTGAGACATAACCACATAGATTTCGGGTCATCTCTCCACTCCTCAGTACGTTTCTTATACATTTTCAGACATCTGACAGGACACCAAGCAGAAGAGTTTGGGTCATGCCTAATTAAACTTGGCAAATTGATCGGCTGTCATGGATATTTAAGTGACTGATTCTTTGCCAGGAAACAAAGCCGTGGTAATAGTCTTAAACCTTCACCCGTAACGACAAAAAGGTCTTGTTCGGCAGAAAGAGCATGGATTTCGCTTCTCCTTCTCACCGATGCTGCTGCAACCAAGAAAAATGACTTAGTAATTAACAATTTAATATCTATAGATCTAATTGGTTCAAATGGAGCATGCCCTAAAACATGTAGAACAAGATAGATTCCATGCTGGGATAGGAATTGGCTGTCTGGGTCGCAAATTGCTCATTCCCCAGACTAGGACCAACTGAAGCTAATGCAGACGTATATGCTGCTAGGGTTGAAGGCACAAGTTTGTCAACCTCGTATAAATGACACATAAAAATCTGCTACATGTTGAACAGATGCAGAAAAGGGATTAATATCTCTTCCCTTACACCACTCTGCAAATTTGTTGATTCTATAATTATATGTCTTGGTGGTTGACCCTCTTCTGGCTGAGGCGACAAATTTCGCAGCTTGCTCAGCAAAGCCACGCTCAATTGCTCAGTTCTTGATAACATCCATGTAGTCAATTGGAACATCTCTGGTCTGTCGTGAAGATACAGACCTTTGTTCTGAAAAATCAGATCACTTCTGTATGGAAGAGGGATTGGATTGCAGACCAGAAGGTCCAGCAGATCTGTAAACCATGATCGGCCTGGACAATGAGGGGCGATCAGTAGTGCTTGGCATATGCCCTCTCTTATCTTTGCCAGAACTTTTGGGATGAGAATTGTTGGAGGATACGCATATGCATACATTCCCTTCCTACTTATCACCAGTGCGTCTACTGTTAGAGCTAGCGGGTCCAGGATCGGTGACACATTTATGACCATCTTTGCATTTCCTTTCATCGCAAATAGATCCACATTTGGCTTGCCCCAATGTTTGAAAAGAACCTCCGCTACCGACTGATTGAACTGCCTTTCTGTCGGACGACAAACCGTCCTTCGACTGAGAGCATCTGCTAGGATGTTCAATCTTCCTGGAATGTGTGCTGCCCGAAGAATAATATTCCTCTCTTGGCACCACAGCAAAGGTTCCATATCATCATGCATACCTCTGGTGATCTCGTCCTGCCCTGGTGGTTCAAATAAGACACCACTGTGGAGTTGTCTGTCCTCACTAGGACAATCTTGTCCCGGATTAAGTTCTCAAATTTTCGAAGTGCTAATGACAACGCTAATAATTCGAGAACATTTATGTGTTTCTGCATATTGGTCCGATCCCATTTCCCTGACACTGACAGATTGTCCAGTTCTGCTCCACAACCCGTCGTCGATGCATCTGTAAAGATGGACATCTGCGGTTGAGGAGGTTGTAGAGGAACACGTACGTCGCAGGAGATTCTGTTCTGATAACCATAACTGAAGATGGAATATCAACAGTTCTTTTACTGGAATCCTCAGAGACAACGGATCCGATCTCTGAGACCAGAATGACATTAAGTACATCTGAATCAGCCTGCGTCTGAGTGCCGCATAAGGAACCACCTCCAGAGGTAATAGACAACCCAGTATTCTGAGAAATTGATGCGCCGTCAGATAGGCTCCTAGAGACTCTGCTCTCCGCCGGAAAAGATACCCCGTCCCTGAGATTGAAAAATATTCCCAGATACACAAACTCCTGGGATGGAGTCAATTCTGATTTCTCTAGATTCACAATCCATCATAGGTCCTTTAATAAGGCTAGGATTACCTGAAGATTGTTGCGCAGAATGACTGGATTCCCCGCCTTCAGCAGCCAGTCGCCTATGTAAGTATGAACAGCTATGTTTCTCATGCGAAGATAAGAAGTCATGGCGAGAACCACTTTGGTGAAGACCCTCGGTTCCCAAACATTGTCTTGGAACGCAAAGCGAAGGTATTTCTGAAAAGGAATTGACATTGGAATATGAAAATACGCATCCTTCAGCTCTATCGACACTGCCCACATGCCTTTTCTCAGCCCTGTCATCACCGCTGCTACAGTCTCCATCTGAAACTTTGGTGAAAGAATAAATTTGTTCAGCGGTTTGAGGTTAAGAATTGGTTTCCAACCTCCGGTGCATTTCGGAACGAGAAAAATTATCGAATAGAAGCCCAGGGAGGACTGATTGTGGACTAAATGAATCGCATTCTTCTGCTGAAGATCTATGATTTCTGAACAAATGGCATCTATACGATCGGATTCCCTTGGAACGGGAGTCCATACTGGAATCGATGTTAACGGAACTAACGATTGACGCATGAGCCAGTCCGGTTCTTAGCAGTTTCTTAGCCAATGACAGACTAAACAATCTTGCACGACCTGTTCCCACTGGTTTGAGAACAGCTGACGTCTGCCTCCGATGGTAGGAATCTGCACACAGTTCATGGTCGATATTGCGAGATAAGACGTTAATTCGCTTGAGTGAAGATTCTCGACTCCCTGCATTCCTAGCATCACCGGAATGGGTCTCGACGGAAACCCATCAGGGCCTTCCCCCACGGCCATCTCGTGGCTTCTTGGAATATGACGGCCCGGGACTGCCGCCACGGCTATCCTTACGGTAGTCGCCGCGACCCGAGCCGCCACCCTTCCTATCATCTTCATACGGCCTCTTATTAGAGGACTTGTATGAAGACGAACGGCCAGGTCCCTGAGAACTGGATGCCCGATGGGTATCGCGGCCAGAAGGACGATCTTTGCCGCTGCTGCTCATGTCGATGCTGCTTGTAAGACTGTTGCGGCTGAGTCCGCTTCGTCGACTTCCACGACTTGCCGACAACCTTCTGCTCTGCCACCATAGACGCAACCTTGGAGAGGGCTTGTCATGCCGAGCCGCCAAACAAGCCCGGAGCAATGAAGGGTGCGGAAAATAATGCAGCCCTCATCTCCGGTCCTGGTTCTACACATTCGAGAACCATTCTCCTCCACTCCACCAATGACCTAGTGATCACCCTGGCCAGGCAATCTTGAGATAAAAGCACGTCATCCCGGACAACTCCGGGAGCAGCCTCTGGCACTTCCCCACCTTCTGCCGCGCAGGTCAGCATCCCCTGCAGGACGGTGCATCCGTGCGAGAGAGCAGCCATAGCCGCTCTCGCCGTATCCTCAATGAGAGTTAACTCATTGAAGGGACCCTTGTTAGTCTGGGAAACCAAGGGTCGTGAACTTCCAGGATTTCCCAGCTAACGGCCTATTCAGCGCTTCTCTTTCCCCGACTGAAAGTCGAGGAACATGAGCATACTGATGGTAGGCCTGCTCTGGAAAGCGGACCTTACTCCTTATCCACTTACGGGCCTTGGGCAAAGAATACTCTGGCTGAACCAGATGGTACGCCGCGACTTCCAACATGTCAGAAGTCTGAGGGTCCAAGAGAATAGTTGGCATGGCCGAAGAGCCACTGAACAGAGCATTAGCCGCACGCTCTGCCATCCGCTCCATTGCCGGATCGCGCTGAGATCACTGAACCGATATCAACCTGAGATGGTCGGCCATTCACCCAAGAACCTGCACCCATTCAGCTTCGGTGCAAAAAGATGATTTGTCCATCAATGGACTACCATTCTCATCTTCCTTCTCACCCTTGGATGAAAGGGCCACTGATGATCCATGCCAAGAGCCACGGACCAAACTTCCCATTCGAAGCGGGTCCGTGGCCCGACTACTTGCGGCTCCAGTATCTAGCGAATCCAGCATGGGAGCCGGGACTACGGCCGCTACTACGGCAGGAGATGGGACTCCGACAGGAGCCGTCATAAACGCGTCCGCGATGCCGACAGGAGCCGTATAACATGACTTGGCACTCTGGACTGAGCGAAATCCAGGTGAAAGATGCCCGACGGAACGTCGACATCTCCACCTGGTTGACAAACCTGTACAAAACCTGTGGGAGACCCACGGGAAGTACTGGAATCTGTCACCTGTGAAAGCTCTTCCATCAGGAGGATATCTTCTTCCTCCGCCGTCGGCTCTTGAGCCAAAGCAAGAGGAAGGACAGGTGCATGTACCGCCACAGAACTAGCCCGACTACCGATAGGTAATCCTGCACCAGCCTGCATCGACGGGACTGTGGACTGAAAAGACTCAAACATCGCCTTGAATTGGGCCGCCCAAACACCCAAGGCCGAGTCCATCCGCTCATTCAGGCACTCTTCCAGACCTTTGACTGATGCCTGATCCACTTTGGCCGCCTTGCCCTCGCGATTCTCTCCAAACGCGCACACCGATCACGATCAAATTCCACCACCATCTCCGACGACCACTTCGCGCATACATCGCAAGGGCTTCCAACTTTGCGCAGGCAACACAGTGATGGCCCGTGAACTTCCGCTACATGAAACGGTTACAGCGCGAGCATAATGTATCAGGCCTTGCCTTGCCTTGCCTTGCCTTGCCTTGCCTTGCCTTGCCTTGCCTTGCCTTGCCTTGCCTTGCCTTGCCTTGCCCCTTCACCTTCTGCGAACACAGAATAAGAATTAAAACGCTGCACATGATAAGATGATGACGAGCAACATGCACAATTTACTTGATTGTAATTTTAAAATTACTTAAAAACATTAATTTTCTCTTAGATTAATGACAATCAAATTCCAGGCAGGAAATATTTGAAAAATATTTAGAGTGAAAATTTTATAAACACGACTTGGTAATTAACTAACATTAAAAAAGTCAAGAAATTAAGACCGATCACTACACTTGACAATGAAGCGAGAACTAAAGATGGACTTAAAACAGAGTGCATAGACACGCCAAGCCAAAACAAAACGTTAATCATGGGTGCCGCCATCTTGGCTAAGGGTGCATCTATCTTGGAAGGAACCGAGTCGCAAGAGAAATTAACCAAGTACCTGGATAAGATTAAAAAGTTAACGGGTAACGGAGCGACTCCAACAATGGCTACCATTTTAAAACAATATGCCAATTTAAAGATGTTGTGAGGACTAGATACCAGATCGCTCTGATTAACTTGACAATCATAATACAGATTTTCCTTTACTAGAACAAAATGCTTTTTTAATTTTTGTAATCGGCCCAGCCAAAGCTGAGATAAGCATATGGCAACCACCTTGATGACCAAACACTTTTAGCTATCGCGCTAGAGTTGTGACGTCACACCGGGATGACACCAATTCCTATTAGTCAAGATTATTATCTCGGGGAGCATAGCTAGGCTCTCTACTACTGTGGGTATTAGGCACCTATGCACCTATTCTTTGAAAATTCATTGTTCACACAGGGACACTACATTGTTCGAGATGCACAAAGGTTCAATAATATCGAAGTTGATAATTTTGTTGATTAAACTTAAAGGACAGACCTCATGGTCACGGTGCCTGACATCACAATTCTAATGTATAGGCCTGTTAGAGGTGACAGTAACATCGGATTTCGTGTACATGAATTAGGCTATATTTAATCAAACCCACCCCACACACTTGGAATACAATTCTACAGATGCATATATATCTTATCTTTCTGGATTGACTGCAGAGATTTTGCATAGATGATAGGCATGCATGTACACAAATGTACAACTTTTTAAATGATAGTTAAGTAGGCCCACACCGCTCAGTGCACATACGATCACAATTTACCATTGTGTAGGCTTATGAATAAATTTATGACTGCAATATAGGAGTTACTCCAGTTATGTGTTTAAAATTAACTACAATGTCGGGTAAATATAAATCTAATCTAAGCTAATCTATTTGCGTAGTCTACATTGACATATTATTGACAGTACACGGTTTGCTTACAATTTAGGCAGCGGTCGAGGTGCATAGGGAGGCTTTTACTGCCGTCCGCACGCTTATAGTACAACTTAAATAACATATACTGTTGAGTATTTTGAACATAATTCGGTTGGATTTTAACCCAAATTGTGTTCAAAATATTCAACATAACGTTTCTTGTATCGTGTTCATATGGTTCTAACTAACACATTTGTGTTTTTGCTTTGGAAGCATTTAAACTTATTTATAAGCTGCACTGTAAGTAAAGATGATATGCTAGCGACCTCTGAACATCTGTCAGTTCATCCGCTACAGTTTTGCTTTTTCATAACATTGAAATATGAGTGTATGCTACTTCCATACATGGAAGAAGTTGGTTTGAAAACAATATAGTTCCTATGGTTGTCACAGGCGTGACCCCCCCCCCCCCCCCACACACACACACACACACACACACACACACACACACACCAACGTACGCATTGACCCGTACATGCCTCTACATTATTATTATTATTATTATTATTATTATTATTATACAATTACATTCTAATCAGTAATCACGGAAAATTTCACACGGGACACACTGACACACTTATTGTACATTCGTAATCTTCAGAAAAAGTTGTAACTGCACTCTGTAGCCTATACTTTTAGATATGAATAATAGTACAAATGTAGCCATCGTCAACCTCTCCCACCCACCTCGATCATCACACTCGCATCCATCCATCCCAGATATTACATAGTACACTCAGTCCTTTCAAGAATGGTAATGGATCCGCAATTAGGCCTACTAGACTACAGAGTATTTGTCACATGCATTGAAATATTGCAGATTTTCAGCATTGCCCATGGTTTACCGTAGTTATAGGCCTATTATTATGCGAATACAGCTATCCATGAAACCATTAAAATTGAGTAAATATCATAAGATTTTTTTAAATCATGATTTTTTATTTCTTGAAGACTTAGCTCTATCCTGTTAAACGCACGTTTTAAAATATGTTACCTTTGTACTACAGACAGAGAAATATTGACCCAGCTCACAGTGCCGTTCCCGGTGTGACGTCACAGCGAGTGGTGATGTGATTCAGATTGAGACGTCATTTAATCTTGTTATTTGGTCTGCCTAACATATTTTTCTCACTGCAAAGTGACGCTATTGTGTTTAACTAGTGTAGTAGACCATAAAATTAATTGAAACTCGTTATCGACCGCAAATTCTCACAAGACCTTTAAGGTCATTACGGCACGAATGTATTAATTCTAGATTGATACAACCTGCCCCTGTGATGATCTCCCTTTTCCTTCCATGAAGATAGTGATAGAAACTCTAACTACACACTCTAAGCGCAAAATTTAGACTTAAATTAAGCTGACAAAAACCGTGACTGCAAAGTCGAGCAAAATAGACGAATCTGTCTGTTGTTGGGAATTGACTCGGTACCTAGAGGCTATGGTAATTCCCAGACAGTATGGCGTCTAGACATTATCATAATAGTACATCTGGTAAGTAATATTCGAAGTAGAATCCCAGGTTTTACCGGTAGAGGACTAATAACAGAGTGGCTCAGACTAACATGTGTGACATAAATAATTAGTGTGGCTCAGACTAGTATGTGTGACATAAATAATTAGTGTGGCTCAGACGAGCATGTGTGACAAATAATTAGTGTGGCTCAGACTAACATGTGTGACATAAATAATTAGTGTGGCTCAGACTAGCATGTGTGACATAAATAATTAGTGAGGCTCAGACTAGCATGTGTGACATAAACAATTAGTGTGGCTCAGACTAGCATGTGTGACATGAATAATTAGTGTGGCTCAGACTAGCATGTGTGACATAAATAATTAGTGTGGCTCAGACAAGCTTTTTAGCCTCTCACCTTATCAATATAGAAGTCAATTTCAGATGCTGACTGAAGTTCACCCTCTAGACTTCCTGTGCCTTTTGACCAGACCACATTCTTCATCTTATGCTGAAATACATAGCTATACAGTCAAGATACACAGGCCTAATAAAAACTAGTGTTCTGGAGAACCTTGACTCTCACAGCCTGCACAGTTTGATGACCGGGACCGCTAGTCTTTTGTCCTCAAAATCAAGTGTTATCCGTGACACTAATGATAACCACCTTTGCCACCTAACGAAGTGTGGAGGACATCCCTACTGGAGAACTTGAGTTATCATGCTGAAAACACACCCATGCACACACAAAAACACCCATGCACACTATTACAATTTTCTACTGACATTTTGTGTGTATGATGAATTGATAGACTGGGAAGGGAAATCAGCAGCTCAACCAGCCTTGTTGATGCTGATCTAAGATACATGCAATGCCGATGCTGTATCCAATGTGTCGCTTTCTCTAATCTCCAATTTTATGATTGGTGTGATGTATTTGTTGAGGTTACTAGCCCTTTAACCATCAAATTTATTCAGGAAAGTTTAAATTGTTTCTATAGCAAATGTCCATTTGCAGACAAGACTATTTTTGAAGATTTACCTCATACCAGTTGTAAATTTTCAAAAATAGTCTTCTCTCGTTCTGCAAATGGACATTTCTCAATACCACTGCAGAGGTCATTTTTTTGGCTCATATGAGTGTTAAAGTGCTAATGAGAATAGTTGTTCACATATTCTGATCTGGAATGCCTGTTATTTTGGAGCATTTACAAGTGATCAGATATAGAATTAGTGCTTCTGTATGGTTCTTTGTCATGTAACCTCTCGCTGTGAAGTGTGTAATCCAAACATACATCCCTATGTGCTCCAAATACTGTGTAACACAAGACTGTGAGTCTTGCTTCTAAATCTAGGCAGCATTTGAGCACCCTTCTTTACAAGTATCAGATGTATACAGGGTATTAGTGAACTATGCGACACACACACGCACGCACACACACACGTTGATCAATTTCTTACTTTGAAGCACTTGAGATGTGTCCTAATCTCCTCTTCTGTCATATCCATGAAGGTGGCTAGCTTGGATATTGGCAGGGTTGTATACAGCTTCAAGTAGCTAAGAGAAGTAACAATGTGCACTATTACTCACTGTAAGAGCTGTCAGACAATATATACATGAGAATCTACAGCCTTAAATCACCACCTTTTGGATATTAATGACTTTTAAAGGGAATACAAACAGAAAATTTCTTTTGGCAAATTTCAATTTTTTTCCATTCTCCCTTGAGAATGATGGAATGACATATTCGTGTGAATGATTATGATATAACATCATCGTGTGAATGCTTATGATAAAACATCATTATGTGAATGATTATGACATGACATTATCGTGTGAATGATTATGATATGACATGATCGGGTTAATGATACACTAAATTGAGTGTCATTCATGATGTAATGATTATGACTTCATCCTACACATCACTTAGTTGATTATAACGTCAGATGATGGATGGATAAACTGAAAAAGTTAGGAGACTACACAGTGAGTAGCAAAACAAGGTACTATTATTAACTGGAAAGGTCATGGTGTTCACATTAAGCCATTTTGTTTTTTGTAACATCTCACAATATTTGGATCGCCTAGCATTGCTCTCAACAAAGGTGTGATATTGGACGGGGAGCATGATTACCTGTGTAAGTTATCAGTAAACAAGAGGTGTGATATTGGACGGGGAGCATGATTACCTGTGTAAGTTATCAGTAAGCAAGAGATGTGATATTGGACGGGGAGCATGATTACCTGTGTAAGTTATCAGTAAGCAAGAGGTGTGATATTGGACGGGGAGCATGATTACCTGTGTAAGTTATCAGTAAGCAAGAGGTGTGATATTGGACCTGGAGCATCATTACCTGTGTAAGTTATCAGTAAGCAAGAGGTGTGATATTGGACGGGGAGCATGATTACCTGTGTAAGTTATCAGTAAGCAAGAGGTGTGATATTGGACGGGGAGCATGATTACCTGTGTAAGTTATCAGTAAGCAAGAGGTGTGATATTGGACGGGGAGCATGATTACCTGTGTAAGTTATCAGTAAGCAAGAGGTGTGATATTGGACCTGGAGCATCATTACCTGTGTAAGTTATTAGTAAGAGCAAGAGATGTGATATTGGACGGGGAGCATGATTACCTGTGTAAGTTATCAGTAAGCAAGAGGTGTGATATTGGACCTGGAGAATGATTACCTGTGTAAGTTATCAGTAAGCAAGGTGTGATATTGGAGCTGCAGCATGATTACCTGTGTAAGTTATCAGTAAGCAAGAGGTGTGATATTCGACCTGGATCATGATTACTTGTGTAAATTATCATTAAGCAAGAGGTGTGATATTGGACCTGGAGCATGATTACCTGTGTAAGTTATCAGTAACCAAGAGGTGTGATATTGTAGCTGGAGCATGATTACCTGTGTAAGTTATCAGTAAGCAAGGTGTGATATTGGCCGGGGAGCAGGATTACCTGTGTAAGTTATCAGTAAGCAAGAGATGTGATATTGGACGGGGAGCATGATTACCTGCTTAAGTTATCAGTAAGCAAGAGGTGTGATATTGGACCTGGAGCAGGATTACCTGTGTAAGTTATCAGTAAGCAAGGTGTGATATTGGCCGGGGAGCAGGATTACCTGTGTAAGTTATCAGTAAGCAAGAGATGTGATATTGGACCTGGAGCATAATTACCTGTGTAAGTTATCAGTAAGCAAGAGATGTGATATTGTAGCTGGAGCATGATTACCTGTGTAAGTTATCAGTAAGCATGGTGTGATATTGGCCGGGGAGCAGGATTACCTGTGTAAGTTATCAGTAAGCAAGAGATGTGATATTGGACGGGGAGCATGATTACCTGCGTAAGTTATCAGTAAGCAAGAGGTGTGATATTGAACCTGGAGCATTATTACCTGTGTACGTTATCAGTAAGCAAGGTGTGATATTGGACGGGGAGCATCATTAACTGTGTAAGTTATCAGTAAGCAAGGTGTGATATTGGACGGGGAGCATCATTAACTGTGTAAGTTATCAGTAAGCAAGAGGTGTGATATTGGATGGGGAGCATGATTACCTGTGTAAGTTATCAGTAAGCAAGAGATGTGATATTGGACGGGGAGCATGATTACCTGCGTAAGTTATCAGTAAGCAAGAGGTGTGATATTGAACCTGGAGCATTATTACCTGTGTAAGTTATCAGTAAGCAAGGTGTGATATTGGACGGGGAGCATCATTAACTGTAAGTTATCAGTAAGCAAATGGTGTGATATTGGATGGGGAGCATGATTACCTGTGTACAGTAAGCAAGAGGTGTGATATTGGACCTGGAGCATGATTACCTGTGTAAGTTATCAGTAAGCAAGGTGTGATATTGTAGCTGGAGCATCTTTAACTGTGTAAGTTATCAGTAAGCAAGAGGTGTGATATTGTAGCTGGAGCATGATTACCTGTGTAAGTTATCAGTAAGCAAGAGTTGTGATATTGGACCTGGAGCATGATTACCTGTGTAAGTTATCAGTAAGCAAGGTGTGATATTGTAGCTGGAGCATCATTAACTGTGTAAGTTATCAGTAAGCAAGGTGTGATATTGGAGCTGAAGCATGATTACCTGCTTAAGTTATCAGTAAGCAAGCGGTGTGATATTGGACCTGGAGCATGATTACCTGTGTAAGTTATCAGTAAGCAAGAGGTGTGATATTGGACCTGGAGCATGATTACCTGTGTAAGTTATTAGTAAGAGCAAGAGATGTGATATTGGACGGGGAGCATGATTACCTGTGTAAGTTATCAGTAAGCAAGAGGTGTGATATTGGACCTGGAGCATGATTACCTGTGTAAGTTATCAGTAATCAAGGTGTGATATTGGAGCTGCAGCATGATTACCTGTGTAAGTTATCAGTAAGCAAGAGGTGTGATATTCGACCTGGAGCATGATTAACTGTGTAAGTTATTAGTAAGAGCAAGAGATGTGATATTGGACGGGGAGCATGATTACCTGTGTAAGTTATCAGTAAGCAAGAGGTGTGATATTGGACCTGGAGAATGATTACCTGTGTAAGTTATCAGTAAGCAAGGTGTGATATTGGAGCTGCAGCATGATTACCTGTGTAAGTTATCAGTAAGCAAGAGGTGTGATATTCGACCTGGATCATGATTACTTGTGTAAATTATCATTAAGCAAGAGGTGTGATATTGGACCTGGAGCATGATTACCTGTGTAAGTTATCAGTAACCAAGAGGTGTGATATTGTAGCTGGAGCATGATTACCTGTGTAAGTTATCAGTAAGCAAGGTGTGATATTGGCCGGGGAGCAGGATTACCTGTGTAAGTTATCAGTAAGCAAGAGATGTGATATTGGACGGGGAGCATGATTACCTGCTTAAGTTATCAGTAAGCAAGAGGTGTGATATTGGACCTGGAGCAGGATTACCTGTGTAAGTTATCAGTAAGCAAGGTGTGATATTGGCCGGGGAGCAGGATTACCTGTGTAAGTTATCAGTAAGCAAGAGATGTGATATTGGACCTGGAGCATAATTACCTGTGTAAGTTATCAGTAAGCAAGAGATGTGATATTGTAGCTGGAGCATGATTACCTGTGTAAGTTATCAGTAAGCATGGTGTGATATTGGCCGGGGAGCAGGATTACCTGTGTAAGTTATCAGTAAGCAAGAGATGTGATATTGGACGGGGAGCATGATTACCTGCGTAAGTTATCAGTAAGCAAGAGGTGTGATATTGAACCTGGAGCATTATTACCTGTGTACGTTATCAGTAAGCAAGGTGTGATATTGGACGGGGAGCATCATTAACTGTGTAAGTTATCAGTAAGCAAGGTGTGATATTGGACGGGGAGCATCATTAACTGTGTAAGTTATCAGTAAGCAAGAGGTGTGATATTGGATGGGGAGCATGATTACCTGTGTACAGTAAGCAAGAGGTGTGATATTGGACCTGGAGCATGGTTACCTGTGTAAGTTATCAGTAAGCAAGGTGTGATATTGGAGCTGGAGCATCATTATTTGCATAAGTTATCAGTAAGCAAGAGGTGTGATATTGGACCTGGAGCATGATTACCTGTGTAAGTTATCAGTAAGCAAGGTGTGATATTGTAGCTGGAGCATCTTTAACTGTGTAAGTTATCAGTAAGCAAGAGGTGTGATATTGTAGCTGGAGCATGATTACCTGTGTAAGTTATCAGTAAGCAAGAGTTGTGATATTGGACCTGGAGCATGATTACCTGTGTAAGTTATCAGTAAGCAAGGTGTGATATTGTAGCTGGAGCATCATTAACTGTGTAAGTTATCAGTAAGCAAGGTGTGATATTGGAGCTGAAGCATGATTACCTGCTTAAGTTATCAGTAAGCAAGAGGTGTGATATTGGACCTGGAGCATGATTACCTGTGTAAGTTATCAGTAAGCAAGAGGTGTGATATTGGACCTGGAGCATGATTACCTGTGTAAGTTATTAGTAAGAGCAAGAGATGTGATATTGGACGGGGAGCATGATTACCTGTGTAAGTTATCAGTAAGCAAGAGGTGTGATATTGGACCTGGAGCATGATTACCTGTGTAAGTTATCAGTAAGCAAGGTGTGATATTGGAGCTGCAGCATGATTACCTGTGTAAGTTATCAGTAAGCAAGAGGTGTGATATTCGACCTGGAGCATGATTAACTGTGTAAGTTATTAGTAAGAGCAAGAGATGTGATATTGGACGGGAGCATGATTACCTGTGTAAGTTATCAGTAAGCAAGAGGTGTGATATTGGACCTGGAGCATGATTACCTGTGTAAGTTATCAGTAAGCAAGGTGTGATATTGGAGCTGCAGCATGATTACCTGTGTAAGTTATCAGTAAGCAAGAGGTGTGATATTCGACCTGGAGCATGATTACCTGTGTAAATTATCATTAAGCAAGAGGTGTGATATTGGACCTGGAGCATGATTACCTGTGTAAGTTATCAGTAACCAAGAGGTGTGATATTGTAGCTGGAGCATGATTACCTGTGTAAGTTATCAGTAAGCAAGGTGTGATATTGGCCGGGGAGCAGGATTACCTGTGTAAGTTATCAGTAAGCAAGAGATGTGATATTGGACGGGGAGCATGATTACCTGCTTAAGTTATCAGTAAGCAAGAGGTGTGATATTGGACCTGGAGCAGGATTACCTGTGTAAGTTATCAGTAAGCAAGGTGTGATATTGGCCGGGGAGCAGGATTACCTGTGTAAGTTATCAGTAAGCAAGAGATGTGATATTGGACCTGGAGCATAATTACCTGTGTAAGTTATCAGTAAGCAAGAGATGTGATATTGTAGCTGGAGCATGATTACCTGTGTAAGTTATCAGTAAGCATGGTGTGATATTGGCCGGGGAGCAGGATTACCTGTGTAAGTTATCAGTAAGCAAGAGATGTGATATTGGACGGGGAGCATGATTACCTGCGTAAGTTATCAGTAAGCAAGAGGTGTGATATTGAACCTGGAGCATTATTACCTGTGTACGTTATCAGTAAGCAAGGTGTGATATTGGACGGGGAGCACCATTAACTGTGTAAGTTATCAGTAAGCAAGGTGTGATGTTGGACGGGGAGCATCATTAACTGTGTAAGTTATCAGTAAGCAAGAGGTGTGATATTGGATGGGGAGCATGATTACCTGTGTACAGTAAGCAAGAGGTGTGATATTGGACCTGGAGCATGGTTACCTGTGTAAGTTATCAGTAAGCAAGGTGTGATATTGGAGCTGGAGCATCATTATTTGCATAAGTTATCAGTAAGCAAGAGGTGTGATATTGGACCTGGAGCATGATTACCTGTGTAAGTTATCAGTAAGCAAGGTGTGATATTGTAGCTGGAGCATCTTTAACTGTGTAAGTTATCAGTAAGCAAGAGGTGTGATATTGTAGCTGGAGCATGATTACCTGTGTAAGTTATCAGTAAGCAAGAGTTGTGATATTGGACCTGGAGCATGATTACCTGTGTAAGTTATCAGTAAGCAAGGTGTGATATTGTAGCTGGAGCATCATTAACTGTGTAAGTTATCAGTAAGCAAGGTGTGATATTGGAGCTGAAGCATGATTACCTGCTTAAGTTATCAGTAAGCAAGAGGTGTGATATTGGACCTGGAGCATGATTACCTGTGTAAGTTATCAGTAAGCAAGAGGTGTGATATTGTAGCTGGAGCATGATTACCTGTGTAAGTTATCAGTAAGCAAGGTGTGATATTGGCCGGGGAGCAGGATTACCTGTGTAAGTTATCAGTAAGCAAGAGATGTGATATTGGAGATGCAGCATGATTACCTGTGTAAGTTATCAGTAAGCAAGGTGTGATATTGGAGCTGCAGCATGATTACCTGTGTAAGTTATCAGTAAGCAAGAGGTGTGATATTGGACCTGGAGCATCATTACCTGTGTAAGTTATTAGTAAGAGCAAGAGGTGTGATATTGAACCTGGAGCATCATTACCTGTGTGTAAGTTATCAGTAAGCAAGAGATGTGATATTGGAGCTGCAGCATGATTACCTGTGTAAGTTATCAGTAAGCAAGAGATGTGATATTGAACCTGGAGCATCATTACCTGTGTAAGTTATCAGTAAGCAAGGTGTGATATTGGCCGGGGAGCAGGATTACCTGCGTAAGTTATCACTAAGCAAGAGGTGTGATATTGAAGCTGGAGCATCATTACCTGTGTAAGTTATCAGTAAGCAAGAGGTGTGATATTGGAGCTGGAGCATGATTACCTGTGTAAGTTATCAGTAAGCAAGAGGTGTGATATTGAACCTGGAGCATCATTACCTGTGTAAGTTATCAGTAAGCAAGAGATGTGATATTGGAGCTGCAGCATGATTACCTGTGTAAGTTATCAGTAAGCAAGGTGTGATATTGGAGCTGCAGCATGATTACCTGTGTAAGTTATCAGTAAGCAAGAGGTGTGATATTGAACCTGGAGCATCATTACCTGTGTAAGTTATCAGTAAGCAAGAGATGTGATATTGGAGATGCAGCATGATTACCTGTGTAAGTTATCAGTAAGCAAGGTGTGATATTGGAGCTGCAGCATGATTACCTGTGTAAGTTATCAGTAAGCAAGAGGTGTGATATTGGACCTGGAGCATCATTACCTGTGTAAGTTATTAGTAAGAGCAAGAGGTGTGATATTGAACCTGGAGCATCATTACCTGTGTAAGTTATCAGTAAGCAAGAGATGTGATATTGGAGCTACAGCATGATTACCTGTGTAAGTTATCAGTAAGCAAGAGATGTGATATTGGAGCTGCAGCATGATTACCTGTGTAAGTTATCAGTAAGCAAGGTGTGATATTGAACCTGGAGCATCATTACCTGTGTACGTTATCAGTAAGCAAGAGGTGTGATATTGTAGCTGGAGCATGATTACCTGTGTAAGTTATCAGTAAGCAAGAGGTGTGATATTGAACCTGGAGCATCATTACCTGTGTAAGTTATCAGTAAGCAAGGTGTGATATTGGCCGGGGAGCAGGATTACCTGCGTAAGTTATCAGTAAGCAAGAGGTGTGATATTGAAGCTGGAGCATCATTACCTGTGTAAGTTATCAGTAAGCAAGGTGTGATATTGGCCGGGGAGCAGGATTACCTGCGTAAGTTATCAGTAAGCAAGAGGTGTGATATTGAACCTGGAGCATCATTACCTGTGTAAGTTATCAGTAAGCAAGGTGTGATATTGGCCGGGGAGCAGGATTACCGGTGTAAGTTATCAGTAAGCAAGAGGCGTGATATTGGACGGGGAGCATGATTACCTGCATAAGTTATCAGTAAGCAAGAGGTGTGATATTGGACGGGGAGCATGATTACCTGTGTAAGTTATCAGTAAGCAAGAGGTGTGATATTGGACGGGGAGCATCATTACCTGTGTAAGTTATCAGTAAGCAAGAGGTGTGATATTGAACCTGGAGCATCATTACCTGTGTAAGTTATCAGTAAGCAAGAGGTGTGATATTGGACCTGGAGCATGATTACCTGCGTATTGTGGGAAGCTCCTTCTGTTGTTCCACTTCCTGCATGAAAACACTTCTTTGCAGAAACTGAGGTTCCTGAGATGAAGAATAAGTTATATAATAGATAGCATCTTCGCATTAGTCATGTGTAATCACCATGACAGAGTACTGAAATAAATTACTAATATTGTATTTATATTACCCCTTTCACCGACAAATCCCTGAAAAAGTAAATTCTTTACGACATAAAAGTTATTCTGTTGAATATTTTGAAATTAATCTGACTGGAAGTCATTGCTGCCTAAGGCAGCAGCAGCTTTCAGTCAAGTTTAGTATTTAACAGTTTTCCTGTATGATTTCTTTGAAAATGAGATATGGGGAATTCATCGGTGTAAGGGTTAATACATTTTACACATTTCCGCTGAAATGCACAGAACTAACTATGTCTTAACGCTTTCAATGATATAGCCCTGAAAAAGTAAATTCTTTACGATTTGTAGCATATGCTGTTGAATATTTTGAAATTAATATGACTGGAAGCCATTTTTGCCTTAGGACGCAATGGCTTCCAGTAGGGCTTCATGATATATTGATATTATAAATATCGAATACCGGTATCATCGCTATAACATTAGTCATACCGTTAGTCATACATGATTTTGCTGATACCGAAATATTGAAATATAACATAAAGCTGGCATGACATTCTGTTTAGGCAGATACTCTGCTTTCCATTAGCAAAATTCAATAGTATATCTGTCTAATCAGATAAGCGACTGCTCTTCGTATAGGAAAATGATAATTTACCTGTATTCAGCGACCACGCTTAACAATTTCTTATTTATTTACATCTGCCAAAATGGTGTTTGGAGGCTAGAGAAATTGATAAATTAACGATGACTGCCATGAAAAATTGGCTACTTATAAGAATGCACATCTCGCACAAAATAGAATCCAATTATTTTAATTAACCTCATAGGACAGGGGAAATGTCTAAAATATATCTTTTATAATTGCGGCCCGTTGTTTGCTAGAAAATCACAATTTCAAATGAATATTCTGCGTCATAATATTTGATCCCAATTCTCAATTACTACAGCCTGGTTAGTTAAGAGATTTTGTGGAATTGTACAACTTTGTAGTGACCGCCAAACTGCTCAAGTAAAGAGGACCCGACGATATGAAAAAAACTTATCAACCCCTGCGAGCTCTATTCCCTTCTTATGTTGGCGGGTTGCTAGATATCGATCGACACAAGCTACTCTAACAGAGGCGAGTGTATGACTATGCATCGCAGCATATATGGTCATCCATTTAGTAAGTGGTATAATGGCTAAGTTGTACACCTGCACAGAGATTTCCACGATTCTTGGTGGTTTCGTCCCATTGTAAATTCGGCCCATTTAGCACATCTCTTCTTATAATGTTTATTTATTAATCTGGCGTATATCAATACAAGCAGGTCGCAAAATTAGTAAAACAGGATTACATACATTATCCAACGTCTATGACTAATAAGATTGATATTTATCAGTCAAATATCAACAGGTTTAGCTGTTCGCAGTCCTATTAGGCGAGTTTATTCGGGATGAGATAGTCACCGGTTATCTCGCAATTTCCACACAGGTGCGTCCCTGTGGAGATCACAGAAATAAGTGTAATTTTGTGGCAAATTCTAATCGTTTGTAGGGCTGATTTTGGAATTATTTATGCCGTTTTGGGATATGATTTAACTGAAGACAGTTATAATTTAGTGTTTAATATCAGGATTCGTGTAATTTCTTGGTTTTATTGTGGAAATTTCTAAGTTCAGCAACTATTCCAGGAGCGCTGATATACATTGAATAAGTTATCATACTACCCAAGCCTCACTCTATTTTGCCAGTCGCAATAATATCGATATTAAAGGAAATGGCCACCAAACAAATTGACCAATCAAAATTCTGCAAACAAGCTCAGAAGCACACCAGTCCAGGGCCCTCCCAACCCAGTTTGCTTGAGATCGTTCAAGTGGTTAATGAGGAGTAACATTTTAACTGATTTCCCGAAATGTTCGGTTAATGAGTAGTATTTTAACTGATTTCCCAAAATCTTCAGAAAATCCAAGATGGTCACCGGAAAAATTGACCAATCAGAATTCTGGATATAAGTTCTGAAACCAACCAGCATAGTATCCTTCCAGCCAAATCTGGTTGAAATTGCTCAAACAGTTAATGAGGAGTAGCGTTTTAAATGATTTCACACCATTTTTGGAAAATTTAAGATGGCCGTCGTAAACACAGACCAATCAAATTTCTGTATTGGGGTTCTGAAGCATACTCATCTAGGGTCCTCCCAACCCAGTTTGCTTGAAATCGTTCAAGCGGTTAATGAGGCATAGCATTTTAACTGATTTCCTGAAATGTTCAGAAAATCCAAGATGGCCACCGTAAAAATTGACCAATCAAAATTCTGTATACAGGCTCTGAAACCTACCAGCCAAGTATCCTTCCCGCCAAGTCTTGTTGAAATTACCCAAGGACTCCTAGGGTCCTCACAACAGCTTTTGCTTGAAATCAGACATGTGATTAATGAGTAGGCGTTTAACTGATTTCCCAAAATTTTCAGACAATCCAAGATGGCCATCGGAAATACTGACCAATCAGAATTCTCAGTAGAAGTGTTGAAGCCTACCAGCATAGAATTAGTCCACCCAAGTTTCGTTGAAGTCGGCCCAGTTATATTGGTTGAGTAGCGTTTTAAATGATTTCCAGAAATCTTTTGGAAAATCCAAAATGGGCACCAGAAAATTTGACCAATCAAAATTCTGTATACAAGTTCTAGAGCCTACCACCATAGGATTCTTCCAGCCCAATTTGGTTGAAATCAGTCAAAGCACAAATAAGGAGATGGGAATTTGATGGACGGACGACCGCCGGCCACCATGACGCAAGCTCACCTGGCCCTAGTGAGCTAAAACTCAAGCTTTATAATTATAAATGTTGTATCTAAATTACAGACGCAATATTTAGCAATCCCAAACCAGAAGCAGATATGAAATTGCCTTACCCATTCAAGAAATATCTACATTATTTAACAACCAATTTAACTTGAAACTGTTGCTGTCATTCCAAATATTAATGGTCTATGCCGAGATACAGGGTAGTCTCTTACACACTCTCTATGAGAGTCTAAACACATAATGCATAAATGCTTGTGATTGGCTGAAATGTTTTTGACAATGGAATTCCTTGCCATGGCAATATGACCTATGCCTTCATAGCTGTGATTGACCAACATTTTATAACAATTCAATTCCTTACCATGACAACATGACACCTCGCAACAATATTAGAATATGATGTCATAGTACTATTATGATTTCCATTCTATTTCCAACTCTAAACTGTCTTTCAAGGTGTTAGTTCTTGACACAAAGATGACATCTGTTTAATGTCCTACTATGGAGATTGACTGGGTCCTAACCCCTTAGGTCTACTTAATGGAGTCTGTGTAATAGTCTAAGATACATGTAGCTTGATGTCTGGGATGTAAACGTTGTGACTTGATATGATCATACTTTTGGGTGTAATCATACAAATGGCCATGGATGAGTATACCAGTAGGCGAATACTCCCATACTTTAGGGTAGATTAGTATGTGATCAGTTACCCTCCGGTAAATGACATGTTTAAATTTCATTGATTTCAATGCAAACACATGACCTATTCGACTTCCACCTCCCACCCCCACCCCACCCTTCGTAGGTGAGTAGCCTCGAGTATGTACCCGAGTAGGTACTCTAGCTGTTTAGACACTACTCCTGTAACTCGTGTAGCTACTGTAATAAGGCCGTAAACTTGGTCCATGAGGACATAGGTCAGTGGCCAGCTTATTGATAAACGGTCACACCACAGGCTAAGTAGCAATAGTACAATTTTTAATGTGGCTAGATCTTTATCAAATCATTAAGTCATATTATATATAATTTCTAATATGATTGGCAGCAACATTAATTGTGAAGAACACTTGTATTTAATTGTCAATATTGATCCCCAAAATTGAAATTTTTGCTCAGTGAATGTTCATTTGCAGGCCAATAGAAGATATTTTTGGAAATATACCACTGGAATGACTGGCTTATTTATCGTCTTCTCATGGTCTGTAAATAAGGATTCCTCAAGATCACTGCAGAGACTAGTTTTGACCAACCTGACCATTAACCCTTTAACCCTCGAATTTATTCAAGAAAATGTCAGTTATCGAGCCAGTCATTCCAGTGGTAAATTTTCAAAAATACTATTCTCTTGGTCTGCACATGGACATTTCACAAGACCACTGCAGAAGCCGTTTTTGGCTGATATGAGTGTTAAAGGGTTTACTTATGGGTGAAGAAAAATAATGTACAGTACAGTTCAGAGTTAACTTAACATAAAATGCGTCTGCAACGCGTGCATGACGCGTACATAGCGGGTCTATTTTAAAATAATGGATGCATCACTTTCCCGTTGTGAACGGTAAAACAACACGATGTGAAAGTAAAACAAATGGGTTGGAAACAGTTTGACAACGCATCAGAACTTATTACACAACGCATTTATGATACTGGCTAGACAAGTCGTTTGAAATCTGATAACGTGAAACGCGTTCATAATTACGCCGCGCTGGTATAGCGACATTATGCGAGTCGACCAAGAAGGGCAACCGATTACTCGGGCATACACACATTATGCAATTATATTTTGCCAGGGTACCGTAAATTTTTGCGAAATTCCTGTCATGATTTTAGGGGGAGGCCCCATTCAATGTTGAATAATTGGCAGTATGTCGCATTATCAGTTCCGATACAGCTGCCTGGTAACGTAAACATTCCATTCTTACAGAACAAAACGAACGTGGTTACTTATTCACTGCCTAAATTCACCACGAATGAGAAATGCCTCGCGCGACTGTCTCGCCGATCGATAATTATGCGCAGTTATAGATTCTCGGAAAAGCATACCCGTAATTTGATTGGCTTGCTGGACATCTGACGTCATTATGAATGAATGAAAATTAATATCGTAGTAAAATTTTGATCACGTGTCTCATTGTCATTCATAACGAATTGATGACGTATTTTGTTTTAACCAGTCTCTGAGCGACTCACGATCAACAATGGCGGAACGCAAAATGTACACATACTCGCGGTGCCGCTTTTAAAAGCAATAAAGCAATATCTTAACGCCCACTTTAACTTTTAAATTAATAAAACAAACAATGTCTGGTTCATGAAATATAGTGAAATTAGCTCCCTGACTATTTATAATGTTAACTTTCACGGGTTTATTAAGGCACTATTTATCATCTAGCTATGTTATTGCTACGTAGAGGGGTGTGCGGCGATTGCTCATTTCCTCGGCCTGGTTCCCGAGTGAGGCAACAACAATGTGTTATACTGCAATATAGTGAATCCTAAAGTTACCGAATGTCACAAAAAGAAAATCATTAAATCACTACGGGCGTTTTATTTCCGCGAAAAGCCAGAGATATCGGTACATGTTACAGCTTTAGGGGCACGTAGTATTTCATAACTATTTCATAAATAGCCCTGAACTAGCCTTTTTGTAGAGCACCGATGGGGATATTGTGGTAGCAGACACGAATCTGCTAATTTGTGCGTCATATTATCAATACAAGAATTCCGCGGAATTAAATGTCTCGCCTGTCTCCTGTTTGTCACAGTGGCATTGACCTTTGACCTTGTGACTTCTGCGTTATCATGCCGCTTCCTAACATTATAGGCTACCATATATTCAAGTTTAGTTCCATTAAGATTAACCAATCCTGAAATATAAATGATTTGCTGAATGGAAAAACTTAAGGTTGAAAAAGCAGAGTTAAAATAGCAATATTAGAATGGCCTTGACCTGTGTCCTGGTGAGCTCCATGTCACCATCCTGTATCCTCTTGGCTTAAGCAACCATGTACCCAAGTTGTGTTCCATTTGGGTTAAGCAATCCCGAAATATAAATATGATAAGATTTGCTAAGCCTAAAAACTTAACATTGAAAAGTTTTGTAGAAGTCAGAATGACCGTGACCTTCGACATTGTGACTTCAGTGTCAGCATGCTGCTTCCTAACATTAAAGGTAACAAGTTATCCATGTTTAGTTCCAATAAGCTTAACGAATCCAGAAAGATAAGCCAAGAGGTTTTGCTAAACGCAAAAAACTAACAATAAAAAAGCAGAGTTTTGTATCACGATCAGTGACCGTGAACATGTGACCTCAGTATCATCATGATGCTTTCTAACAGCATAAGCAACCTCATAGCCAAGTTTAGTTGCAATAGGCTTAATCAAACATGCAATATAAGCCGAGAAGTTTTGTCAAATGCAAAAATTTAATGTTGAAATAACAGGGTTCTGTATCAAGGTCACGTGATGCCTGCATCAGCGTGCTGCTTCCTTTCGATATATCTCCATGTACCCAAGTTTGGTTCCAATTGGATCAGGCATTGCTGAGTCATAAGACAATAACTTTTGTTTAACGCAAAAACTTAACATAAAATATTAACAAAGATTATACCGTGAACTTTGATTCCCTCCCCCCCCCCATAACCTTGACTGCATGATGCCTGCATCAGCATGCTGTTTCCTTTTGATGTATATCACCATGTACCCAACTTTGGTTCCAATTGGATCAGGCATTGTTGAGATATAAGGCAATAACTTTCGATTAACACAAAAACGTAACGTAAAATATTAGCAAAGATTATACTGTGACCTTTGACCCCATAACCTTGACGTCATGACCGCTTTATCGATGGGCTGCTTCCTTTAAATGTATATCTCCATGTACCCAAGTTTGGTTCCAATTGGATAAGGCATTGTTGAGATATAAGGCAATAACTTTTGTTTAACGCAAAAACTTAACGTAAGATATTAACAAAGATTATACTGTAACCGTTGACCCCTGTAACCTTGACCTCATGGCCTTTGTATCGGCGGGCTGCTTCCTTTTGATGTATATTACCATCCACCCAAGTTTGGTTCCAATTGGATCAGGCATTGCCGAGACATAAACTTAACTTAAAAATTTACGCCGCCGCCTCCGGAAAAGTGATACCTATGTCTCGATCCTGCTTCGCAGGCGAGACAAAAACCACACCATCTGCATGTTTTAATAAAAAAGTGTCTACATTAGTCGAGCATTGTTGGTACACATAAGCTATATTGTGACATCTTTAATCCATAATTTTGCATTTATTCGCTGTCTGTTCATCGCGAACACAGTTGATGCGTAGAAGTGATAATGAAGTTGCTTATGGAAAATTTTCACTATGATTAACCTATGTCAAATCTCACCAGTCAGCATGTTTTGCTGCGCTGGATGTTTAATAAAAGTTAAATGCGAAACGAACCGATGCTTACGATTCCTGCACTAGATGCAAAATGTTCAGGGGCGCAAAACGTTCAGGGCCGCATCGTTACATTAATTCTCAACCGGGAATCATGATTTTGTGTTTCGTAATATTTATAATTTTGATTTTTAATATTATGTCCCGCTGTCTTTTTTTAGGAAAACTCTCATATTTACCGTTGTCCCTTCTAGGAAATGTAATGTACCGCTAAGTTTGATTGGATCCCGGGTAGTTGGAGCCGTGGAGTTGGCATTACGCAATGCACATATGAATCTTTCAAACGCATTTAAAATTTGGCGTCTGTCCCGGTTTGCTTTTAACAACGCGTTTGGCACTATCTCTGGGGGACATCAAACAAGTTCAAACTTGCTTATTTACGCATTTAATGCTCGTTCTCAACGCATATATTTATTATTTTAAATGCATCAAAAAGATTAACTAAATGCATTGGGTCTTTAAATCCGATGCGTTGGAAACGGACCTTCAACGCATCATGCATGCATTTCAGACCCGTTCGTACGTTAAGTTAACTCTGAACTGTACTGTATATAATATAATGTTTTGGTACTGAGCAAACAAAACCTGAGATTCAAATATCTAAATATATATCTAATATATATATATTTAAAAGCACATACATGTATATAGTTAAGCTGTTGAGTAGTTTGAAACTAATTTGATGGAAAGCTGTTGCTGTGTTATGCAGCAACAGCTTCCAGACTACTCAGCATCTCATTATACACTTGTAAGAAGACCAGAACTCTCGAGCAAGAACAACTGTGTCACACTGTACATCAATGTGACACTGCACAGTACTCACCCGCTCACGGTCATTGGAAAACGTGGGTTGCATCATAGCCTCATAATTAGGTGGTACAGGAGACAGAAACTTTGGACACGCATACATAAAGCTGTTCTCAAACTCAGCCAGGGTTCTGAATAATCAGCACAATATATCACGGTTAGCAAACTCATAGTCAAACTTATTGCAGTTGGTGTTGTCTGGCTGTCTGTTTTTCAACAGCATATCTCTGGAACGCAAGAAGGTGGTCACCAAATTTGGCACATACACCCATATTGTGACCGGCTAGAGAGGGTTTGCGGTTAAAAGGTAAAATATCTAATTCACAGGGTAACTAAGTGAATACAGGCATGCACATATTTGGCCATAACTCGGAAATGCTAGGACAGTGAATCATTAAATTTGGTACAGCCATTTATATTTTGTCTGGTTATAGCTAGTTTCAGTTTATGCTCAAAAGGTTATTTAGATGGACTGTGTCCCATGTGTCGAGGCCTTTAGTGGCAGGGTCGCGAGATAAGGATTCTTAATATAGTATTCTTCCTTGATGAATCAAATGTCTACTGAAAAACTCTAACTTTCTTCTAGTTCATGAAAAGGAGACAAATCACAGAAATAAACTAAGTCCAAACAACATAAAAATATGTAAACAATTTGAAAATCTTTTTCACTTATGATGGAGACTAGATGCAATGATGGCATAGATCAAATCCGCAAAGTTTTATTAAGACCAGATACGTCCTTGATGAATTAAATGTCCATTGCAATATTTTAAACATTTACCTAATACTTGGTGCAAAATAAGCGAAGTCCAAAGCCCGTAAAAATAAGGAAAAATTTTGAAAATCATTTCACTTATGATGGAGACTAGATGCAATAATGGTATAGATGTAATCTGGAGTTTTAATAAGATCGGATAAGCCCAAGGGTTGATGACTTAAATGCACATTGAAAAACTTTAACTTTTATCTGCACGCCGGGACACCATTTGGATCGCTATGTCGAGCCAGCCAATGCCTTGCCTAGGGCTTAGCAAAAATGTAGGTCACCGGATCATTAAGTGCATTCCCGAAAAAACACATTTTTAACAGGGTGTTTATTGGATTTAGTGAACATATGCACCAAGGTAGATAACTCCTGTGGTGAATAAACATCTAGTTATAGAATGGAGATATGTATTCATGAACAACTACTATCAGTGGCCTTGACCATAGATTATTATATGGTATTACAGCTAATTCCATGACACCTAAGTATATAAACATTCATGTAATCTTGTCAGTAAAACAGGTCTAATACAACTTCGGAATAAACATTTATCCAACTTTTTTTTAATTAATGCTACCGAATGCAGCAATGGCTTCCAGTCAAATTATTTTCAAAATATTTCATTGAAATTAGAGTAGTAGAAATTCATTGGTAAATGGTTTAACCCTTTAATAGTGAAGATTTGTCAAGAAAATTGTGATTTTTGCCTCCTGGATGTCCATTGACAGGTTAGGATACTATTTTTGAAGATTTACCACTGGAATGACTGGCTTGTTTATCCATCCAGGCATGCCAGTTGTAACTTTTCAAAAATATTCTCCTGACCTGTGTCAATGGACATTCCTCAAGACATTAAACCAAACACAATGTTGTGTGCATTTTGTCTCCATTAAACCAAACACAAGGTGGTGTCCATTTTGTCACCATAAAACCAAACACAAGGTGGTGTCCATTTTGTCTCCATTAAACCAAACACAAGGTGGTGTCCATTTTGTCACCATAAAACCAAACACAAGGTGGTGTCCATTTTGTCACCATAAAACCAAACACAAGGTGGTGTCCATTTTGTCTCCATTAAACCAAACACAAGGTGGTGTCCATTTTGTCACCATAAAACCAAACACAAGGTGGTGTCCATTTTGTCACCATAAAACCAAACACAAGGTGGTGTCCATTTTGTCTCCATTAAACCAAACACAAGGTGGTGTCCATTTTGTCTCCATAAAACCTAGACATATGCTTACTGATGGCATATATGGCTTGAAGGCCCCGAGAAGGCTAGATTTCAAAAGCCTATTATTGCAAATACATGGTACCAAATAAAGAACTATGGGTATTTGGGAAGTAGAAGGCTGGCATGCATGCAGAATTAGCTGCTGTTCTTAGAATCTTTCTCCTGCTCAATGATAACTCATGCAAAGATTCAGTGATTAATTAATATACAACTACCTCCAACACTGTCATAGATATAAAATAGTCACACAAATTCAGCAAAGGATTGCAAAAGCAAGCAAGCATTCTGTAAGTATTGCTTTGCAATATATGTCCCCTAACTGGTGATATAAATCATTAGAGATTGACAGTCAAAAACTCCATTAAAAATTGACAGAAGCAGCTGAAACTCTAGCTTGATCTGTAACTTCTCATAACAAGGGAATAAACCAAGTTTCAGTTATATATGGTGAAGGAGAACGAAAAAGTCTTGAAAGCTGATATGTTTGTATTTCCTAAGTCGAAAGGGGACATAACTCCATCAAAAATTGACGCAAATGCCTGAAACTCAAACTTGGACTGTAATTTCTCATAGCAAAGCAATGTACCAATTCTCAGTTGAATATCTTGAAAGAATGCGAGAAGTACGAAAAACTAATATTTTTCCTAAGTCTAAAGGGGGCATAACTCCATGAACAAGAGGCCTTGTATCACTCACCTGCATCATAGGCATTTCAACCACAAAGGCCATCAACAATAAGTAGAACCCTACAGAGCTGAGCAGAACTATTACAAGAAAACAGAAGCCATGTTTCTTTATGTATCAACTACTTTTGACAAAACTTAACGGCCCTTAGTCCCTTATTATGTGTCCCAAATTTCGGCCCAATCCGTTCAGCGATTCTGGATACGCAGTTGTTTTCATGAAAACCAGGTCATCCAAGATGACTGCTAAAGCATTAGGCAATCAAGTTCCATTGAACAAACTGGATTCAGCTGTTTCCGTAAATAACCTGTCATGAGTTTTGAATCAATCCCCCATGCAGATTCGGAAAAGATTTTTAAAGGCATTTCAAAAATCCAGAATGGCCGCCAGGAAAATTACAGACCAGCTTCATTTGAACAAACGTGTATCTCTATGCCCTAAGTATGTTTTCTGCCAAATACACTTGGAATTTCCTATTACTTTAGTACATGGGAGTTTCTAGTTAAAAATTATCCATGATGGCCGCTAAAACGTTTATCCGACAGTTTCGAAAATGGCAAATCTGAAATCAGAATGCCCAAACTTCCCTTGAACAAGTTTTAATGGCCCTTAGGCCCTAATCAAATCTCCCAAATTTCAGCCTCATCCTTCAAGCGGTTCTGGAAGTCGCTTTCGAAAAAAATAGGTCATCCAAGATGGCCGTCAAACTATTTGGCCAATCAAGTTCTCTTGAACAAACTTGTTTCAGCTGTTGCCCTAGATCATATTTAATGAGTTTTCTAAAAATCGGCCAACTTCCAAGGTGGCTGCCACCCAACTTGTCCGACCAGCTTCATTTGAACCAACTTGAATATCTATGCCCTAAGGATTGTTCCTGCCAAATATAATTGAAATCGCCCAGTGGTTCTTGAGAAGAAGTCGTTTAAAGAATTCCCCATTGCTTTACTATGGGCCCATTGCTTTACTATGGGAGCCTATGGCGGGAAAACAAACAAAGATCATAGCCAAACCATTTATATGACAGTCTCTAAAGTGGCATATTTGAACTCGCCACCCTGATAAGCATATATAGAGTAATTTTCGCCAATAAAAAATACATAAAATACAAAAAAAAAATACGACCAACAAATGCTAAATTTTGATTGGTCGATGCCGGCCATGTTTTTTAACGTACGAAATTCCTTTGAACAAATTTGAATGGCCCTTGGTCCCTAAGCATATTTAATAAATTTCAGCTCTATCCCTTCAGCGGTTCGGGAGAAGTCATTTTCGGGAAAACTACGTCATCCAAGATGGCCACCACGCAAATAGGCCAATCAGGTTGCCTTGAACAAACTTGGGTCTAACGCTGCCATAGATGATGTGTTATGATTATTGAATCAATTCCTCTTGCGGTTTTGGAGAAGATTTTTTAGTGTTTCCAAAAATCTGCCATTTTGGCCGGTGACCATCTTGGATTTTGACCGATCCGCTTCCTTTGAACAAACTTAAATCTCTATGAATGCTTCCTCCTAAATATAACTGAAATCGGCCCAGTGGTTCTTGAGAAGAAGTCATTTAAAGAATTCCCCATTGCTTTACTATGGGCCCATTGCTTTACTATGGGAGACTATGGTGGGAAAACAACCCAAGATTGCAGGAAAACAGTTTATCCGACAGTCTCGAAAGTGAGATATTTGAACTGGCCACACTGATAAGCATATATAACGCAATTTTCGTCGTCAAAATACATCAAATACAAAAAAGCCACTATGACCAAGAAATGCTAAATTTTGATTGGTTGATGGTGGCCATGTTTTTTTAATGTACAAACTTCCCTTGAACAAACTTGAAAGGCCCTTGGTCCCTAAGCATATTTACACAATTTTAGCTCTATCCATTCAGCGGTTCGGGAGAAGTCGTTTTCGAAAAAAACTAGGTCATCCAAGATGGCCGCCAAGCAAATCGGCCATTCAGGTTGTCTTGAACAAACTTGGGTCTACCTTTGCCACAGATGATGTGTTCTGAGTTTTGAATCAATTCCTCCAGCGGTTTCTGAGATTTTTTAGTGTTTCTAAAAATCAGCCATTTTGGCCGGCGGCCATCTTGGATTTTGACCGATCCGCTTCGTTTGAACAAACTTAGATCTCTATGCCCTATAAATGCTTTCTCCAAAATATAATTGAAATTGGCTCAGTGGTTCTTGAGAAGAACTCGTTTAAAGAATTCCCCATTGCTTTACTATGGGCCCATTGCTTTATTATGGAAGCCTATGGCGGGAAAAGAAACCAAGATGGCAGCCAAACCATTTATCCGACAGTCTCGAAAGTGGCATATTTGAACTCGCCACACTGATAGGCATATATAAAGCAATTTTTGCCATCAAAACACATCAAATACAAAAAAGTCAACATGACCAACAAACGCTAAATTTTGATTGGTTGATGGCGGCCATGTTTTTTAATGTACAAACCTCCCTTGAACAAACTTGAATGGACCATGGTCCCTAAGCTTATTTACCAAATTTCAGGTCTATTCCTTCCGCGGTTCGGGAGAAGTCGTTTTCGCGAAAACTAGGTCATCCAAGATGGCTGCCAGGAAAATCGTCCATTCAGGTTGCCTTGAACAAACTTGGGTCTACCCCTGCACTAGATGATGTGTTATGAGTTTGGAATCAATTCCTCCAGCGGTTTCGGAGAGGATTTTTTAGTGTTTCTAAAAATCGGCCATTTTGGCCGGCGGCTATCTTGGATTTCGGCCGATCGGCTTCGTTTGAACAAACTTTAATCTCTATGCCCTAGGGATGCTTCCTGCCAAATATAATTGAAATCGGCCCAGTGGTTCTTGAGAAGAAGTCGTTTAAAGAAAAAGTTGACGGGTGACGGATGGTCGCCACGGCATAAGCTCACAGGTGAGCTAATAATTATGCTACACAAACACGCGTACATGGACATACATACCCTTTCTGCATCTTCAGCATACGCTCTCCAAACTTCTCTCTGAGCTGAGAATGGACACTCTCATCAATACGCATTGGGTAGATGACCAGACAGATGGCCAGTAATGAATACATTTTCTCATTCATCTTGCTTATCTGAAGACACAAATATCAGACTGCGCATATAAGGTGGGATAAAGAATGGGCACATGCATCAGCAGTGATAAAGCTTTAGCTTTTTAACCATATAGGCACCTGGGCCACTAAAAGCAAAACTTGCTGTGCAGGAAGATTTTGACTTTTTGCGCAATCTGGATCAAATTCTGGATCTAAGGATATCTCTGAAACTTCCTGTCCCACGTAGCCCAAACTTTAACACAAGAAAGTGTGTTACCCTACACTAGGATTCCACAACAGTGGGTGACTGGGTGTGGTCTAAAAAATTCAGAAAATATTTTACAATGTGACAAAAATGGGAGCGTGCTGGTTTTTCAATTTGTGATTGCTCTTGTATTTGGTAATTGGATGGTAATTGAATGAAGGTCTTTTAAGGCCGGTGGACTCTTAATAGAATTTTAAATATATATATATGCACTTCTTTCTCACATGTTGTCAATTGAGGTCGAACTGCCCACGGCATAGCAATCCCCAGTTTTCCTTTTGCACTTTGCACAGTTTCATGAATCACACCAAACAGTGTATATAATAATTCTATATCATGTTCCGGCAAACATACTTAATTTCTGCTGGTTGAAATTACCCAAATTGTAGCTTGAAGGTCATTATATGCACGCTCATACACAACCGGTTGGCGAGACAAAGTTGGATAAACAGTTATTATATCTACGCTCATACACAACTGGTTGGCGACTTGTCTGCAACTGGTTGGTGATTAGTTGAAGAACCAGTCGTTATATGTACGCCAGACATTTAAACAAAGCATTTGTTTATGCTATGTATGTTTATGTGTGGCTTGGATCTAGAAAAACAATTGTCTTAGTTGCATCAATGGACCTTTCCAATTATAGCTACGCCACGCCCACCTCTAGCTAAGCTCCACCCACACTTTGCCACGTTGGGATTGATCGATCCCTGAATTCCCTAACTATCAATTTCCTGAAAACTATACAGGTAAGCTCTTGAATATTTTGTAACTAATGCTGTTGCTGCCAGGCAGCAACAGTGCCCAGTCAAATTAGTTTCAAAATATTCAACAGACTATTTATTAAATAGTAAAGACATACAATTCATACAACAACAAATAGTCCATCTTCAAATATGCGGTCGTGACATACTTATCTACGCCATTCAATATGATGTCATTCTACACGTCACGTAGTTGATTATGACATCATATGATGGATGGATACAGTGGAGAGCCCTTATAAGATGGATAATATGGCCTGTTCGACTAGTAGGTCTACATTTGTGTTGAAAATTTCAGGCACATTGAAAACAACACTTGAAATTTACTTGTACTGAGATGAGATGAGAAAGGATCCAGTTGTTTCAAGGCATGGCTAGGCATTGAGTCCTATAGACTAACTAGAGACTAATTATGGATGTACAGATGTATTAGGACGTGTAGTGACTGTGGTGGCTACCGGTGCAACAGTTGAAATGTGTTGGGAGGAGAAATAGCATGCCGGGGGGGGGGGGGGGGGCACCCTCCCAAAGGGGGCAGGGGTGCCTGCAAACCGACCTGATCATACAGCTGAGCTCGATTTTGAAACATCTGTTTGGTCCTCTGAATGTACAGCAGGATCCGTGCCAGAGTTCTGTAACACAATGACAGTGCTATCATATACATGCCGGAAATAACATGGTCTGTATTCATACCGATGAGTAGCTACATTATAATTCTTGGATAGCAAAATGTTGATTACATGGGGTCTAAATTGTAGCTTTGTTTCACAAGCTTTCTCATAGGCCATTTCAATCAAATTATGATCATATTATGTTATCATAGAAATTTTAAGAAGCTATATTAAATTTAATCACAGGAACGTTAGCCTATCTATGATAAATCTGGTGACATTTCCTTGTGTACTTTGCATGCATTTCATTTATCTGATGACAACACATGCATAATAATTAGATTGCCAGATGTTTCCGTTAAGCTGCCCACGTTAGACAATAATCAGTGAAATGTCATATTTTATTCCATACCTAACTGCATCCTGGTATCGCCGCATCATCATGTAAGCAAAGCCCACATAGTAATACGTTGTAATCTGACAGGCTGGCACAAATGAGTACATGTTCTGTAAGACAAATCAGCAATAAATGGCCACTTGGAAGTCAAGATAAGAATATTTTAGAAATCTTATAACTGAAATGGCAGTGCACTGATCATTCCAGTCGTAAGTTTGCTAAAATAATCTCATGGTCTGCAAAAGGGCATTATCTATAGAAAATTTTTGTTGTGTTACCATTACAAATTATAGTGGAATCGTGTTGCACACATTGTAAAATTCTATGTTTGAGATTAGACTGAGTGGGCATGGGTGATTAGTGATGGCGTGTAAGTGTTCACAATGAGAAAGGGTCCAGTTTGTTCAAGAGGGCTTTAGGAACTGCCCATCTATCGTAATGGACTTTTCCAGTCTTAGCTATGCCCCACCCATCTCTGGCTAAGCTCCACCCACACCACATTCATGTTGGGATCGATCGATCGATCTCTGAACTCACTGACTATCAATTTACAGAAAACTATACAGGTAAGCTGTTGAATATTTTGAAACTAATTTGACTGGGTGCTGTTGCTGCTATGGCAGCAACAGCGCCAAGTCAAATTAGTTTCAAAATATTCAACAGCATGTTTATTAAATAGCAGACATACAATTCGTACAAGGTGTCAGACTATTAAGCGCTAAAGACGCACTACATTGAAAATCATTCATGACGTTTTGATTATAATGTCAACCTACACGTCACTTAGTTGATTATGACCTCATATGATGGATGGATAAACTGGAAAGGTGAATTGCATAGCATTATTGAGACACATGTAGCTGCATATAGACGCATCAACAGAATCTTAAAGCTGCTAATTCACGGCTTAAAGAAGGAATGGAGGGTAATGCTTCCTATTTCTATATATAAAATATTGTTTGCAGACAACCTATTTTCAAAACATGGCGCTAACTAATTGGACTACACAAGAAGCCTAAAACCAAGTGGCGCTAGGCTTGCATGACCTTTGATTTGGTATATCGAAGACGATCTAAAAAGAAATTGCAATTTCTCAATTTATTATGGGAGAGTAAAATTATGCCATTCACAGTAGTTTTAATCTAAGAATTTACTTCTTTCAACAAAAACGTGAAGATGATAACTTTGTATATTTTGACAGTTGGAATGTGGAAGGTATGGACTGAACATGGTCTCTGGCAAACCGACAATAATAATCTGATTGGCTCCCGAATGTTCCAGTGGTAAAATTCAGTTACTGTCTGTTGTCAATGAAAATGTTACTATTTATTCGCGGCGTTCTTTATCATGCAACACTTTGTTGAGAAAATTTGGCCATGCGTAAGAAGTATTTAACTAGAGACATATAATTATTGTTTTTAGCTGAGTTTTCTCAAAGAATGTTTGTTTAATGATTAAATTTGCAATTTATATATATTTGCATTCATGCCTCGCAATATTCTCACACCTAAAATACATGATAATGTTGATGTGCATATTACATAAAAATAACATACATGTAACCATTTAAAATGAGTACTCGTAACACTTAACTGCAATTTATGAGCCTGTGGATTGGACTCGGAACCTACTGTTCACTATTGAATGATGGTGACTATGTACTATATGGTAGATTTAGATGTACTCATACTGGCTCTCTTGGTTTGAGAACTTGTGTGATATTGTGTGTTGATCGGAGTATGCTCACACATTACAAGGAAACTTTGATCGCTTATTTTATTATTGAGTTTACAAAAAGAACACCTGCTTAGACTTATTTCCAAATCTGACAAGATAATGGACCTTTCCAGTTTTATCTATGCCCCACCCATCTCTAGCTAAGCTCCACCCACACCTCACTCCCATCTCTAGCTACGCTCTACCCACACCTCACTCCCATCTCTAGCTAAGCTCTACCCACACCTCACTTCCATCTCTAGCTAAGCTCTACCCACACATCGCTCCCATCTCTAGCTAAGCTTCACACACAGAAAACTATACTGGTAAGCTGTCGTATATTTTGAAACTAATTTGACTGGGTGGTGTTGCTGTTTATGGCAGCAACAGTGCCCAGTCAAATTAGTTTAAAAATATTCAACAGCGTGTTTATTAAATAGCACACGTACAATTTGTACAACATGTCGGCCTATTAAGCATTTAAGACGGACTAAATCGAGTCATTTATGATGTCATGATTATGACATCATCTTACATGTCATGTAGTTATGACGTCATATGATGGATGGATAAACTGGAAACGTCGATTCTGCCATACTAGTTATTGACATAGGTTAATCAAATTTATATAATTAAGATTTAATATTAGTTTGTCTCATCAGCTTGCAATATTCACTGTGAACAAACGTATTCCCTTTGGCATGGGAAAAACATTCATGCACCAGTAAAACTCTTCTCACTTCTGAAGATACTCATGCTACTTACAGTTTTGTTGAAATCCATGTTCTCCAGCACTTTAAGTGCTTGATAGTAATCTCCGAGCAATGAGTGAAGCCTCAGTAGTCCTATCAAGCTGAAGTATCCAAGCTTCTTATAGAGTGAATGCTGACCAAACTCTCCTGATACGCTGTCTGGATCACCTGATGTGCAGAAACAAGAGGCGTGTCTTGCCAGATTACATGCACCAGTAGAAAATCATGCAATACAAACCTTTCCCATAGCACATAATTCTATTTTCATCTACATCCCTTAACCATTTAACAATTAAATTCACTCGAAAAATTTCAATTTTTTCATAGAAAATGTCAATTTGCAGACCAAGAGAATAGTATTTTGGAAAATTTACCTCTGGAATGACTGGCGCGGATATTGAGCCAGTCATTCCAGTCGAAATTTCCAAAAATAGTCTTCTCTTGGTCTGCAAATGGATATTTCTCAAGACCACTGTAGAAGCCGTTTTTGGCTGATATGAAGCTTAAAGGTTTAAGTATTTTGCCTCATAGATACCCTAGGCAGGGCTCAGCCAGGGTTGGCAAGTTTTGGACACCAGTGGTTTAAACCAGGTTTAAACCATCCGCCCAAAATGGGTTTTGGACACCTTAAAATGTCCAAAACTGTCCAAAACCTAAAATTTTAGTCCAGACTATTTCCTTTAAAAATGAGATGTATGGAGCTCATGATTGGTGAAAGGGTTAACATACACAGATTAGTTTGAACACAAGTTAGCTCAGTTATCTTAGAGAGTGTAACCACACATACAGTCAAATCTGTGATAATACTATATCACCTATTTATACACCAAAATAATGTATGTATAATAGGAAAATTGTTGAATATTTTGAGAATAATTTGATTGGAAGCTGTTCCTGCCTCAGACAGCAACAGTTTCAAGGTAAATTAATTTCAAAATATTTAACAGAAAATTGGCTGTATAACTGTTAAATGTCTTGCTCCGACACCCACACACCAAACAACATAGTGAATATTACTTGTGTGTCAAAAGCAACAGACCCTTTGTTGTTGTAGTAGGTCAAGAGGATAGTTTAAATGGTCTTTGGTCACCGTCTATAAAGAGATTTGTGATTAAGTTATACTATACATGTAGCGTTTATTGGTCAGTGAAGACATTGAAAGCTAGCAGTGGTACTAGTGTTACAGCAGTATATAACAGGCATGTACTACCTACCACCACTAGTATACACCTCCAGCTGTCTGTTGATACATGATTTGTCAACGAGGGAGTGCAATACATTCAGCACACTGTGAACATTCCAGATCTGTAATACAACCATACCAACAATAGAGAAATAAATTTTTAGCAATGCCAGATAATTTCTAGATAATTTCCGCTTACTTTTTACATGTGTTAGAATCGATTTGAAACCGTAAAACCCAAATTCCAAGATTCTAATCATCAAAATAACTACACAGGTGAAATTTGTTTCAAAATATCCAACAGACTCTTCAATTCTGCCTGTCATTATTTTGTAATTGACGTCTTGATATTTGTTTTTACAACGACCCTTTCACCTCAACTCGGCTAATAGTTAGGGATGCCTGTATTTTTGGCACCATTAGCACGTATTTACCCTTGGTCAAGTCAGATTTTATGAATATATTTCTCAAAGATTGCTCAAACATTATGGACGGTATTCACGGTTTTTGGAAATGTCAATGGTCACGGTATCGGTTCACGGTATACTGCGGTCCTCACGGTACTACCGTCAGACTGCCCAGCTCTAATGCCTGGCAAACTAGGGCTGTGCGGTTTTGGTAAAAACACAACCGGTGACAGTGTTGGTGATGAAACCGGTTTTAACCGGGTATCCAGTTTATTGGCTGGAAATATTTTCAGTTTTCATGGGAAAATTTTTCGCAATACCACAAAAATAGAATGTTTTTAGAGAGACTTAAATCTGTAGCTATAGTATCCGATGCAGTCTTAGAGGAAATAATAAGATCATTACTTAAATTGCTTTAAAACATTAGATTTCGCATTTTTAAATTCATCACGATGTCATTTCGAGTTCTTGCGCAATGTCAGTCATATATTAGATTCCTAGACAATTAGCAATTCGTATTTCCGCCCCCCCACCACCCCCCCCCCCCTCTAGGATAACGAGTAGACAGATACATTGCCAAATTTATTGTTCCTTTTAGCGGCCAATTCAAATGGTTCGTGGAGTGGAAACTACAAATGTATGCTATTGGATGACTTCAAACTAGTTAGAAAACTTGTAGAGCATTCACTAAAAATACTACTCGATAGTTAGTCATTTCACATCTTGGCAACAAGGAGCTGGTGATAAATTCTGAAAGATGGTGGCCCTAATTACACTGTTACACAGACACCATTTCGGAGACAAGTCAGATGAGAAGCGTTATGCATATATATATATATATATATATAGACTATTTCCCGAATCCTGATGGCCTATGTTTACACACGTTTAGGTAGAATTTAGTTATAGACGTCGTAATACTGTCACGTGGTACAAATCTGCCGATCGTATACGCGTGCACATGTGTAGTAAATCGAATTTATTGATCTAATTAATCGGATACGTATAATCAAACTCGGCCGTATTAGACTATTTACTAGTATACATTTTCCGCGAAAAAGAAAATCAGACATATTTTAACATAGATCATAAGCGCGATTTGGAAGGACTTAAAACTGTGTAAGTTGTAAAAGTTGTTTTCTCGAGCTAATAATGTATATCGACCCACATCGAGTGTTAATTTTATCATCCATCATACGCTGAGCCAGCTCATGATTTTTCACGAGAAATTACTCTTGATCGCCCAAGCTTACGTTGGCAGGTTAGATCACTTCCCGGTTTAGAGTCCCGGATGCGCGTTCAGAATTCATAATAGACATAGATATCAGAAACACTAGATCACTTATAATACGCTTTCAAGCGTGTATCATAGAAGTTAATAAAACGCTAGCAGATTACAATTTCTGAATGTACGTAGCAATACGATCTAGCAACATTCTCGCGATATACAAATGAAAAAGAACCCTCTTTCCCCGGTTTATTAAATAGCAGATTTTATATAACAATTAGCCATATGGATTCAATTTTATGCAATACAAACATACTGTTTAAAAAGATATATTGCCAAAACCGTTTTTTCACAAATATGCGGTTTTATGGTTATGAGATAATGACACCGGTTTTTGAACCATCACATCTACAAAACCGGTGATGGTTCCAATACCGGTATAACGCACAGCCCTATGTCAAACACACTAGATTTTGATTGGCCCCCTTCCCCCCCCCCCCCCACCCAGCGGCCATGTTTTTTTATGGATCACCTTCCTTTGAAGAAATTTAAATGACACTTAGTCAATAATAATATCACCAAAATTTCGGCCCAATCCCTTCAGCGATTCTGGTCATTTTCGCAAAAATTAGGTCATCCAAGATGGCCGCCGACCATTTGGTCAATCAAGTTCTCTTGAACAAAGTTGGCTTACTTCTCTTACCCTAGATGATGTTTCTTAAGTTTTGAATCGATTCCCCAAGCAGTTTCCGCGAAGAAGATTTTTAAAGACCATTCTAACAAGAGGCCCAAGGGGGCTTTGTCGCTCACCTGGAGCACTATGCATTTTTGTCAAAATTGTTGGTGGGTGGTTTAGTAGTCTTTTAAATGAGTTTGTGGACATTTTTGCAAGTCCAATATGGCCGCCAAACACGCTACATTTTGATTGGTCCACTGCGGCCATGTTTCTGACGTAGCTCCTACCCTTGAACAATTCATAATGGCACTCCGTGCCTAATCATATCTCCCAAATTGCGGCCCAATCCGTTCAGTAGTTATGGAGTTGTTTGGGCAAAAAACAGGTTATCCAAGATGGCCACCAAAACCAATTGGCCAATCAAGTTCCCTTGAACAAACTTGGTACAGCTCTTGCACTAGATGAAATTTCATGCATTTTGAATTGATCCCCCTAATGGTTTCGAAAAGGATTTTTTAAGCCATTTCGACCAAAATCCAAGATGGCCGCCAACCAAATTGGCCGATCGGCTTTGTTTGAACAAACATGGACCTCTATGCCCTAAGAATGCCAAATGTACTCGAGATCGGTCCAGTGGTTCTCGAGAAGACATTTTAAATTTCCCATTGCTTTAGTAATTAGTATGGGAGTTTTTGGCAGGAAAACGATCCAAGATGGCTGCCAAACCGTTTATCCGACAGTTTCAAAAATGGCAAATATGAAATCAGAATACCCACAAACATATATAAACACAATTTCGGCCTCAAAATCCATCAAATAAAAAATCCAATATGGCCACCAAACACATTACATTTTGATTGGCCCAGGGCGGCCATGTATTTTGACAGATCAACTTCTCTTGAACAAACTTTAATGGCCCTTAGTCCCTAATCATATCTCCCAAAGTTGGGTCTGATCCCTTTAGCGGTTCTCGAGAAGTCGTTTTCGGGAAGAATAGGTCATCCAAGATAGCCGCCGAACCATTTGGTCAATCAAGTCCTCTTGAACAAACTTGGTTTATCTCTTGCCCTAGATGATGTTTCATGTGTTTTGAATCGATTTCCCAAGCAGTTTCGGAGATTATTAAAGACGTTCCCTAAAATTGGCCGAAATCCAAGATGGGCAGCTGCCAAACTGCCCGATCGGGTTCATTTGAACAAACTTGGATCTTTATGCTGTAAGGATGTTTCCTGCCAAATATAATTGAAATCGGTCTAGTGAGTTCTCGAGAAGACATTTTAAATTTCCCATTGCTTTAGTAATGAGAGCATTTGGCAGTAAAATAATCCAAGATGGCCGCCAAATCATTTATCTGAGTTTCGAAAATGGCAAATTTGAGCTCAGAATACCCAAAAACATATATTAAACCAATTTCGGCCTCAAAATCCATCAAATAAAAAAATCCAATATGGCCACCAAACACGCTACAATTTGATTGGCCCACCGCGGCTCGCCCAGGAAGGGTATAACAGGGAAGAAAAATCCACTCCAGATCATTCAGACTTTTGGTCTCACATCGAGACCAAGCGTCAGGCTTAACAACCATCGATGAGTAGCTCATATAACTGACTACGTAATTCTAAAAAGTGCATAATAAATAGATCATTTTACATTGTTTGAATCCAATATGGATTGTTAATTTACTCATCCACATTGTATTGAAAAATCTGTATTGGACTCGACAGCGTCTTGTTCAATGTGGATTTCAACACTATGTGAACTTGTACAATTTAACAAGCCATATTGGATTCAACAATGTAAAAAAAGCTAATAGTATATGCTCTAAAGTTTGGTAACCAGAAGCCTGAATGTTTACTAATATCAGAACCAACTGTACAAGTGTAAAAACTAGCTAACGTTGCCGGATGACACTGCGGATGACACACCTGATATCTCATTGGCTTGATATTTCTCTGTACTGAGGATCTATAAATCAGGCCTATTGTGATCTTATTTCTGATTATCTACTGTGCTACCGTGTCACTATTTAAAAGGGTTGATAATTATGGAGTGAATGGACTTTTAGGCTAGAATTCAATGTGGTTTAAACCTCAGTTCGGCCTAAACCTGGTAACAACTCGTCACATAAACCGGGTAATAAGAGATTTATTACCAGGTTTAAGCTTAAACCTCATCCCTATTCAGACACGAGGTTTAAACCTGGCTTAACCATGTTTATTTTATCAGCATTCATGTACCAAACTCGGGGATTTAATAGAAATTTGGCATTCACATTCTAAACTAACAATATATATGAGTCATGGCTTATTATTAAAATATATTACTACAGCGATGGACATAATAATAAAAAAGTGGCAATAGAATAAATCAGTGCTATTTGGATAATAAACAATGAGGTCACTTAAATACCTTTCGGACGTCAATCTCATTATGCATATGAATGGGAGAACCTGGTCCCAAACTAACTCAGTGGTGGCCTGACCTGCCACATTTAAGTGCTAATTTTACACATAGTAATAGGAGTTAAACTACCCTACACCAGGTTTAAATTTGTATGATATTTGTTGTACGGTTTGGTATATAAACTACCTTCTTGAAATCGGTTTATATGGTTACCAGGTTTACCTCTTTAAACCAGGTCTAGCCAAACCATCTTATTGAATTCCACCCTTAGAGTGTTTGCTAAGCCCCACCCACCTCTAGTTAAGCTCCACCCACACCTTGCTCGTGTTGGGATCGATCGATCTATCAATTTCAAGAAAACTATACAGATAAGCTGTTAAATATTTTGAAACTAATTTGACTGGGTGCTGTTGCTGCCTATGGCAGCAACAGCGTTCAGTTAAATTAGTTTCAATATATTCAACAGAATATTTATTAAATAGTAGACATACAATTCGTACAACAACAAATAGGCCATTTTCAATCATACATTCGCGACGTACTTATCTACGTCATTCATGACGTCATTGATTATGATGTTATTCTACACATCACGTAGCTAATTATGATGCCATATCATGGATAGATAAAGTGGAAAGGTCTATTAGCATGAAGGAGAGCATTTACATGTGTATCTTATAAGTGCTTAGCATGATTACTGTCTCTGGACATCTGGACCTTTTGCTGACCACTGTTACTATGATGACTGCTGGCTATGTTAAACATTGCATTAGACAGTTGCAGGCTTAGACAACAACAGTTACTGTCTCAACCCATAAAGGATGTGTTTAGTGTCACTGACCTTGGGGTTGTTTCGGAGATGTTCAATTTCATCTTCAACCTTAGTGCCCAGCTTGGATCGATACAGACTGAAGCTCTGAAACTAAAACAACAGGAGAGGACATTATAACAAGAGGCCAGAGGGCATGTGGCGCTCACCTGGACCATTGGCATTTAAACCATTCGCATTTAAATAGACATGATTTTCGAAAAATCCAAGATGACCACCAAAAAATTGCCCAATCAGGACTCGATGGTAGCCTACCATCATAGGATAGTTCCACCCAAGTTTTGTTGAAATCGGGTTATTGATCGAAGGAAGGAGTACCGTTTTTAAATGGTTCTGGAAAACTTTCAGAAAATCAGAGATTTCTGCCCAAAACATTGACCTATTGAAATTCCAAATAGATTTTCTAGAGGCTATGACAATAGGAGCCTTCCAGCCAAAATTGGCTGAAATTGCCCAAGCGATTAATGAGGAGTAGCCTTTTAACTGATTTCCCAAAATATTCAGAAAATTCAAAATGGTCGCCGGAAAAATTGACCAATCAAAATTCTATATGCAACTTCTAAAGCCTAGGCTCATTCCAGCCAGTCTGGTTGAAATCGCCCAAGTAGTTAATGAGTAGACGATTTTCAGCCATTTTTCCCGGAAAATTTAAGACGGCCATCAAATAAACTGACCAATCAAAATTCTATATACAAGCTCTGAAGCATAGCACTTTAGGGGCCTTCCAGCCGAGTTTGCTTGAACTCATTCAAGAGGTTAGTAGAAAATCCAAGATGGACGCCGGAACAATCAAAATTCTGTAGAAAAGTTCTGAAGCCTACCCCCATAGGGTCCTTCCAGCCAAATAGCTTGAAATCCGCCAAGTGGTTAATGAGGAGTAGCGTTTTTAAGCAAAAGTTGACGGCCGGATGCCGGACGGACAGTCGCCATGCCATAAGCTCACTTGGCCAGGTGAGCTAAAAATGGATTGATCAAAATTCTGTATACACGTTCTGAAATGTACCAGCCTAGTATCCTTCCAGCCAAGTCTGGTTGAAATTGCTCAAGCAGTTAATGAGTAGCGTTTTAAACGATTTCCCGCCATTTTTCAGAAAATCCAAGATGGTTGCCGGAAAAAGTGACCAATCGAAATTCTGTATACAACTTCTGAAGCATACTACGCTAGGGGTTTTCCATCCAAGTTTGATTGAAATTGGCCTAGTGGTTATCGAGGAGTAGGCTTTAAAGTGATTTCCAGAAATTTTCAGAAAATCCAAGATGGCCACCGGAAAAATTGACCAACCAAAATTCTGCATACAAGCTTTGAAACCTACGATCCTGTGTATCCTGCCAGCCAAGTCTGGTTGAAATTGCTCAAGCAGTTAATAAGTAGCGTTTTAAATGATTTCTCACCATTTTTGGGGAAATTCAAGATGGCCACCGCGAAAATGGAGCAATCAAAAATTCTGTATACAAGTTTTGAAGGATACCATGCTAGGGTTCTTTCATCCAACTTTGATTGAAATCGGCCCAGTGGTTAATGAGTAGGCTTTTTAAGTGATTTCCAGAAATTTTCAGAAAATCCAAGATCGCCACCGGAAAAAATGGCCAATAAAAATTCTGTATACAAGTTCTGAAACATACCAGTGTACTATCCTGCCAGCTAAGTCTGGTTGAAATTGTTCCAGTAGTTAATGAAGAGTAGTGTTATAAACGATTTCCTGTAATTTTTTCGGAAAATTTAAGATGGGTGCCGAAAAAATTTACAATCAAACTTCTGTATACAAGTTCTGAAGCCTATCCCCCCACCCTCCCCCATCCCATAGGGTCCTTCCAGCCAAATTAGGCTGAAATCTGCCAAGTGGTTAATGAGTAGTGTTTTTAAGCAAAAGTTGACGGACAGTCGCCATGCCATAAGCTCATTTGCCCATTCTGGTCAGGTGAGATAAAAATGATCAATCAAAATTCTGAACAGAAGCTCTTGAGCTTAAAACGATTGGGTCCTGCTATCTACATGTAGCTTTGGTTGAAATCTGTAATGAAGTTAATGAGTTGTTTTGACCATTTCTGCTAAATTTTTCATAAAATCTAAGATTTTCATCCAAAAATTTACCAACCAAAATTCTCTATAAAAGTTCTGAAGCATAGTACGCTAGGGTTCTTCCATCCAAGTTTGACTGAAATTGACCAAGGGGTTATCATGTAGGCGGATTTTAAGTCGTTTCCAGAAATTTTCAGAAAATCCAAGATGACCACTGGAAAAATTTTCCAATCAAAATTCTGTATACAAGGTCTGAAAAATACCAGCGTACTATCCTCCCCGCTAATTCTGGTTGAAATTGGCCAAGCATTTAGTGAAGAGTAGCGTTCTAAACGATTTCCCGGCATTTTTTTGGAAAATTCAAGATGGCCGCCCAAAAAATGAACCAATCCAAATTCTGTATACATGCTCTGAAGTATACGACTTTAGGGTCCTTCCAGCCTAGTTTGCTTGAACTGGTTCAAGCGGTTAATGAGGAGTACCCTTTTAACTTACTTCCCAAAATGTTTCGAAAATCCAAGATGGCTGCCGAAAAAATTGACCAATCAAAATTCTGTACACAAATTCTGAAGCATAGTAAGCTAGGGTTCTTCCATCCAAGTTTGATTTACATCGGCCAAGTGGTTATCGAGGAGTAAGCTTTTAAATTTCCAGAAATTTTCTGAAAATCCAAGATGGGCACCGGAAAAATTGACCAATCAAAATTCTGTATACAATTTCTGAAGCATAGTAAGCTAGGGTTCTTCCATCCAAGTTTGATTTACATCGGCCAAGTGGTTATCGAGGAGTAAGTTTTTAAGTGATTTCCAGAAATTTTCAGAAAATCCAAGATGGATGCCCGAAAAATTGACCAATCAAAATTCTCTATACAAGCTCTGAAGCATACCACTTTAGGGTCCTTCTAGCTGAGTTTGCTTGAACTGGTTCAAGCGCTTAATGAGTAGCCTTTTAACTTATTTCCCGAAATATTCAGAAAATCCAAGATGGCCGCTGAAAAAATTGACCAATCAAAATTCTGTATACAAGTTCTAAAAAATACCAGCATACTAGCCTCCCAGCTAATTCTGGTTGAAATTGCCCAAGCATTTAATGAAGAGTAGCGTTTTAAATGATTTCCCGGCATTTTTCAGAAAATTCAAGATGGCCGCCGAAAAGATTGACTAATCAAAATTCTGTATAGGAGTTCTAAAGCCTACCACCATAGGATCGTTCATGCCAAATTAATCTGAAATCCGCCAAGCGGTTAATGAGTAGCGTTTTCAAGCAAAAGTTGACTGCCGGATGCAGGACGGATGGACGGACGGGCAGACGGATGGTCGGCATGGCATAAGCTCACTTGGCCATTCTGGCCAGGTGAGCTAATAAACACACAAGGTTAAGCAGTATGCGTGCGTGCGTGCGTGCGTGCGTATGTGCGCGTATTCATGTCTTCATTCTAACTGACCTGATAGATGAACTCATCAATGATATCCCAGAGCCACTGGTTAGGTAACTCCAGTAAGACGGGTGTCTCTGCATCTGAGGGCAGTAACATATACACAGCTTTAGAAACCTTGTCAACCCCATTAACATGAGTAATGGGCATATTTCATCAGGAAAATAAAAATATTTCCTTGTTGAATATTCATTTATAGGTGAGAATATTCTTGAAACTCGACCACCGTAATGACTGCCTCAGTTATTGAGCCAATCATTGCAGTGGTAAATTTGCAACCAGAAATGTGGTTGCAATGAAGCTCGACTTTACGACTTTGCAATGAACTATGAAGATTGCAAGGAAACAGTGACTGTCACCTTTGACGTTTTGACTCCAAGGTGTCATGTGTCATTCCAACTCATTATAAAGAGCCATGTGTCCAGTATGCTTAAGCAAATATGAGATATAAACAGTGAAGCTGAGCTAAATGTTACTGTTGGAAAAAACCCAGTTTTTCCCAAGACCACAATGACCTTTTGACCCAGAAGGACATAATTTGACAGAATGCTGTTGCTATCATTGATAGCAATGATTTTCACGCGAATTATTGTCAAAGTATTATAAAGCTTTCTTGTATGTTCTGGAAAGTGACACACTTGCACTGAACAGTGTTGAAATGCAAGCTGTTGACTGCACTGCCATGAATATGTTCTATGTGCAGTCATGAACAGTGTTGAAATGCAAGCTGTTGACTGCACTGCCATGAATATGTTCTATGTGCAGTCATGAACAGTGTTGAAATGCAAGCTGTTGACTGCACTGCCATGAATATGTTCTATGTGCAGTCATGAACAGTGTTGAAATGCAAGCTGTTGACTGCACTGCCATGAATATGTTCTATGTGCAGTCATGAACAGTGTTGAAATGCAAGCTGTTGACTGCACTGCCATGAATATGTTCTATGTGCAGTCGTGAATGTTCCACGTGCATGCTTATGCTTCCAGAGCTGACTGACAAATTACCATTGCACGTGCTGACCGAGTCTTTTTGTTTGAGAAATTCAGACCTATACAGACAATAGATTCAACGAATATGGCATCGAATAGGTACAACAATTATGGAGTCAGGGCATGCTGGGTAAAATAACCAAATCAACAGGCATCTCATATCTCGTGAAAAAGTTCTTTATTTAATGGGACACGAGAACTTTAAGGCGCATGGTGGTTTATTGAGCTGCTATACGCACTGGATAGACACATAAGCACATTGACTAGTTTGACGATATGAGCCTTACGGTTACTTACTAAGTATGTAGTTAAATAAGTTGCAGTAGTTGAAGTATGAATCAAATCTCTGGTCTTGAGTAGGACCAGCCTAGAAAATAAAATAATGAAATTCAAACACAAATACTCTTATCCAGGTTTGTTTTAAAAGTAACACAATCCATATATAAGCTGCCTGCCTGACACTTTAGCTCGTGAACCTATATGCATATGCTCTCTAGCATAAACAAAGGAATTTTAACATACATACTTCCAAATGATTTAAAACAAGAGGCCCAAGGGGCCTGTATCGCTCATCTAGAATTATTGGCCACTGTCAAAACCGAACAAAGCAACATGACCACTGGACAAATTTACCAATCTAATTTCTCTGAAGAACGTTTAGTTTTATTAAAATTGGCCCAGTGGTTAATAGTCTTAAATGATTTTCTCTAAATTTTCAGAAAATCCAAGATGGCTGCAAAACACGCTAAACATTGATTGATAAACCCCGGCTATGTTTTTTTACATATTATCCTCCCTTGAACAAACTTTTAGTCCCTAATCATATCTCCCAAATTTAAGCCTGATACGTTCAGTCGTTCTGGAGTTTTTTTGCTGAAAACTAGATCATCCAAGATGGCCACCAACACATTTAGTCAACCAAGTTCCCTTGAACAAACTGGGTTCAGTTGTTGCCCGAGTTGAAGTTTCATGAGTTTTGAATCGATCTTGTAAATAATTGGCTAAAATCCAAATTGGCTGATCGGCTTCCTTTGAACAAACTTGGATCTGTATTCCCTAAGGATGCTTCTTGCCAAAAATAGTTGAACTCGGCCCAGTGGTTTTCGAGAAAAAGACATTTCCATTTCACAATTGCTTTAGTATGGGAGTTTTTGGCGGGAAAACAATCCAAGAGGGCTGCCAAACCGGTTAGCCAACAGTTTCAGTGGCAAATTGGAAATCAGCGTACCCAAAAACCTATATAAAACTAATTTCGATTTACGTTGGATGTGAAGCACGGTAAGATATTAGACATATCAGACATTGGTAAAAAACATGGCGAACATCAAAAGCACATATCCGTCAATGTTTGATCGGTGTGTATTTAATTAACTTTCCTAAATGCTGTTTTATAGCTCAACGACCATCAATTTAATTCCTTCTTTCAGTGAAATCGATGTAGCACTAAACTTCATGGCACTGGCATTAGGTCACGAGATCGCCTAAGCTCGTCCACACCACACGGCAAGGATTTTTCCGATTGGCTGAAAATTCATTAACTGCAATCTCCACAAAACAGAGTACTGCGTCAAATGTCACTACTATAAGCGATATAGCTTTCATCCACAACATGTTATCAATCTGAAACTGACATGCCTCATTCTGCTAGGATATTTTCTAGCAACAGAGAAGCTAGAACTGACCCAAATTAAGTTTCCTTTAACATAATCTCCTCCAAGTGTTTGCCATCAAATCAACTTCCCAGGTGCTTGCCATATTGGATAGAAATGTGAACAATTTGACCAGGTTTGGTGTTCAGCCACCTGGAAATACCGGAACCCAGCACCATTGTTTACGTTGACCAGATGGACGAACAAGGGTTCATCGCCATAGCTCAGATGAGCAAGTGTAATTCAATATTTTATTTTGTTTTGGAGACTTATGTTATTTATGAGCTGTACTGTACTTCTACTCATCTACAGTACAGCTCAGAAAAAGGTTGCCATGTTTCGAAAACTAAAACAAACATCTAAATATAATTTTGAACATAATGTAAGAAATGTTCTGAACATGAATATTTTACACACGTAATTTGATTGACAGCCATTGCTGCCTTAACCTAAGGCAGCAATGGCTGTCAATCAAATTAAGTCCAAAATATCCAACAGTACGTTTTATTTATTTTGGAAACAAGAAAAATTATTTCTGATCTGTACTATTCGTGCTCAGTATTTATTGTTACTGATCTGGAACAGTACCTGTACTCTGGCATAGATGTGTCTGTAATACAGCTCCTTGTAGAGTATCAGGAACAAATGATCTGTCAAGGCAAAACACATGATCATTCAATATTAGTACTCAACTATATATTGATAGCATACACTTAGAGGCATGGTATGCAGATGGGGGAAATGGTTAGAATGGCCGCATCAACATTATATAATCAGAAATCAAATTATTACCTGGAAACAGAAAATATATTCATTAATAGCCATTTGTCTTTAACCTTTTAATGACGCAATTTGGTCAAGAAAAAACTATTTATTGAATGTCCCCATTAGCAGGCCAAGAAGACTATTTTAGAAAATTTATGACTGGAATGGCTTGCTAGGTTAACATGCGAGTTATTCATGTGATAAGTTAAACAAGAGGCCCAAGGGGCCTGTGTCGCTCACCTGGAGCACTATGCATTTTTGTCAAAATTGTTGGTGGGTGGTTTAGTAGTCTTTTACATGAGTTTGTGGACATTTTTCAATTTTTTGCAAGTCCAATATGGCCGCGAAACACACTACATTTTGATTGATCCACTGCGGCCATGTTTCTGACGTAGCTCCTTCCCTTGAACACACTTTAATGGCACTCGGTGCCTAATCATATCTCCCCAATTGCGGCCCAATCCGTTCAGTGGTGCTGGAGTTGTTTTGGCAAAAAATAGGTTACCCAAGATGTCCGCCAAACCATTCAAACACCGTTGAGCAAACTTGGTGCAGCTCTTGCCCTAGATGATATTTCATGCATTTTGAATTCATCTCCCAAGCGGTTTCGAAGATTTTTAGACATTTTAAAAAAATCGTCCAAAATCCAAGATGGCAACCAAACAAATTGGCTGATCAGCTTTGTTTGAGCAAACATGGACCTCTATGCCCTAAGAATACTTCCTGCCAAATATACTTGAAATCGGTCCAGCAGTTCTCGAGAAGACATTTAAAATTTCCCATTGCTTTAGTAAGGAGGTTTTTGGCAGGAAAAAGATCCAAGATGGCTGCCAAACCGTTTATCACACAGTTTCAAAAATGGCAAATATGAAATCAGAATACCCACTAACATATATAAACCCAATTTCGGCCTCAAAATCCATCAAATAAAAAATCCAATATGGCCGCCACGTATGCTACATATTGATTGGTACATGGTAGTCATGTTTTTTGACGGATTACCTTCCCTTGAACAAACTTTCATGGCCCTTAGTCTCTAATCATATCTCCCCAATTTCGGCCGGATCACTTCAATGGTTCTAGAGGTCGTTTTGGAGAAAACTAGATCATCCAAGATGGCCGCTGAACCATTTGGTCACTCAAGTCCTCTTGAACAAACTTGGCTTACCTCTTGCCCTAGATGATGTTTCATGAGTTTTGAATCCAATTCCCCAGCGGTTTCAGAAAAGAAGATTTTTAACGACGTTTCCTAAAATGGGCTGAAATCCAAGATGGCCGCTGGCCAAATTGGCCAATCAGTTTCATTTGAACAAACTTGAATCTGTATGCCGTAAGGATGCTTCCTGCCAAATATAATTGAAATCGGCCCAGTAGTTCTCGAGATGACATTTTAAATTTCCCATTGCTTTAGTATGGGATCTTTTGGCGGGAAAATGATCCAAGATGGCCGGCAAACCGTCCATCCGAGTTTAAAAAATTGCAAATTTGAGATCAAAATACCCAAAAACCTATATAAAACCAATTTCGGCCTCAAAATCCATCAAACAAAAAAATCCAATATCGCCACCAAACACCCTCTATTTTGACGGCCATGTTTTTTTTTAACAAACTTCTCTATGCCATAAGGATGCTTCCTGCCACATATTATTGAAATCGGCCGAGTAGTTCTCGTGAAGAAGACATTTTAAATTTCCCATTGCTTTAGTATGGGAGCTTTTGGCGGGAAAATGATCCAAGATGGCCGCCATTTATCTGACAGTTTCGAAAATTGCAAATTTGAGATCAGAATACCCGAAAACCTATATAAAACCAATTTCGGCATCAACACCCATCAAACAAAAGAATCCAATATGGCCACGAAACACGCTATATATTGATTGGCCCACGACCCCCATGTTTTTTGAGGGATCAACTTCTTTTGAACAAACTTTAATGGCCCTTATTGCCTAATCATATAATACAAATTTCGGCCTGATCGCTTCAGGGGTTCTGGGGAAGTTGTTTTTGCAAAACTAGTTCATTCAAGATGGCTGGCAAACCATTTGGTCAATCAAGTTCACGTGAACACACTCGGTTCAGCTCTTGCCCTAGATCATATTTTGTGAGTTCTGAATCGATCCCTCAAATGGTTTCAGATTTTAAAAAAACATTTCTAAAAATCGGCCAAAATCCAAGATGGCCACCGGACAAATTGGCCGATCAGCTATGTTTGAACAAACTTGAATCTCTATGCCCTTAAGGATGCTTCCTGCCACTTATAATTGAAATCGACCAAGTAGTTCTCGAGAAACCATTTAAAATTCCCCATTGCTTTAATATGGGAGGTTTTGGCGGGAAAATGATCCAAGAGGGCCGCCAAACCGTTTATCCGACCATTTCGAAAATTAAAAATTTGAGATCAAAATACGCAAAAACATATATAAAATCAATTTCGGCCTTAAAATCCATCAAATAAAAAAATCCAATAAGGTCACCAAACACGCTATATTTTGATTTGGCCACAGTGGCCATGTTTTCTGATGGATCAACTTCTCTTGAACAAACTTTAATAGCCCTTAGTCCCTAATCATATCTACCAAATTTTGGCCTGATCCCTTTAGCGGTTCTGGAGAAATCCTTTTCGCTAAAACTAGGTCAACCAGTATGGCTGCCATACCATTTGACCAATCAAGTTCCCTTGAACAAACTTGGTTCAGCTCTTGCCCTAGATCATATTTCATGAGGTTTGCTTCAATCCCTCAGGCAGTTTCGGAGATTTTTAAAGATGTTTCTAAAAATCGGCCAAAATCCAAGATGGCCACCGGCCAAATTGGCCCATCGGCTTCCTTTGAACAAATTTGGATCCCTATGCCCTAAGGATACTTCCTGCCAAATATACCTGAAATCAGCCCAGAGTTTCTTGAGAAGTCGTTTAAAGGAAAAGTTGACGGATGACGGATGGACAACGGATGGTCGCCACGGCATAAGCTCACTTGGCTTTTCAGGGCAGATGAGCTAAAAAGACTTCTTTTGGTCTGCAAATGGACAGTCCTCAAGACTGCTGCAGAGGCCAGTTTTGGGTACTGTGTCGCGAAAGGATTTTAAACACAAAGGTTACGCATGAAGCTTCATGAACGTAGAAATTTGGTGGTCTGAAAGATGTGACCCAAGATTCAAGTCACTTATTGTTGCATCCATTATCTACCTCTCAGAACACTTTCATTCACATTCCCTCAAGTCAAAGACAAGTTATCAAATGAAAACGAAAATTTGTAGAAACAAACAGACACACACCCGCCAGCATGCGCACACATGAACACACATTAACATGGCTAGCAAGGGAGATGGACACTACAGCTGGGCAATCTGACAATAGTACCGTGAGGACCACGGTATACTGTGTGCCCATAACGTGAACGCAAACATTTCAAAGTACCGCACATACTGTTCATAATGATAGTCCTGTGTTTAAGGAATCATAGTTGAGAAATAAAAGATAAAATCTGAATAGTGCATGGTAGGGCTGGGCAGGTTGACCTAAAAGAAAACCGGTGACGGTATCACTAATTAAACCGGTTTAACAGAAATACCAGTCTAACGGGCTAGAATGATGAGAAAAAATAGGAAAATATCTTGTCTTTATTAGCTACAGTACATGTATTTTGTGATTTAACATCTGACATAAATTACCACGAAATTAGAATGGTAACTACGTATGACTGTTCAGTTAAACGCCATCCATCTCAAAATAGACGATTAGTAGTTAATATAAATAAAATAAAGTCTGGTTCATATGATGTTGTGAAATTAACACCCTAACTACTAAATTGTAGATTTTCAACACTGCTATTAGGTCAATATTTTCGAAAGCGTAATATCTAATGCATGAAAATCGGAACCCGGATATGAGAGTGAAGTTACGCCCCTAGTAGAGTAGTGCTGATACGGCTAGAGTTTGTATAACCACTGACAGTATGATCTAGTCTAGTAGGTCACGTGTTTGTATTCGAGGACTCGGTATTTAGTAATACTCCTCAATAAACTGCAGTTCACGCGGGTGAATGTCATTCAGCTCGTAACTAAAGGGCAGTTATTCCCCGGAAATCACATCTCAAGAATTCTCACAAAAAGCTGTCTGTCATAATAAAGAGATATGAGACAACATAAACGCAATGATTCGCGGGAATCCTAAATCTAGTTAAATAAACACTCCAGTCTGGAAAATATATGAAGACAGCCCGGCCCATAAAACAAATCGATATAATTCTAACTCTATCGACCCGAAAAGTCACGTAAAATAAAAAATATGATTTACAGGAATTTCATTCATAAAATCAATAGTGAATATCCCGGCAGAAGAATTCGTTAACAACCAATCACATTATGCCTGCTCATATTTGAAAGGCTAAGAGGTTTATTTTACTTGTAACTGGTCTGCCAACGTAAGAAGTGAACTTAATCCTTTTCATTTCTCGGGCGTTCAAGCAATTTGTCTCATCTGTCTTATTCCGTGCTGGATCATTTTATGTTTGTCGAAACCTAAGGGAAATAACGATGTTTGGATTGGGAATTCATTGTATAGCGTAGTTGTTTTCATAGTGCATTTCTTGAATTTTTTTGTATCCTGTCATGTTTGGAATGCTAATTAACCATAGTACAAACTCGAATTGACAAAAGGATTTTTTGTTACAAAGAAGAAATTTAGGTTTTCAAATTATTCAATCTTACTTTGAATTCGCAGAGCTTACTTCATGTAAAATTGACTGCTTGCAAATCAAATCGTATTTGGTGAGTGTCGTCCTCGGCGGATTTGTTGGGATTTCACCAACATCCTTGCTTTCCCACGGCTAATAGTTATAGATGACTATTTTATGGGCACTATTAGCAAATGGTTACCCGCTAGATGATAATAAACTCAAGTCAAGAACAAACTAGTTTAGGACAGTCACCAGATTTCATGCAATGGCGATCTTACGGACAACTTATTCATGTTTTTCAGGGGTTTTATTTTCATAATGGTTTTTAAACCGTTGCCATAAAAATAAACAAGAGGCCCAAGGGGCCTGTATTGCTCACCTGCACCATAGGCATTTCAAGTAGAATGGTGATTAACAATAAATAGAACTCTAATGAGTTGAGCAGACTTGTAACAGGAAAACAGAGGCCATGTTTCTTTATGTATCAACTTCTCTTGAACAAAGTTTAATGGCCCTTAGTCATTTTCGACGTGAAAATGATCCAAGATGGCCACCAGCCGTTTATCCAACAGCTTCGAAAATTGCAAATTTGAGATTAGACTATCCAGAAACACATAAAACTAATTTCGGCCTCAAAATCCATCAATGAAAAAAATCCAATATGGCCAGCAAACACGCTATGTTTTGATTGACCCACGGCGGCCATGTTTTTTTTTATGGATCAACTTCCCTTCAACAAACTTTAATGGCCCTTAGTCCCTAATCATATCTCCCAGATTTCAGCACGATCCCTTCAGCGGTTCTGGGGAAGAAGTCGTTTCCGCGAAAATCAGGTCATCCAAGATGGCCGCCTAATTGGGCGAAATCCAAGATGGCCACCGGCCCAATTGGATGATCGATTTCGTTTGAGCAACCTTGAATCTATATGTCCTAAGGATGATAACTGCCAAATATAATTGAAATCAGCCCAGACGTTCTAAGAAGACATTTTAAATTTCCCATTGCTTTAGTATGGGAGCTTTTGGCAGGAAAATGGTCCAAGTTGGCAGCCCAACCATTTATCCGACAGTTTCGAAAGTTGCAATTTTGAGATCAGAATACCCAAAAACACAAAGCCAATTTCGGCCTCAAATTCCATCAAATAAAAAAAATCCAATATGGCCACTAAACACGCTACATTTTGATTGGCCCACTGCGGCCATGTTTTTTGACAGATCACCATACATTGAACAAACTTGAATGGCCCTTAGTCCCTAATCATATTTGCCAAATTCACAATCCGTTCACCGGTTCTGGAGATCCTTTTCGCTAAAACTAGGTCAACCAAGATGGCCACCGAACCAAGTTCCCTTGAACAAACTTAGTTTAGCTCTTGCCCCTAGATCATATTTCATGAGGTTTATATCAATCCCCCCAAGCGGTTTCGGAGAAGATTTTTAAAGCCATTTCTTAAAATCCGCCGAAATCCAAGATGGCCAGCGGCCAAATTGGCCGATCAGCTTCGTTTGAACAAACTTGGATCCCTATGCCTTAAGGATGCTTCCTGCCAAATATAATTGAAATTGGTCCCGTAGTTCTTGAGAAGCAAAACATTTTAAATTTCCCATTGCTTTAGCCTGAGAGCTTTCGGCGGGAAAATGATCCAAGATGGCCGTCAAACCATTTATCCGACAGTTTCGAAAATGGCATATTTGAGATCAGAATAAACCAAAGCCTCAAAATCCATCAAATAAAAAAACCAATATGGCCACCAACCACTTAAACTTTTGATTGGCCCATGGCGGGCATGTTTTTTGACGGATCAACTTCCCGTAAACAAACTTTAATGGCCCTTAGTCCCTAATCACATCTGCCAAATTTCGTCCTGATCTCTTCAGCGGTTCTGAAGAAGAAGTCATTTTCCCTAAAAACCAAGCCAATCAAGATGGCCGCCGAACCATTTGATTCAGCTCTTGCCCTAGATCATATTTCACGAAGCTTGCATCAATCCCCCAAGCGGTTTCGGAGATGAAGATTTTTAGACGTTTCCTCAAATCGGTCAAAATCCCACATGGCCACCGGCCAAATTCGCCGATCGGATTCGTTAGAACAAAATTTGATCCTTATGGCCTAAGGATGTTTCCTGCCAAATATAATTGAAATTGGCCCAGTGGTTCTTGAGAAGTCGTTTAAAGGAAAAGTTGATGGACGGACGACGACGGCGGATGATGGACGGACACACGACAAATGGTCGCCAGGGCATAAACTGACTTGGCCTTTCAGGCTAGGTGAGCTAATGAGACAGTGTGAAACCGGTATACATCCCAGCCCTAGCGCATGGGTAAATAGGTGCTAATATTGCCAAAAAATACAGGCTTACCCAGGGATTAACGCTTGCAAGAGGCTAGTAGTTTTATGTATGGGCTACCATGAACTCCTAACTAACTAGGCCGACAGGCTACCCCTTTTTTCCAAAAATGAAACTTGATAAAAACGTATATAAATTTTATGATATTTTGTGTCACTACTACATGTTTGTATGTAAAAGGTATGGAAAATTAAAACATCAGCAATTGTAATTCTCTCAACGGCCATTTTCTCATAAAATGTCAACAAACATGTAATCTCGCTAGTCTCGCAAAATCCCATCATGGCTGCGACGCGAGTTTCTATTCGGCCAGTTTAGCCTGGGTCCTGGTGACCGCTAAACTCACATCGCTGTGTGCGTGCGTGCGGGCACGTGATGAAGACTGTTTTAAAATTCACATAAGATTGTTCAATGTTTACCGAGACAGTCATTACAGTGGTAAATTTTCAAGAATACTTTCCCTGAGAAGAGTATTTTTCAAAATTTAGCACTGGAATGACAGGTTCTGTTAACGAGCCTGTCATTCCAGTGGTAAATCATCAAAAATAATCATCTCTAGGTCTACAAATCAACATTTTGTCTCTGATTTTCTTGATTAAATTTTTGGATTAAAGGAAAGTGGTGGGTGTGTTGGTGTGAGGATGGTTGCTCAACTAGTTGACACAACAATGTAAGATATTCAAAGTTATCCTAGGATCGGGCCCAACATTTTCGTAAATATGTTTCAGTTGTTTCGCCGCGTTGGTGGGGGAATAAGTTATTCATATACATCGAGTTATTAGTCACTAATTATTAGTAATAGTCATGATAGTGGGTCTGGAATTTTGAAATATATGTCTGGAAAAAGTATGGAATATTGGGCTACTAAATCTTCTGGTGGGCTACTAAGAACTGTAAGTTAGGTAGCCTGCTTGGCTAGTAGATTCTGATACTAATTTCTACCCCTGGTCATAACTAACTATTAGTCTCATTGAGGTGATGACACAAACATCAAGATATCAATGAAAAACTATTGACAGGCAGAATTGTATGATGAACGTACATTTTGCAAGTCCCACGGTAAGATTGATCTATTTAAAACCTCTAAACTCATGCTCTGGCAGTAGTAAAATCTTAATAACAATGTTTAGCACTAGGATTTGCTGTGTGCCTGATGCTTCCGGCAGTAGTAATTAGACTATAATATATTGCCTATTCCCGTTTGAATTATTAGTAATTATTAGTCAAAGCATCTTGTCGCCGAACAAACACGCTTGAATAACATAACATAACATAACATAACATAACATAACATAATATAACAGACAAACTGCATTTTATTAAAAAAACAATAATCTTCTCTATTTCCGAAAAAATTGGTCCCAATCCCAGGATGACTCATAATAAGGAAAAATTAGTTACCTGTCCGGGATGGATGTAAATTGTTTGAGTGTAGCTTTCATGACCATCTCGGTCACTTCTTCAGCACTAACTGACGGTAGCTGGCAACATCACTTTGGTCAGTTCTTGTGGAGTCACATGACAGCATGGACTGCTAGACTGCTGGTATACGGAACTGACCAGAGTGACGTTGCCAGCGACCATCAGTTAGTGCTGAAGAAGTGACCGTGATGGTCACGAAAGCTACATTCAAACAATTTCTACATCCCGGAGAGGTAACTAATTTTTCCTTATTAATAATCTTCTCGTAATGACATATCTGATCCATTACTATAGTGCATTTCTCAATAAAATGTACTGAAATGTAGTATTTTCTCTCTCCATTCTGATGCTTTGTTGCCAGTGAGCAGCATTGAAAAGTTACTAGGGTTTTTGTTTTCTGGGTTGTTTTAACATAATTCTTTAACGGCTAAATTTTCTAATGGACAGACAGCTAAGTTGCTAAATCATACATTTCCTCATTTGAATCCCCATAATAACCATGTACCCACAAGGTGTCATAGGAACACCTACCTTACAACTGGCTATACGCAGGCATTTTGTGGAAATAGCCTTGCACCTGCATTGTTCCGGTGAAGAATAGCGAATAACGAGTCTGTATATATAGGGTACTCATAATTATCAGAAGCTTTGTAATCAGCCTATATTCAATGTCATGTTATATGCATGTCAGCAATGTGTATAGGCCAGTTTGCGAGTAACCGAATATACGACTTCAACAGAGTTAAGCAAGTAGAACACTGGCTTCATTTAAATACTTGCAGACTCTGCCTAGATTCTGTTTAGCTCCTTTACTTAGCGACGCGCTTGACTGCCGAATTGATTATTTGCTGGTCGATTTCATTAATAACAGGACAATCCAAATTGAAAATAGCGCTCCCATGTCAAATAATCAAATTATAGTTAGCAAGTCGAACACACCACACGATAGTCACGTGAATGATATTACATCAATAATAAAGTGACCTAATAAAATTGTGAAACCAAACATTCCCAATAGCCATCATGTTGATTTCACGTTATATCAGGAAGCAGACTTTATTTATTTTACCCATTATAATTGTTGATTGGAGATGGAAGTGAAAAGGAGGTGAAAACAATCACTCTAATTTCACTGCATTTATTGTCATTAATAGCCACATCAACCTCCGATGATGGTATACCGCGATACTGCAGTATTTTCCTATGGTATGGATACCGTCATGTAAATGTAAATACCGCCCAGCTCTAATGGAGACAGCTGAGTTCCAAAACAGCACATTTCCTCATTCGAATCCCCATAATACCCATGTACCCAGTGTCATTAACCCTCTGCAAGCATAAGTTTGAATGGAATATGAAATCTGACAAGATGCGGATTGGCATCAATTCCATTTTATTAATACCAATTCCCGCTTGAAATTACTTCAATCATGACACACATGGTAGGCAAGACAGACAGAGATTGTTGTACGTGAACAATTTCCATCTAGCCCTATAAGCAGTTTCATTAACACACTCCAGACAAATGGTATACATGCATAATCATCGCACAAGAAAAGTATTACCCATACATGGCTTGTAAGACAGATAAAATAATGTCCATTTGCAGATCAAGATAAGACTTTTTTTTTTTAAATTAACCATTGGAATGCCTGGCTCGGTTATCAAGCGAGTCATTCCAGTCGTGAATTAAAAAAAGTCTTCTCTTGGTCTGCAAATGGACATTTCTCAAGACCACTGCAGAAGCCATTTTTAGCACTCATATCAGCCAAAAACGGCTTCTGCAGTGGTCTTAGTAATGCCCATTTGCAGACCAAAAGAAGGCTATTTTTGAAGATTTACCACTGGAATGACTGGCTTGATAACCGAGCCAGTTACGATAACTGAGCCAGTTATTCCAATGGTAAATTTTCAAACAGTCTTCTCTTGATCTGCAAATGGACATTTTCTATAAGAAAATTTTAATTTTCTTGAATAAATTTGAAGGTTAAAAGGGTTAAAGATAACCACAAAGGAAAGTTGTTGACAATTTTGAAACTAATTCAATTAAAAGATATATACAATGAAGCTAAAGCATTAATACTTTCATCAATAAACCCCTGAATCAGTAAATTCTTTACCATATAAAAGTTATACTGTTGAATATTTTAAACTAAAGGCCTAAGACACCAACGGCTTCCAACCCAATTATTTCAAAATATTCAACAGTTTTCCTGTATGGTTGCCTTGAAAACGAGATACAGGGAATTCCTCAGTGAAAGGGGTAAACTAACCATTCTGAACGACATCAGCTATAATATCAGCCTCCGGCCATGGAGATGTCTTGAAGAAACGGTCGGTTAACTCATTAAACCTGGAAAAAATACAAGCAATATTGCAGTTATCATAAGGTACAGCAGTAGACCTTTCCACTTTATCCACCCATCATATGACATCATAATCAACTACGTGACATGTAGAATGACATCATAATGAATGACGTAGATAAGCACATCACGAACGCTAAGTGGAGATGGGCTATGCGTTGTTGTACGCATTGTATGTCTTTACTATTTAATAAATATCCTGTTGAATATTTTGAAACTAATTTGACTGTGCGCTGTTGCTGCCATAGGCAGCACCCAGTCAAATTAGTTACAAAATATTCAACAGCTTACCTGAGGAGTTTTCGAAATTGACAGTTGGGGCATTCAGGAATCGATCAATGCCAACACAGCGAAGTGTGGGTGGAGCTTAGCTAGAGGCATTGTACTAACATACGCCCACTCACATAGCTATGCTGTTCGAGGCCGTACTTGCAGACCTGTGATTTCTCGCTATGTGAAGTAACATTACGCTAGTGGGTTGGAGGTAGCCAATCAGATTTCTGCCTACTTCGCACGATAGGCGAGAGTTCGTCTGGTGACCTAATTTACAATCACAAAAACAACAGCGATCGCGATGCTGTTGATTTGGAAAGAGACATTTGCAAAAGTTTGCAATAGTTTTGCTCTAAACAAGTTATGTGATGAACAGAAAATGTGTAGATTGGTTTTCGGTAACAAAAAACACTAGTTTGGTTTATGCACATATGTAAATTTGTCTACTTCCCGATTTCTTATCGAGCAATCTCATTAGCGCAAGTTGACTGACCCCAGTTTATTAATGTATGAAGCTTCGTGAACTTAACACAAACATCAAAGGTGTGCAAGCACGGTACTCGATACGGGAGCGTAGTGAGAGGATGAGGATCGTGCAGTAGGACGATGAGCTAGAGTTGGGAGGGGAATACCGGTAGCTAAAACTTCCAAGGTCCATTATACAGGGAAGCAATCAGATGATTTCAAGTCACATGGATGAGATGATATTATAAGCTGAAGTTTGGATAATTTTGTATAGAATAGTCTTTATGATAACATCATTAATCCGTTAACTCTCAAATTTGTTTAAGAAAATTTCAATTTTCAGATAGAAAATTCCCATTTTTCTCACTCGGCAAATGGACATTTCCCAAGACCACTGCTGCAGTTGTTTTTGATCAGTTTGAAAGTTAAAGGGTTAAAATTACGACTTGACCATTAAAAGATTAAAGCTGTTAAGAACGACGCATATTTTGAGACTTGATTAGCGCACTACAGTACAGCTCAGGAATAAACTAACCAGTTTCCAGAACAAAACAAGATGCCCAAAGGAACTGTGTCGCTCACCTGGAATTATTGGCCACTGGCTCAAATGACAAAACGAGATGACTACTGGAAAAATGTACCAATCTACTTTCTGTGAAGGTTTGGTTAAATTTTATTAAAATTGGCCCAGTTGTTAATAAGTAGTCTTTTATATGATTTTTTTCAGAAAACCCAAGATGGCCACCAAACACCATAAATTTTGATTGATCCTCGACAGCCATGTTTTTTATGTATCAACTTTCAATGGACACATTTTAATGGCGTTTCAGCCCTACTCATACCTGCTAAATTTTGGCCCGATCCGTTCTGCGGTTCTGGAGGTCGTGTTCTGGAGGTTGTTTTCGCGAAAATTAGGTCAGCCAATATGCCCACCAAACCATTTGGCAAATCAAGTTCCCTCGAACAAATTTGGTTTAGCTCCTTCCCTAGATCATACTTCATGAGTTTTGAATAGATGTCCAAAGCGGATTCTGAGATTTTTAAAGATTTTTTTTAAATCGGCCAAAATCCAAGATGACCGCTGGCCAAATTGCCTGATCGGCTTCATTTGAACAAACTTGAAACTCTATGCCCTAAGGATTGTTCCTGCTAGATATAATTGAAATCAGCCCAGCAGTTCTCAAGAAGACATTTAAAATTTCCCATTGCTTTAGTATATGGGAGGTTTGACGGGAAAATGTTCCAAGATGGCCACCAAACCGTATATCCAACAGCTTCGAAAAAGCCAAGTTTGAGATTAGAATACCCCCAAAAATAAATAAAACCAATTTTGGCCTCAAAATCAGTCCAAAAAAATATCTGATATGGCCGCAAAACACGCTCCATTTTGATTGGCCCATGGCGGCCATGTTTTTGGACGGATCACCTGCAGTTGAACAAAATTTAATGGGCCTTAGTCCCTTATCATATCTCCAAAATTTCGGCCTGATCCCTTCAGCGGTTCTGAAGAAGTAGTTTTCGGTTAAACTATGTCATCCAAGACAGCCACCAAACTATTTGGCCAATCAAGCTCTCTTGAACAAACTTGGTTCAGCTCTTGCGCTAGATGATATTTCATGAGTTCTGAATCAATCCCCCAAGCGGTTTCAGAGAAGATTTTTAAAGACATTTCTAAAAAAATGGCTGAAATCCAAGATGGCCACCGGCCAAATTGGTCGATCCGCTTCGTTTGAACAAACTTGAATCTCTATATACTAACGATGCTTCCTGCCAAATATAACTGAAATTGTCCAAGTGGTTCTTGAGAAGTTGTTTAAAGGAAAAGTTGACGGATGACCGAAGATGGACGGACGGATGGCGGACGGATGGTCGCCATGGCATAAGCTCACTTGGCCTTTCAGGCCAGGTGAGCTAATAAAGAGCTTAAGACAGCAATGTCTTCTAATCCAATTTTGTACAAAATATTCAACAGAACATTTCTTGATAACTAATGTTTCTGTTTTTGTTTTGGAATTAAGTTAATTTATTTCTGAGATGCACTGAAGTTATTATGGTAAACAATCGATGAATCCTGACAGCTAATTAACTAAGTAATGACAAAAGAATACGTTCTAGTCAGTTATATATAAATAAAAGTGTTCAGCTTACAGACTCACAGTGCTTAGCTCACTGACTCACAGACTGACAGTGCCTAGCTCACTGACTCACAGATTGAGTGCTTAGCTCACTGACTCACAGACTGACAGTGCCTAGCTCACTGACTCACAGTGCCTAGCTCACTGACTCACAGACAGGCAGTGCCTAACTCACTGACTCACAGACTTACAGTGCCTAGCTCACTGACTCACAGACTGGCAGTGCCTAGCTCACTGACTCACAGACTGACAGTGCTTAGCTCACTAACTCACAAACTGACAGTGCCTAGCTCACTGACTCACAGACTGACAGTGCTTAGCTCACTGACTCACAGACTGGCAGTGCTCAGCTCACAGATTGACATTCCTTAGCTCAGACTGACAGTCCTCAGCTCACAGACTGACATTGCTCAGCAACACAGACTCACAGTGCTCAGCTCACATACTGACAGGGCTCAGCTCACATACTGACAGCGCTAAGCTCACATACTGACTGTGCTCAGCTCACAGACTCACATACTGACAGTACTCAGCTCACAGACTGACAGTGCTCAGCTCACATACTGACAGTGCTAAGCTCACATACTGACAGTGCTCAGCTCAAACTGACAGTGCTCAGCTCACATACTGACAGTGCTCAGCTCACAGACTGCCAGCGCTTAGCTCACAGACTCACAGACTGACAGTGCTCAGTGCACAGTGCTGAGTTCACAGACCAACAGTGCTTAGCTACCATACTGACAGTACATACATTGTGTAGCTCACAGACTCAGTGCTCAGCTTACAGACTCACAGACTGGCAGTGCTTAGCTCACAGACTGACAGTGCTTAGCTCACAGACTGATAGTGTTTAGCTCACAGAATGACAGTGCTGAGCTCAGACTCACAGACTGACAGTGCTTAGGTCACAGACCGACAGTGCATAGCTCACAGAATGACAGTGCATAGCTCACAGACTTACAGTGCTCAGCTTACAGACTCACATACTGACAGTGCTTAGCTCACAGACCGACAGTGCATAGCTCACAGACTGACAGTGCTGAGCTCAGACTCACAGACTGACAGTGCTTAGGTCACAGACCGACAGTGCATAGCTCACAGACTGACAGTGCTTAGACCACAGACTCACAGTGCCAAGCTTACAAACTCATAGTGCTTACCTCACACTCACAGACTGGCAGTGCTTAGTTCACAGACTGACAGTGCATAGCTCACAGTCTCAGTGCACAGCTTACAGACTCACAGTGCTTAGCTCACAGACTCACCGACTGACATGCTTAGCTCACAGACTGAGTGCTTAGCTCACAGACTCACAGTGCTGAGCTTACAGACTCACAGACTAACAGTGCTGAGCTCACAGACTCACAGTGCTGCGCTTTCACTCACAGACTCATAGTGTATAGCTCACAGACTCACAGTCCTGAGCTGACAGACTCGCAGGCTGACAGCGCTTAGCTCACAGACTGACAGTACTCAGCCTACAGACTGACAGTACTCAGGTTACAGATTCACAGACTGACAGTGCTCAGCTCACATACTGACAGTGCTCAGCTCACATACTGACAGTGCTCAGCTTACAGACTGACAGTGCTCAGCTCACAGACTGACAGTGCTCAGCTCACAGACTGACAGTGCTTAGCTCACAGACTGACAGTGCTTGGCTAACATACTGACAGTGCATAGCTCACAGACTCAGTGCTCAGCTTAAAGACTCACAGACTGACAGTAATCAGCTTACAGACTCACAGTGCTCAGTGAAACAGTAAGCATTTAACCCATACCACGCTGATGTCAATATTCTATCGTTTCAATAGCAAAAGAACTTGTGCACATTTTTCAACAATTTTGGTGGACAATGTTTCCCTCTATGACAGCAACATCGTCAACATTTTTTGAAAAACAAATACAAGTTAATCTATAAATTAAATTAAATTACAAATTTAGACATTACAGTGGTAAGGATTAACAGTTACCGACCAGAGACGATAAATTCTTCATGATGTTAGCATTATTCTGTTGAATTTTTTTAAACTAATTTGACTGGCAAACAATAGGTTCCAGCGAAATTAATTTCAAAACATTGAGCTTCTGCCCTTAGTTGCCATGAAATTGGTACACTGGAATTTCAAGGGTTGAAGGGATAATCTTTAAGATTGGTCAAGAAAATGGAAATTTTGGCTTACTGAATATACCATTTTCAGGACAGGAAGATGCTATTTTTGAAATTTACAACTGAAATCAGTGGCTCGGTTATCTAATCAGTCTTTCCGAACTAAGCTTTCAGACACAGCATTCTCTTGGTCTATAAATGGATATTTCAAAAGACCAATGTAGAAGTAGTTTTGACTGCTAAATGGTTCAACTATCATAATATTTGCATGACAAGTAACATATGTATATACCTTGGTTGTCATCATAAAAACCTTTTATTATTAATAAATAGTTACAAAAATTACCCATTTTCATAAGCATCCTGAATAGCTGGCAGATTCTGCTCACACACATATTGTTGAAAGTATGACAGAAATGATTTGATTACTTCAGGCACGAGATAAGTTGGCTGTTGATATTGCCGTTCATATTCCAGATCCTGGCGTGGGTCACCTGTGCATAATAAAAATATGGTATACATACAGTAGATACAAGAGAATGAGAAGACTGATCATGATAATCTCACACACAAACTGTTACGGTAACAATAGACTCAAGGGCCTGTGACTCTCACCTGGACGATTAGCATTTCAGAATCCATGATGGTCAACAGAAAAATCGACCAATCGAAATTCTGAATAATATTTGTGGAAACTATCACTATGGGGTACTTCTGGACAAATTTGGTTAAAATCGAACCACTGATTGAGGATCAGTAAAGTCGTAAAGAAATTCTGAATTTTTTTTTTTTAATCTAAGATTTTCACCCATACTAAAGCTTACCACGATATGATCCTTCTAGACAAATTTGGTTCAAAACGGTTAAACTTTTAAGGAGAAATAGATTTGACAATTTCCAGTAAGACTAATGATTTCACCCAGAATGGGAGATCTACAAATTGACAAATCAAAATTCTGAATGGAAGTACAAGAGCCTATGTCCATAGCATCCTTTCAGCCTAACTTGGTTGAAATTGGTCAAAATGGTAAGAAGTAATTTGAATTCTGAATGGAAGTTCTGGAGCCGAACCCGATAGGATCATTTGACTAAAATCTGGTTAAAGTCTAGCCTGTGGTTAAGGAGGAGTAGCGTTTTAAAGCAAAAGTAGATGGATGACGAATGAACAGCCACCATGGCATAAGCTCACTGCGTCCTTCAGGCCAAGTGAGCTAATAAGGTGTATGCATTTCTTTGAGTAGAGATTATAAAGCACAATATGTATACACAGATTATATATATAATCATACGTATTTCTTAGCACAATTTCGGGGAAAATCTAATCTACATTGTATAAAGAAGCAGATATTTTATGTACCGGTACTTATTACCAAACCAATATGACAGCGAAGATCAGAGCTGCCTGGTGTAGTTCGGATCGACCGGTCAGGTACCGGCCGTACCAGCTAAGCTGGGTATGTGCCGCCCATCCTGGATTCGTTCCCTGAACACGCCCCCCCTGGGTAGAGCTATAAGCGTATTGAGCCTATGAGAGAGATCGTGTTATAAAAACGACTAAGTTCATTAAAGTGCATGGTGCGCATGCGCACGCTCAATACTATTTTTGACAGAGCACGTAATTTACGACCAAGATAGGATGACGCTTTTAGTGTACCGAGAAGGTACAATGTAATCCTTTTTAATAACTTGTTCCCGCCGAATCTGGCATTAATCAAGACCAGAATTCGACGGGCTTTCCAAATCTGTAAACCATTTCAAAAGTGGTTAAGAAATGGCTGAGTTATCAACGGATAAAAATCAAACCAATCTTATTCAAATGTTAATAACATAACATAATAGTGCATTTAAATCAATCAATCCGTGATTATCAAATAAGGAAAACTTGAACTTAGAGATAAATAAATACCAAAATAAAGTCTCACCATTTCTTACAGATGCAGTCTTAACGAAAATGGCGAGATGTGCTTGGTTAATGGTCTTCGGCTATTTTGGTTAAAATCGTAATATTACGAAAGGAGGCTGCTGCACTCTGATCTTTCAGATAAAAGGTTGTAAAAGAGGATTCAGATTTCCATCCTGCAACCTTCATCTAAATACGAACTGGCAAAAAACGCAAAAGAGGAAGCCATTCCTCTAACATTGTGAGCTTTAATATGGGAGATTAATTTGTTCCGGAGAAGCAATCTCGTAACAAAGCTTAATCGTCTCCCAAATCCATCAGGATATCGTAAACTTTGAGACCGGCTTAGCTAACTCTTCCGCATAAGAAAACCATAAAAGGGACGGATCAGATCTTTTGAAATCAGTTCGCTGTTTGTAGATTCTTAATGCCCTAACAGGACACCAGTTTGTCGGAAGGCGAAAAAGACGATAATGATTTTAAAATGATCGGACTAGCAGGAAAATGGTTAGACTGAGTTTTAGATTTAAAAAATCCCTTCTGGGACAAAAGACTAAACCATCTCCTGAAACTATAAATCTCTCCCTTTCAGCAGAAAAAGCATGAATTTCTGAACGCCTTCTAGCAGAGGCCGTTAATACTAATAGAGGAAAGAGGTTCAAAATGACGGCCTCCCAGCATGTGAAGAACCAAAGCCAAGTTCCATGAAAATAAAGGCTTAGCCATCGGAGTACGAATATTGCCTAGACCTCTAAAAAAAACTATTAAAGGTCTTAGTGCCCTTGACATCGGCATACAGAAGGCAAGGAAGAGAAGATGCCAGAGAAAATCTATATCCCCTAACCGTATTAGCTGATAAATGTAAGGAATCACTGAGATATGTTAAAAAGTCTAATATTTGGGGAATAGAAACAGAATCGGGCACGAGACCTTGGTCTGAACACCATTCTCCAAAAATTTTAAGTCAAAACTTGTAAGCCCTGCAGGGCGACTCTTCTGGAAGAATCGATAATAACTGGAGATCTTGAAGAAACTTTATTCTCATAGACTTTAGTTTCGATATTCTCCAAACACACAGACTGAAGATTTCTGGGTTGGGATAAAGACAAAGACCACTTACTTGAGACAGAAGATCCTGGGAGAATGGAAGAAGATGAGGAAAGTCTACCAGGAGATCTAGAAGGTCTACAAACCAAATCCTCTTTGGCCAAAAAGGAGCTATTAAAAGAATCTCGCAGATTTGTTTTGACCTTCTTCAACACTAACGGAATCAAAATCGTTGGAGGGAACGCATAGACAAACATTCCTGTTCAGGACTGAGACAGGGCATCCACCGCCAGGGCTTGACTGTCCGGAAAAGGAGACATGTAAGAGGAGATCTGAGCATTCAGAGATGTCACAAACAGATCTACCAGAGGACGATCCATAAGACTGAAAATCTCTTTGACAACCGACCCCTTTAACTGCCACTCTGTGCGGGCGAATTTGCTGGGACGTGACAGTTGGTCCGCAAGAAAAATCAGACTGCCTGGAACATGAGAAGACACTAGAAGAATCTGATTCTTGCGACACCATAAGAGAAGGTTCCACACTTATAGACAAAGGAGGGATGACCTGTACGCCCCTGCCTGTTGATATAAGAGACCACTGTCGAAATGGCTGACCGAATAATCGAGACTTTGAGACCTATCACAAGATCTGACCATGAAAGGAGAGCCTTCTTGACAGCACTCAATTCCAGAATGTTGATATGAGCTGTCGACTCCTCCAGAGACCAAAGACCGGAAACCGACAGGGAGTCCCAAACCGCTCCCCATCCCTCCTGAGAAGCGTCTGTGAAGATAATCGCCTGAGGGGAGGACTTTACAAGTGGAACACCCATCAGAAGCAGAGAACGATCTTTCCAAAAATCTAGAAGAGGAATCAAGTGTTCTCTGATGGGAATCTGATGGTAAATAGAGTGAACCGACTGCTTCCAAAGGGGCATTAAATACATTTGGAAGGGTCTTCTCATCAGCGCCGCCAATGAAATAACATTCTCTACGCTGACCATCAAACCTATCACTCTTAGCAGAAATCTTGCTCAGACTATGGAAGAAGAAGACAGGATTTCCATTGCTCCTGATAAAGCCTATAGTCCAGGGCTCTCCATGAGAATTTTGAAGGGGAGCAATAACTTGCTCCTGAATTTAAATTTAACCCAGTGAGGCGAGCTGTATCAGTACTCGCCTATATGCCACCATTGTTACTAAGCAATGGAGGCGAGCAATGAGATACTTGCCTAAAATTAATTTTAGAGGAGTGGAGGCGAGAGGAGAGCAATCACTCGCCTCTCGTGGAGAGGCCTGCTATTCTTGTATCTGAGGGGAATACTAGACACTGGGCCAGATCGAAAGAAACGCCTAGATGTGTGAAGATTTGAGAGGGACCTAGGCTTGATTTCTTAGATTTAAAATCCACCCTAGGTTGCATGCCAGACTGCAAACCTCTAGAAGAATTCCTGAGAGAATTGAGGAAGACTGCTTTACTAACCAATCGTCTATAAAAACGTGTAGAAGAATAGAACGATGGTGTAAAATTCCTGCCACGGCTGAGACTAGGCAAGTAAAAAGAAAAAGAGCTGTGGTCAGGCCAAAAGGAATGAAGCGAAACTGCCAAACTCGATCTTAGTAAGCAAATCTCAGGAATTTTCAGAAGGAAGGGTAAATGAGAACATGAAAGAAGGCGTCATTTTGGTCGATGGAAAACGCCCACATACCCTGATCTAGACTGGAAATGATCTGGGAGATGGTCTCCATCTTGACTTGGGAGTAAGAATCATGAGATTTAATCATGTCATACCCCCTAGTTAAATTAAAATTAATGCAGATTTGAATGTTTCAGAGGGAATAGAGATCATTTTACTAAGATTTAATGACAGGGTAGGAAATGTATGTATAAATTCCTTAGAATTAACATCATTCACAAAGAAAACTAACATGTTAATGACCAAATTGTCAATTGGAAGGACCAGAGGAGATAAGAAAGAAGAATTAGAAGAGGAAAGAGCCGACACAAAAGAAGGAAGGTCTATAGAAAACTCGTACTTAAAAGGAAGAGAAAGGGACTAAGCAATCCACCTGCGAGCCAGGGACCAGACATCCGAAGAGACCCTGACTGGACAAAATCTCCTCAGCCCTGACTGACTTGGGAATAGAAAAATTAGAAGGATTAGGAGATGGAGAAGCAAAATGATGAGAAGAATCACCAGAGGCCATAGAATCAACAGTTCAAATGGAAAGAGGAGAGCAAGACCTCTTAGAAGCTAGAAGAGAAGAAAACTGTAAAGAATCAGAAAAGGAAAAAGATTGATCAGAAGGAATGTGAACAGATACAACATCCTGACCAGAGGACATGGAAAGAGAATCAGCCCACTAGCGGAAAACCTTGAAAGAATAGAGAAAAAAACTGACATGAAAGAACGAACAAGGGACGAATCCCTAAGAACAGAAAACAATCAGAAAACCAGACCTTAATCAACAATTAGAAACTCAAGCTCAAAAGAGAGAACGACAGAAACAATCAGATCAAGATGATCAAAGGAGGAAGAAGAGGAAGTGAGGAATTAAGAAGAATGGAAGATGAAGAGGAAAGAACAGGACCAGAAGATCCCTGGAGAGGATTGATAGAAGATGAAATACGGGAAAACCCCCAGAGGAGGGAAAAAGGAGGAAGACAGAAAGAGAGAGAGAGGAAGGAGAACATGACTAGAAGAAAACTTTAGAAGGAGAAGGGGCAGAGGATGAAGGAAGAGACCTATACTTATCTTAACTCATTATTATTAAAGACTTAGAACCAATATTATCATCTTGTAAAGACGGATGTCATAGAGTTTGATATGCCAATAAAAGGAATGATTGATAGAATGATAATGAATCTCCGGGAATAGCTAGATGTTAAATACACAAAAAACCCACTGGAACTTGATTATGATTAACACTACAGGATGAATCATGAAACAAAACGATGAAAAACAGAGGCGATACAAAATCTAAGCAAAAAGACTCACCTAAACCATGACTGTGACAACGCAGAAGAAAAAACTCGCCTTTTATTCCTTCTTCCTTCACCCTAATCTTATTTCTCTATTCTCAGCGTTTTCTTGCTCTTGTAATCATTAATCTTAGAGCCATTCTCTTCCCTATGAATCCACTACTGAATCTTTTCCTTTCAGCGCCTGTTAGAATTAGACTAAGAATTACACTAGAAACAGGAATTTTCTTCAAGAAATTAATTCCCCTGGTTAAAATAAATATGTCAACCTGCTGACATAAGAGGAAAAAAGAGCGCGAAAAAAGGCTGAATGGCCCGAAGACAACTGGCCATCTAAAGTTGGATGAAATTAAAAATTAATTTTAATTGCGACATCTAGCGATAATGCGTAGAATACAGACTTGACTTATCAACTGCAACAAAAAAACCATCCGGCACCCAGTCAGAAGAGTCTTTAATTACCTTGAAATGTTTCACTGATAAAAGAATAAATGCTGAATATCTACAATTCCAAGAGAGACTTCAAGACTGCCAATGTCTCGGAATTAATATTTTCAGCGATTAAACATTCCGATTTTAAAAGCACTTACTGAAATAAGACTAACTCTTAGACAAAATGATGACTAGATCCTAGGAAAGACAAACCTGGAATTTCAGTAAGAGCTATCAACGGAAATCCAAAAAAAAGGAAGACAGAACCGGACGTTAATCATAGAACACCATGAAAACCGGTAATGACCCTATCCCTGGATGTACGAATCTGGAAGTGGAAAAATAGGAAACAGAAATGCGCAAACCGGAAACAGAACCCGGATGTACATTAAAAAAACAGAATAAGCATAGGAACCGGAAATATGCAAACCGGAAGTCAGACCGGATACGGAAAGAACGGAGGTAGATCCGGAAACGGAACTAACCCCTGTCATGAGGACCTGAGTCCACTACAACTGATCAAAGACATTGACATTGGCATATATGTTAAAGACGGGGGCTTCCGCCGCCGCCACCACTGCTTGAAGGTCATGCCTTTTATTCTTATTTACAACCTCAAGACTCACGTGGGTTTGACCCGGTGACCTGCTCGAGATCACCTTCGAGAGCTTATTTGCTCTAATTATTTGCTCTTTACTCTTAATTCATCCACTAGACCGGAAGTATGTCCCAACCGGAAGCTGAAGTTGGAAGAGCTTATTAGTCATACCGGAACCGGTCGGAACGGAAGTAAGAACCGGATCTTGAAGACCTGGATGTCCTGCAAAACCGGAAGACATACCGGAAACGGTCGGAATGGAAGTAGCACCGGAAAACGGAAGTAAACCCGAGTCCCGAAGACCTGAATCCACCCCAACGGAACAGTAAGAATTAGCAAAACTAGATTGCGGACTATGGCTATAGGCGACCTATGAAGAATATGAAGAAGACCGGTATGACCAACATTTTGGCATTAGCACAATGCTTTTGGACGGGAGCTACCGCCGCCGCCACCACTGCTTGAGGTTATGCCTATCACCCTCAAGACTAATGTGGGTTTGACCCAGTGACCTGCACGAGCTCACCTTCGAGAGCTTTGTCGCCCTAGACTTTGTTTAGGAGACCTGATTACTTGCATTGACATTAGAGGAATCGGTTTCCCACATTTGCGGGAACGCCCGCTAGCCCTCGGGCTATCATCGGAATCAGAAGAAACTTCCTGTTTCTTGGCCTCCATGATGGCAGAAGATAGTCTTTCGTCTAAAGATTTAGTCAAAACTGCAGCGAAGGATTCAAATCTCACAAATAAAGCTAGCACAGCTTCCGCATTCGCCGAAGAAGACCCCCCCCCCCTCACTCCGTTGCTGCTGGATTAGACATATTAGAATATTGCAAGACACAGCTTTTATCTACTAACAACGGAGGAAGGGGAAGGACGACCATAGGGCAGCGCTGTAAGGACAAATAATCCTTAAAGAAACTTAGATACGAACGCAGACCACCCTATGCAAAACCCGCACATCGATGTGGGGTACACGTAGCGCACTTAAAACAGAAATGTCCTCCATACTCCACAGAGTGAACTCGTTCACAGATTGAGGACGTGCACTTGATTTATCGGTCGTTAAAACAGACTCTTAAAAAATGAAAAAAGATTACGAAAGAAGCATACAGCTTAGAATTTCGATAAAAGGAGTCTAGAAACATGCAAACACCTTTCAAAGAAAGGCCGGAAAAGTTCAAATTAAAAAATCCCTAAAGACAAGAAAACAATCTATCATAGGGAAATAAACGTAATACCCTGTAAAGCACTATTTTTTCTTTTAACTGAAAGTGATTAAGGGCTCACTGGAGTAATAGAGTGTTTTTATATGATGATGACTTAGGCACATTAAAGTTGTTACCACGAAAATGAAACTCACGAAAACCGGTAACATTTATATACATAGTTATAAAGTTCAATATAACCACGAAATACTTCCAAAAACATAATTATGGGAGGATAGACTTCATAGTAGGCATATCTTAGCGTGAGGAAGTCCTTCAATAGTAAGCTGACACAGCGCAAAGCTATGTGGTGCTGGCGGTATCCCGCAATCCCGGAGTTTGTGTTTGGCGGCTGCCGGGCTAGCTGATTCCCGCCGTTTCTACGGACGCCCGGCAGTTATACCTTGGAACTTGAACTGCGCATATCTGCCGCTGGTTCCACGGGCCGATTCGAGACCTCTGTTGGGTGAGTAACCTTTTATACGTAGCTAAGTTACTACAAATGGTGTCAGGAGTACTTTGGGCCCTAAATTAAAAATAATTAGTTATTTCTAAATTCTACTCACAATTTTTCTGTAAAAAAAGATAGAATTCTCGGAAATATAAGGACTACTCTAGTCCTGCCCGAACGTCAATTTGACAGACTCTGGCCACTATTTTGATTATTTTATAGATTTTTATCTAAATAATTACAGATGACTGGTGAGTTATAGTAAAATATATATTATTTATTTATACTATAGCATGCAAATGTCGGGTATATAGATTAATATACCTTACATACATACGTCATAAATTCAAGATTCAATGTTATTTATTTGAACTATAATGAATCAAGGTATAATTTCGTGCTAAGTTTCTATCATCTATGTCATTATTCCATGGAATGACAACCCTATAGTTTCTGGATTGTTATTGTTAGTTGTCTTCAGTGTCATATGTAGGAAACCGCGATTCTGAGCCTTAATTTAACAGTCGGTTTTTGGATATTTCTTTATATTTTAATTACAGTTCAATTTCGTTGTTTATTTCAGAATTATATGAAATAAAGAAGTGATATAAATCACTGTTGTTGTTGTTATTATTATTATCATTATTATTAACTTTTTGAACATTAGAGGGTAATCTCCCTTCTAATCAACAAATATGTTTCAATTGTAATATTAGGTTTACTAATTACGCTGAACACCATTTGGTTTTTTCTTGTTATTATTCATTCAAAAAGTTCATTATCACATTGCTAGTTACTCCGTTAAAACACTACTCAGCTTATGCCTTCTTTTCAAGTTAAATCTGAGCAGTTTTTGGCTCGCACCCAGTTTTTATTGGATCAATCCTTTACCCACAAAGCAATTTTGTTGGATACAAGTAAAGGTTTCATTTTTAAAAGGGCTAATCAAACTGGGTTTGTTGAGTATTGGTGTAAAAGCGGTGGTACTACACAAGACCTGGTTAATATTTTGCAGTCGAGAATAGCCAACGCCGTTCAGAAATTTCACCGTATGGTTTTCTATATCTGGGCCGGAACGTGCGACCGTACCGAGAAACGAGGCGACGGTTTTGTCTATTTAAGGACGGCCGATGATGAACTCGCGGTAGACCGCATTTGCCAACACTATCAATGTGCGATAGACATAGTACGGCATTACGGCCAAACGGTGAAATTTATCGATATCCCGGCGTATTCTCTGGTCCTGTATAATGAGCAACTTCACCATTTGAATCCCTGTTCCTTCAAAGACCAAGAACTGCAACTGCATGACCAACTCTCTCTTCTCAATGATAGAATTGAGAAAATTAATGCAGATATTGGTGTACACACCATCAAATGCAGTGTAGAGTTAATACTCCGTAAAAAATCTAGTGCACGTAAATGCATCCGTTATCATTATACTTTCGAGTTTCTGAAGGATGGTTTGCATGCAGGTACGCTATTGAATCTGGTTTGGCTTTTGAAGATTCATTTAGAAGTTCTCCGGAGTTGCACCACCATCACTACTCAGTGAGTTATATTTTTCAGTAAGCATATGCTTACAACTTATTTCAGTAAGTGATATTACTTTTTTAGCGAATATTAATTTCGCTTCCTTGGTATAGATCAACAGGTGACCCATAATGCCGAAACCTTTGTGTATTAACACTGCAACCGTGGAGGAACTTAGTGCACTACACAATATTGGTAAAATTCGAGCTGCTGGCATAGTAGGTTTTCGTGAGTCCAGAGGAGGTTCCATATCTCTGGCCGACATTAAGGCAGATCCTGATCTGCTTGCCACAGCTACACTCCTTGCATGATTGCTCCATGCTGGGGACGTCGTATTCGACATCAATGATGAAGGCGCTGTTGGTGGCGTCGACTCGCACCCAAGGGAAGAATCCCTGGAAGAGCAAGTAGCTAGACTGAACATGGAACTGCTAGCTCAAGGTATCAAATACAAGGCACTCCTTAACTCAACTAGTCAACAAAGGGGTGATCAGACCCTAGTTGATAACCAGGCTCCTAGGGGGGTATATACCCCTAGAGAACTTAAGAGGGAGTCGCGATCAGTTTCTCACCATGACACTAGGACGTCATCACCAGTTCGTAGAGCTTACTTGGATGGCTCTTCGTACAATGACTCTAGAATGTCATCACCCGGTCGTAGAAGCTACTCTGATGGTCCTCCTCCACCTAAAATGTCAACTTTTGATGGAAAATGTAAGGGGAAACCATTTTTCATACAGTTTGAGCATACTGCTTCAAGGTACCGTTGGTCTGATACATATAAATTAGACATGCTCATCTCAGCTTTAAGCGACAAGGCCTTAAAGTTTTACTGCATCTGTTCTGTGCAAGTCCAGAATGATTACTTTAGCTTTTGCGACAAATTAAGGTTGCGATTCGGGAAGAAAGATCTGCCCCACATCATCAGAAAAAAAATGCAAGATATTCGACAAGAGGGTAACTCTTTAGAAGAATTTGCAGATAACATTCAGGAGCTCACTTTAGATGGCTACCCTGATGCCTCAGAGTTTGGGCGAGACAATTGCCATTGATGCATTCCTACCGGGTGTTGAGCATAAACGAGCTGCTCTGATAGCTATGGATAAAGATCCGAGCACCCTGGAGGAGGCTGTACAAATGGTCAATGCAGCAATCCATAATCAAAGATTGATCATGGGTTCCAGAAGACCAGAGGTTCGAAAGGTCAGTTTTCCGGACGATGCTTCTTGTTTGATGGAGGCAGACAATCCTGAGCAGTTGAGAGGCATAACGGCTCCAAGCAGGATAGATAAATTAGAGAAAGATGTCGAAGCACTTAGGAAGGATATGGCGGAGATGAAGGTAGATGTTGCTAAGATTTTGAATCATTTGCATGCTATTGTATAAATAAATAATATATATTTTACTATAACTCACCTATCATCTGTAATTATTTAGACAAAAATCACTTGATCACAACGAGCCCACCAAAACTTGACAGCTGGACTAGCTAAATATAGCTCAGTGTCAGAAGGTGTGTGTGACTGCTCAATCCATGATACAACTGTCTTCAGATCAGGATCCTCCAACTGACGCTCCCTTAGATCTTCCGAAGAGAATACATCTAACCAGTTTGACCTTCCGATAACCTGGTCTGTTTGGGGGGCACGATCCAGCAGTCCATCTGGATCATCGCTGTCTGATAGGTCATTATTACTCAGTTGAAGGGCCCTTATGGCTTGAAAAGCCAAAGGAATTACATCATCAACATCTTGTTCAAATTGAGACCATTGCTGCTGAAGCTTGGTACAATATTTGCACCCACCACATGGTAATGAACTAAGAGATTGGCCAGCTTTATAACACGGGCCTGTACTGCATCGTCATATTATATTGGGACAGTTCTTCTAGCCATCTAGCTAGTTGTCCTTCGATGTGCTTGAAACTGAGCAGCCACGTGAGACTGTGATGGTCAGTCCGCACAATAAATGACCATCCTAGCAAGTCCATACGGTACTGCCTAGTAAAAGCTACCACGGCTAGCAACTCTTTGCGTGTAACACAATATTTACGCTGAGCCGGTGTCAACGTTCGGCTCGCAAAACCAATAAGCACCTCTTTCCCATTCTGAATTTGGGATAACGCTGCACCAATAGCAGCCTCAGTATCCAGTATGAAGTTACCATCCGATGTTGGATAACCTAACACTGCAGGGTTGGCCATAGCACCCTGAAGTGCTTCGAAAGCTACCTGATGCTCTAGAGTCCAGTCATACTCTATTTTGGAACTGATAAGTGCAGAGAGAGGAGCAGAAATACCAGCAAAACCCTGTATGTGCTCTCGGTGGTAATTCATGAACCCTAGGAAAGATTCCAGCTCTTTCCTGGTCTTAGGAACAGGCCAATTAGCGACGCTTTCCATATTGTTTGGCTTAACAGCGATTCCCTTATCACTCACCAACTTACCTAAGAAACAGTTCTGTACGGAACAAATTACACTTCTTAGGTTTTAATTTAAGGTTGTGCGCCAGGAATTGGGAAAGGAAACCTTGTTGGTCGTATGACTGTCAAAGTCAGTCCCTGTCACTACCACATCATCTAAATACGCAAGACACTCGCACCAGTTAAGACCTTGCAACACCAGCTGAACAACCCTCTGAAAGGTAGCCGGGCTGTTGCACGTACCAAATGGCATCCGGACAAATTCAAAGAGCGCATATCTTGTGATAAATGCGAGCTTGTGGCGGTCCTCTGGGTCAACCTCGACCTGCCAATACCCGGCTGCCATATCAAGTGTGCTGATGAACTTAGCACCACCAAGTGCATCCAGACATGTTTGGTAGGGGGTAAAGGTCTTTGCGAGTTAGACTGTTCAGAGCTCGAAAATCGACGCAGTACCGCACGATACCGTCTTTCTTCCGAACTAATACCGGGGCTGACGACCACTCAGATTTTGACGGAACTATGATACCTTTCTCTAACATTTCCGCAAGGTGTTTCTCTTCCTCAATCTCAAAACCAAGAGGAGTTCGTCTAAGTTTAGAACGAACAGGTTGTGCATTACCTGTGTCAACCTTATGTCTTATCCCCTTGAACAAACCTAAATCAAGATCATCTTTTGCAAATGCATCCTGATACTCGATTAACATGGATTTAACTTGCAAAGACTGCGTCGCCGATAAACCCGATGTCGACCTCTCATACAGATCCTGTAAGAACACAGGGATGTCCACCTCAGTGGCTGTAAAAGTCTGTAAACCGTCCTGGTTTATGGGGTTACCAGCAAGTTGAAATTCTGTTCTAGGGTCTAAAACCTCAATTTCTGTGACAATACCAAGGTTGTGGTCTTGTTCCAGAGTAATATATTGGGCCGACAGGTTCCGTAACAAAATAGGAATCTGCGAATCTTTGGCAGTGGCCACTGTATGTGTTACCAAACCCTCCAGTTTAGATGAGGGCTGGAGCACAACTTCATTCTGTACCTCCCGATCCAGAACACCTGTGGTCTTCACGGCCTCAAAAGGACCAACGACCACTTTCTGCTTCAATGTTACCCGAGCTACTTGGGCTTCCTTCCCATGAGCTCTCAACATTAATTGTCAGACACAGTCTAGTCAGATCAATGGTGGCCTTGTGTGCCTTCAAGAAATCCAGGCCTAATATAATCGGATCATTAATATTGGCAAGAAGGACTGGCCAGTTGAACATCATAGAGCCTAATGCAATTGTGACTGGCTCAACACTTTCCGCAGGGATAATATTGTCTCTACCTGCACCCTTCAATGAAATAGACTCCAACTTCTTTAAAGGGTATGGTAATTTCTTTGCAAAGAAATTGCCAATTACTGTCACTTGTGCTGCAGTGTCCACTAGTGCATCAACGGAAACACCATTTACTTTAATGGGAATGACTAGTGTCATAGGGTCACGATTAAACTCATACATGCGAACATCATATGATCGCGCCGGCGAAGATCTCGGTGAAGCAGGTGATGGCGACCGGCTCTGGACACTCACGGGAAAAATGTCCCTCTAAATTGCAATTAAAGCACTTTCCCGATCTGATAGAGTAGATCAGTTCACTAAATGGGTTGAGTGCTATGCGCTCCCTGAACAAGGGGCAGAACTGGTAGCCAAAACATATGTGGAGCGTTTTGTCACCACATTTGGCTGTTCATATTTTTACACACCGACCAGGGTTGTAACTTTGAGAGCAGCCTATTTAAGGAACTGTGCCATCTACTGGAGATTTCAAAAACACACACCACAGCTTACAGACCATGTTCAAATGGACAGATTGAACGTATAAACCGTACTGTCTTGCAGTGTATACGGTGTTACCTGCAAGAGCATGACACAGACAGACAGATTGGGATAAGTGTATTCCTTTCATCGCTGGAGCTATACGATCTACTGTAAGCCGACAGACGGGGTATACTCCCAACATGATGATGCTTGGTCGAGAAGTGCTACAGCCTATTGACATAATGTGCAAATGCCCTGTGTCTGCGACTACAGAGGATGCCCCTTCAGATGCCAGTGACTTTGTTACAGCAGTTACAGCAAACATTGCATGAAACACATGAGATAGCACGGGATAACCTTAAAATGGCTCAGAAGCGCCAGAAAAAAGAGTATGATCTACGTTTGCATGAGCGTGCCTATCATGTTGGTGATGTAGTTTATCTTGCTAATTCTGCAAGTAAAATAGGTCAGTCCAGTAAACTACAACCTCCTTGGACTGGTCCATTTATTATTTATAAAAAGGTGTCAGAGGCACTGTTTGGTATCACAAACCAACGCCGGTAACTAGTTGTTCACCATGATAGATTAAAGCTGTGCAGAAATCGTGATTTACCTCTGGATATTGCGAATGAGATGTGCTTTAAGCTCTGAAGATCATGGCGATGATGGCGACTTATTATCCCCCGATAATGGCCGTATGTTATCTGATGATAACCGTGTTTCCATCTTTGAAGAGGATTTGGATGAAACCATTCCATATGGTATTGATCTATCCTCATCAATTCTGCATAATGATCTAGATGCTGTTTTGACAGATGACCTGGATATCGACTCTGTTTTACCCATCCCACAAACACAGCATCACTCTCCTAGGCACATGAGGTGTCAGGTCCGAGGAGAAACGCATAGCACTTCCCCTAGGCGCATATTCATATGTTTCTTTCTTCTGCTGTATTATCCATTCCGTTTTAGCTTCATTCAGATATCTTTATTGTGATAGGGATAGTGGTTTTCCGGATTTCCTAAATTTGTGGATTCAGATCCGTTCAATTATATAAGAGGTATATCATAAATGTATGGTTAAAAATGTTCACTAAAATTGAAAATATGCAATATTCATAGGCTTTCCTCGAATTTCACATATGTTAATTTCAGATAACACTTCCACTAAATTGATGTGAGATTATTTTTATTATTTCCATTTATCAATTTGGCAATTCCGACGATTTTTCTGCTGTGGTGAGAAAACCACTGTCCTTAATTTTAGTTAGGGATGCTATGCTATTTTAAAATCTGTAACGATGGCCCTCGTCCGGCAGCTGTTAATCTATTCATCTGTTTTATTATTAGCAGCTCATTCTTTCTAGATGGATTGACACCTACTATGGGAAATTTCTTTTTTTTAATTGTGGTAAATTCTAATTCTACCTATAGCAGTTGAGCGTCAATGCCTGTGTGTTTTTTATGTTGTGTAAATTTTTTAAGATTTGAGATTTTTAGATAAAATTTTTAATTACATAACCATGTTTTTATAAACGGGGGAGAGTGTGGTGCTGGCGGTATCCCGCAATCCCGGAGTTCGCGTTTCGCGGCTGCCGGGCTAGCTGATTCCCACCGTTTCTACAGACGCCCGGCAGTCATACCTTGGAACTTGAACTGCGCATATCTGCCGCCAGTTCCACGGGCCGATTCGAGACCTCTATTGGGTGAGTAACCTTTTATACATAGCTAAGTTACTACAGCTATAAAAACTTTCTGATAATATTTGTGCAGTTGTTCTGCTTGCAGAATAATTGAAAAGTGAATCTGTTTCCTATTTGGGCTCTAGTTCACATGCGCAAGCGCGCTTAGTGACAGGCGTCACTATGGAGTGAGTACAGACTGGTGCCAGTCTATATCAGTTAATATACTGGAGATGGACCTAACCAGTAGCCTGGTTGAGGGTCCATATTTATAGCAATAGGCATGGGGAGGAGTGTATGCAAGCATGTAAGAAACACAATACAGCAACATTTATATATGCAGCACTTTCTCCCGCCACCAACAATTTTTCACTGAGGTCGCTGTCCGTGCTATAACTCTATGTAGCCCGGCATGCTACTGACTAAAAACCTTTTCTATTCAGCTCGATAATCTGTTCGTTAGGAGACACGTAGTGTACGTCTATTTTCCGGTAGTTGTGATAATATAGCCTCCCACTCCGGCAAGGGTGTGTAAGATTGGCCAACTTACCTAAAGGGCCTCATAGTTCTAAGTTATTGTCTCTCTTCATGTTCCACTAAGCCTTATGGCTTCTTAATTGTTTGGATGTCCCTATCCACACCATGGCCTGATCCGACCCTGGGAACTATTGGGGTTTCCGAGTGGTGATGGCCAGGGTGTGGTGTCACACACATTCCCCGATATCTTCGGATACTTAGTACCGGTAGTTAGTTACCTTTGCCAATGTAGGAAAGCACTGCGAAAACATATCTTAATTATTATTTTCTTTAATCTGCTGAAAAATCCTCCCGCACCGCAGTGCATAACTGGGCAACTTGTGTTTAAACCTAACGCCAGGTTAAAAAGTTAGTTCCGTAGGGCGAGATGCGCATCCCCACCGAATTCCGTAAGAATGTCTGGGCATGATATTCAGATCTGCCACTCCCTCACGGGAAGGACATTTATGTTGGGTATTCGCCTCTCTTACCCCCACCTTAACGATAGATCAGTTGCCTAAAAATGCTTTTGTGAAAAGTAACCAATGTCCTGTGACGTTTTATGTGGTTACGGAGCAAGATGTCCGGATTCTTATCCAGTTCGGAGGTCTTGCAAAGTGACATGTATGCATGCTGTCTTCAGTATTGATGTCTTAGGGCATCCATTCTCAATGACAGCCATGTCTAAAAGCTAGGTAAACGTCAGCCATTTGCGGACTAAAATAATTCTTGTCTCTAAAAACTAAATATGAGGTTAGGCATAGAAGAAGGCCCGCATAAATAAAAACGGCTACTACTAATTCAGCATACTGAGAATTACATAAGATGGTGCCGTAGGAATCCTTCGGGAATCGCTCGTCCCGCCTTCACGTAAAGCGGCACGCAACCGTATAGTCATAATTTCACTAGATATGGTCTTTTCTTTACCGCATTTTGGTTAATTATTAGAGTGGGCCTCTTTCGGCCACTACTCTTCTCCCGCTTTAAGCGATGGCGACATTTTCTTGTGACGGAGGCCCGCACGATTGCCTCTCGCTTCAGTGATGACGGTCCACGCGAGGATAATACTCCTCCCAAAAATTAGCACTAGTAGTGCCCGCATGAGGCACATGATTTTCCGACACTACAAAAGATAATTTTCTTTCCTTTTAGCTTAGACTAAACCAACACATGTACAGGAGGTTCCACCTTACGACATCACCCGCTTGTCCTTGTGGAGAAGCAGAACAGACCACAGAGCACATACTTCAATGTTGCTGTACATACATTGTATCAGCTGCTGAGAGAAGAGATCTGGCCTTTGTCAACCTCTTTTCTTGAAAAGCTGTATGGGCCTGTGGAAGAACTGCAGAAAACCACAGATTTCATCTTGAGAACGGCTCTCCAAGTGTGATACCAGCGATCGAAAAGAAGAAGACGCTTAGAGGTATAATAGCTTATATATTAAGTTAATTAGTTAAATCTCATGTACGGGAGCCTCCCTTATGGGGATACCCCTGCGGACCTACTAGTCTGTGTGGTACCTCCGGGAGCCCCACGTTTAGAAGTTCATCAGGCTGTCTCTATGTCTTGTATTTTCGCATGCTCATCATTTTTATCTAGCATACTTGACGGTCTGTTTAGGTAAAACTATTGTATAGACTTATTTTAATAAGGTCACCAATCAAATCTTGTAAGTCCATAGATCACGAAATTGCTATGGACAGACATACTGGTGACACAAACTCTTAGGATGAGACTGTTGTGTTTAATGTTCGCGATGATGGTCACACGGCCCCACCGGAACGATTGAGTTCCACCGGCCTTAGGAGCCGGTCTTTGTTACCCGTAGGGCAGTATCGTACACGATCTGTCACCCTGAGACCGGAAGCTAACCAGCGTCATCATTCGTCGTGCACTTGCGGCGCGGCGAGTCGACACCAGACACCTGAGTGGCCCGAAACTACCCCGCGAGCTACACTACTCACTGCATATGCAAGACCAGTTATTCTATGTAGAAAGATTCTAAGAAATATCATCACCTTTTCTCAAACAACTAATTAGACGTTTAAGATTTGTCTGGAAATTGTGATACTGGAATTTGAAAGGTAAATGGTTAAGACACATACTAAGACAGGAAAGCTTGTATGTTTATAAATCAAATGCATGTTTATAAATCAAATGCATGTTTATAAATCAAATCGAAATGGTGAGGGGATGTCTGACTACTGCGTATCTGCCATTGATACAAAATATATTTTCCTTTATATTATCTGCCCTTGGCAAAATGACATTTAAATACAATGCAACCTGCATATCCTTAATGGTGACAAACTGTAATAGCGGGGCAGCTCCAAAGGCAGCACTAGACAAACTTTATGCCTGCGATGGCAAACATCTATGCACCATCACTGGACACTGATGGCCAGACACCATAACTTCCAATGATGCACTATGCAAGATGTGTAATACATCGTCGTGTGGCTGTCCGTAAAAGTTGCCCAGCAAAGCTGGTCTATGTTTGGCTATGTGTTAATGATGCCAAGGGACACACCAGCAGAGCCTTGGAAATCGCCTACTTGGAGCCAGCAAACACAAAGCCAGGAGAGGACATCATTGCATATATCTCTTAAGCATGCTACAAGGTGACCTCAAGAAAGCAGGACTTGGTACAGTCGAATCAAAAATGGATCTGAGGAGGCTAAACATTTTGGCTTATGACGAGACACTTCGGGCAAAAGCGAAGGGCTGATTGCAGCTGCAGGATTTTTACAGTAATGGCTTGTCTATTGTCTGTAGTCTTGGAAGGATTTCTAAAAAAACATGCTCGTCTGCACATTCAACTGGTTATTTGTCAGCCAGATCTTGAGTTGTAACTTGTAAGCAAGTAGGATGCAGTCACGGCAGCACATTCGACAGAATGTATTTCAATACTGTTCAGTGCAAGAGTATCAATTTCAAGAAAACCATATGAGAAAGCTGTTGTACATTTTAACAACAAGAGGCCCAAGGGCCTGTGGTGCTCACCTAAGACCATTGGCATTTAAACCACTTGCATATAAATAGACATGATGGATGCTTTTCGGAAAATGTAAGATGGCCACCAAAAGATTGACCAATCAAGACTCAAGGATCATTCCACCCAAGTTTTGTTTAAATCAGGTTATTGATTAAAGGAGTACCGTTTTTAAATGGTTCTGGAAAACTTTCAGAAAATCAGAGATTGCTGCCGAAACATTGACCTATCAAAATTCTGAATAGAATTTCTAGAGGCTACGACAATAGGATCCTTCCAGCCAAAATTGGTTGAAATTGCCCAAGCGATTAATGAGGAATAGCATTTTATATGAATTCCCATTTATCGGAAAACCCAAGATGGCCACCATCAAAATCAAGCTGTCAAAATTCTGTATACAAGTTCTGAAGCGTCCGGGCCTAGGGTTCTTCCAGCCGAGTTTGCTTGAACTCGTTCAAGCGGTTACTGAGGAGTAGCCTTTTAACTGATTTCCCAAAATTTTCAGAAAATCCAAGATGGTCACCAGAAAACTGGACCAATCAAAATTCTGTATACAAGTTCTGAAATCTACCAGCCTAGTATCCTTCCAGCCAAGTGTGGTTGAAATTGCTCAAGCAGTTAATGAGTAGCGTTTTAAACGACTTCTCGCCACTTTTCAGAAAATCCAAGATGGTTGCCGGAAAGACTGACCAATCAAAATTCTGTACATATGTTCTGAAGCATACTAGGCTAGGGTTTTTCCATCCAAGTTTGATTGAAATCGGCCCAGTTGTTATCAAGGAGTAGGCTTTTAAGTGATTTCCAGAAATTTTCAGAAAATCCAAGATGGTCAGCAGAAAAATTGACCAATCAAAATTCTGTATACAAGTTTTGAAACTTACCAGCCTAGTATCCTTCCAGCCAAGTCTGGTTGAAATTGCTCAAGCTTTCAGGCCAGGTGAGCTAATAATGTTTAAATTATTACGCATTAACCAATCGCATTATATTGTCTATAATTTTATAGACCGCTAACATATCAGTCATGACGTGTGGTCATGACAATGCTTTCTGTTTGTGTGTACATGGAGTATAGCCATGTACACACAGATTTTGTATATAGAAGTATGTACATTGTATAGCGTTAAGTATATGCATCATATGTTATGATGCAACATTTCATCTAGATCTAGTGAAAATCAGTTTAGGTTAGCTACGCTATGTCAGTTCTACATTTATCTGCTCAGATATGTATAGCGTAGCTCAAATACATAAATATAGTTTTATTAGGTCAGCTCAGATATTTTGTAGCATTAGGTCAGTTCAGATATTTTATATTAGGCCAACATATTATATATGCCATAAATAGGTATTTCATTTAGTAAACATGTAACAATTACATGTTAAAATGATGCAATGATGCATTACTTTATAATGCATGATTCATGCATATTTATAATGTGCATTACTCTATGATGCAGAAGTCCTGCATATGACAGCATATCTATTATATGCATTTAGCAAAGACTGCATATATCGTGCAGATATGTTTCTTGTGCTTACCATTTCATAATGCGCAAAGTAATTGACGCGTTAGTCATATCGCAAAATCATACATATATTCCTTTTCCTAAGTATTATCCTGTTCCGTTTTAGGTTAACACAGATATTCTATTTGTAATAGGGATAGTGATTTTCCAGAGTCCCTAAATTTGTGAATTCGCATCTGTTATTCTTATATATCTTTTTTACTTAAACTGTAAAACCTGGTTGAAAAAACTGTAGGCAATATCTATTATTTTTTCATTGAATGTTACATTCTATTTCAATTTCAGATAACACGTCCGATAAATTCAAGTTAGATTATTTCTAGTACTTTTCTATCTTTCTATCTTTACTTAAACAATTCGGCAATTCCGGCAATTCTGTCAGTTTTCTGCTGTGGTGGAAAACCACTGTCCTTAATATTAGTTAGAAAAGCTATGTTTAATATTTAATCTGTAATGATGGCTTCCCGTCCGGCAGCCGTTGATCTACAACCAGATGTCCAGTTTTCCTGGACACTAACTTTAGCAGTTGAGAATCAATGGCCATACAATTGTATTACAAGTTGGTTATTTATTTAATAGTTTTTCATTTTCCCCCCAAAAAATTTGTGGAATAATGGAGGCTTCCAGATTTTTAGATATAGGAAGCCTCATTTTAAGAACGGGGAGGAGTGTGGAACTGGCGGTATCCCGCAATCTCGGATTTCGCAGCTGCCGGGCTAGCTGATTCCCGCCATTTCTATGGATGTCCGGCAGTCGTACCTTGGAACCTGAAACGCGAGCACCTGCCGCCAGTTCGCTGTGCGATTCGAACCCCTGTTGGTGAGTACCACTATAATGTACTAGTAGTATTACTACAGTAGTATAGAGGGTCGCCTGTTTCCCTTTAAGCAATACGCAGTAAATTTTCATAAAATTCAAGATTTTCAAAGAAAATTACCTATCAAAATTCTGTATGCATTTTCTGAAACCTGCACCTACAGGGCCCTTCTAGGCAAACTAGGTTGAAATCCGCCAAGCGGTTAATGAGGACTAGCATTTTGACAATTTCTGGTAATTTTTTTTACAAAATCTAAGATTTTCACCCAAAAAGTTAATCAATCAAAATTATGAATAGATGTTCTAGAACCTACCACCATAGAATCCATCCAGCCAAATTTGGTTGAAATATGTCAACCAGCTAAGGAGGAGTAGCATTTGGATCATTTCAGGTAGATTTAAAAACAAATCTACGATTTTCACCCCAAACATTGATCAATCAAAATTCTGATAAAAGGCTCCAGAGCCTACCACCACAGAATCTACATAGCCAATTTTTGTTGAAATATGTCATGCAGCTAAGGAGGAGTAGCATTTTGACAATTTCCGGTTGATTTTCATACAATCTAAGATTTTCACCCAAAAAATTGATCAATCAAAATGCTGAAAAGAAGATCTAGAGCCTACCACCATAGAATCCATCTAGTCAAATTTGGCTGAAATATGTCAAGAAGCTGAGGAGTAGCATTTTGACCATTTCCGGTAGTTTTATTAATAAAATCTCAGATTTTCACTCAAAAAATTGATCAATCAAATTTCTAGAGCCTACCACCAGAGAATGCATCTAGTCAAATTTGGTTGAAATATGTCAAGCAGCTACATTTTTTTTTTAAGGAAGAGTATCACTTTGACTATTTCTGGTAAATTTTTCATAAAATCTCAGAAGTGATCAATCGAAATTCTGAAAAACTGTCCGGAGGGTACCAGCTTAGGATCGTTCCAGGCAAATTTGGTTGAGATCAGTCAAACCGCTAAGGAGAAACGATTTGATGGATGGACGGACAGACGACTGCCATGGCATAAGCTGACTTGGCCTTTCAGGCCAGGTGAACTAATAAATTGAGTGCCACTTACTCGATTTAAAAACTACATGACTGAAAATTATTACTGCCACAACTTTCAATCAAATTATTTTCACACATTTGGCACACAAGCTGACGACTTCCAGAACAATTTGACAGGGAGTTTTTGATGACTACAGCGGCCACAACTTTGTCAAATCACTCTGTAAATAAGCACGCAATCCTTGGAGTATTATTATGTAGCTATAGAGCATATGCCTATACGTTTTCTCTCCAAGAAAGACTTATGTAACAAAGCCAACGTACAATTTCTGTTTGATCATTGCAGCAAGATAAGCATGCATAAGAGTACAATGAAATGTATGTTTTCTTTGTGACCTATATTTCAGGAGAGAAAGCGTAGAGGCACACTCAGTCTTCTTCTATAGTTACATAACGACAAGGCAGCTGGTTGTTGAATTATTTGCAGAACATTTTGATCAAGTTGTTGCCGCACCAGTCTCATCATTCTTGAAATATTTAGCAGGTGTGCCAATTGAAATTACTGCTGATTATTTTGAGAATACTTTGACTTAAAGTTGTTGTACCAACAATTTTCATTAAAATAGTTTTCAAATCTGGAACGAGTGTTACTAAATTTATTTTAAAAATAAGTTGACTGAAATATGTTATTGCCGAAGAAAGCAACAGCTTTCAGGCAAATTATTGTCAAAATAAACAACGGCTTTCAAGTATGGATTTCCTGAAATTGCTACATGTGGAGTGAGCAGTATTGAACCATACATGAGCTATTGAGCTTCTACACCTTAAGAGCTACCGAACGAATGATACGTTGCACGGATTACGGCACAGTTTTATTTCAGAATTCCCCAGTAAGATCATCGCAAATTCCCCATATTCAACCCGTCTCCCTTCAAGAATATTTAAACTTTCTATATCGCTACATGTAAGCTAACAATGGCTGTATTTGACTGGGATTTTTTCGCATAAAGCAAATTTATGTTTTCACCAACTTGCTCGCAGTGGCCAAAATATGCTCCACACAACCATAACAGTTGAATGGGAAAAAAACCCTATCAGTATGGAAGGAGCACAAAAATGACATTGCCTAAATTTTACAATTTTAAAAATAAAACCCAACTTTCAGCGCTGTTGAGTGAATGGTGAATAATAGTAGAGTTCAACATTTTCATATTTTGCATCACTTGACCTACTTCACGAAACATCCTAACCCTAACCCGTTTTGGCTCCGGTTTGTTTCGTGCTCTATTTTGTTCTGGGAAACGTGATCTAAGCTTTCGGCCAGTCGAATACAGCCATTGAATAGGTATAGAGATGGAAGGACATGTTCCATAATGCTGTTCTATCATTTTGTCCTTACCTGTATGCATTGCGTAGTTATCATACTCATACCGGCTACTAGCATAGTCCTGAAAGACAGACAATAAACATGAATAGACTACATACTCATACCGGCTACTAGCATAGTCCTGAAAGACAGACAATAAACATGAATAGACTACATACTCATACCGGCTACTAGCATAGTCCTGAAAGACATACAATAAACATGAATAGACTACATACTCATACCGCCTACTAGCATAGTCCTGAAATACATACAATAAACATGAATTGACTACATACTCATACCGGCTACTAGCATAGTCCTGAAAGACATACAATAAACATGAATAGACTACATACTCATACCGGCTACTAGTATAGTCCTGAAAGACATACAATAAACATGAATAGACTACATACTCATACCGGCTACTACCATAGTCCTGAGGCAGACAATAAACATGAATAGACTACATACTCATACCGGCTACTACCATAGTCCTGAGGCAGACAATAAACATGAATAGACTACATACTCATACCGGCTACTACCATAGTCCTGAAAGACAGACAATAAACATGAATAGACTACATACTCATACCGGCTACTACCATAGTCCTGAAAGACACACAATAAACATGAATAGACTACATACTCATACCGACTACTACCATAGTCCTGAGGCAGACAATAAACATGAATATACTACATATTCATGCAGGCTACTACCATAGTCCTGAAAGACAGACAATAAACATCAATAATAACATGTTCAGATCTGCCTACCCCCCATAAACTCAATCACTAGTTTCCAATGGGAAAACACTGATTTTCAGTAATTTTAACATGTCAATCAGTAATGGTTTTTCAGTAGTTTTCAGCAATCACATAAAGCAATTATAAAAGCATGAAAATGTACGAAGTAACGAAAATTAAACTCTTTAATTGTCACACACACACCCCACACCCTTATCCTTCAAATTTTTTTAACCTAGTTATTTTTTTTAAACTGAACACTACCGTGATTTCTCGACTAAAGGCCGCCCTCAAATATAGGACGCTGTCCCAAATTTGACCAAGATCCACCCGAAAATTGGTATAAAAAATAACCATCACTCAGCGCTATGTTCAATGCATGACTAAAAATTATCATGGTGTTAGAGAAATTATTAAATAGAACCGAATATCGTGTATCTTCAATAAAGACTGTTTATTACATCAAAATCAATCTAATTTTGGCATAAAATGTCTCCTTGAAAACAGAAATCGCGTGATAGAAACAGATTGTTATGGCTCTTTTGCGTTTGGAGGCGCTCTGTGATCTTTTGCGCTAACAGGAGTTGGTTATCTGGCTCTTTTGTGATTGGAGGCGCTAAGTAATCGTATGCGTTAACGGGAGTTGGTTATAAAACAGGTATGGGAATATTCAGATGGTCACTAGTTGCAATGACTCTTTTGCGTTTGGAGGCGCTGTGTGATCTTATGCGCTAACGGGAGTTGGTTATCTGGCTCTTTTGTGATTGGAGGCGCTGTGTATGATTGGAGGCGCTGTGTAATCTTATGCGCTAATGGGAGTTGGTTACCAAACGGGTACGGGAACATTCAGTTCCTATCGCGCAATGATGATATATAGCAATTTCCGAGTCCAGAATATTTAGATCCGAGTACTCGCTTTAATTAGAATACAGATCTTTTGTGATTGGAGGCGAATCACGTGATTTATACACGTATCTTTTCTCGACGCCATTTTATGTCAAATTCTGGATTAATTTTGATGTAATAAGTGATATGTATTAAAGAATAAGCAATATTTAGGCGCCCCAGATTAATAATTTCACTTCCGCTTGGTGTTTTTGGAGTATACATTAAACATAGTTGTCAGGCGGCATGAATTGTCTAGGGTAACATTTAGTTCAATTTCTGTGGTATAATCTGTGACTTTTTAAGAAAAATTTCGACCCAAAAATGTGCGGTTATAGGAGGCACCCCCCTTTCTAGTACATGTATTTTGACAAAAAAACTGCGTCCTTTAGTCAAATTTTTTAGCTTCTTAGGATGACTATTTTTTTTAATTTGTCACTGGAATGACTGGCTAAGTTAACATTTTACGGGGTTGAACTGTACAACCACACACCCCAATTCACCCCTATCCACAACCAAAGACAAAAATTGGAATATCTTACTTGGTTGAGCACCCAATTTAACCCTCCAATTTGGATATCATTTCTTTACCACATGTACCAGTGCAGAATATTTCAATTTCCCCATGACATGCATGATCTCGCGACATTCGGGAATACTTAGCTCCTATTGGTTGAAGTCATTGTATGTTCAATCATGCTTAGTTCCAATAATTTGAAGGAAATTTCAATTTCCCTTTCTCCGAGATCTAACAATACTCACCATTCTATTACTTCTGATATACAGCTGGCCCTGACAGCTGGCTCTAGGACTATAGACTTTGAAAGCTTTACCGACTCCTTGGAACCGGGTATTCGGCTCCCAACTGCCGAGTACCCGTCTACCATGAAGCTCATATTGTTTGCATAGCCACCAAACAAGAGAAACCCATGGCTTGCCTCCGTGGGGCTGGGAGGCTGTGTCCGTAATATAATGGTGAGTATTGTTAGTACTCAGAGAAAGGGAAATTGAAATTTCCTTCATTCTCCTTCGATCAATACTCACCATTCTATTACTTCAGATATACACCAGATTTGGTCGGTAACCTGGTGGGAAGGGGCAAGCCATAACTGCTACATTTGCCCCTTGGAGAAAGAGCTAGACTTAAACTTGACTAATGGAGACCTAAAAGGACCATCAAGTTAACGGAACCGAATCACATTCGCATCACTGCACCCCCTCCCCTTTTATCTCCTAAGAAAAGGGAGAGAACTCACGAACATGCATCTCGTCTGAAAACACAAATATGCCAAGAGGGTTAACTACTCTTTGCATATACATATATGTATTAGCCTGGGAATGAGCATGAATATATAAGATGAATGAACATGATATATAGACATAATACAAAAAACTCTCAATCTTGAATTACTTCATGATTTATGGATTTCAGACGTGGCGCCTCCAACCATTCACTTGTCCGGCCATCAGTGACACAATCTGGTTGTCATCCTCTCGCTCGACCATGTCTGCTTCTAATTCTTTCCTACAAATGCCAAAAAAGGGAGAAGAGCAGTGTGGTCGCATAACTATCATTTCAAAACAGCTAAAGCGAGTGGATTGGCGGAGGCTGACACATCCCTCATATAGTAATCCGTGAAAGAGGACTCACAGTGCCATTGTGCAACAGCCATGATGTCCTCTAACGGAACACCATTGTAAAGGGCGGTCGAGGCGGCTATTCCTCTAACATCATGTGCCCTTGTGCATTGCACCTGGTGCCCAGTCGCAATCTCATGGGTAGTCTGAATGCATTCGACTACCCAACAAGAGATAGAATCCATGGATGAGGCACCATATGGCTTCTTATGCAGATCCACAGATGTCTATAATTCGACCGTAACGAGTCTGTCCGTTTTCTGTACCTAGTCAACGCACGGACTGGGCACCAGACACTGGCATCACAATCAAACCTTGTTAGTTTCGGTATAATGATCGGTTTGCCGGGATATCTCAAAGATTGATTCTTTGACATAAACTCTGCTCTTGGCAGAAGACGCAGACCCTCTCCGGAGACAATAAATCGGTCCCTCTCTGCTGAAAGTGCATGGATCTCACTGAGCCTTCTAGCTGAGGAAGCTGCCAATAGAAAGACCGCCTTTAGAGTCAAATGCTTTAGACTAGCCGAACGCAACGGTTTGAAAGGGTGCTTGGCCAGTACATTAAGCACTAAAGATAGACTCCAGGCTGGAATGACTTCCGGTTGTCTCGGTCGGAGATTGCTCATTCCCTTCACCATCACATTTAACTGGGCCACCTCTGGACTATCCCTGTTGGCTAGACAAGGGATAACTGATGCCAAAGCTGACTTGTATCCAGCAATTGTGACGGGAGCTAGTCGTGAAATGAACAGCTCACAGAGAAAGTCTGCTATTTGCTGAATCGTGGATTGAAAGGTATCAATACCCTTTTCTTCACACCAGTCTGCAAATCTGTTAACCTTGTTGTTATATGACTCGAAGGTTGACCTCCTCCTCGCAACTGCGATGAAATCAGCAGCTTGTTGAGAAAAGCCCTCTGACGTGGAACGTTGTTTGATAACATCCACGCAGTCAATTTGAACATTTCGGGACACTCGTGTAGGAAGCGTCCCTTGGCCTGGGAGATTATATTCGGAATCTTGGATAACTGCACTGGGTTCTCCACCGGCAGATCTAGAAGATCCGTGAACCACGCCCTGCTGGGCCAAAACGGCGCTATTAGCAGGACCAGGCACGGTTCCTCCCTGATCTTCACCAATATCTTCGGTAGAAGAATGGTGGGTGGGTACGCGTAAGCGTGCATCCCTCTCCAGCTTATCGCCAGAGCGTCTGTATTGACAGCATTTGGATCTGGAATCGGCGAGACATAAGACATGATTTGAGCATTTTCCCTTGTGGTGAACAAGTCCACGTTGGGTTTGCCCCAATGCTCGAAGATCCTTCATAGAACTGGAGGGTTGAGACCATTCTGTTGGCAGAATTCTCTGTCTGCGAGACAAAGCATCCGCCAGAATGTTCAATCGCCCAGGAATATGAGCTGCTTTAAAAACAACCGAGTAATTCCTGCACCATTGAATCAAGTGCCACACTTCGATACATAGTGTGGGTGACTTGGTCTCGCCTTGGCGACTTCTGTATGATACTACTGTCGAGTTGTCCGACCGTATCAATATCGCCTTGCCCCTGACTTTTGGAAGAAACCTTTTTCAATGCCAGTTCCACTGCCATCATATCCAACAGATTGATATGCAACTGGCTCTCTTGGAGAGTCCATGTGCCCGAGACCTGGTGTTCTCCCAGGTAGGCCCCCCATCCCTCCAGCGATGCATCCGTGTACACGGACAGCTGGGGGTGGGGTAGGTGCAGCGAAAACTCCTACTAGGAGATTCTGACGCTTTTTCCCACCATACAAGATGCGACATTATTGGCTCCAAAACTGGCACCAGTTTTGACAGGGGTTCTATTCTCTGTTTCCACAGAGACATCAGATACAACTGGATAGGTCTTCGCATCCGAGCAGTGTACGGGTATATCTGCTACATGGACACCATCATGGCCAGCATCTGAAGAAACCGTCTCGCCTGAATGTGGTTTCCCAATCGAAACTCTTGAGGATGGCTAACAGAGACACCACTCTGGCTCTGACGGGTAAAAAACCCTGCCCTCCTCGAGATCGAATCACATCCTTAAATAAACGAAATGTTGAGTGGTGTGTCAACTCAGATTTCTCCTTGTTGACTATCCAGCCTAGATCTGAAAGCAACTTCAGAGTCAGAGCAGTATCCACCTCTAACCTGGCTGATGATCAGCCAATCGTCTATGTAGGTGTGAAGCGCCACGTTCTCTTTTCTGAGAAACGCTGTCACCACAAGGACCACTCTGGTGAAAACGCCTTGGAGCTGTCGACAGGCCGAATGGGAGGATTTAAACTCCCATACTAGATTCTGAAACGCAACTCTCAGAAACCTGTGACAACTGCCGTTCATAGGAATGTGGGAACATGCATCTCTCAGATCGATCGATACACACCACACCTCCTTCCTCAATCCTGCCATTACCGACCTCGGAGTTTCCATCTGAAACCGAGGCGTATGGATAAACCAATTCAATGGCCTGAGACTGAGTACGGGTCTCCATCCCCCCTGTGCTCTTGGGGACAAGGAACATGTTTGAACAGAAGCCTGGAGTGTTCCGGTTTGCTGGTTTATTGCTCCCTTCAGAAGCAAACCTGACACTTCGTTTTTAATAGCTTCTAACTTGTCTGGTCCCATTGAACGGGTGTCCAGACAGGTGCCAAAGACAGATTCTGTGGTGGAAAGTCCCACCACTCTGGTATGTACCCCTGGGATAACCATCCCAGGACCAGACTGTCTGACATTACACCTCTCCAAACCTCGACAAAAATGCATGAGCCTTCCACCCACTATAGACGCCTCAACGCCTAATGGGGGTGTCTGGCTCGCGTATCCGCTCTCCCGCCCCCCCCTCTCTTGACGAGAGAGAGAACCATATTGGTCTTGCCTTGGCCGGTCTAACTGGCACCGCTGTTCCTGTCGCACAGGTGCGGTCCAGGCAGATGCGAAGGGAGCCCTCGTATCCTCGGGTACGATCCGCCCTTTGAGGACTTACCCTTCCCCTTCCCGCCTCTTGGGCGATCAGGAGCAACATTGGGGAGGGTAGAGGCCTCCACAACCTTCTTGGCTTTCTTCGCCGAGGCAGCTGAGAAAACCCAGCAGAAAACAGAAGCAGCACTATGCTTTAGGCTTTCACCTTGCTTTTTCTCTGTTTCTTGAAGGTTGCCCGGTCAGCGGCCTGACTACAGTCAGATAAACCGCCAACTGATTCTGCACAATGCTGGCCGTGTCCTCCAAGATGGCCAGCACCTGGCCACCAAAGATGCTAAGGCCTGTCAGACGCTCCCTGACGGCAGTAGCTGGACGCATATGGTCAAGGACCATCTGCCTCCTGGACATAGTCACACGCGCCTGCACCCTTGCCAATGCGTCCATAGACAGCACCAGGCCGTCATTAACGCACGAAAGCGCCACAGGTGGCACAGGGTGGCCTGCCCCCACTTCAGCCCACACCGACTGAAGAAGACGATAAGTGGTTGACAGCACTCAGTGCTGTCCTCACAGCCCCATCACACAGGGACAGAACTTCATTATGGTGTACCTGAGCTTTGTCCATCAGTGCCGGGGCGGGGGCCACCCGCTCCAGCACTCTGGACACCCAGTACCCAGCGGTCATCATCGGTGACCGACGGGACAACACCATACCTGTCGTATTCCCCCCGTGGAATACGATGCCTCGCCTGCACCTCCCTGGAGGCCGCCAGAAGCTGGCCCTTGTTCAAGCGTTGTTTGCTATAAATAGCATCAAGCAACACTATAAACCATGGATCCAGTCCAACAGACCCAGCAAGATCCCCATCCTAATCGATGCACCGATGGACGGGGTACATCCTCCTCGGCCGTGGTCGAAACCACAGACGGGTCCACCCTGGCTAGCCAAGCCAGAGCCTCAGACCAATCCGTCTCCGAGGAGGACACTATAATAGTTGGTTATCGCACCTTAATTTAAACTAACTACGGGTCAGGGTATTAAGCACCCAGAAATTGGCCTGGGTGGTAATATCGTTAACCTAACTGGTTCTACATTGTCTGAAGCAGAAAGATCTTTGCTAAATCTCGGTCTAACATTCGTACCAACACCACGGCCCAAAGTCGACATAGATGCCCTTTTAGATAATGGCTTATGGGAAATTGAAGAATTTTCTCACCGTGTAGAATTACCCGTTGACATGTTCACGGCCCTACCAGCAACGGCCTCCCAGCTAGGAGCCATTGCTGATATGCCAGGATCTCTGGTACCGTACGGTTCCGCCGCCACCCCATGGAACACACCAGTCCATGGAGTAGGCTTGCACGGAAAACCGTGCGGACCCGTAGCGGTTGAGGAACCGTGGCCAAACACGGGCGCCAACAGCACCCCATGCCTGACCGCCGGACCAGGCGAGATTGGTGAGTACCATGCCTGGCCACACCCGTCACCGTGTTGGTTGGCGGCAAACCAACCATCACGGGACCGGTGCCCGGTACCAGAGTGCCCTCAACCACGGGCGGAGCCTGTGTCCTGGCTTGTGCCAGGTCAGACAGATGGAGGACGGTTCCGTCAGGACAGATTCGACCTCCATGCTCTCCACACGTGGCATCACAGGCCGCAGCACCCTCTCCTCCTCATCTTCAGACCCCGAAGAGTCGTCACTAGACAAGGAAAACCGTGCCTGACGGACCGGCCACCGCTACTGGACCACCCGGAGGTGGCTGCAGAGAGACAGAACCCGTCAGGCCGGAGCCCGACGGGACTGCCAGGAGGCCGTACGAGACGGCTCCCTCGGTGGCCAGTCCAGAACCCTGTCCAAGGACAGGGTCCGAATCAAACATGGGGAGAGACTGCCCTACAACTTTTGGCAGCAGGGACGACACCAGCGTGGGCATAACGCTATGCAAGACACCTTGCCTAGCCAGACCAAACCACGCCGGCGGTGCCATCTCCGCCACCTCCGGTTGCAGACGTGGAATGCCCCCACAGGCCGAAACGGACGCTCCACGATTTACTTTCGCACCGCCTGACCCCGCAAATATTTTGACCATAAATTAACTGTAAACCCTTCCGCACACCACCCCGCAACGTTACAGCAAAGATCGCATTGATTATGACGACAAGAACGAAGCGGGCAATAATACACCCATACACTGATCCTCAAGGATGTATAACGGAACCAGGAATGATATCGCATAGCATTCAGAGTATATTTACTAATAAATATAAATTATACTCCTAACGAAGGCCAAAACGATATGTGAAGAAACAACAAAATGTAAACAAACTGCTGTAGCACACAGTAAAACCGCAGACCACACATCTAAATCAAGAATTTTGAAACCACTGATCATTGCAAACAGATCGTGATAACACGCAAAACTTGAAAATTCCAAAGTTTTTTGGTACCAATTAAAGTATGCAGCACCTAGAATCAGATGCGCGAATGCGCCGAGTACCCAGTTCCAGGAGTCGGTAAAGTCTATAGTCCTAGGGCCCAGCTATCAAAAGTAATAGAATGGTGAGTATTGATCGAAGGAGAAACAGTATTCTCTTACTTCTGCAAATGGACACATTCTGAAGAAATTTTCAAAACAAATTTAAGTGTTGGTTAACCACCTGCATTTTGATCTAACACAAATAAAAGCTGGTTAGTTTTCATCTTAAACATGGTTTACCAGGCAGCAATTAAGCTGTATTAACCCTTAACACTCTGATGTCAAAATAAAAAAATTTTAAATTAAATTAAAAGATGAACTGGGTTCATCGACACATTTTGGTGGAAGATTGTGCTACCGGGGGTCATCTTGAAAATTGGTTTCCGGAGGATAAATTTGCTACCATTAATCGGATCGCTTTGAAACTTCATAGGATGGTTGGACGTGCTCTGAGGAATACACCTATCAAAAGCGACGATGATCCGAAATCCAAGATGGCCGCAAGCTACCTGGTGGCCATCTTGAACATTGGTTCTCGAAGGATAATTCCGCTACTGTTTATTGGATCGCTTTCAAACTTCATAGGATGGTTGGATCTGGGGTGAGGAAGAAACCTATCTAAATTGACAATGATCCGAAATCCAAGATGGCCACCTTATATCGGATCGCTTTGAAACTTCATGTGATGGTTGGACTGTGTGGGCAAGAAACCTATCGAAATGGACGATGATCGAAAATCCAAGATGACCACCAGTCGCTGGCAGCCATCTTGAAAATTGGCTTCTGAACCATTTATCCATTTCTGTTTAATTGCTCGGTTAGAAACTTCATAGGATGACTGGACTATGCCGGGTATTATGCGCCGTTTGCAGAGCTCTTGTTTGACTGTTTGAACAAAGTCCTAACTCGTTTTAGCTACACTGTTTGATTTTATGCTCTTCATTCCTCATCAATAGTATGTTGAATTGTTTAATTAAACTGACATGTTTATAGATGTCTTTTTTCTGAACAGGTATCTTGTACTTCTTATTTTCAGTAATTAGACCGAGGCTTCTACAATCATCGCAATCAGATAATTACATGTATCATTATCAGGCAAGAAGGAGTGAATTTTCGCCTATTAAATGTAAGTTAAAATCATATTTTAGCACGTTTATAATGGTTTTGCAACTAAATGCATGTTCTGTATTAATACATAGATAATTATCGGCTGCCAGAAGACAAAAAATTTCAATTTTGTTTTTAGCTATTTTACCACTGAAACTTAAGATTTAAAAATTTAATTTTTGTGGATTTGTACTCCACTTATGCCATAATATATTGTATAAAAATTTGATACGTGTAGGACAATTACAAAAAAATGGCTGCCCCATGCTACTGCCTGGCTTGCAACTTCCTGCCGTTTCTACTGACGCTCGGCAGTCGTACCTTGGAATACATAAAGGGCACATCTGCCGCCGGATCCACGGGCCGATTCAGGACCCCTGTTGGGTGAGTAATGTATTATATGTAGCTCCGTTACTACAATATATATACATGGTCAATGGTTGAAGTTACAGAAAATGAGGAAAATCCAATCAGACCAATGATATCCTTGTAACACATGTAGTGCTTACATACACTGCAAGCACACACTAACACACAGGTGTAGGGCAGAGTACCCTAATTCCGTGGGATCCCGAATCCCGTGGTAATCGTGTTGACAGCTCGCACGTGCGAAAACTTGTTTGATTGTTTACATTTGAAGTTTTGATTCTACCGCTACTCATAATGTCGATTCAGGTACGTTTGACAATTATTTATGGCTTAACAAAAATTCAATCAGGAAATGTATATTCTATCCAGGGTAAGTTTGTCATTGTTTGAGCGGCGTTGCCGGAAGTATTAGTAAATGACAGCGCTCTAAGCCTAGTTGCCAGATAGTAAAAAAATGTCAATTCCAGATGCTACGGTAGCCGCGTAGTGCCATGTTATAAACATCATGCCCTATATTTCGAAAGCCATGTTGAGGGGTCCATAAAACCGTGGTATTTGAGGCAAACACTATAAAATAAGATTGATTACATTTTTTCAGTAAATAATTGGCTAAATCTATATAAAATATTAATGAGACATAACATAATGTCATATTAAATTGATATTAAAATATTTTACAATGTAATATACTATAAAATTTTGAGATTACTTTAATGTATTGCTTTGAGTCTAATATAATTATCTTGATTTTAACACAAAGTATGCACTAAGAGGATCTATTTAGCTTAATGGCTATATTGATCCTTTTTTCTGCTTACATTTTATGCTGGTAAGATGAAAAAGTCACGGTACACAAATGAGGGTATGCAATCAGCATATGATGCTGTAAACAAGGCAAAACTTAGTGTATATAAGGCAGCAAAAGTGTACAATGTTCCGGAACAAACCCTTCGAAATAGAGTGAAAGGACTGGTTCCACATACGTCTACTGGCTCTGGTAGAAAATCACTTTTCTGCCAGAATACCGAACGTGAACTGGTCGACCATGTAGTATTCATGGCTAAGCTTGGCCATGGGTTAACACCAATACAGTTACGTGTGCTAGGTGGTAACATTGCCAGTGATTTAAAGCTTAACACAGGTGAAGTTCTGAGTAAAAATTGGTTACGTGGGTTAATGTGAAGATGGTTACAGCTGAAATTGGTCACGCCTGAAGCGCTTGAAATGAGTCGTTCAAAATCAACAACATCTGATGCACTTGACAATTATTTTAAAGAGTTAGGTAAAATTTTAGTAAAATACGATTTACATAACAAGCCACACAAGATTTACAATGTTGATGAGACAGGATTTTCCACAGAACACACACCTCCAAAGATCATAGCTGCAAAACATACATCAGCACGTGCACAGTCCATCACATCACCCAGAACACACATAACAACACTCTTGGCATGTGGAAATGCTCTAGGCAATCACTTACCACCATTTTTCGTGTTCGCCGGGGAAAAACACAATACAGATCTGCTAGAAGGGTCTCTCTCTTCCAGGAAGTGCAATGACAATGAGCGACAATGGGTGGTCAAACAGAGAAATCTTTCTTCAGTTCCTAGAAAAACATTTTCTGAAATACACTGACACTCGACAGCCAACTCTACTGTTATACGACGGACACACCTCACACATAACACCTGAAATCATCAAACTTGCACTCAAAAACAACATAATTTAGTCATGTAACACAACCACTAGATTTAGCCATTTTTGGTCCAATGAAACAATACTATCATCAACAGTGCCAACAATATATGCAACATAATCCAGGAAGAGTAGTAACTAGATATACAGTGTGTGGTTTGATCTGTAGGGCCATGGAACGGGCAATGACAAGCTCCAATCTACGAGCAGGATTCCGCAAAGCTGGTATTGTTCCTTTTATTGCTGGTGCTGTAAATGTCTCGATTGAGCATCCACTTGCTGAAGGTGACTGCTCAACAGAGACATTAACAGCATCCTGCCAATGTCAATGTAGTGCGTTTGTACGGGAATCATTAAAACGAAAACAACCTGAAATTCCTGTCAACCTGAATTCAAAACGGAAACAAAATGCATCTGGTGGAATTGCTGTTGCTGAACCCTCAAATATTCATATTGCCAATAGTGTCAATCAGCAAACTTCGGACAACACACCAACCTCACCAGCAGTTATCATCGGTCACAATGAACACCAGCCTTCAACATCATCATCACATCCACATCAGAAGAAGCAACAACGTGACCCACCACCATATAGCCAACCACCATCAGAGTCTTTTGATTCCGAGGAGATGTGTTGTGTTTGTAAATCGGCATCACCACCTGGCTTATCAACATATCTTGCTCATGTTGGCATCATCTTTGTAAAGTGGGCAGAGTGTGACATCTGTAAGCACTGGGTGCACTTGAAATTCTGCACTAATGTATCCATTGTTCGGAAAAATATGCCTTTCCTGTGTCCACATTGTGAACCAGAACAATAACTAATTTCAAAATGTTTTTAGAGTAATTTAATTAGTATTTCATGTGTTTGATAATGTTCACGATGCCCGTTCTGAGCCACCCCACTTTTGCCACGGTTTTGTGGACCCGTGTTGCAAGATTTTAGTGTTAATTTTTAGTGCGACTCTAGGTAGTTTTAAAGTGATTTAAAGACATTTCTACGAACTTTTCATTGTAAATATTCGGATGTGGATGAAGAAATCATTCAAGGTATGTAAGAATGTGTAAGTTTTATTTGATTTTATTGTACATTACTTATAAATGTCGATCAAAGTTACCAGTTTTCGTTTTGTACCACGGTTTTCGGGTACCCCATCATGATCCTAAGTAACGGCAACCTGTCCATTGGCACTTACTGTGTCAATGCCATTTACCGGGTTTCTTTCATAATTTCCCCGTACTCTTTACTGACGATATAGCCGCTGGTTATTTAAATCAATCAAACTGTTGATGATGGCTATTAATGGCCACAAGAAGCAAAGCAGAAGCGGCCTATTGCCGTATGTGAACTATTTCGAAAACTGGTACTATTAATTTAAAACGTGATTTATAACTTTTCTTAATAAAGATGTAAACGACAATCACTACACGTAATTAGATAGACGTATCGCTCTAAACGAATAGCTTACTTCTCTTTCAACTCTGTCACTGGCCCACGACATGCTGATAAAATTTTAGCGATTTTATAGTCTTCTTCTTGTTGTGTAGATACCGCCTCTCGAATATGATCCATGGAATCATAACCCTTTTAGGCGAACCTCCGTGACGGAGTAGTTCTTATTATATTATAACTTTAACTGTACATGTCAGACTAACTGTACACATCGAGCTAGGTATAAAGATCTATACACAAGGAATTGACTATTGAATCTTCAGATTCCGTCATTGAAGGGACTGAGCTACCCTGACAGGCTAAAGAGACTAAATCTTCCAACTCCAAAATACAGACGACACCGGGGAGATATGATTGAATTATATAAAATCATACACGGTTATAACGACACACATCTAACAACACATCTTTTCACATTAAACAATTCAATAGCCAGAGGACACACATATAAATTAAAGAAAAATCGCTTTTCACATGATTTCAGAAAACATTACTTTACCAATAGAATAATCGATGCCTGGAATTCACTATCTGATCACATTGTAACATCGAAAAATTTAAACATCTTCAAGAATAGATTAGACACATACTGGGCAAACCAAGAACTAAGATTTAAGTATCATAGCAGCCTAACTCTATAGCAGCCTAACACAAAACGGAACATAGAGGCTTTTTAGCCTGCATTCTGCAAATCAATCTTATCTTCAAACCGCAGGATTTATCATGTGTTGTGACTTTAAATGTGTAGTTCAGTAGAGTTTTTTAGACCGATTTTAATGGGTTAACAGAGTTCCAACAGATGATGTGTTCATAAGTGATCAACGTTTTAAGTGTAGACTGTAGCAGAATTATCTTGATAATTTTTCGAATGTTTCTAGATTGGTGGCTGATAGCTTGCTAGGATCTAGAATAGCCTGCATATAGTGCTCACTGTTCATGCTGATGTTGAGTCGCTTTAGTAGTTTTCGTATTTTTATGAGATATGGCTGTCTGACATGCTCTAGCTCTTGGCAGTCGATAAGGAAGTGCTGCAGATCTTCTCTGTGATGGCTGCATAGCTGCATACCTCCTCTGTTCCTGGATGGGCATCCGAAGAGATGATATATATCTTCACGAGTAGTCATACTTTCACTGTAGCTTTGTAGACTGAGGTTTTATCTATCTCACAGCTTCTCCATGTTATGTGTGGTACACCGACCGTATAGGTATCCACATCCAAGTACTGTAGAGTGCTTTTATTTGCAGCTTCGTCCTTTAGTTTGTTTTCCCAGTAGTTGTTTAGATTTAACATGACTGTCTTCTTCCACGTTGCCTTAGTAGGGGTGTTTCCTAGAAAGGAGTATGCAGAAGGTAGTTCATGCTGCTGAATGATTTTCTTTAGCTTTCCTGTCCAGCTATTGGATGATGGTAGTTTCAAAGCCAGTTGCCTTTCTAGAACCTCTCTTTCAACATAATTTTGATGATGTAGCATTTGTATGAAGAAGTTTAGTATTCTTTTGTGCAGCTCTCCCTCAAGTGGTAGGGTTCCTAAGAGTATGTAAACAGATGTATTTGCAGTTGAAACTGGCAGATGCTGAATTGCTTTCAGTTGTGGCTGATAGAAATTCTCCAGCTTTTCAAGTTCAGACTGAGTGAGCATAAGATCCTCAAGACCATGTAGAAGAATGGGGGGGGGGGGTCACATAGATGTCATAGAGCTGTTTTGAGGTTAATGGGTTCAAACCATTTAATCCATGTAGGCCTACTCCCATGAGTGAATATGCTGCCTTTCTTGAGGATCAAATTTTAACCTCAATTGTGCGCTTGTTACTGGCATCTGATGTTCTAACTACTCTGAAGTGTGTCTCTTCCTTTGTATTACTGAGCTGTTCACCATTGAGTAATAGGGATGCTGCTTTTGTACTTCTCATTGCCATGTGTTTTGTTTTAGTACTGCTGAAGAGGTAGAATTCATTAGCTGCGTCTATCTGTGCTTCATTGCTAAGAAGCTGTATTGAAGTTGGAGTGGTAGCCGTCAGAGCAAGATCATCTGCACACATGACAGCTGGATGGTCTTCATATTTTCTTAATAATGGATTACTGCGGCTGTTAAATAGATCAGCGGACGATATCTTCTAAAACCGGGAAAAGGGACGTCACTCACTACAACAAATTGCATATTGTAGCGGGATGGACAGAGAACGGTAATGTTTTTGCGACTGGCTTTTTGGTTTCAGGTTCACTGACTTGGTTGCTTCGTGCCTGCATGGTATCCTGGTTTATATGAGCTAGAGGATAACTTACTCTACCAAACTGCATGAAATAAAGCAACATGGTGTATCAGAGAAGCAAAGCTGTCTTTCAAACAGAGAGTGGCTTCAGAATGTAAAACAAACCCCAAATCATTTTGGAATTATGTTAAAAGTAAAGTACACTTAGGGAATTAATAACCAGTTTGAAGACCCAGTAAATGGTTCAATATCCACAAGAGACAAAGACAAATCTGGTATCCTAAATAACTCCTTTGCCAGTGTATTTACGACTGAAAACTTAGACTCTGTTCCAATCGTGTCCCTCACAAGTAAGAAACCTGTTTTAACTGACATAATAATAACACATATTGCTGTAGAAAAGAAACTCAGGAACTTAAACCCCAATAAGAGTCAAGGCCCAGATGAAATACCAGCTATGTAACTTAAGGAAGTAGTTAATGAAATCAGTGTACCGCCCTGCATAATTTGTAATACATTTTTAGAGGAGGGCATGTTACCCACCATTTGGAAGACTGCTGATATCTGCCTATTTACAAAAAGATATGTAAAAATTACCCTAACAACTATCGATCAATCAGCCTTACATGTATCCTGTGTAATGTTTTAGAGTCTTTAATACGAGATGAAATCATCAATTTTATGGAAACAGAAGACCTATTTTCCAAATGTCAACACGGGTTTAGAAATAACAGATCATGCAAAACACAACTCACTTCTAAATTAGATACAGGTGAATCAACAGATGCAATATATTTAGATTTCTCGAGGGCTTTTGATAGCATCCCACATACCAAGTTACTGATGAAATAAAAAGCTATGGCATTCATGATTTGGAATAAAATAGTTCAGTGGATCAATAACTACCTAACTAGTGGGGAACAGAGGGTAAAAATCAAATACATAGTCTCCGAGTGGACATATATCACTAGTGGCATTCCACAGGGGAGTGTTATTGACCCACCCATTTCCTAATATATATATAAATATATATATATATATATATATATATATATATATATATATATATATATATATATATATATATATATATATATATATATATATATATATATATATATATATATATATATATATATATATATATATATATATATATATATATATACACCTGTGCAAAAGTTAAGCACCAGCAAAAACAATAGAACGTAGAAACATGATGGTACAACTAGGCTGCCATACTTTTTGTCCCCACGTTAGCTGACAAGTACGAAATGCACATGAATGCATGACTTCACGCCGCTTGATGTCCGTGCGTGGCGGGAAACAGCACACGTGTTCAGTTATGTAAAAGTCCAGTTTGAGGTGTAGAACATTACATACAGATTTAGGCGACAAGATTAGGAATTTTGTGTTCATGACCGTGGTTTATTTGTACAGAAAGAATTAGCTCTTGATTGTGAACCGCTATGGCAAGACGAAGGTTAAGTGATCGTGTGAAATGGCAAATCATAGGCATGCATACCACTGGTATGTCATGCAGAGAGATTGGCAGACAGCTGAACATTAACCATACTGTAATCAGTCATTTGATTGCAAAACATGGGCAAACTAACGAGGTGAAGGACAGGCCTAGATCTGGAAGACTGAAGAAGACTACTGCCCGTGATGATCGAGCCCTAGTACGCCTTGTTAGGAGATCTCCATTCACCAACAGCAGAGTGCTCAGCCAGCAATGGGAAATGCGCAATAGAGTGTCAATGTCTACCGTCAAAAGGAGACTGTATGCTGCTGGCATGAAAGCTAGGAGACCTGTCAGACGTCCTCTCCTCACTGCACACCACAAAGAGGAGCATCTGAGGTGGTGCAACGAAAGAAGACACTGGAACATGAGATCCTGGAGACGGGTACACTGGTCCGATGAAAGTCGGTTCCTGCTTCATGCCACAGATGGTCGAACTCGTGCATGGAGGTCCAGACGCACGGCGTACGACCAACGTAACATCATGGAAGAAGTTCCATTTGGTGGAGGTTCCGTTATGATATGGGGGTGCATCTCATTTGATTGTAAGCTGGATCTGTTGACTGTACCTGGAACACTAAATGGACAAAGATATCAAGATTCCATACTGGATAGAGTTGTGGTCCCTCATTCTGTAAATCATGCACCTGGAACCCACCCTATATTCATGGATGACAACGCCCGACCACATCGTGCTAGAGCTGTGCATGAATACCTCCGCCAGAATGCCATCGAAACCCTACCATGGCCAGCAAGGAGCCCTGACATGAACCCTATTGAGCATATCTGGGACATTCTGGGAAACATGGTGAGAAGGAGGGATCCTCCTGTGCAGAACCTACAGGAATTAACAGACGCACTCCATCTTGAATGGCAACGAATACCACAATGGCGTATCAGTCGGTTGGTGACCAGCATGAGACGTCGTGTCCAGGCCGTCATCCAGGCACAAGGTGGATATACCCGGTATTAATAATGACAGTCTCAAACTCGTGCACAGATGTTAAACTTCGTTTTCAGACACCATTAATGACATTCTAGCTACGTGTGTCAACTGTAGGGCAATAGTTGTCAGTTGTGTCAACGTAACCATATTCAGGCCTCGTTTTCAAGTTCAAACAAAAACATACAGTGTTTCCTCACCATCATAATCAGCATTCCTCTAGTTGCATTATTACCTCTTGCACTACGATGGATGGGTACATAAATGTTTATGCTATTGCTTTCTTCATAGCACATGAATATACCCTCGCATGTGCATAAAAATAGGGTGGTGCTTAACTTTTGCACAGGTGTATATATATATATATATATATATATATATATATATATATATATATATATATATATATATATATATATATATATATATATATATATATATATATATATATATATATATATATATATATATATATATATATATATATATATATATACGATTTGCCTGATTTAGTCACATGCTATTGTAAAATCGTAGCAGTTGATACAAAAATATATAAAAATTCACTAACCCATCATATACAAGATGGCATTAACAAAGTATGTAACTGGGCACACACAGGACAGCTAACCTTCAACACAGCTAAAACCCACTTTTTACATTTTGGCAGAACCAACCCCATCACTAAGTACTATATAACAGCTTCCACCAAAATACAGACAATCTCAATGTCAGGAAGCAAAAAGGACCTGGGAGTATATATCGATGAACGTTTATCATTTGAAATACACATCAATACTGTGCTGCCCAAGGCCAGCCAAATACTAGGAATCATAAAGAGACCATTTCACCACATAAATCCTAACATCATCATTTTACTTTATAAATCCTTGGTGAGACTAATACTAGAATATTGCAATTGCATATGGTCGCCCAGGTTCAAAAGACAATCCCAACTAATAGAACGGGTCTAGCGTAGAGCTACAAAAATTATACCAGAAATGAGAAGTTACAGCTATACAGAAAGACTTACCATGCTAAACCTAATGTCATTAAAATACAGGCGCATTCGTGGGGACCTAATTGAAACATATAAAATCCTACACAATCAATACAACATTGACAAAGATACCTTCTCCACACCCTCCACCAATACTCAGACTAGGGGACACAAACTTAAGTTATACACACATCGTAGCAATAAGGATATTCATAAATTTTTCTTTCCCAACCAAGTAGTACTATACTGGAACTCACTAACAGCTGAGGCTGTAGGGGCACCTACTCTTGAAGTGTTTAAAATAAAAGTAGACAATCACTATAGGGAAATAATCCATATCTATGACTAGAATTGTGAATCTACATAAATTTGGAACAATAACAAGCCATATGCTTATGTTATGTGGAGATGATGATGATGATGATGATGATGATGATGATGATGATGGTGATGATGATGCTGGTGATGATTATGAGAGCACACATTCTCAAGGAATTAGCCCAAGAGACAGCACCAATATTGACAATCATCTTCAAAAAATCATTTATCTCTGGAGAGCTACCAAATGAGTGGCGTACTGCAAATGTGAGCCCCATCTACAAGAAGGGCCAAAGATACAAAGCAGAAAACTAGAGACCAATATTTCTGACCTGTGTGTGGTGCAAGCTTATGGAACATATTACATAATTACATAGTCTTCTTCTGCTTAACAGGCTATGCAGCCTGTAGCAGGTCTTCACCATCTTCATTGGCAGCTGAATCCCACACCTGTTGAACTGGTATGTTGCTGCGGAAGGGCATGCTCAGGGAATCTTCCGTGCATGTGGCCTTGTTGTAGTGTCTGTCTAACCTTGCCTTGAATGAGTTGATGGATGGAGCCATCACTACTGACTCTGGTAGACTGTTCCAGTGGTTGATCGCTCTAATATTGAAAAACACTTTCTGGTGTCTGTGTTGAAATGTTGTTTCTGCACTTTGAAGCTGTGAGCTCTTGTCCTGTCGCCTTTGTCAAGTGGTAGAATGGCTTCATGGTCTATGTTGTACACATCATGTAGATATTTGTACATTTCTATTAGATCACCCCGTAGACGTCTGTACACTAGGCTCGGCAGTTTGCGTGATTTGAGGTGCTCTTGGTATGGCATTTGCTTGAGTCCTGGAACAGATTTTGTGGCTCGACGATGAACATTTTCCAGTATTTGGATGTCTTTCATGTATTGTAACAAGTCATATACTGAAACATGCAGACTCACATAACATCCTCTACCGGCTACAACATGAATTTCGTAGAGGAGTCTCATGTGACACACAACTCATCGAATTTGTTGATGATGTCACAAAAAACATGGACAATGGCAAACAGACAGATTGTATCATAATGGACTTCTCCAAAGTATTCGATAAGGTTAGCCACAGCCTCCTAGTCCACAAACTTGATCGCTATGGTATCTGAGGCAAAACAAACAAGTGGATACACAGCTTCCTTTCTGGGCGATCACAGTCAGTCGTTGTTGACAGGGAAAAATTAAGCTACATTGATATTGATTCTGGGGTCACAATAGGGTCAGTACTAGGACCAAGCATCTTCCTCTTCTACATCAATGACATACCAGAAGGCCTAAAATCGAAAGTGCGACTGTTTACTGATGACACAATCGTATACCTGATAACATCCTCAGACTCAGATGCAAGAAAGCTCCAAGCAGATCTCAAAGCTAGCAAAATGGTAAGAAGACTGGCTGATGAAATTCCATCCTGAAAAATGCAACATGCTAAAAAAATCAGCAGAAAACACCATCCATTCAGACACCAGTACATATTGCACGATCATCCACTAGAGACTGTAAAATCTGCCAAATATCTTGGTGTCACTATAACATCTGATCTATAGTGGAATGAACACATCAGCAACATCTGCAACAAAGTCAACAGGACACTCAGTTTCCTAAGAAATCTCAATATAGCATCAACAAGCATCAAATCCAATGCCTACAAAACTTTAGTCCGACCCACTCTATAATATGCTAGCACGATTTGGGATCCCTACCACCAAAATGAAATTCATCGGCTAGATATGGTCCAAAGACTAGCTGCTCGATACAAACTCAGCAGATTTCACAACAGACCGAGTGTAAGCAACATGCTGAAGCATTTTCAATGCTCACCACTCTAAGACAAGCATAAATCTGCATGGCTTGCAATGATGTATAAATCCGCCAACAATCAAGTGCACATCAACAAAGAGAACCGACTCGTCCCACCAAAATCCTTCTCGAGAAATATGCAACACCTGTCATACCAAGTCAGCTCCTGTAGAAATGAGTACCATAAAGAATCGTTCTTCCCACATACCATGAGCGACTGGAACGCCTTACCAGCAACTATGGTACAAGCTGAAGCCTTGACATATCCAAGTCTCTCACACAGTAAGCGCATGGAATCTTGTTTTTAAAGAAAATTCAAAGCCACCAAAAATGGGGTTTTAACGTTGCTGTGCATTCTCTACAGTAGCATAATAATCAACCTGTTGATGGTGGCTACCACATGGCAGAAACAGAAAGAAGGGGAGCGGGACATGGCACCGTGCATGAACCTGGTTCACTACAAAGTAAAGAATATCAGACTTATTCAAAGACACCGCAGACAAGAATTCACCATGGACAAGAAATAATAAAAAGAACGCTGAGTGTTGGCAAACTTTTGTTCGAGTGTATTCATAGCCGAATCAGAAGGTGCAACTCCAAAGGCTCAACCACACAATATATCCAGGCAGATGACACCTCTCATTATTATGAAGGAGACAGTGGGAAAGACATTGAAGAAGCTGCATATCAGTACGTCCCAAGGACTGGATAATTTAGATTCGCCCTCATATACTTAGAGAACTTGCAGAACCATTGTCTGCTATCTTTAAGAAAGGGGATAAGAAGCAATCTGGAAACTACATACCAGTGAGCGTAACAAGTATTTTGTGTAAGGTATTTGCGGGCATAATTAGAGACCATATCATGAAATATTTGACAGAGAACAATGCTTTTAGTGCAAAGCAATTTGGTTTCATAGGTGACATGTCGACAACGTTGCATCTCCTGCATGCCCTCCCCTGCCTGACCTCCATAGACCACCAACTCCTCCACATAGCCTATTGGGGCAACATCCATGGAATCAAGTAACACAAGCCCCCCCCCCCCCCCCCCCGGCCACCACCTCACTGATTTCCATAGACCAATCTATGGCAATCATTATCCTGCTATTACAACAGTCCAGTCTCACATGCCAACTGGAAATTTTCAACAATACTCCTCACAGACAAACTCTGTGTGTGGTGTATCCAATAATAATAGAGGACGTTCGGCTGTAAATAATCATCCCCCATCTCGCTCTCACCATCTGGCTGCAATGGCAAGTGCACTGAAGCCAGGATCATATCATAGAGCTCCTATAAGTAAAGGGAACAATTATCATATACCTTACACTCAATACTCTACTACAGCAACAAATCATTAAAAAAACTATGAGCAATAACAAAAGAACCAGTTATCGATCACATAGCTTGCAGAAAACCCAAGCAGCCATACCTCACTTGTCGCATGAAAAAGCCACACACCGAATGCCAGTAGCAGTAAGGTAGATAATAATCCAAAGGATTCTCCATCAAATACTGACTGCACTCCACAAAACTCTGGCTTGTCTTTTTAAGCAATGCCAACCTCCAAACTCGGCCACCAGAATAAATGGAACTTAAATCAACTTTACTACTGAATGGGACAGAGGCAACTCCCATTTCTTACCCGGTCTACGGGAACAAGCTGATTTTATGTGCTTGCAAGCGCATTGGCTATACAACTTTGAGAAAAAGGATATTAAACCATTTCTGCCAGGCTTTGACTACATCATCAAGTCAGTGGTCTCTCATAATCCGACTTGTAGCACCCTTCATTCTCGTGGTCATAGCGGTGTAGCCAATTCATGGAAAACTGAATACAGTACATGTGTAAAATCCATTGATACGTGTTCCCAAAGAGCAATTGCTGTTGATATCCAATGCATGCCTAAACAACTATGCCTAGTTAACACATACATGCCAACAACAGGAAATGTAGGCAGCAATGAGCGGTGCACTGAGTGCCTTGATGTAATTCATTTTCTACTCGAACAATACTCACATGGCTTAACATACTATGGTGTGGTCTCATGAACGCCACATTATTACCCAGAGGAAATCAATCTGACAAACAGCTCATGAAATTCCTCCTGGAGCAAAAGCTTATCTTTAGATACTACAACTCTAAAGAACATATGTATTGTCAAGATAATGGTAGCTCACAGATTGATTGCTTCTTCAGTAACAGCAATGACCTTATTCAGCGAGTAAGAATTGTAGACTCAAGTTGTACAAACACCTCTGGTCGTGTCCCAGTTCACTGTACAATTACCTCAGATATCACTACCTCATATCAACATAAAAGTCGATTAAAACCAATACATAAGTTTCAATGGACTAAATCTATTAAATGTGACTATCAGAGGTCAATCACTACAGGTCTTCATATCTCTGGTCTTACAAGCTCCAATAGCATGGACCCATACAACACTGCTGCGCTTCCAAGCAAAATCCTGCTAGAATCTGCCCATAATACAGTTCCTAGCAAAAAACTAGAATAGCAGGTCCAAGGTGGAAAGCCTCTCCCGAAATAAGACAGCTTATGGACAAAGCTAATTATCTTCACCAGAAATAGATATGCCTAGTCCAGAGCATCCTATCATGAAAGACAGAGTGATCATTAAGAAGCAGTTGCGTTCTCAAAGGAGGATCGAGGGTGCTCTGGATAGAAAATCATTCTACAATGATGTAATGAGCAATAGTAGCTCCCATAACGTCTTTAGACTCATCAATCGTGGTAGATCCAGAACAAACACGGTCGACTCTATGGTCCACAATAATGTTACTCTCACAGATCCTCTACAACAGTGCCGTGGCTTTGCAGCTTATTATGAGGAATTGGCTTTGCCATCAGACCAGGCAAATTTCGACTCTGAATATAAGGATAAGGTGACATATGATTTCAATCTACTACAAATGCTGCTTAAAGTTAACTCAACCCTACTCCCTGTTATATCACCTCAGGAGGTGCGATATGCCCTCAAGTAGCGTCACTCAAGAAAGTCATCAGATGAGAATGGTATTAGGGCTGAGAACCTCATTATGCAGGCGAATCAATCATACCAGCACTTACCATATCCTACAATTCTATGCTATCGAGTAAGACAATTCCAAGACTTCAATAATGGAGTTATTATCACAGTACAGAGAAATGGCAAGGATCTATGTATCTATGCCAATTATAAAGGCATAATAATTAGCTCTACCTTGCGCAAGCTATTTGAACACATAATTCTTCAGAAAATATAGCAAGTTACAAAAAAACCAGTCACGTCTACAATTTGGTTTTTCAAAAAGTCTCTCTCCAATTATGGCTGCACTTCTGATATCAGAAGCTATAATTGAATGTACATACTTCGGTCTTCCAGTATACCTAGCCTTTTTAGAGACTCAGAAAGCTTTTGACGCGGGGGAACACATTTCACTAAAATGTATGTTGCACGATCAAGGGATTAATCTTCATCTCCTATATATTATTGATAGACTATATCAAGGCCTGCCATCAAAAGTTAAATGATGGAATTCCATCAGTGACTCATTTCCAACCTTACAAGGCATTGTTTTATCCTCCAGCCTATACAAAGTCTATATTAACAGTCTTCTGAAACAATTAGAGACATTCCAATTAGGAACCTATATTGGTTCACGATATACTGGATCTCCAATGGTAACAGATGATCTTACCCTCATCAACAACTCGTCTATCGAACTGCAGGCTATGCTGGATTTGATATATCAATATGCAAAACGTGAAAGGTACACAATCATCATGAACAATCAGTGATTATAAAAAGTATCTCAAAGAAACAAATTCGGTTAACACCATTCTGGACTCTTGGGAACAATATTGTGACAGTTCTGATCACTGATCACTCATCTTGGTCTAATCCGCACTGACAAAGTAAAGCAAGAGACACAGTTAAATGTCTGAGAAAGAATCTTCTATAGTCTCACTGGCGCTGGACTCCATGGCTACAATGGCTTGATGCCAAAGATCTGCTTCAAATTATTTCTACTTTATGTCATGTCATGTCTTCTATATGGTCTAGAAATCTTCATGCTGGACAAGACATAGAAGCATCTATTAGATAGGTTTCATCATACAATGCTAGACTATCATTACCGCAGCATACTGTAGCTCGCCGGGTAGTGTCGGGCCGTTCAGGTGTAGTATGTCGACTCGCCACACCAGAAGTGCATGACAAGTGATGACACTGGTTAGCATCCGGTCTCAGGGTGACGGACCTGTACGAGACTGTCCTGCGGGAAACAAAAACCGGCTCCTAAGGCCGGTGGAACTCAACTGTTCCAGTGGGGCCGTGCGACCATCGTCGCGAACAGTAAACTCAACTGTCTCATCCCACGAGTTTGTGTCACCAGTATGCCTGTCCATAGCAATTTCGTGATCTATGGACTTACAAGATTTAATTTAGTGACCTAAAAATATAAGTCTATACAATGAGTTTACCTAAACAATTATAAATATGCTAGATAAAACTACAATAAGAGCATACGAAAATACGAGACATAGAGACAGGTAGATGAACTTTTAAACATGGGGCTCCTGGAGGTACCACACAGACTCGTAGGTCCGCAGAGGTATCCCTGCAAGGGAGACTCCCGTACACGAGACTTAACTAGTTAACTTAATATAAGTTAGTATACCTCTAAGCTGAAAGGAAGAAGGTTATCTCAGACGAAAAGTGATGTGCCTCACGCGGGCACTACTCCTAGTGCAAGTTTTGGGTGAGGAGTATTATCCTGGCATGGACCATGGTCGCTGAATCCTTGCGAGAGGCAAGTGCCTCGCGTGGGCCTCCATCTCGGGAAGGTGTCGCCACTGCTTAACGCAGAAGAAGAATAGTAGGCAAAAATGGGCCTGCCCTAATACTTCAATCAAAAATGCTTTAGAAAGAAAAGACCATAGCTAGTGAGATTATGACTATAGGGATGCGCACTGTTTTACGTGAAGACGGAACGAAGGATTCCTGATGGATTCCCTTGTCACCGTCTTATGTAGTTCTTGGTTTGCTGTATTAGTTGTTGCCGCTTTATTTCTGCGGGCCTTCTGCTTTGCTTAATTCCTTTTAGTTGTTTTGTGAACAAGAATTAGTTTAGGCCGCAACTGGCTGATATCTACCTAGCTATTAGACACGGTGAAGATTTTGATGACGTATATCTCTTCAAGATGCACCGCTAAGATTCACTATTACTTATATGTTCTTATCTGCACTAATCGACTCGTCAGTCTTTTACGTTTTGGGTAAAGCTTGTATGAGTAGTTGCTGCGACAACTAACTTTACCGAGAACGCAAAAGATGGATATCAGTTCGCCTCGTAAGTAGATGTATTGAACGATATTTGTATTCGATATCCGGGCCTGATCTGACTGAATCTCAGAAGTTGAAGGTACGTTACGGTGGTCTTCCGTAATGTCCAGAGTAAGTATAACAAACTAGTGCCTTGAAGTTATCAAGGTGATGACTTTAATTCTACCGCTAACTGTACACAAGAATAAGATGACTTTTACTGTCATAAAATAATAATATTACTTTATATAAATGAAAGGTAACTACTTATCGAATTATCCTAATTCTAACTCACGCTCCTAACCTATACCAACTTTTACCGATCGAGCTTTGCTACTATCAGTTTCCGACCAACTTTTTCGACCAACTTTTCGCTCTTACTTTTTCGACCCCCATCACAACTCTAAGTCCTCCTTTTATACTCTACCAGTTCCCGTTACCGCGTTCAGCATCTCATCTGCTATCCCATGACTATGACGTTTCCCCTGCCCAAGACTACTTCCGGAAACGACACCCCACTGAACGTGGTCCCACTGGTTCGCGCCGGTTCTGCTTTGATGCGATCTGTCAGTTTCTATCAACAATTACTTGTTTCTGATAATTAGCTCGTCATAGCTCGTCGTCACGTGGTGTATATGCGCATCCTTTTCTAACATGATGTTATGTCATTGACCCTAGTCTGTTCAAGTCCTCTTCCTTGCTTTTAGGCCTATGCCTGCAATCTAGGAAGGTTAATAGCACTGGAGCTATATGAGCTCATCACCAGCTGGTGTTGTTGTGCTGCTATATCGAGTTTCGGGTCAGTCGGTTCGTCGTTATTCGCTCATTATACTTAACTCTTCCCATCGATTCCCATCGCGTTCTACTTGCTTATTATTTTGTAAACCTTTGTTCTGACCAACTGTTGAATACTACCAATTGATTGCTGATCCCATGGCAACCACTTTCATCCTTAATTTATCCATTTACCGACAGATACCATCAAACCAGCACCGTCGATTCTTCCCCTACTTCATTACATTTTCAGTCTTAATACTGTTCTAGTTTCGATACCAGTTTCGTATCTGCATCATTGCTGGTGACGTCATCCAGTCATCCAGTGCAAACACTACTACTACTCTACTCTCAGTTTCTATACTAGTTTCACATCGGCGCACTCAGTGCCCTCAGTCACTCAGTGCAGACACACACTACTCTGTACACTACCAATGCCATGTTATCCCTTCTCAGCTCACCTGGTATTTTCAAAAGATAATAATTTCTACTACGGTCTTACTTATAAATATAAGATGTCCATCGGGTCATGACTCCCACTAGACAATCCGATATCTACAATGGCAATCGCAGAGAACAGATGTCCCAAAGACACCAATACTAGTGACAGCGCTCCTATTTGTTACGTAGCAGGATCTCCGAACTGGATAAGAATCCGGACATCCCACCCCGTAACCACATAGAACATTACAAGACATGAGTTACATTTCACAAAAGCATTATTAGACCATTTCTCTATCGTTATGGTGGGGGTAAGAGAGACGATTTTCCCACAGTAAATGTCCTATCCGCAAGGGCGTGGCAGATTTAAATATCATGCCCAGACATTTTAACAGAATTTGGTGGGAATGCGCATCTCGCCCGTCACCGGGTCCTATGGAACTAACCGTTTTACCTGTCATTAGGTTTATATACAAGTTGCCAGTTTTGCACTGCGACGCGGGAGGATTGTCAGTAAATAAGACAATAATTAATACATGTGTTTTCGTAGTGCCTTCCTACATTGGCTTAAAGTACTAACTACTAAGTATCCGAAGATACATGGGAATGTGTATGTGATGCCACACCCTGGCCATCACCGCTCGGAAACCCCAATAGTTTCCCAAAGTCGGATCAGCCCATGGTGCGGATGGGGACATCCAAACAATTAAGAAACCACAAGGCTGAGTGGAACACGAAGAGAGACAAAATCCTACTTATGAGTCTTACCGGAGTGCGGGGCTAGATTATGGCACTACCGGAAGAGAAGAGTATATTACACAGTATGTAATGAAGAAAGTGTCTCTAATCATTTTGAACCTATCCTATTGAGCTGAATAGAAAAGGTTTAGTCGGTAGCATGCCGGGATACACAGAGTTATAGCATGGACAGTGACCTCAGTGAAAAATTGTTGGTGGCGGGAGAAAGTGCTGCATATATAAGTGTTGCTGTATAGTGTTTTCTACGTGCACTGCAGTCCTATATTTTCTATGAATAAACAAAACATATGAACGGATGGCCACTGGCCATATATATACATAATCTAACCAGAACAATCAATACAGTGTCAAATTATTAAGATATATATAACAGTACAGGTTAACGAACCTACCATAGTGCGGTTAGCAACACATTGAGGAAAATGAGAATAATTATCAACAAATACAGAAATTATAACTATCAGTCCTAAGACTGTTACGGTTCCTTTTAGTCATCGGGACCATTATTGTGGATACAATATAATTAACAAAACCTAAATAGAGAAATAATTTAACTGTGAAGTATAGTTACTTGCATACTTGGTAGTCATTCCTAAGTTAGGCTACCGTGTTACTGAAATTGATACGCCAATCCATAGTGAGATGATGCACTCTCCGGAAGCTGGAAAGTTCCCACAGGTTGGTTCCCGCAAGCTGTTTTCCACAAACAAGACTTCCACAAGAACACTCATGGCGGGAGTGCATCGCTTAGTGCTGTAGGCCTAATAGAATGTCTAACGAGAAGTCAGTAAAAGATATGATAGTACTACGTGGTGAAGAAAGTTCCCATACACCGATGGCACGGATGGAAGGTGTAAACAACCCATCACTAGTGGGGGTTGTCAGAGGCAAACGAGGATACAAAACAAAGCTTCGCGGTGCTGGGTATGTCAGCCAGCTCTGAAGACGTGCCGGGCAGAGTTTACTTGCTGCGGTCGAAAGTCGAAAGAACCGACACAATATTAGTGCGGCGGCGATTGAAATACCTCCTTTCATGCGTGGCCAGCAGATCCGGCGAGTTATCCATCAAAGAACATCCCGTCTCTGCATCTGTAGACTCACATATTCAGGCCGTAAAGGCCTCACCGCAAATCTGTGTTCCGAATGTAGCTGTTGGTATTCGTGAACAATTATCAGAAGTTCAAAATTACTCCCGTGAATGGGGAGTTACAAAATTGTTTTAGTGCGGTGGGTTGGAGAACTGCACGCTGCGAGATAAAAACCCGACACATAGCGAAGGAAGACGCGTTTTGTCTGTCGCGCTTGTAGTAGCTGGTACAGATCCAACCTGTTCGGCCCCTGGCTGAGGATGCTCTCGATCACTGGATCGCTTCTCCTTTTATGCTCCTCGTGACGTCACATGCACAGGCTTCATCCAATCATCGTTCAAGCAAGAGCCAATCAGCGCACAGCTAATAATAGCGCAGTCGAACGTTCTAGAACATTCTAGAAGCTTAGCGTCCACGTGGTTATGACGTCACGGCAATATTTTGAAGATAATCATGAAGAGTTTTCCCTGGATAACTCAGCCATTTCCCAACCGATTTTGAAATGGTTTACAGATTTGACAAGCCCGTTGAATTCTGGCCTTGATTAATGCCAGATTTAACGGGAACAGGTGATCAATAAGGATTACATGGTACCATCTCTGTACACTAAAAGCACCATCCTATCTAGGTCGTAATTACGCGCTCCATATAAACAGCGTCCTTACAGTACAACTCGCAAACATGTGTGTCACAGTTATTACAATTTATAATACCGTCGTTCGGAGATTGTGAATACCGTCAACCTGAGTGTCTGTGTTTCTGTCATGTTGGTGATTTGAATCTGATATGCATGACTAGTTCTCTGTGGATGGTACTTGCGCTGTGGTGAAGGTGACGTGTTTATGGCCGCCAGCTGCGGGAAGTGGGAGGGAGAGGTGGCGTGAATGTCAACTTTATCGAACCCTGAGGGTATTTCACTCTGTAATGGCCTAGCCCGTGGGCGGGTCAGAGTTACTTTAAAGCATAGATGACCTGTCGGATGCTGTTGTGACTTTCATCAATCCATTGTCGAATTCAACTTTTCGGTAGTAAAATCCTACTCGTGACTGACGACAATGCGGGCATCTTGCTCTCTTAATAATATCGACTGTTATTACATGTAGATGAAGTATGTAGTTTAGCTGTTTCCGTACGATGTCGGAAAAAAGGGAAAGGGGGAGGATCGTTGGACAAACGTCCTCCCATGACGCGTAATGTAGATGGCTGTAGTGCATTCCTGATATCCATATGATCAGTTCTCCCGTAACTGGATAAGACGGTGTGTGCGGGAGATTTGTTGGCTACTGTCTGTTGATGCCAATGCTGTTGTTGGGATGTTCGGGCTGCTGTATGATGCCAATGTTATAAGCATTCCAAATTCCATGCTGTTGAATGCCAAGTCTGTTGTTATTTACGGGAGGTGTAGTCTGCGGGAGATATTATTTCTCCCGCAGTTTTGTGTGGGAGGAATTTTGTTGCGGGAATATTTATGTCTCCACCAGTAATTAATTAAGACTGGTAGGTGCTGCTAAATGCTGTTGTTGCCGATGTTGAATGGCTCTGTTATGCTGAGTATAACCGAGCAAGTATGTGATGTACGCGCAGTGATGAAGTGACGCATCCAGTCTTGAAGGCAGGTGTGTTTTTGTAGGTGTTGACATTCTGTCTGTTGTGTGAAGTTCTGACTGCTCACGGGGGAGTATGGTAGGCCAAATGGATAGGGTGGCCTTTGGATAGGGGGATGTGGTTACACGACGGTTGGTGTCCTGTCGTAATCTTTAGACACCGGGAAAATTTGAGCCGAGAGTCTGCTGAACAGGCTGCTTCCCTGCCCACCGGGGGGGGGGGGGGGGGGGGCGGTAACGTTGGTCGGTGCGGTTCGGGATGCCGCCTCCTCTGTTGCAGCAGTCTCTCTCATATCTGAAGATTGACGGTCAACAGACGACGAACGAGTGGAGTGTGAAATGGACTGGGCTGGTGATGTCCGAACATGGTGTGTAGATAAGGGACGTGAATTGGAGTGATGACGGTGGTGGGACTATTGGAGAGGGTCACTTACACCCTTTGACCTTCCCAGTGTGGTTTGCTGTCCCCGCCACGCCGGACGGATGCCCAGTTCCCCACACAGGATGCTGCCTAGGCTAAGTGCCTTTTCGTACATGCCTGAAATAAAGACCTGTTCAAGTTATGGGGCCATAATCGGGGACAGAGTCAAGATGCATACTGACGACTCCCGAGCTGGGTGAACACAGTACTGGGCGCCAATAGGGTCATCTTGGCACAGCATAGACCGTACCATGGAGGCGATGTCCGCTAGACGCAGCGCAACTAAGGCCCTCGCATAGATCGTACATTGACATCATTTTAGTTGAGAGGCCCTGTGCAGATCGTACTTAGACAGATCATCCACCCCACGGGTACCTGGGCGCCAGACTGCTCCACCCGTCCGGCAAGCGACAGGTTACACATTCTCACACACATATCCTCCTGCTTCCCAAAGAATACCTTTTTTGTGACCTCTGATCACAGAAGACATAACTCACAATACGAACGCTTGCCATGGCCTGAGTGTACATTGAGACATCTTGACCACTCATAACCAGAAACGGGTTGATGTACTGACATGATCAAGACGACTGGCCGGCAACCCAGTCGATAGCGATCACCATCTGAGTTCACGCTCAGGGGCAACCGATGGTCTGATCCATATCTATCTGCGAACAGTATACGAACTTTGACCATTTTCCCCAGCCTTGCCTGCAGGGCACCTCCAGTGGCCGTCATCACCCCGCCAGAGGTTTGGATTACTCTGGGTTTGGACTGTCATCCACGTACCATGCATTGTCCACTTACTATTATCAAGTTCAGCCGCCCAAACAATGCGCCGACTAGACAGTACCACAGTAGGATGTTAATCCATTCGTCATTGGAGGCCTTCAGTATCTCCTCTGCACTATACACCATGTTTTTTACGTGTCTCCGGACCCTTGCGGGCCCACTGCCGCCTGTTAGGGACAACCTTTGAGGAGCCTATCCCTCTTGGTTGTCCCCAAGGGGGAGGGGGTGTGGTTTCACGATTTCGGGAATTGGTCGGGTACACCTTGTTGTACGGTTCTGCGGTTCTAGACACGCCACGGCTTCATCCAGCCTCTTCACTTCCATGCTATTCACCACATGTTCCCGGCCCCCCCCCCCCAGGAAGCATGGTTTGGGTCCGCCTCAGCTTCCGCTTGTGGTAACTCTATGATGGGGGGCATAGCATGAAGTGGGTGGGAATAGGAAGAGATCGGAGGAACAAATTTCCCATCCGGTCCGTTGGACAAAACAAACACGAAATTCTTCAGATACGACTTCCCAGATCGAGTAGACCGAGATGAGGAGGGAGAGGGCGAGTACATATCTCGTCATCGTCGTCAGCGTTAGCCGTTTGTTCGCCCACGTTCTGGCTTGGTAGAACTGGGGCTGAACTAGCAGCGAGGTGCTCTGCGCTAACTGAGGGAATACTAATTTCTGTAGAAATATCTGTCTGGGTACCGGTGTCATGAGAAACGACCAGTCCAAGCTCTGGTGCTGGCTCATCACTGACACAAGGTTTAAGTTGATCGAAGTGGATGACTGAGGTCAGGCCATCCGAAGCACGGATGCGGTAGGTCATGTCTGACGTCTTACCTACTACCACATAGGGGCCTTTCCACTGGTAACTCAGTTTACTTGGCACGTTTGCAGACCGTCGTGAATCGTGTACCCAAACCATTCTTCCTGCGTCATATGGATCTCCATGCACTCTCGGGTCGTGCCATGTCTTTTGCCGTCGGTGTACAGTGGGTAGTGTTTCTCTCACTAACTAATGGGCTTGTTCTATCCTTTGCCGCAAGAGTTCGACATAGAGAGATGGTGAATTTTTCTCCCCTGGTATCCGTGGCATAGCCAGATCCAGGGGTAAGGCTAATCCACGGCCTAACATTAACCGAGCAGGGGTGTAGCCCGTGCTGGAATGTTCTGAAGTGCTGTAAGCCATGAGTACATACGGGAGCCGTAGGTCCCAATCTCTACAATCAGGGCGTGTTTCCTTGGTAAGCATCTCTGCGAGAGTTCTGTTGAATCTCTCTACCATCCCATTGCTCCAGGGGTGGTATGGAGTTGTCCTTGTTTTGACGATATGAAATAATTTGCAGAGCTCTGATATGAGCCGGCTCTCCTTAATTACGTCCCTGGTCGGAGTGCAACTCATAAGGAATACCAAAGTGGCAGAACACATTGCTGGCCAAGACCTCTGCTACGGTGGACGCCTCTTGGTCCGACAGAGCAAATGCTTCTACCCACTTCGTAAAATAATCTTGTAATATGAGGATGTATTTATTTCCATCATCCGTCATATTCAGTGGTCCGAGCACGTCGATAGCCACTCGCTCCCATGGTGCACCAACAATCTTAATTTGAGATGGTGCAATATGGTGTTGGCCATCAGCGTGTTTTTGGCATGGGATACATTTGACAGACCATGCCGTGACACTATCGCGAATCCAGATCCAGTGGAATCTCAGTTTGATACGGGCAACAGTCCTTTCCACAGCCAGATGTCTGGAGTTATCATGTAGTTGTTTTAATATAAGTTCACGATAACTTTTCGGGACTACCAAACGGTCATTAATATATAGAACGTTATTTATTAATTGACATTCTTCGAACTGTTGGTAATAATATTTTGCCATGGTGGATAAGGGTGTTACCGATTCCTTAGGAGGACGTACCGCCTCCTGAATCCATGCATATATATTCCGTGTCTGCGCGTCTGTTGTTTGATGGTGTGCGATTTTCTCCGGATTCCACTCTGCGCACCACAATTCGGGGAACTCCGGAGATGGCTGTGTTGACTGTGTCACGGTGGCGGCCTCTTTGTGTTCAGCTTCCGCGCCAATTCTACTAAGGGCGTCGGCATTTCCATGCACTTTGCCGGGATGGTGAACAACGTTAAAGGTATAGGCCTGCAGGGATTCCTGCCATCTCGCTACCTGGCCCTCCAGATTTTTTAAGTTCCTGAGACACCGTAGTGTAAAAAGTGTAAAAGGGCGCCCGTACAAAAAGTGCTTATAATACTTGACCCCAGTATCAACATCATGCACTGGAACACAGAAGGGGTTACCAACAAGAAATCAGAGCTCGAACAGCTCCTGTACGAAAACAACATTGATATCTGCTGCATCCAAGAGACACACCTGCAAGAAGGAAAACCATTTAAGATCAGAGGTTACCAGATTTTCCGGAGTGATCGAAGAGGAAGAAAGAAAGGTGGGGTGATCACCTTGGTCCGAAACAGCGTGAACGCCAGCCAGATCAAAACCTTTATGGAAGAGGCAGAATATATCAAGATCAAGGTAACAACCAGCAACTCTGTGATTGACATTGTCAATTATTACTGCCCTAATGACAAGAATCTCTCACTTGACACAATCCAGGTCCCGGATTGCCACTTCCTCATTGCGGGAGACTTTAATAGCCAGTCCCAGAGCTGGGGATACAGAATACTTGATAAACGAGGAGAAGACATTGAGGCATGGCAAGATGAAAAGCACCTTTTACTTGTCCACGATCCCACAGATCAGCCTACCTTCTACTCGCGCTGGTGGCACTCGACAACAACGCCAGACTTGGCATTTTGTACAGGAGACATTCACAGAAACCTCAGTAGAGTGGTCGGATCACAGTTAGGAGGAAGCGACCACCGCCCAGTCCTCCTCTCTCTTTCTGGAAGTATTTTGACAAGTTCACTTCAACATCCAAGTTGGAACTACAAAAAGGCAAATTGGAGTCTGTTTGGCATTCGTTCCAATGAGCTTACCCAAAATATAGCAGTAGAATGGAGAAACACCAACAATGCGGTCAGGGAATTTAATTCAAGTATCCTCAAGGCTGCCAACGAAGCGATTCCTCGAGGGTTCAGGAAAACTACCACCCCTACTGGACAACAGAACTGCAAGCAGCACATGATAAACTAGACAAGGCCAGAGAAGATGCAGAGGGTAATCCCTGTCATGAAAACCACTTCACACTACAACAAACTAAAGCCAGGTATCTAAAGACCAAGCTGGAGGCCAAAAGAAGAAGTTGGAGGGAAAAGACGGCAGGGTTTAATTTAGAGAGAGACACAACAAAGCTATGGAGACTGACTAAAGCACTGAATGATGAGGGTGTCGGGGGAGAGAAGATTACTCTTGAAGAAGATGGACAAACACTGTCAGGAAAGATGGCTGCAGATTTCTTTGCGAAGGCATATGCAAAAGAAAGCAACATTTCTATACCACGAATGCGTCAAAAAGAGGTTAGAAAAGAGCAAAAGGAAAGAACAGACACCAACACTCACGATGCAATGAAAGTTGGCATTAGTTTAGCAGAACTGAAGAAGTCTATCCGCCAATTGAAGAAGAAGAAATCTCCCGGGCCAGATGGCATTACGAATGAAATGATCCAACACCTTGGTAATGCATCTCTCCGCAAGTTGCTAGACATCTTTAATCTCAGTTGGACCAATGGAGAGGTTCCTCAGTGCTGGAAGGAAGCCAGAAAGACTCCTATTCTGAAAAAAGGGAAGAACAAGACGAAAGTGCTGAGCTACCGTCCTATCAGTCTTACAAGCTGCATATGCAAGACCATGGAGCGCATCGTCAACCAGCGGTTGCAGTGGTACCTGGAGTCGGAGAACATTATAGTTTCAGAGCAGGCTGGCTTCAGAAGGTACAGGAGCACAGAAGATCAAACAACACATCTTGCACAGGTCATAGAGGACACTTTTCAAGCCAAGAAGGTGATGCTAGCTGCCTTTATCCATATGCAGAAGGCATTTGACAAGGTGTGGAAGGATGGCCTCCTCATGAAGTTCTGGCTCACAGGCATCGGTGGCAACATGTTCCGATGGACCAAGTCATACCTACACAATCGCAGAGCTAGGGTGATGGTGGATGGACAATCTGGACAGAATGTATTGCTGAGACAAGGGGTACCACAAGGCGGAGTATTATCACCAACTCTGTTCATACTCTTCATTAATGACATTGTAGCAGAGCTGCCCAATGGGATCCAAGCAGCCCTCTATGCAGATGACCTCGTACTCTGGTGCACCGAGGAGTACACAATGACTGCCATGTACAGAATGCAGCTCGCCTTGGACAGAATTATAGCTTGGGCCAATCGCTGGTGTATTACCTTCAACAAAGAAAAATCATCAGCCATGCAATTCTCATTGTCCACCAAAACCAAGGTTGGCAATCTGACACTGGGCGGTACTCCACTCGAGTACGAGGACCAGCAGACATACCTGGGAGTCACCTATGACAGAAGGTTAACATGGATGGAGCACATCCAGAACGCAGAGGCAAAGGCCACAAGAAAGCTAAACATCATGAGGAAGCTGGCAGGAACAAAGTGGGGTGCTAATGAAAGGATCTTCAAGACCATCTACCTCGGTGCCGTACGACCACACCTTGAGTATGGATCCAGCTCATGGATGACAGCAGCTAAATCTCATCAACAGAACCTCGACAGAGTACAAAACCAGGCACTACGCATCATCACTGGTGGAATGAGATCAACACCAATAGAAAAAATGGAGCATACAGCAGGCATCTCCCACTTAGTAAAGGAAGGGAATGCAAAGCACTGATCCAATCTGCAAAGTTCAAATCGTTCAACAACCACCCGATGAAGATCAGGCAAGCACAACTGTCATCAGGAAGACTTAAAAGATCAAGTTTTGTGAAAGAGACAAAAGCACTTCAAAGGAAACGCCTAGAAATGTTGCCAGCACAAATAGAAGACCCAAACCACACCCTTGATCCTCCACCCTGGGAAAACAAACTAGAGAGCATAGCTATTCGCACCACAGTACCTCATCTCACAACCAAAGATGAACACAGTGATGTGAGCAAGAAGGCCCTGACCCTAGCCATGCTGGAAGAAATGTACCCTCAGGAGACATGGATAAGGATCTACACAGATGGATCAGCCAAAGATGCAATTAGGAGCGGAGATATCCAAACGGACAACATGAGTCAGCTGCAATACCAACAGGCAAACACTGCACAAACTACAGAGCTGAAGTCGAAGCACTGGTCCATGCAGCTAATACCATCAGCAGAACAGCAGACCCTATTGCAAAGATTGTCTTTTTATCTGATGCCTGCTCCGTCCTCGAGGCTATCACCAAAGGTAAGCTGCCACAACTTGAAGAAGCACTACACACCATCAAATGCTTTCGGATAGCATTGCAGTGGATCCCCTCACACTGTGGAGTCCAAGGAAATGAGGAAGCAGACAAGATGGCAAAGGTGGGTGCAGAAGAGAATCAGACAGAAAACATGGTTACACATACAGAGATGAAGACTATCATCAAGTCACTCTATAGAACACCTCAATCAGAAGATGCCTACCATCATCTCTCGAGGCCAGAGCAGGTGACCATTTTTCGTCTCAGAACTGGACATAACAGACTAAACCAACACATGTACAGGCGGTTCCACCGTATGACATCGCCCGCTTGTCCTTGTGGAGAAGCAGAACAGACCACAGAGCACATACTTCAATGTTGCAGTATGTATCAGCTGCTGAGAGAAGAGATCTGGCCTTTGTCAACCTCTTTTCTTGAAAAGCTCTCCAAGTGTGATACCAGCGATCGAAAAGAAGAAGAAGATACATGACAAAATGGAGCACGGCCAATAGTTCTCGCTTGGTGGTTGCATATCTTCTCTTCGTTTTATTCAGAGTACGTGAACCATAACCCAACACCTGCTCTGTTCCATCTTCGGTGACCTGTGATAGAACCGCGCCAATAGCGAAAGCTGATGCATCAGTGTCTAAGATGAAATCGAGGTTTGGATTAGGGTGAGCAAGAATCGGGCGGTCGTCAAGACTTCCTTGGCACCCTGAAGGGGCCTTCACACTCACTCGTCCACTCAAATGGTCGATCTTTCTCGGTGATCTTGTGGAGGGGTGAAGCAATCTCGCTGAAATGTCAGATATAACGGCGATAGTACTGGCATAGGCCAAGGAAACTCTGTGTCTCAGTAACTGAAGACTCTGCGGCTGCCTTAGTTTTCGATGGCTGAGTAGCCACTCCATCACCGGATATGACGTGTCCTAGGAACTCAACGCTCTGACTAAAGAGATGACATTTCTTCGGTTTGAGTTTCATATTGGCCGGGTGGAATCTTGAAAGTTTGGTGTCCAAATTGGTTAAGGTTTGCTCAAACGTTGGTCTAAAAACTATTACGTCATTGATGTAACAGAGACAGATTTCCCATCGCAGGGTGGTTAATACCTGCTCAATGAGTTGTTCAAAAGTTCCGGGAGCTTTGCACAACCCATAGGGCATTTTGTGGGTTTGGAAAAGTCCCTCCCTACAAACGAAAGCCGTCTTTTTCATATCAGCTTCATCCATGGCTACTTGCCAGTAACCGCTAGCTAACTCAAGGGTACGAAACCACTTGGCTCCGGACAAGGAATCCAAGGCCTGATCCATCCGTGGGAATGGATAAGCGTCTTTACCGCTAAGATCATTAAGGCGGCGGTAGTCTATGCAAAACCGCAAGGTTCTGTCCTTTTTGCTTGCTAGCACTATAGGACTAGCCCATGGAGAAGCTGAGGGTTCAATAATACCAGTCCGCAACATGTCATTTACTTGTTGGTGTGCTTCCGCTTCTTTGTGAACGGGAAGACATCGTACCGGTTGTCGTACAGGGCAATTATTGCCTGTATCGATGGAGTGTCGTACGAGATGAGTCTCTCCGAGATCCATATCTCCGGAGGAAAAACTATCGCGGTATTTATATAGTAGTTTCCGAATTTCTCGTTTTTTGTGATTGCAGTAATCGAACAGAGGTACGTAGATACAAATCGTGTAACTGTTCGGGTAAATCATCAGTCGTTTGCTGTGTTATGTCAGAAAGTGCAGGTGATTCCAGTGAGACTATGTCCACTAAATGGCCGCAGCATACTCCTGGTTCCTGAGTGATGGGATCTGCGGTACCATTGAACACTCTAAAAGGTATTTTTTCCTTATTAGTAGTGTCCACTATTATACGGGGACTTGTGCATTGTGAGGCGATCGTATAATCAGGGTCGGTTTCCAGCATGGCGAAGTGTGTGTTACTTCCTAACTGGTGCAGTGGCCCATACGATCTGTTCCTGTCCCGGGTCAACTGTGGCTGTACTTGATAATATTACCGCACACGTATCGTATAATGATGATGCTGGTCCGAGAGGGTTTCGTTGGCCGTGTATGTCGAGTTCCTGTTGTCTGCAGTGTATGATGGCTTCGCTGGCACTGAGGAAATCAGAGCCAAGTAGGGCATCGTTATGAATAGAGGCGATGACAACTCTCTGAATGAATTGCATTTCCTCTATTTGGATGACTAAATTAACTACACCGTCTATGGGTACATCCGCTCCCATAGCCGTCCGTAGGTAAATATTTGTAGGCTTAAGGGGAGGCTTTTTATGAGATGGGATGCTCTCATATAAGCACTGGTTAAATACTGTGATAGAAGCACTGGTGTCGACAGGTGGAAACGCCACTAAACAGACAGGCACACTTGTATATTACTTTGCGATGTACCTGCAGAGGAGTTTCCAATGAGGCTGTCCGTGATAATGGCATTGGAGCAGCATCACTCTGTATGTATTCCGACTGTTTCCGTATTGCTTGTTGTAAGGTTGTAGATGGATGAGAGAGGAAAGGACAAGTTCGTCGTCTCCGTTGGGCTGTAGACTGCGGTGAAGATGGAGCTGGGGGTAGCAATGGTGGTGGTGTTGTTGCCGTTTCTGTGTGGACGGTATTGGTATAGATGGCGGCGCGTACGGGATGACGGATAAATTCTACCTGCGCAAGCCATTTCCTGCAATGCTTCCTAAGACGTTTTGGTGAAGCGCAGAAGAAACAGTGAGGTCTCCAAGGATGTAGATTTCTCTGTCTATGTCGGTGCTTGCGAATCCATGTGGCAGAGTGAATTGTCTCTCCCAAATCGCTACTGTCTGTGGATGCGGAAGATGCTGCTGGGTGGGGTGGTGTTCTGCATACCACCAGAGGGCACCGAGAATCCAGTGTCTTGGTGGCGGGATGTGGTGCTTTCAAAAACGTTGTCTCAGCGGAGGTACTACAACCTACTACTGCCGTTTTACATAGGAAAGAAGGTTTGTTGTGTGCGGAAAAAGAAGGGGATGTCCTTGCTGTGGATGGGGGAGGCATCATAGGCACTGACATGTGTGAAACCGTGCATTTCGGTCTGGGTGTGAAAGCTGATTTATGTGGATGATGGTTAGTCACTGAACGTTGTTGCGTGAAAGCCGCAGTTGAGCCTGGAGAAGGATATGGGCACCGAAGTGGCTCGTTGTATTTCGGTACCCTTAGGAGTTTGACTGTTTCTCTGGTTGCGGTGTGGTGCGATCTGGAGCAGGTGTTGTAGAGGAAGGTCGGCTAGGACACTTCTCCCTCCAATGTCCTGGCTGACCACATCCGAAACAGGTGTTCAGTGGCGGTGTGGTGCTGGTAGTGTTTGCTGACCTAAACTGTATTGTGGCGAGGTTGGTGCTGAGTGTTGTTACTAAATTCGTGAGTGCGGAGATTTGCTTATTAATCTCTTCTATCTGCTCTCTCATGTTGCCGTTGTTGTTGTTGTTGTTGTTTCGCTTGTTCCCATGCCCGGGGGCTCCGTTGTACCCTCCTCTGCGGGCATGGCCCCTTCCTCCAGGCGCTTGATTCTGACTGGGCTTCTGCATCTCCGGTGGTGGTGGTGTCTGTGTGGTTGGTGTCGCTGAGCTGGGGGGAGCACTAGCGGGTGGGGCGATAGCTGCACCCTCTATCTCGTTGATAGGATGGAGTTGGCATCAGTTATTCTTTTCCCGCTTTAGAAAGTTCTCAATGCGAACCATGGTTGCCGTTAATTGGGCCAAACTCCCGTGGTCGACGAGAAATAGTTTTTCTTTCAGAGCGGGTTCACCGCTTAATGCATCGATGAAAGTATCGAGATGCAAATGAGTTACGCCCTCCGTATTGGTGCTCAGATATGCGCGGGTGACTAGCCTCCTAATTCAGCTAGCTAACTCGGGAAGAGTTTCTCCCATGCGTCGTCGGAGGTTTTTAAGTTGAAGATGACTGGTTTCTCCGAGGGCTGTGTCACCAAATCGCTCCGTCAGTGCTCATTCCAACTGTGTGTAGGTGGGTGTGTAATCCGTTCCCAGATCCGCACGAACTTGGAGGGCTTTTCCAGAAAGCTTTGCGTCGAGATATTCACCTATTTGATGATCGTTCCAGCTGTTAGTCCGACTTATTATCCCGAACTGTATCTTATAATTGGTCCAGTCATTCTCCCCACCAAATTCGGGAGGGAGGATGTCTTGGCCAAGACCGCGGGAAGAATGCAATGGTTGAAATCCGGGTGGTGCAGGTATCTGGGAAGTCGATGATTGGATTGAAGTTGGTCGTGGTGCCGGTCACATGTACCCTTTGGCCTTCGCGGTGTCCATAATCTGGGACAGAGTCAAGATGCAAACTGACGACTTCCGACTTGAGCGAACACAGTACTGGGTGCCAATAGGGCCATCTTGGCAAGGGGCCATAGCCCCGCATATACCATCCCACGGAGGCGATGTCCGTTAGACGCATCACAACTAAGGCCCTCGCGTAGATCGTACTTTGACGTCATTTTAGCTGAGAGGCCCTGTGCAGATCGTACTTAGACAGATCATCCACCCCACGGTTACCTAGGTGCCACTCATCCAGCAAGTGACAGGTTACACCGTCTCACGCACATATTCTCCTGCTTCCCAAAGAATCACTTTTCATGATCCCTGATCACAGGAGACATGACTTGCAATACGAACGCTTGCCATAGCCTCATTGTACATTGAGCCATCTTGACCACTCATAACCAGGAATGGGTTGATGAACTGACATGATCAAGACGACTGGCCGGTGACCCAGTTGATAGCGATCACCATCTGAGCTCATGGTCAGGGGCAACCGACGGTCTGATCTGTATCTATCTGCCAACAGTATATGAACTTTGACGCTTTCCCCAGCCTTACCTGCAGGACATCTCTGACAAACTACAACCAACAATTAGTTTGCAGAGACACGCTTCCTGGGTGTGGACTGTCATCCACATACCACGCATGTCCACTTACTGAGATTGGATAAACCAAAAGTCTCAGCAGCCCGAACAATATGCCGACTAGACAGTATCACAGTAGGATGTTAATTCATCCTTCATTAGACACGGACGCCTTCAGTATCTCCTCAGCCCTATAGAAATGATTTTATGTGCCTCCGGACCCTCGCAGGCCCACTGCCGCCTATTAGCGGAAACCTTTGAGGAGCCTATCACTTTTGGTTTCCGCTGAATTTCTGGCATAGTCAATGAGCATGTGTGCCAAGAATCCGCCGTATGAGGCTACCTCTTGATCGAGGAAGTCCTCACTAAACGGAGATGGTATTGAACTAAGCTCACTATATGGTGTGGGCGTGAGTTCGCTGCGTGTTATTACTGATGTTCTTCGAGCCCCACATCGGGCGCCACTTGTAGCTCACCGGGTGGTGTCGGGCCATTCCGGTGTATCATGTCGACTCGCCACACCGCAAGTGCACCACGAGTGATGACGCTGGTTAGCATCTGGTCTCGGGGTGACGGACCTTGTATGAGACTGCCCTGTGGGAAACAAAAACCGGCTCCTAAGGCCGGTGGAACTCAATCGTTCCGGTGGGGCCGTGCGACCATCGTCGCGAACATTAAACACAACTCTCTCATCCCAAGAATTTGTGTCACCAGTATCGTGATCTATGGACTTACAAGATTTGATTTGGTGACCTAAAAATATAAGTCTATAAAATGAGTTTACCTAAACAATTATAAATATGCTAGATAAATCTACAGTAAGAGCATATGAAAATACGAGACATAGAGGCAGGTAGATGAACTTTTAAACATGGGGCTCCCGGAGGTACCACACAGACTCGTAGGTCCGCAGAGGTATCCCTGCAAGGGTGGCTCCTGTACACGAGACATAGCTATTTAACTTAATATAAGTTATTATACCTCTAAGCTGAAAGGAATAATGTTATCTCAGACGAAAAAGTGATGTGCCTCACGCGGGCACTACTCCTAGTGCTAGTTTGGGTAAGGAGTATTATCCTGGCATGGACCGTCATCGCTGAATCCTTGTGAGAGGCAAGTGCCTCGCGTGGGCCTCCATCTCGGGAAGGTGTCGCCATGGCTTAAAGTGGGAGAAGAATAGTAGGCGAAAATGGGCCCACTCTAATATTTCAAACAAAAATGCTTTAGAAAGAAAAGACCATACCTAGTGAGATTATGACTATAGGGGTGTGTACTGGTTTACGTGAAGACTGGAACTGGAAGAATTCCCAATGGATTCCCTCGTCGCCATCCTATGTGATTCTTAATATACTGAATTAGTAGTTGTCGCTTTATTTCTGTGGGCCTTCTGCTTTGCTTAATTCCTTTTAGTTATTTTCAGAACAAGGATTATTTTAGGCCGCAACTGGCTGATATCTACCTAGCTATTAGACATGGCTGTCATGGAGAACAGATACCCTAAGACATCAATACTGTAGACAGCGCTCATACATGTTACTTAGTAGGATCGCCGAACTGGGTAAGAATCCGGACATTCCGCTTCGTAACCACATAAAACATTACAAGACATGGGTTACATTTCACGAAAGCATTATTAGGCCATTTCTCTTATCGTTATGGTGGGCGTAGGAGAGACGAACACCCACCATAAATGTCCTTCCCATAAGGGCGTGGTAGATCTAAATATCATGCCCAGACATTTTAACAGTGTTTATGGGAATGCGTCTGCGGTGCGGGAGGATTGTCAGTCAATAAAATAATAATTAATACATGTGTTTTCGCAGTGCTTTCCTACATTGGCTTGAAGTACTATCTACTAAGTATCCGAAGATACACGGGAGTGTGTGTGATACTGCACCCTAGTCACCACCGCTTGGAAACCCCAATAGTTTCCCAGAGTCGGATCAGCCCATGGTGTGGATGGGAACATGCACACAATTAAGAAGCCATAAGGCTGAGTGGAACACGAAGAGAGACAAAATCCTAGAGTTATGAGTCTTACCGGAGTACGGGGCTAGATTATCGCACTACCGGAAGAGAAGAGTATATTACAGAGTATGCAATGAAGAAAGTGTCTCTAATCGTTTTGAACCTATCCTATCGAGCTGAATAGAAAAGGTTAGTCGGTAGCATGCCGGGCTAAACAGAGTTATAGCACGGACAGCGACCTTAGTGAAAAGGTGTTGGTGTTGGGAGAAAGTGCTGCATATATAAGTGTTGCTATATAGTGTTTCCTACGTACACTCTAGTCCTATATTTTCGATAAATAAGCAAAACATATGAACGGATGGCCGCTGGCCATATATATACATCATCTAACCAGAACAACAATACGGTGTCAAATGATTAGGATATATATTTTAGTAAAGGTTAACGAACCTACTATAGTGCGGTTAGCAACACATTGAGGAAAATGATAATAATTATTAACAAATACAGAAATTATAACTATCGGTCCTAAGACCGTTGCAGTTCCTTTTAGTCATCGGGACCGTTTTTATGGATACAATATAATTAACAAAACCTATATAGAGAAATAATTAAACTGTGAAGTATAGTTACTTGAATACTTGGTAGTCATTCCTAAGTTAGGCTACCGTGTTACTGAAATTGAGACATAGATCCGTAGTCAACGTGAGATGATGCCCTCTCCGGAAGCTGGAAAGTTCCCCCAGGCTGGTTCCCGCAGGTTGGTTCCCGCAAGCTGTTGTCCGCAAACAAGATTCCCGCAAGAACACTCATGGTGGGTGAAGGACATCGCTCAGCACTGTAAGCCTAATAGAATGTCTAACGAGCAGTCAGTAAAAGATACGATAGTACTACGTGGTGAAGAAAGTTCCCGTACACCGATAGTATGGATGGAAGGTGTAAACAACCTGATCACTAGCGGGGGTTGTTAGAGGCAAATGAGGATACAAAACAAAGCTTCACGGTGCTGGGTACGTCAGCCAGCTCTGAAGACGCACCGGGCAGAGTTTACTTGCTGCGGTCGAAAGTCTAAAGAACCTACACGATTGTTTCGAACATTCTAGAACATTCTAGAAGTTTTGCGTCCACGTGGTTATGACGTCACGGCAATATTTTGAAGATAATCATGAAGAGTTTTTCCTAGATAACTCAGCCATTTCTCAACTGATTTTGAAATGGTTTACAGATTTGGAAAGTCCGTCGAATTCTGGTCTTGATTAATGCCAGATTGAACGGGAACATGCAATCAATAAGGATTACAGAGTACTATCTCGGTACACTAAAAGCACCATCCTATCTAGGTCGTAACTACGCGCTCGATATAAACAGCGTCCTAGCGCGCATGCGCATCGTGCGTTTTAACGAACAGTACTCCAAAGTGCATTCTATAATTATTCCTTGGTATCAAGCCTATTGAGGCTGAAATTCATGTACGACGTTTAACTCTACTAGCAAACAACATATGTAGTGACAATATAGCACTGATTAACATTGCATTCCAATAAATTGCAATGAAGTCAAGTTCCTCTAACTCTTGGTTTATTTGCATGCAGCAACTTCTCAAAATGTATAGACTACCAAGAATAACGGAAATTCTAGGTCACAATTCCATTTAAAGACATGTGGAAGCAGCAACTATTAACTGCTATTATAGTCTTTATTGGCATGATAACCTTCTGGCTGAATTTAAACTTAGAAGTACAATGATTAACTGCAACATTAACTCCCTTTCTCCCAGCAACCCTCATCCATCAATAAATCTGGTAGAAAGTGACTCCAAGGACGCTAAGCGTGGTGCCATTACATTAAGATTTCCTACATGTACTTACCTAGTCCAATATCTGATGTCTAACATCGAAATGAATGGTGATGATGCGTTATGTCAGCTGTGTCATATGGTTGGTAAAACCCATTCACACATGCTCATTCTATGTTCAACTCTGCTAGTCTATTGTAGACCTCATTTAAATGCATTAAAACTTCGAGTCGTCCACAACCCTGGACCTGCAGTCTGGATTAATCTAACTACCAACCTACAACTACTGACTACGATAATTATAGAGCCTATCCACCTATCAGTACTACCCATCCACAAAACCTACTCAAGCAACTAGAAAGCCACTGCTGCCATTTATGCTACGGTCTTGACTGTGGCCTGGCCACACCTATTTACTCAATCTGGATTGTAAAAAGAAAATGAGAAAACCTATATCCCAAAAATAAATAATATCAATATTTGTATCTGATTGCCATGTGTATCTATTACACATCTTAGCTACGGTATATGTATTATATGTCTACTCCTGATTATCAGGTTGATGTTTTTATGCTTTTATGTGTTGTTTTTATGTGTTGATTATTTTAATACCACCGTGCATTATTACACACTCTACAGATATGTAGCATAACTGCCGTTCCTATCAAGAGGAGGATTATCCAAATATCAATCAATATAACATAGATGATCAGATTTTGGTGGGGCAGATCATTTCCTAGCGAGCGAAAGCAGCATGTGTCCATTAGTGTGGAAGAATCCAGCTGGATGGTAGTAACAAGTGGGATTCCTCAGAGAAGTGTATTGGATATCCTGCTGTTTATCATCCAAAAAGCCATGTAAGCGTGGACATATATCTTTTTGCAGGTGACACACAGATTTTTCGAACAATCCTTGACGAGGAAGACCATGCATCCTTACATGCAGATCTGAATGAGCTAGGCAAATCATCAAATACATGCCTACTTTTCTTTCATCCTGACAAATGCATCAATGTGGGTTTTTGGGTGGGCAAGGGCAAAGTACAACTACCAGATCGTTGCTGATGCAGGGTGGCCAGATTTCCATGATTTTTTGTCCGGAAAATAAGTTTGGACAAGTGCAAGAGCATGCACTTTGCTCGTTTCTTCTTTTCCAGTGTTTGCATATGTGAGCATGCAGAAATGTATACGCCTAAAAAAATCATCAATTTAAACTCTAACTTGTCTATTATAAATTGCAAATGTATAAATGTAATTCAACAGACTTGTTTATAAACACGAAATATGTTTGTTATCATAACAATGCATTAGTGTATTGAAAATCTAAATCATATGGCTATTCAGACTAATTGGGTCGACTTGAATAGGGTGGAATTGGCAAATTGCTCTACATGTATATTTGATTTGATTTGATTTGATTTGATTTATTCTCTTGGTAAATGCAACAGTTACAAATATGATAACAGGGAGTCCACTAGAATCTAAGCCTATACTTTATAAAACTAAAACGTGTAGCGTAGTGCGGATCGCTTAGCACCGAGTACAAAATGACCTGGGCTAAGATGCTCCAACCACACACCCCACCCCGTGGTCCTTTGGGCCAGCACACATAGCCATAGAAAAGAGGGAATAAAATAACAGAGTCCGTAAGAATGTGCATCGCGCATGCTCGCCATTAAGAGATAGCCTACCTACGCTGCTTAGACAATGTGGGAAATGGAATCTTTAATGTACATAATCGCCTGTATTTCGGAAAACGGTAATACAAGGCCCATTTCACTCATAACCAGGATTAGCTAAGAAACACGAATCCACTAACAGAATTATAATCGGACAAGAAATGGCTGAAATATCAGTAAATCAAAATCTAGATTATAATTCTTCAAAGTTAGTGTAGACTGCTATGGCGCATGTACCAAATGGTTGAAGGTAGAATGCCCTCACAGCCATGTGCTCCCCAAATGCTACTTCACATACACATCCTCCCCTTAGCTGTGCATTAATTGGTACACTCTGCGATGGTGACTTTTGATTGTTCACCATATAGAATATAAGGAGTCATATCGGTTACTATTCCTCAGTTGGGACGAGGGGGTAGTCCGGTGCCATACCATTATCCGTGCATACTATGCAGAGCTCGCCATTCTGGCAATCTACACCAGCATAGCTCATTAAGTTCCTGGAACCACAATCGGGTGCCAGCCTTATCATATGGCGCCAACTTCTTTTTGTAAACCCTTGTTTAGGGGTAAATAAACCAACCCAATATCAGGCTATCCTCACCCTCCTGTGGGCAACATTGGCATACCCAAGTTAATGGTGAAGCATTCCCAGTAAACAATCATGGGGGCCTTCTTGAGCGGCACCGCCTAAAACGATCATGTGAAATGATTGGTCCATTCTGATATCTTGCCAAACCTGACCGCACCACGCTGAAAAGTGGTGACTCGAAACCTAAACATATCGAGTGCCTTTTGCAGTCTTTCGACTTACTGTGTTTACTGCGAACATTGCCTTCAGCACCGCTTCTGAGCTAGCGGCACCACTCGCCTTGTGACCATTACTATTATAAACTTAGCCTCTTCATTGTTCGAGGCATCTTCACTTCTGCACCAGGATATTCTGCGTGCTTCAACAACTACAGCAAATTCAACTGTGATAAATAAACTGTTATAATTTGCGCCAATGACTAAGAGGCGCCAACAGCAACTGCACATTTTCTGAGTTTTTATTGCACTGACGATTAACAAGTGCCAACTTCTACTGTGATTCTTCTGGAACATTATCTACGCAGATGACTAACAGGTGCCCCCTATTATGCTTTTTCTAGCTGCGCCAATGACCAATAGATGCCTTCTTTTATTGTAACATAATTACCTTATTTTCTTAGTGCTGATTATAAATAGGCGCATACCATTTGTTAACTTAGTTCTTTACTTGTTAGTTAAGCTAAGCTGTTTATTATAACCTAAAACTGCACACTTGCTTATTTTTACACTATACTGCTTCAATAAATGCATTACCTACTTTACTAAATATGGCAACACTTATTCACTAGAGACGTCTCTCATGCCTAAGCCTATAGACACGAGATATGGCACATAAACGAATATTAGCTCAGATATCTCGATAGGATAATAGTAGTTAAGCACAACTGATCAAATGAAAGAAGACTATTTATTGTAAAGCCTTTTTCCCGGCTTTGTGCAAAGTTACATAGCGAGCCACATTTTTCATAATTGGCCACTAACTTTATGGCCTTCTAAATTGCCACTGAGCAATTGTCTCTTTCTGCGTCTCTCTGGCCTTCTGGCCAACTAATTGTTTGGTAACTCCCTCTGACGGTTGGGTTAGAGCCGACCCGAGAAATCGCAGAGGTTTCTCAATGGTTAGAATCAAAATGGAGACGACTCACACATTCCGCCTGTACCCTCAATGATACCTATTAGGATAGTCTTTAAGCCAAAGTGGGATTTCACTGCACAAACATTAATTATAGTGGAACAGCCTAGCAGTGAACCTCAGGGCAATTACATAAACCCTAAAGCAGTGTAAACGTTAGCTTCAGGGAACGAGTCTCATACGGCTCATTCTCGACACTTCAGCGACACTCAATGGTGACTGGAAGGGATGAGTGGGCCCTCCACGCCTTCCAGGAAGGTCACCATGGTCTGCCATTGGCTTCTTCAACCCCGACATGACTAGATACTGTGCTTATTCAATGCTTCTGTGTTGTTGTCTTGTCCATGTCTTGTTATTTGTGGCTGTGTTGACATGTGGTTAAAAGTCGCTCTTCGGCTTAAGACTTGTCGCCCAGGCAACATGTATGCGCCATCGGCCTGAGGTAGTTGTTCAATGAGTCAGACCCGAGATGCGGGCTCGAGCACATACGCCAGGAAGGCAAACCTTCATTAACGTTAAGTGGGCATAAGCCATTTCAGACCTAAAGACTCAGTATGTTTGGACTCAATAACTAATGGTTAGTCTAGCTCCCATAGAAGGACCACTAAAATAATGCGTCATCAACTAAAACAGCCACTAAATAGAGACGACTGCACTGGCTTCTGTTGAAGCCTGCGGACCGCCTCCACGTAAACTAGCATGCATCCCTGAATATTAATAACAACACATATAATTCCACACAATTAAAATTTTATTAACCAATTCTCCTCCTCAACTTTGGCATGGTAAGCATTTTCCTCTCGCAAAATCAATTTATTGGCCTGCTTGAGACAGTAGTTTATATTAAACTAGTTAGCCGCACTAGGACTTATCCCTTGCAGGGGTGCCTTCCGTATATATAAGGATAGGTTAGGTATCTTTGGTGAAATACAAAATAGATGGCGCACACGCGTCACTTTCATCAATAGCAGAAAACTAATCACTTTGTTAAACCCGGCTCTTATATCTTTTCAGGAAGCCAGCCTTTGACTCGCTGTGCTATGTAAAATAAAATATAATCGTTTAGACTATGTATAGACACACCGGTTACACAAATAACCTGGATGATACGGTAGTGTTCGCTGTTGGAGGGAATGTCCGCCCAGCCCCACTGGAACATGATCATTCCACCGGCCCTCGAGGTCGGTCTTTTTATTCACCGGTGACTCACAGTCTCCCTTACGCATCCCTGGGTCCAGCTAACCACCACCATCGGGTTGGCATGTACTGCGGGCATGAGTTGGAAACTGAGGAAGAAGCAGTGCTACAGTAGCAGTGCCGGAGATACAAGTGGCACCCAATATGGGGCTCGAAATGATGAACCAAATGCCCACTTCAGCTCTCAGCTATTCCTATGGCCATTCTACTTTAACGAGGATGCCTCCGAATATTATGAGGAGTACCCTGATAACAGAATGGCGCGCGCAGTAACCACCACTATACATGACAATAACGTCCCATGTGTGGGATGAACGACATATCAACGACCCATGTGTTTGACAAGTGAAGACTTGTTTAGAGATGCATCTGAGGCGGACATGTCATTCCTCACACTGTCAGAAGTTCGTGATCAGCACCATACACCAATGCTGGACTACGAACTTCGACCACACAGTCCCCCAAGGGGGCAATACAATCCACCTTACACTTCCCATCCAAGGAGTGTGTCACAAGAAATAAGACAGTGAAGGCTGCACATGGAAGTACATAATGTAAGACCCACAACTCCCCATCAGTATACATCGTCATCAACACCATGGCACAAATCAGAATCGCAGCTGTACGAATGGAGGGAGTTGGATCGCCAACATCCCTGCACTACATGGAGTTATGCGCTAACACGCCCCACCTATCACCCTATGTCGTGTCCGGGCCTCCCGCCATACCAAGGAATTCAACACAGAGGCCGGTGGACCCACCACACTGTATAAGTGACCAACTGTGGTACGACCCGGCACCCATACACTGCCCTATTCCCGTGCATAAACCTCCTGAGTCTGTGGTAAATCCCTCCCAACCGCGACACTCAGGAACATGTTCACGAATATAGATGACCTGATATTTCATACACGCCACCACATTACCACACACTGTACCCAACCAATTCATCCCATCCTCCAGCATTCACACCATCAGCCATGCCAACAGGTGGACGGACTAGCAGATGGGAGAATATCTGGCTGCCAAGTTGTTGGGCAAGGCATTACACGTCTCCTCATCAAGAAACCTCATCAACCTACATGACCCTCGAGGGTGCCCTATCTGTAAGATTTAGTGACATGGCTCTGGGAGAAACAAGTCAGCTCCAATTGAAAAATCTGGTGCCATTCTAATGAAACACTCCTAGCTTTCCAGCCAAATTTAGTGCCTGGTTACGAGGTACCTCAACACAAACATGGAAGGAGCCACACATCTACAGTTGGATATTTTCATGGACACCCTATGCGCAGAGCCCGCCATTAAAGAAAAATGGTTCCTTCTGGAGCATGGAAGTTTGCAAACACTGATGGCAATGGCCATCCAAATAGAAAACTTGTTAGAGTGTGAAAAGAAAGCGCCACACCCACCGATGACATTAATGCACCACAAAACTCCACCGGATCCGAACCAGTACAATCAAACACAAAAGGGAACAGGCCGGGGTTAGTCCCATTGAGGGGGCTCGAATAATGGCTCTGGTCATAATAATGACAACAATAACTACCGACAACAAACGCGGCATTGGAAGAGATAATCTTTCAAATGGCCTCTCTTACCAACCTACTCACCAATTTCAGTGCCACCATAGCAGCGCAGGACAACACACGCAGCACCCCACACCCTGATGGTTGTTTTGAGTGTGGACAGCCCGGCCATTGGAGGGAACACTGCCCAAATAGGCACTCCTCTAACCCCACCACTCCAGGCCGTACCACGCCAGAGCCAGATCCGGCATTAGGCTAACCAGGGCACTGAATACTGAGTCAGCTCATTGCCCATCCACTTGCCTGGCTCAACAAAGACCATCGGCTACAGTCTCACACAAATAGCCACACCATTACCTGCTCCAAACACACTTACAACCATCCACACTCCTACACACCTACCTATGGCTTCGCCTATCCTGGTACTAGCGATGCACACTGTGCCAAAGGTATCGACGCCAATCCTTTCTCCAGCAATGCCTGTTCCTGCCCAAGCTGAACACACCATCCCTCCTGTTCTCTGTAAAACGACAGTGGTTGGCGCAACAGCCTCCACTGAACCAGCATTTATACTGCCCCCCCACCAATATGACTCCAATTAAATGGTGTCCTCTATTGGTTTGCAACACAAATATCCCACCACCTTCACCCACGGCATCCAATAGTGATGATAGTAATGTGTCTGGTGATACCGACCATCAGCCTCAGTGGATCCAGAAGCTCTGTAGATGTAAACATAGAAATTGGCGGTGGATTCGACACTGCTTTTTCTGCGCTTCCAAGAGGCACAAAATGATGCATTGTCCCAAGTGGGCGGCACAGCTAAAATACGGCACCTATGCCACTGGCATCAATACTCCCCTACATGCCACTAACCCTAATGCACCCACTACACCTCCAACACATACTACCACATCAGCTACAACTCTAACACTGGCTGTCTCCACCGACGCAAAATCAGCAGCAGCGCCAACATATTAGCCCTTTCCTCACTCAGCCACCAATCTCTTTAATGGAGACGAACGCCAAGCAGGCCTATATAGAGTATCCCACAGCCGCAGAAGAGGAACCCCACGGCATAAACCTGGAGACCCTCTTTCGGGCACCTCAAAAGACTATATACAAGTGCGCCTGTATTTTCGGTGGAATATTCATGAGTGCCACCATGGACACTGGAGCCGCCATCACTGTGCGCAATAATTGTCTATATGAAAGCATCCCACCTCATAGATACACCCCACTTTGGCCTACATCCATTTTCCTGCAAGCATCCACTGGCGCTAATGTTCCAGTGGCTGGTATAGTAAACATCGTAATACAGCTAGAGGAGATGCAATTTATAGAGTTCTCATCTCCTCTATCCAAACAAGGCCCTCCTTGGCGCTGACTTTCTCAGTGCCAGCGAAGCCGTAATCCATTGCAAACAACAGGAACTTGACATACACGGCCGCTGTATCCCCTTAGGACCGGAGTCATCAATGTACAATACCTGTGCATTTGTATTGGCCTCCACCATCACAGTTGAGATGGGCCGAGAGGAAGTTCTTCGGGCCACCGCACCACACCTTCACAATCACACACATGGCCATGCTGGGGCCTAACCCTGAATACATACTAGCTTCACAATGCGTTAGCCTGTGCATCTTCGCGACTACCACCAATAAGAATCAGATACCTTTCCTGGTATTCAATGGCACAGCTCTTGCTATAACCCTCAAAACTGGCTACACACACACTGGCACTGTCCCATGATAGCATACCTGAATATTCTACACAATTTGTACTTGCATGCAACAATCAGCTTAAGTAAAGAACACAATCACGATGTACGCCAGTTACTATAAAAATACCAGGACAGCATCTCATCAGGTGATTTAGACCAGGGCGAAACTCACCTAGTACGTGACTCCATTAACACCGGAAATAATCGTTCAGTCCGCCAATCCGAACACCATCTCCCAATTCATAAGGAAGAGAAGTTCATCAACAAGTAAATGATATGTTGCGCACATGCGTTATCGAACCCTCTGCGCCACTCCTGGGCTAGTCCAATAGTCCTAGCCAGTAAAAAGTATGGGTATTTGTTATTCTGCATTGACTACTGGCGCCTAAATAATGATGTGTATCCCTTACCAAGAATCGATCGTTCTGCACCTTACACATCTTCTCAAATCCTCTTATAAATTTCTTGGACACCAATGTTTATTTATCACTCCAGATGCCAGTTGGAGTTCTTAATCGAGCAGAGGTGGAACCAAAAGAGGGGATAGTGTCAGTGGATATTACTGAAATTGAAATACGAGAGTGAAGTAATAGATTTCATATTACAAATGTGTATGCTCAGGACTTACTTTCTATAATGGAAGTGGGTGTAATCCTACACAAACAAATGAATCAGCTTCAAAATGCAATTAAGAAACATGATCAAACTTTTAATAAATCAGATGATGGTATTGGTTACTGTGGTGAGGTTGAACACCGAAATATTACCACAAATGACAAACCAGTTTGAATCCCTCATCGTCGAATACCACCGCATCAGTAGAGTGAAGTGCATGCCTATCTTCGGAAGGCATTATATGCAGGTATAATACATGAAAGTTTGAGTTCTATGCATCACCAGTAGTTCTTGCATGACGGAAAACTGGACAGCTGCATCTGTGTTGTGATTATAGACCACTGAATGCTAAGACAAGGCAAGATGTTTATCTGCTAATCGATGAGGCACTTGATGCTCTTAAAGGTGCATGGTACTTTTGCAGTCTGAACATAGCCCATGGGTTCCACCAGTTCACAATAGTTCAAATTGTCACCGAAAAAATCCAGCTTTTCGTGTTGGGTGGGATGGGAGTGGGGTGGGGGAGGGGGGGGGGCATGGGGTGGAGGGACCTTTATGAGTATTTAAGAATGCCTGATAGATAACATATTTTCAGACTGTACTTATATACTTGGATGACATTCTTGTAATTGATGATACATTCGAGGAGACTTCATCTAGGTTAGCACACCTCACCCTTAAAGCCAAACCGGAAACGTGTCACCTCATCACTGTTATGTTACCTGGGTCATGTAGTATCCGAGGATGGTGTCTACCTTCATGCAGACAAAGTACATGCTATGAGTGAATGGCAACATCCACAGACTGAGACTGAGTTGCATGTTCTTAGAACTCGCAAGTTATAAAAGACATTTTGTACATAATTTTTCTATAATTGCCACTCCATTAAATAGATTACTGTCCAGAGCTAATGGCAAGAAACAATTAAGTATTGCCACTTGGGATAGTGATTGTGATGAAGATTTCAAACAGTTGAAGGCCATGTTAACTGTTCTAAGTTCTCCAGATTTTAAGCTACCGTATATTGTGCAAGTGGGTGCCTGTCAACATGGTTTGGGTGCCATCTTATCACAAGTACAGGAATGTAGTTGTGCTGTGTTGAACGATGCAGTATGTCATTGTGCAAGAATGAACAGAACATGTGTAACTATTCTAGTATGAAACTGGAGTTGCTGGCATTAGTGGCCCGTGACAGAGACCTTTTGCTGGGTAAAGATTGTGTTGTATATATGGACAATGATCCACTGACCTATCTTCAGACCACAGCCATGCTTGGTGCAAGAGTTAAGATGGGTGAATGAGCTCAGTTTAAATTGACAATCAGACATCGGTCAGGAAAGGTTAATAAGAATGCTGATACTTTAAGTCGAAAAGTACATGGCCCAGAAACCAATAGGCTTGTACAGGTTCAAGTGAATACAAACAATTCATTCAGGCAGAGATCTACTGTGATAGATGTCAGACAGCTTGCAAGACATTGCACAAGGGGGTTGGATGCGAGAAATTAACTCTGTTCTACAAAGATCTGAACCAGTCCTGATTTCTTCCTTCCATTCTCTGGACAAAGGAAAACATTATTAGACTCCAGGACCTGGTAGAGAATATCAGTCACCCGAAGACACTTCTGAAATCCAGTTCAAGCAGTTGGATCATAAAATGAAGAAGCTTCTAGAGTCATGGAATCGCTTTGAAGAAAAACATGGTTGTCGATTTATTTTGTCAATCGGTTTAGAGTTGAACAAGTGCTTCTCCTAGAATAATTAAAGTTCAAGGTGTTAAAGTCTGTCCATGATGACATGAAATAATGCTATTGGACATTTATGTCACGTGATGTTACTGCTTACTGCCTTGTAATATTTTTTCATATATGTAGTGATTTGTTAAAAAGGTTGTTTTAAAATTAAAATTCTGGATGTTTGCCTGCAAAAGGCCAATTGCTGTAGTAGGTATGCCTATATACATGAAGCTGGCTATAGATATATTCAGTAGCATTTAATATATACAAGCTATATACATATAGTATATACATATATGGGATCTTTCACAATGGTTGTATAACTTGTTTATATAAATATAAATATATATATATATATATTAGTCTGCTGTATGAATATGTATCATGGGCGTGACCTGCTGTGTGCCGCCTATGCCTGTGATGATTTCATACAATCATGACAATTGTCTATATGTACATTAATTCTCTCAGCCTTCCTCTTCAGTCACATCAATCTCTGTGCCATCTGTTCTGGTAAGTTTTTGTGTACAGTCATAGACCGCCTCTTGACATTGCCATAGCTTGTCTAGTCGTTTTTCAAATGATATGACTGTTGGTGCTGAAATGACAGATTCTGGCAGGCTATTCCATAGGTACCAAAGTCTCAAGGAAAAGAAATTCTTCCTAAGGTTCGTTCCTCCCCTCTTTTGGTAGACCTTCATGTGATGACCACGGGTTACTGAATCATGTTGCATCTGAAATAGTCAGGTAGCGTCTGGGTCATAAATTCCAGTTAACATTTTGTATGTCTCTCATATCTCCCCTTGCTCGCCTGTATACCATGGTCGGTAGGCCCAATGTTTTCAATCGTTCAGTGTATGTGAGGTTTTTGAGGGATGGTACTAGCTTGGTCACTCTCCGCTGAACACCTTCTATGGCATTGTTTTTTCAGATATGGGAACCATACCGCATTAGCATACTCAAGGTGTGGCAGAACCAGTGCCTTATATAGTAGCTTGAAATTTTCCTGTTCCCGGTAACCAAATGTCCTACGGATGATGCCCATTGATTCTATTAGCTTTCTTAACCTTTTCAAAGATATGGCCACCAAATGTCAATTTCGAATCTATAATGAGGCCTATCTTTTTCCTCTGTGACATGTTCAAGGGATGTATAGATGCTTTATAGACCTCCAAACTCTTAACCTTTTAACTCTCAATCCAGCGAAATAACCTGCAGTGGTCTTGGAAAATTTCGATTTGCAGACCAAGAGAAAATTATTTTTGAAATTTTAATACTGGAATAACTGGCTTGATAAGAAAGCCAGTAATTCCAGTGGTAAATTTTCTTAGATAATCTCCAAATTGACAATTTCAATGAGAAAATTGAAACTTTCTTGGAACAAATTTGAGGGTTAAGAAAAGTTAATATTACATAAACTATTTTAAGAATAAAGTTCAATGTTGAATATTTTCGAAAATAACTTGACTGGAAGCGAATGCTTTCGCTCAGCAGTAATGTTTATCAGTCAAATTAATCTTAAAATATTCAACATTACTACAGGATTTATCTGAAATAAATTATTTCTAATTTAAATCTTTCACTGATGAAGCCTTATATTATATATTCATAGCAATCATGCTAGGAATATTCAGCATATTCTTTATGAAGTAAATATTTTGTTAAATATTTTGAAAATAATTTGAATGGAAGTAGTTTCTGCCTAAGTTAGGAGCAGCTACCAATCAAATTATTTAAAAAATATTCAACTGGTTATTTCTTGTAATGAATTTGTCATTTTCTCTGTATCGTTAAAAGCATTAGTAAATATTCTGTGAAATGTTTTGACACTAATTTGGCTGGGATCTAATGCCACCCATGGCAGCAACACCGTTCAGTCCTATTACATGTATATCCAAAATATTCAACAAGGTACCTTTGCTTAGTAAATAAATAGAGGGAAACAGCACTACAGAAGGCGCATTTTATATTTACATGCATTTTATATTTACATGTATATTTACGGAATTCTCAGCAACTCCACATCCATATAGCAAGCACAGGGTAATATTATAGTATGGCTCCCCCACCCCCTCCATAGCCACCTCGGATGACATTTTGGTATTAATATGTACTTGTACTCGTACTCAAGTACATTTACAAGGTATTCGTACTCAGCCTCAGTACAATTGCTAAAAAGTACATGTACTCGCACACAGCCTCAAGCACTTTGCCAAAGTACTCATACTCGGCCTCAGTACAGCTACCTGTACTCGACCCTAACCCTGGGAACGACTGGCAAATTGTCTAAAATAGTCTTATATTGGTCTGTAAATAGATATTTCTTAAGCCGGTACAAAAGCCGTTTTTGGCTGATATGAGTGATAAAGGGTTAAACGAGTACGGAAACAGTAAGAATATTCCAATGGCAGCCAGCATTATGACTGAGCTTTTATTGCTTGCTAAGGTGATCAGAGACATAAGAGCAGCACATCTTGTGTTTAATCGGCAAAAAAAATGCTAAAAATTTATTTGTACTTGTGTCTGCGTTATGTTATCTGTGTATGTGGTAAGTTACAACACTGTTGAATTCTATGTAAAATATTAGTCATCAAATGCTGAACAGATGCATGGCATTTTATTGGTGTTAAACTGCATGATTTATCATTTTCCATGTGATTCCATTAGATCACGTGTCAGAAATGGTCATTGCGCGTCTCATGCTTGAACAGATATCCAATGGCTGACCAAATTTGATCTAGAACATGCTTCTGTCTGAGAGTGAAGGAAATCTACACTGGTTCAAGTTGAGTATGAATTTTTTAAAATGTAAGCTGAATTAGATGGACGATAAAAGGTCATCGTGCGTCTCAGTCATGGACAAATTCCATTTATCCACCTAAATATGTGTAAAGGTGCGGCCCATTTTATTTTCAGTCATTCCGCTTTTAAAATGATCAACCAGAACTGTTAATGTTTAAATCATTTGATGCTATGTTGTGATCTATGTCTTCAGTTAGGTATTTGTTATTATCATCACTGGGCAATCTTCCAGTATTTAGAGCCAGTGTATCTGTGCCCTGCAAGTCATTCCATATCACTGCTTAATGAACTGTTTTCAGTATGTCATGTTGACATAACCATCATTGGATTACTGGATGCCGAGCCATCCACACCTTCTGGAATCCATGATCAGTCCTGTGCCACGATCTGCTAATCCGGTATCCAGCTGACAATTAGCTTTCAGTCCATCTAAAGATTACATTCAACATTACAGTGATGTCATCAGGTCACTGCCCTTTCTGCTCGTTTCACCCATGATTATGTATGGTGACAGAGGACTTTGTCAGCAAATATTTGTGTTGTAAGCATGAATTTATTTATTATTAAACTATTTTTAATAGTGACAACTATATTTGAGATGAGATACATATTTAAAAGCAATGGGGTGCTTAATTAGAATGTGAGAATCACTTGTGAATCAGGTCACCCCCTTGGAAATGACCAAACAGAGGCTGTAAGATTTCCTTCTATTGTAAAATTTGCAGTAGACAGAAACATTAAAAAACCCTCATGTCAGAACCTTTTTGTCAAGACCATCACAACCCATGAATATAGCCTTTCTGTATTATATGTGACAATCGATCCAACAGAGTTATCACACCTATCAAAGCTCTCCTGCACCAGCAGACAATTAAGCACAACACTGTAATTACATAAATGCAATTTTGATGTCTTAAGAATGTTACATTGAAGAGTATATTAATTAGATGTCAATACCGAACGTTTGCCCAAGTTTGATAAATTTTAATATTTAGAATGGCACCATATTTTGACAAGCATAGCATCATTGCATCCACTCAGAAAAACAGAATGACAGCATCAATAAACACACCATACCACCACGTTCCTTATTTCATCATACCTTCAAAACCATCACAGTCAAGACCATCACGTTTCCTATTTCAAAGTCATGGAAATTTGCAGATTTCTTTACAACAGAATTGCTGTAACGATTTTATGTATCCTACTAAGGTATTGTGTGTTATTAATAAACCTTCAGGTCAAGAACAAAACATTTTGTCAATATTGTCATACGTCAAGACGTTGCTTCTTTCGGATTCATAAAATTTACTTTTAGTTCTAACGAGTGGATATATTATTCATTAATTGTCCTGATTGTTGATCATTTTGCATCACATACAGCGGATCTCCACGTAAGTTTTGACAAAATCACCAGTGGTTCATTGTGGTCTTCACCAACTCAATGGGAATGGGGGTAGTAAGGACAAAGTTTTAAGCAAATGGATTAATATATATAATCGGTCAAGTTCTGGAAAACGTACCAAAAGGATGATTCAGAAATGTAAAATTTCAAACCATTTTGATATATAATTGACTTTTTATCTTGGTTGGAGACGATGATTTGATAACTCGCCAAACTTAATCCATTTGCTTAAAATTTATATTATATATATATATATATATATATATATATATACTATTTTCTCGCAACTATGCAAGTCAGAACTCTCAGTCCACAGCATCCTTATTAAATATCTTCATGCTAAATTTAAAAACATGGCATCAGAAAAACTAAATATAACCCCCACTAAGCATAAGAGGTAATGATGCAGTCATAACGAAGTTTGAGCTTGGTCTTCATGAGATAACAACACACTGTAGAATAAACTACTCAGAGAAATCCACCACTTGCTTATAACAAAATTTATTAATAATAAGTGTGCCAGCTGAGTAAAACGATGACTCAGTTATAACCAGATATCCATAAAAATCTGTTGGAAGACATAAATACTTAATTGGCAACATACATAAACATGTCAGTAACTGTGATTTATATTACTAGTATTTTCAAATCTATAGAGAGAAGTGTCATGTCATGTTTGGTGTCAAATGTCATTGTGCTGGATGACTAAAGTTCCAGTACTTTCATTAATTATAACAATTGCACTAAAATATCCAAGTATCTTAGATGATTGCACTAGAATATTCTTTGGTTTAGTAGTTGGTTATATATACAAATATCAATAAATGTTTTTGCTCAACTTAAAAACAGTCAAGTCTGAGATTAAAAGTAATAGGACTATAACAAACCAAGAAAAACATAAACAAGTTAATCTAAATTTATATTTGGCAACAATTACTATAAAAATCTAGCATTTGGCAAGCTGGCTTTTTCATAACACATTTGGCCCGATTTGAATTCTATTTTCCAAAGTATGTTGCAATAGGTTAGAATAATATTACATGCTTTTGATTTTATATTTGTCCTTGTCTAGTTAGTTAGGTGTGCAATAGCTATTGCGTGAGCTTAATCTTTAACCTAGGATACACCAAAGTTATAACTCTACCAATGATAATAAGGTCAGCATATTTCAGCACAAGTTATGCTGACATTGATTCTTCTACTATTGTAAACAGCATTCTGAAAGGCATCTATCACAGCAACAGAATCTAGCATATTTCTAATTTTCCTTCCACAAACGACTGTAGAATTTAAATGTCGGGTGCAGCACCATACGTCATAAAACATAACTTTTCTTCTTCAATGTGTAAACTTCATAGGTAAACAACTGTAAAGCTATACCTTGGAAGACAAGAATTTTGCATCACATTCATGAATAAAATTCAATTTGTTAAATTTTACGCAATTAAAATAATTCTCTTGTTTGAAACATGAAAATATGAATGTTTCAATTTGCTATAACTTGGTGTAACCATGGACAGAGAAAGCCACAGTGCATATTAAATGAATCAGTCACTTTATGGTGGAAATGGGAGTGGATAAAAGATTGTATCTTTCAATTCAAGGCAGTCCATCATTGCTGCTGTTGATACATGCATGCGTATTAGAAGAGAAACGTGCATTACCAGCCAATAAGCAATTCTTTAATCCAGCTTTGGTCAGTCAGCATTCCACAGTAAAAGTAAATAATCATGCATGAACGTTGTAAAAGATGAAGGCATATGATTATGTAGTGTTAAACTAAGATATAGATATAACACACACACATATATTAATTGCGTGCACATTACATATAGGATCTAGACCACAAGACTGGTTGTGCTGGTGGCGTAGTCAAAACAGAAAATTCATGACTAGATGGGTAGCCTTATTTCTGGAAACAAAAGATAACCTCTTCAAACATGGCTGGAGGTTAGTCATGGATCCGAGCTGTGAATTAAATGTCAGAGGTAATTGATAACAAAGGACATGCAATTCATTGTTGTCATTAATACTATCATGCTAGGACCAGTAAACTGTGGCTTGCTAGAGTTTTGTGGCCAGATTTTATGATTTGAGATTAACCCTTTCACGGCGAAGACGGTCAAAACTGGCCTCTGCAGTGGTCCTGAGGAATGTCCATTTGCAAGGCAAGAGAAGATGATCTTTGAAAATTTACCAATGGAATGACTCTCGCGATAACCGAGCCAGTCATTGAAGTGGTAAATTTTCTAAACTATGTCTTCTAATGGCCTGCAAATGGACATTCAATAAGCAAATGTTCTGATTTTCTTGACCAAAGTTAGCCATTAAATGGTTAACCATGTCATAAATGGAGCACGTCAAAATATGACATTCGGACAAACGCTTAGCAAGGTGAGTTATGGCTCATTTTCATAACAATAAAGTCGATTATAGCAAATAATTATTGTTCTGAATTAATGTTATATTATGAAAAGATTCTATCGCAAATGTAAGGAATATTCTGTTGAATAGAAGGAATATTCTGTTGAATATTTTGAAATTAATTTGACTGCGAGCTGTTGCGGCATCTCATAGTCAAATTAGTTTTAAAATATTCAACAGCTTACTCGCATACATCGTCTTGTCATTGAGACATTGAAATTTCCGGGATTAAAGGGTTAAATGTCTCAATAATTTACATGACCAAAACGATTGACTTACTGAATATTTTGAAAACAATTTGACTGAAAGTTGTTGGTGGCTTGGAATATGTCGTCTGCAAAACCTCAGCATTTAGACGGTTAGATCAACAAGCGATCGTTGTTTCACATCATTCTGAAGTGATAGCGAGTGTCTCGGTACAATGCATGTCAGTGATTTATTGCAATCATGGACCCATGAATTCCATAGCTCAGACAGACATGCTTATTCTCAAAGACCACATAAACATGCCAGCAACACAGCCACATGCAGCACACCATCTGCTGGCAATCACCCCATACTAACCAATCTATAGATACATAGAACAGGAAAATAAGAAACAACAGAAAACAAGACAAACATAAACATTCCAGTCACCAAACAAAGGATGCAACAGGGTGATGTAATGGTCTGCGGCGGAAGATGCGGAGGATGAGTAATGCGTAAGACACGATGCAATAGTTATAATGTAAACACAAGAGTTAATAGTTTATTATTGCAATATGCGACGAGATACAATAGCTCGTGAAATATTCATAGATATTAACTAGAAAAGCATGAATAATATAGTGTGTGTACAATCATGAATACACACCTTAATCGTTATCATCACCACCATCATCAATAGTACAAAACCAATCCTCGTTTTGATATCAAGATTTGAGTAATATCAGAAATATCTTGTGGTAATATGGTGCGTTAAAATCTCAATGTTGATACGACTAACGGGTTGATCTAGGGTGTTGCTGGAAGTTGTTTGCAAAGTGTTTTAGGCAAAGTAGCAAAATTACTGTTAATTTATCTTATATCATAAGAGAGGTATTAGCACGATTCTATAACCTGCATCAATGGCTAATTAAACGATGAAGACTGCTGCACTTATTATTCTCATAACAGAAGGGTTTTTTAACCAAGGATCTGTTTGCAAAGCCTTAATGATAATATTAAACTATTCATTACACTACTTTGAAGAGAAACAAGCTCTTTTTCCGCTAGGATGACTAGAAAATTTGACAAACCACGTAAAGCAATTATGTCAATGGTAACTACACTAATATAAATAATTGTTCCTGTATTTTGACTGCGTGAAGAAGTATATCTATCTTACCTTTTGTTGAGGCCATGGGTTAATGGAAGAAATGATGAAGGGATTGTTAAGTGAGTATATTAGATGACAACAACAAGTATTGTTATTATTTGGCATGCAAACAAACCCATGGTTAAAAGCATGTGACTAGTAGTACCAGGTACGGATTGTCAGTATTTTCTGTAAGAAAACGGTGCAGCTATAATGGAAATGCGAGTACAATGGAAACAAACAATATTAATAATAATAATAATAATAATAAAAATAAAATAATGATAACATAGTAAGGATGCCACCAAATAATCATGCCATGTTTGGGTCATGCCTTGCAATTATTACTGCATACACAGTCCTGTGATCATGATGTTGACGAGGCATGCGACTAGATTCGGCTTTATCATAATACACAAACAATGCACTGGCTGATAATATTAGGGAAGCATGGAGCAGGCGCTATATCAGAGCAATCATCTTTCATAGTATCAGCTTATAATATGGATGAGTGGGCTCAAGGCTTGGTGTTAGTGTTAACATGGTAATTGTATTCACTAACAAAAGGGGTCTTGATTAAATGCAAACACCAAAGCCAGGATTTTAGTCTGGTGTTAACATTTAGAAGTGAGCGCTAACGCTGAAATGGTCAAGATTTGTTAAAATTTGTTACAATTTTTGCTTAGGGAATGTCTATTTGCAGCTAAGAGAAGCCTATTTTCTAAAAATTTACCACTGGAAAGATTTCAAAAATAATCTCTTGGCCTGCCAATGAGCATTCTTCAAGGCCAATGCAAAGGCTGTTAGTGGCCAGCTTGTCCATTAAAGGGTCAATGTATAGCTAGAATTAACAATATTCTCTAAGGTCATTAAAAAGGATTATTTTAGATTTTATATATATATATCTATAATGCGCTTACTTGAGCCATTTGAATTGTAATGATGGTAAAAGGATGTGCCGACATTTACACTAAGACCAGATTCAGAACTAAACATGCGTAAACACTAAATTTGGTGTTGGTACTGACATGAATGTCGATGTAATACGAGCATCAAGACCTGACCTTGCCAGCACCTACCAAAACATCAAATCAGACAATTTCCTTTAAAGTAATGAATACACAATTTTGATATAATTACGTTATCCAGATGCAATTTCTTTAACGATCTAACACTAAAGCTGGTGAAAATGGCTATTGCGATGGGCTAATTTGCACAAGGTTATTCTTTTAAATTTACTACTGGAATGACTGCAGCCAGTGATAAATTCTCAAAGATAATCTCTTGGTGTGCAAATGGATATTCTTTATAAAAATTGTTCTGATACAGCGTCAGCCTGCTTTCAAGGTTATTAGAAACAGTGATGCATGCTAGGAGCCTATAATAATAATAATAAAAAACCCAGTCTGCCCATGCATTTGGCCATGCTTGTGAACACATGTTAAACAATTGGACTTGGATGACTAATTAAATATATATATATATATGGCTAATTTGCCATGCTATAAAAACAGCTTGATGCTATAAAATAAATAAAATATTTGAATGTTGAATGGACTATTTACTGAGTGATACCATTGTCAATCAGAAAATGGTGACGCCAAAATCATTTACAAATTAGCCTGGGTCACCAAAATGACAAGATTTGACAAATGATTTACATAATGTAACAAACGTGTTGCTGAATAAAGCTGCAAAATAATCCAGTCAAATTAATTTCAAAATATTCATCAGATTTCCCATATGGTACCTTTGAAAAATAGATACACGATCTAAGAGTTGGAAGGGTTCAGATCTATTACTGTTACCAAAGAATGAGCTAATAATACAGAATGGCTGGCTTACATGTATACGCTACAAAGATATATCGTTAAACATAATTCTGTTCACATTATATAAACCGGATTTCACTCAACATGTCAAGGGTAATAACTCTGCTCATTTACATGCGAGAAGAATATGTATGAAGCCTTCTCACTGGTAGGACAGGCTCAGTTAATGTTAACCCTTTAGTACCCAAACCAGTCAAAAATTGACTTCAGCAGTGGCTTTGAGAAATGTGTGTTTGCCGACCAAGAGACTATTTTTGAAAATTTACCACTGGAACGATTGGGCAGTTATTCCTGTTTTACATTTCTATAAATCATTGCTTGATGTGCAAATGTGGACATTTTTTGCTAGAAAATTTTAATTTTATTGACCAAATCTGACAAATAAAGGGTTAAACGGCCAAATAAAGTAAATGCTAAATACAGATGATAGATATTCATAGATATTCTTGTAAATGGCTTTCTATGGTGCTGAATTATCTCACTTGACTAGGTATAAGTGAAAGGCGGTTAACCTGGTAACATACCGAGTAATAACAAATATATGGCAAGATAAAGGTTCTGCATTGATCATGGATACATAAAGTACATACCTGTTACATTCTGCAAAGATTGTACCCAATGAATTAGTGAGTCAGGTTTACTGTGGCCAAAGACAGTTTCCAACTCTCCATATTTCCCGTAATTTTACAAGTTTCAATGCATATATAGATATATACAATTAACATATATATTATAGATAAAGTGATAATCTAATAAAATACAGCTATAATCTATATGTTCTAATTCAGCTACTGCTTCCAACGCAATATGATCAAGCAGGAAGGTCAGCTCCTAACTGCCCTAAAATACTGCTATACTAATTAATACTTTCTGCTTTCTAAAATCTTGCAATATTTAAAGCATTTAATGGTTAAGGAGGCCAAAAACAGCCATTGCAGATTTCTTGAGTAATGTCAATTTGCGTAACAAGAACTATATTTTTGAAAATTTACCAATGAAGTGAATTGCGGTTATATAAAAGATGCTCTTCTAGACTGCAAATGAACATTTTCCAAGACAATTGAGGCAGTTATTTCAGTGGTAAATTTTCAAAAAGTATTTATTTGGCCTGCAACTGGACACTGACTAAGCAAAACGTGTTGAGTTTCTTGACCAATCTTGACCATTAGTCCCATAAGGACCCAATTTTTTTTCAAGAAACTCATATTTCCGTACTCACTGTCCATTTGCAGACCAGAAGATTAATTTTGAAAATTTACCCATGGAATGGCTGGATTAAAGTGTTAAATTTTAAGTCTTCTCTTGGCATACAAATGGACATTCCTCAAGAGAAGCACAGCAACAGGCTTCGTTATAAAAGAGTTAAAGGGCTAAAACAGGCATTACCACCTTTTGGTTTGAAAAGAAAGTGCCCCTAAAATACAAGTTTACCAGTTGACATTTTCTGCAATGACCTACCTGACTAACGGAAAGATGTCAATACTGACATATCTGTGAAATTAAAACTATGAAATTATCATCTAAATTCAGTTGAAACAATCACAATTTTCACTATAAGATAAGACAAATCTAGTCAACTTTAAACAAATATCAGAAAATATTGAAGGACACAAACCATTAAAGACAAAGCACAGAACTGTGATTTGAATTAAATTATAACACTCAATATCTGGCCTCGTTCTGGTACAATGTTACCAAATATTCGTTCATTTTTAACAAGAATAATATAAATAATATTACTAATCATTAATAGTACTTATAACAATCATAAATATTATTGGCACAATTGAAACACTGTAATCAACATTACAGACATAAACACTCACCATAGTTACAGAGCAGTTACTATGGAAACATATTTAATCTCTCATCTACAACTTTCGTAAAGGTGGGTTCAATAGAGAATGGAGATCATGTACAAAGCAGTGTGTGTGTGTGTGTGCTTTTGTTTTTACCAATTTGTATGTTAATCGTCTGCAGGCGACTTATTCCAGGGGTTATATATCTGGAACTGCTAAATATTTTGAAAACAATTTGACTGAAAGTTGTTGGTGGCGAAGCCAACAACAACTTTCATTCAAATTGTTTTCAAAATATTGAGCAAGTCAATTGTTTTTGCTCATTGAAATTATTGACTGGTGGCTTGCAGCAGTGTGAGAGTTAACATGGGTTGTTGATCTCCAGAAATATGAGATCAGAAATTTAACCACAACACACAACAAATTACAAATTCTTCATAATGTAAGAAATATTTTGTTGAATATTTTGAAACTAATTTAACTGGAAGATGTTTCAGTACCTCTACTCTAATTTTAAATATTCAACGGCTTTCTTGTTCAATTCTCCTGAAATTGAGACTGGAGCTTCACAAGTTAACTGGTCACCATGCAGTTTGAAATCTGATAAAAAGTCTACATGTAGATATACAAGAAAACATCATAGTCGACAACATGATGGGAGTACAAGCAATGACTCACTACAGAAAAACTATCACCTGGCTCCAAAAGGGGGATGCCGGCTCAAGCATGTTTGACCCTTTAACCACCAAACACCCGAAAAATGTCTTTTGAAGTGGTCTTCAGACATGCCCATTTGCAGACTGAGATTACTTTTCAAAAGTTACCACCGGAATTCCAATGATAAATTTTCAAAAATAGTCTTCTATTGGTCTGTGGATGGACATTTTCTATGAGAAAATTAAAATTTTCTGGAACAAATTTGAGAATTAAATGCTTAACATTTACAGATCAACTTCTCTACAATGCAAGGTATTTTGAAACTAATTTGACTGGGATTCTGGGAGTTTCTTGCTGCCTATGACCAGTCAAATTAGTTTCAAAATATTCAACAGCTTTGCTGTATTGTTGTCCTGAATTTGAGATAGTGAACACTAAAGCACAAGGGTTAACTGTATGTCTGTTGTCTGGAGAAATAGTAAATAGCTAGACAGATCAATCAATGTTAACTATATAATGAGATTACTGAGTGCATGAGATCACTATATAAGCGTCTCGCATGACAGAAATTAACGCTTTATTGGTGAAATTTGGTCAAGTAAATAAGAGTTTGCTTGTTGAATGTTCAGTTGAAGACCAAGAGATTACTATTTTAAACATTTACCACCGGAATGACTGCCTCGATTAGATCGAGCCAGGCATTCTAGTGATAAATTAAAAAAAACCTTCTCATGGCTTGCTAATAGACAGTAGCACTGAGGATGCCATTTTTGGCTGGCTTGACATTAAAGGGTTAATAACTGAGCTACATTTAATATTTAGATAATTGCAGTAGCTAATAGATATCAGTGAAAATGCTAGTGTTCATAGTTTGATGAAGCGCAATGACTGCTATGCCATTCATATGCACATAAATACAGGACAGTAATATAAAAATAGGACTAACATAATTGTACAGAGATTAGAAATGGTGCCAAATACAGAATAAATATTGAATCAAGTTAATATCTTATCTATAGTTTGATTCAGCTCACAAATAGTGAAGTAAAAAGACTAGTTATTCATCAGATAATATGCCATGTGTCATCAGATTCCTGCCTCATCACAGGCTACTACTACAATAATAATAATAATAAGACTATATACTGTGATTGCACGTGCGGTAGATGTATTTGGTAGTATGCATTTATAAACAAGATGTTGACAGCTAAGTATGAATGATGAGTGTCTAAATACTACATTATTATAATCCGAATTCATTTCACTATATTCAAGTGTCGTGGAAATTCTCTGTAAGGAGAATAATATCTCATAAAACACCACCAGAAATATCACTATCTCAATCTTTCAAAGCAAATAAATATCTAAGCTGTGAAATATTTTGAAACTAATTTGGATTAGGAAGCAGCTGCTGATAACGAGAATGACAATGGTTCAAAAGCTTTAACATGTACTTAATTCTTCGTGAAATAAAGATTACATCCAAACCATGTAAAAATATGGAAAAAACTAGAAAATTATTTGAATTATGATGGAGCCTGGATGCAAAGATCGTATAGAACAAATCCGTAAAGTTCTATTGAGATCGGATAACCCCTTGATGAATTAACTGTACATTGAAAAACTTTAACATTTATCTGCATGTCACACGCCATTTAGATCATTGTCGAGCCATCCTATGCTTCGCAGAGCTCAACAAAAAACTGGAAAACATAAAAAACATTACTAAAAATGTCAATTTTGAAGGAATTGAATGAAAATCATAAACTTTTGTAATCCACATTTTAAGCAAAAAGACAGGACAACATTTCCGCTAGAAAGTCTCATTGCTGTTGCAATCAAATTAGTGAAAAATTATTTAACAGAATATGTATTAAATTAATCATAAGAAATTTTGTTTACAGGATGTGTAGTGTTCAAAAGGACTAAAAATCTAAGGAAATTTTTCTTAGTCCACTTTGATAAACTGGCAGGTAGGTTATGAATAAAGCATTAAGGTTTTACTATTTTCCTGACTTTTGCTGTTCTAAAGTGAGAAAATACCCGAATACAGCACATAATCTTTATATAATCATAACAATAAAATAATAATAATAATAATGTAGAAGAGCACCTTACAATACATTCCACTCCGGATGATAGAAATTTTAACCACCAGGAACGACTGCCAGCAAATATATAACTCAATTCTGCCAGCATTTATAATACATACATCATGTAATAATAAAAATAATAATAATAATAATAATATACATGAGTTATGTACTATAATACACTATACATACATATTGCCACGATACTCGGCAATCATGGCAGACACAAATATTACGCACAAACAGAACAAAAGGAAATTTATTTTCTGATTATGTTTCGTGTGCGAGAGAATGACTAGAAATGATTAGTCTTGCAGACAAAGGATCGTATGTAACAAGGGAGATAACTCCAATGATTTATAAATATATCTCGGTGTTGGAAGGTTAAAGCATGTTTCTGAAAACTGTTCATTGATAACAAGCTCTTTCATAATCAGGATTTAAGAAAAAATTTTTTGGCTTAGTGAAAATCAATTTGCAGGCCAAGTGACAATTTTTAAAATTTTATCTATGGAGTGATTGGCTTAGTTATCGAACCAGTCATTCCAATTTTAAAATAGAATACATTTTCTTCTCTTGTACTTCAATGGAGGAATCCAGTTTTAGCAATTCTGTGCCCATCTCTAGCTGAGCGCCACACACAATTTGCCTATGTTGGGATTGATTGATTCCTGCACTCCCTGAATATTAATTTCCAGAAAACTGAACAAGCAGGCGGTTGAATATTTTGAAACTAATTTTACTGGGTGCTGTAGTCAAATTAATTTCAAAATACTCAACAGCATGTTTACTAAATAGCAAAGACGGACTAAATCGAGTCATTCATGACGTAATTGAATATATGTCAGCCTACACGTCACGTAGCTTATTATGATGTCATATGATTGATGGATAAACTGGAATCCTCCATTGTACATTCCTCAAGACCATCGAAAAGGTTGGGTTGGCCTGCTTTACAAATAAAGCATTGTCGTTTAAAATTAATGAAGAGAATATGAAATTTTTCAGAGAAAATATCCATTTACAGGCCAAACAGAGACTATTTGAGAAAGCTTGGCACGAGAATGATGGACGTGGTTACCGATTCAGGCATTCCGGTGTTAAGATTTCTAAAATAATACCTTGAAGCGCTGGGTCTCCACTTCAGATAGGGCTCGACAAATATAGTCAAAAATATAAATTTCCTCTGAGGGAATGTAAGAATTCTCATTTCCATGCCCAAAGGAGAATCTTTGAGAATGGCAGTCCTTCCCATGCTAAGTGTTCTACAATAATCATTTTCATGGCCATGAAATGGACACTTCTCAAGATGCCTTCAGAAGCCATTTTTGGCTGGCTGACTGTTAAACATGCATATGAGTAGAAAGTTATCAAAAACACATTTTCCCCTGTTATGACGGATATTTTGTGACTAAGAGTTATCTCCCTTGAAACCCCTGAGTCCAAAATGATTCAGACAGCTGTAAGCAAAAAGATGGTTCAATACTATCATTCGATGTCAAGAAAATATTCTACAATATTCTGTCTTTTTGCGAATCAGAAATAAATTTCCCTTCGTCCTGAATATCACAAGCCTTGTGAAGAAGAATACTATGTCATCACTGGAGAATGGGAAAACATTAGCCTATCTAAAAACTCTTGCATAAAATCTCAACAACAAATCCGACAATTTCTACTCCCTTTATCATAATAATAATAATCATAATAATAATAAATACTGTCTGAGATATCTGGCTATTTCCATTTTTATATTTATAATACAAATTTATAGTTTTCATCTCCGAATGTCTAATCTAAGCTCTACTCACGATGGAAGACTCGCATAATACAAATACTCAGTATTTTAACAGTTAATACACATTTTTGGTTATTAATATAAATTAATAATAATAATAATAATAATAATCATCATCTCTGAAGCATGAGATTCCAAGCTCTCAGTTGTTGCAACCATCTTTCATTCAGATCGGTAAAGGTAGGAAATCTTAATTTACAGGTACAAGAAACATCCTTGTACCAAACAGATTCAAAGGTGATACATTTTAACCCTTTACTGGTCAAAATTTGTCAAGAAAAATTCTAATTTTTCTTTAATGAATATCCATTTGTAGGGGAAGAGAAGACTGAAAAATGACCACTGGAATGACTGGGTCAGTTATCAAGTGAGAGTGATTTCAGTGGTTAATTTTCAGAAATAGTCTTCTCTTGGCATACTCTCAAGTTCAGTGCTAAGGCAAACACGTGGCCAACTTGACCATTAAATGATTAAGATACAAACTTGAACATAAAAACGTGCTTAATCAGGACCAGATAAAGCATAATTATGTGTCAAAAAATCAACAAACTTAGTTTTAACCATTCAAGCCGCAAAAAGGGTCTTCTGCAGTGATCTTTAGAACGACTTATTTGCAGGCCAAGATTATTTTTGAAAATGCACACCTGCAAATCAGATTTTCAAAAATAATCTCTTGGTCTGCAAACTGACAGTTTCTCTGAGACGATTGAAATATTCTTGAACATATTTGACCATTAAAGTACTATAAGACACCACCTTTGAATCCACTTCTCACAATTACTGGAATACATTTGAAAATGATCACTGATAAGGGTGCCTTGTTTACCAAGGCAAGCATTCTAGTGTTAGTTTTCAGAAATAGTTCTTTCTGATCATAACTATTCTTCAATGATGAGTTGCTTCCCATTTTTTGATCTGAATGAAAGCATGTTAGCATGTGAGGACATTAACAGAATGGTGTATATACCATCTTGTTCTGGGGGCAATAAGGCGAAAAATATATATATATATATATATTTCACTTTAGTAATTAACAGAGTAATAGTGTCTCAGTCATATGACTTCATAATCAACTGTGTGACGTGTAGGATGATGTTATAATCAATTACATCATGGATGACTCGATACAGTACTTCTTAAATGCTTATTAGTCCATTAGGTTGTACGAATTGTATGTCTATTATTGTATAAAAATGATGTTGACTATTTTGAAACTAATTTGACTGGGCGCGGTTGCTGGCAGCAACAGCATTCAGTCAAATTAGTTTCAAAATATTCAACAGTTTAACTGTATAGTTTTCTGGAAATTGAGATTCATAGTGTAGGGATCAATCGATCCCAACACGGGCAATGTGTGGGTGGGGCTTAGCTAGAGATTGGCATGGGCATAGTCAAAACTGGATTCCTACATTAACAAGGATCATAAATAATTATAATATGGCAAATAATGAGATTAATAGAGGTAAGATAATACAGTACAGCTCAAGGATAAGTTCACATGGTGCCAGAGCAAATACAAAAACATGTTAGCAAGAAATGATCTGTTGAATATTTTAATCTTAATTTGACTGGAAGCCATTGCTGCCGTAGGTGGTATTCACACTAGAGTGCTAATCCGAAGCAAGAGCAAAGTAAGTCGGATAGGACGCAAATATTCGTTTACTTGTCATAACTTGTTTAAGCGTGAATACTTACACGAGTAAAATGAAAATTTGTCATCGCTTGGACTTCCTTCGGATTAGCTAATCTAATGTGAACACGGCCTTAGACAGCAATGGTTTCCAATCAAATTAAATTCAAAATATTTAACCGTACATTTTATTTTGTTTTAGAAACATGTCAAGTTATTTTTAGCTGTACTGTAGATTCAGATGCCATATTACAATAATAATAGACGGTACTAAATTAGCAGTAGGAATAGGATAATAATCACCAGTTATAGTCATCATTATATGTAATAATAATAATAATATTAATAATAGCCAACTACATAACGAAACAGCTATGACTAGATGCAAAATATATCGAGGTTGTTAAGAACTCATAAAGCTAGTTCTTACAGATCTGACACGCCATTGAGTATTGAATGTTTTGCTCGACATGTACACATACCCATGCACGCACTCATACACGTACGCATACATACGCGTGTGCGCGCACACACACCATATGCACACACTGACAAACATATGCGCCGGCAGTCACACGCCAGACAGCTGTTACTGGAACAGATTTAAAGCAATAATAATTGCGAAACATGAAATAAATAGTCAGTCGATAATGTAATTAATAATCAAGCTGCATACATTGCAATCGAGTATATTGCGTAAAAATAACACAGAACTTGTTGTCCGGGTCTATGATGGGTTAGAAATGATGAAATTATATACATCGGTAAAATTATGATGAGGATGAAAATGTAAATGTGAGATTATACATTTGTGCTTCCTAAGCAAAGATATAAGAAGCCAAAGATAAATGTTATCATATTTTATTAATTAAACAAACTTGACAGATTTTTCACCAAGATTACCAAGGGTTGTTAAAATTTCGGTTAAAGTCATAAATTTTGACACGCCATAAAATTCAGGTTATGAAATTATCACATGAATTGTCAACCACATGGACACAAATTACGGAAAGTGTATTTTCAGATTAGAAGAAAGTGGTGTCTAATAAGGCTGGACATTAGCCCGATTCAAGATCAAATTTAACGAAAACTAATGTTTCTCTTGTATCCCATTAAAATAGTGGTCACGTGATGACATCATACCACAACAATCATCCACGCTATGACATCATTCAGTGGTTCTTCATGAGAAATTTTATTTTATTTAAATTATACAAAAATATAATTTGCTGAGCTTTGACCCTTCTCTGTTTGTGTTCCCATTTAACGCGGTGATGTCAGAAGTCAAACTATTATAAAATCTGCTCAATTAACTTGAAACTATTTGACTGGGTTATTACTTTCAAGGCAAGAATATATAATTTTCATTAAATATGGTATCTGAATAAGCAACACAACTTCCAGTGATGACTAAATATCATCTGGCACTTACATAGATAAGAAGTCGGACATGAATTTAGCAGCTGATCCTATTAATGGACCTTTATAATTTATCCATCCATCAAATTACATCATAATCAACTACGTGATGTGGAGGATGATGTCATAATCATTACAGACGCCTTTAACATTTAATGGTCCGACACGTTGGACAAATTGTATGTCCTTAGCATTGAATAAACATTGTTGAATGTTTTGGAACTAATTTGACTGGGCTCTGTTGCTGTCATTAGTTACAAAATATTTAACAACTTACCCGTATAGTTTTCTGGGAATTGATAGTCAGGGAGGTCAGGGATTGAGCGATCAAGCACAAGGGTGGGGCTTAGCTAGAGATGGACAGGACATGACTAAAACTGAAATGGCCCATTCAGTAACAGCTGTCTGACACAAAGATCCATATATATATCCAGCCTAGCTGGAGGTGAATCCATTTGTTTGCACACATAAATGTGAATATGACCACACACACGCACGCACGCACACACGGACATACACATGCGCTCACAGATCCAACCATCATGTAGTACTAATGCTGGGTTGTAGCAGAGTATCCATGTTTAATTTGTGGTCTACTGTCCTTAGGCTTCAATAAGGAGCAAACCTTTGATAGCCACCTCGATACACAGTTGCCTGTAAGAAAAACAACCAATGTGATAATTATACGTGCGTTTAAGAAAAACAACCAATGTGATAATTATACGTGCGTTTAAGAAGACGATAACAGACAGGTACCTAAAATTGACAAAGCCAATGGTATACTGGAATTGTTTAATCAGTTAATGGTCAAAATTTTTATCACAAAATCTACATTTCCAAGATCATACTAATTTTGAAAATTTAAGCACTGGAATGACTTGCTTGGTTATCGAGCCAGCAGGTGGTGATAAATTAAAAACATATTCTCTTCTATTTACATTCCACAAGAACACTACAGAAGCCAGGTTAAAGAGACAACAAATACAGAATTCACCTTTCCAGAGTACCCACCCATCATATGACGTCATAATGAACTGTGTGATGTGTACAATGACATCATAATGAATGACGTCATGAATGACGTCGATAAGTACGTCACGAATCCAACTAGATAATTCACCTTTCCAGTGCACCCACCCATCATATGACGTCATAATGAACTGCGTGCTGTGTACAATGACATCATAATGAATGACGTCGATAAGTACGTCACGAACACATATTTGATGACGGTCTATGGGCTGTTGTACAAATTGTTTGCTTTTACTATTTAATAAATATTCTGTTGAATATTTTGAAACTAATTTGACTGGGCGCTGTTGCTGCCTATAGTTACAAAATATTCAACAGCTTCCCTGTATAGTTTTCAGGAAATTGATAGCTAGGGCATTTGGGGATCGATCAATCCAAACACGGCGAGGTGTGGGTGGAGCTTAGCTAGTGATGGGCGGAGCATAGCTAAAAATGGAAAGGTCAATTTTTTCAACTTTTGAGCTGTGGCTAGCAGCTCAACAAACTGTCATGTCTCTTAGATACAGCCAGGAATAAGCTTTGGTGACTGACTGACTAACTACCTACCTACTAAACAACCAACCAACTAACTAACTAACTTCCTAAGAGACATGAATTTGTTTGTGTTAAAGTCCGAGTCTATTCAGATCAGTAGTTTTTTTAGATGTACAGGCAGGAATAAGCTTTTGTGACTGACTAACTAGCTAACTGACTAATATCTTTTGTGACTGACAAACTAGCTAACTGACTAATAACCACTGATCCGATTTTTCTTCAGATTTTAACACAATGAGACAACTTGCTATGCAATATGATTTCCAGACATTGGCCGTGATCTGGATAAAAGAAGCCGAATCCTGAGCGGATCTAATTCTGGATATATTGATATCTCAGCAACAACTGGTCCGCTTTGGCTAAAATTTTAACAGCTGAAAGGGTATTATGACCATACATTAGAATCCCACAACTTTGGGCATGATCCGAAAAAATCTGGAACCGGCAGCCACTGATATTCTATTGACCTTGTTAAACTGCTATTCAAATGATGTGATAGGCAGTGACATATTCTTAGCAACAGTGCTGGAGTATACTAGCTTCTTTCTAAACCAGTCATAAACCAACTCCCATATATGGTACATGCACACATGGAAGCAGAAATCGTAAGACTACCAATTTCGCAGAGAGTGCGGATAATGAAAGCCGAAGACGGCAATTATCGACCTACTTTCTAAAGTGTGGGGATAATGAAAGCTGTAGATAACAATTATCAACCCACTTTCGCAAAGTGTGGGGATAGCAAAAGAGGGGATAACAATTACCCACCCACTTTCACAAAGCATGGCGATTATAAGATCACAATTGATGAATCCAATCTGTTGATCAGGTATATGACATCATAATAAACTACGTCACATTTAGGCCGACGTCATAATCATAATTGACTAAATTAAAAACAGATCTGTTAGTGAAATATTACACAATACCAGACCAACGAACTACTAAAGTCAAATTTAAAATGGAGGCTATGTTTACGCTAACCTAAGTTTAAATCTAACACTGTACTGTTCTACTCACGCCATATCCTGCGACTGGGCCTATACCATGTGCTGCTAAGTATGGTTCAGCTGCGGCGGCAGCGGCTGCATACTCTCGACTATAACTGTTATGCAATAATAAAAATAACATGTACACCAGGGCTCACAATAATTATTTCATGTTGCTTTCTATTTCTAAACTAGTAAAATGTGATAAGCCACGTCGCTGAAGTAGACCTGACACTTGTCTTCGGTTGACGGATGAAAGTCAGAACCTGACTTTCGTCCTCCAACCGAAGACAAGCGTCAGGTCTACTTCAGCGGACGTGGCTTATCACGTTTTACTAGTTTAAATTAATCAGCAAAATATGGTAGGAGCCAATACAGACAATCTCCACCCATAGATATTCCTGCGCCCCATTTCAAAGCTAATTGTTCTCACAGAAGTAGCATGAGAAGGGGGCGATAGGCACCTCGCCCCCTCCCCCTACCAACATATATGTAAGGGAAACAAAAGACTTCGATCTGAGTAGTCAGGAGCACTACAGGGATGTCCGAAAAGACTCCCCCATAGCTCAGATCTTTACTTTCCCAAGACTTATGCAGGGGAAACAGTGATTCTTCAAACTGAGGATTCAAGAGCAATACCTAATCTTAGGACAGAGAATGCTTCTTACTGCATTACCCAGGTTCTAAGAGGGGACCCATGTGTAAACAATCAGGAGATGAAAAGGAAGCATACTGGATATATAATCTCCACATCATGGAGTCTCTAGGCACCAGCCATATGGTTAAAGAGCCACTAGCCAGTAGGCTGTCCCCCTACCCCTCTGTTCCCCCTATCCGACGTTATAAATTCTGCTTTCTATTTCTACTTTATTTACTAACTAGACCTCTATAACTTTGCACATTTCATTTTAACGATAAACATACTAGAGGTGGTCTCATTTAAAAGTAAGTATTGAATTTTACCAGGCCTTCACATGTTCCATCATCTCCTGATTTACAATTGTGTATGAAAATTTGCCAAAAAATCCATAAAATTATTGCTAAAATTTATCACCTTTGAAAAGGGTTATCAAGAAAGTAACTGAAAATCTTGTTGCGTAATCTCGCCTCCAGTTCATTTTTCAGTGTCTGGATCTTATTGAATGATAGTGACAGTTTATGATCAGTCCACTTTTAATGTTGTGCCACAGGAGCCACTCTGATATTGCATGCTTCAAGCACATTAAGGCCTTAAAGAATCCCATGCATAATGTTCCTTGTAGAATTACAGATGACTTGCATACACCAGCTTTTCTAAATGGCAGCATTCTATGTTATTGAATTTGTATCTAAATACACTGTAGTTTCTCTGGAACCTACTGCGAAGCATTAAATAATAAATCAGACCCGTTACGTGTTTGTTCAATCATATCGTCTAATTCATGACATTGAAAGCGATATTTTAGCGTAGAACACCATCAGCAAGGGAGACATGCATCCACTTAAATTGTTTCCAAATCAATATAATTTAATAAACAAGTACTATTAGAATTATCTGCCATATAGACCAATACTCAGTCAATAGGGATAATATAATATTAATGTTACCAACTAGTTTCATGCTTTAATGACCAAGAACATCAGAACCTTTTCTTATTCAACGTCAATTTGAATGCAAGAGAAAACTATTTTTGAACATTTACCACTGAAATGACTGGCCTAATTATTGAGCCATATAATTAATCTGTTGGCCTGCAAATGGTTGTTAATCAAGACCACTGTTAAGGTCAGTTCTGGACATCTTGACTATTAAAGTTGCAAAGATAGTGTAGGCATATTCTGAAAACATTTTGGCAGAAAGTTATTGCTGCGGCAACAACTTTCAGACAAAATGTTTTTTAAAAATGGCAAAAAAAAAGTAAATATTATTCAGGATTATGTAAAATGAAATGTGTCCATTAACCCTCTACTGGTCAGGTTGGCCAAAATCGGCCTCTACAGTGGTCTTGAGGAATGTCCATTTTCAGGGCAAGCTAAGACTATTTTTGAAAATTTACCACTGGATTGACTGGCTCGATTATCGAGCCAGTCACTCCGGTGGTAAAATTCCGAAAATAGTCTTATCTTAGCCTCTATATGGACAGTCAGTGAAAATAAATTTTGTTAAAAATCTTGGTCAGTAAAGGGATAATTTTGGCACAGTTCTAATGACTTACGTTGCAGCTGCAGCATATTGTGCAGGGGAAGCGACGGCGGGAATTGCGTATCGTGCTGCAGTAGGATAACCACCAGCAGCGGCAAGCTGTTGTGACGTGACAAGCTGTAATGGCTGAGATTGACAGGTATTGTTAATTACTTATTAATATGTAATAGTTTTCATCAAATTACCTTTATTACATTTATTATAAATAACTGTCTGCCAACGATGGTTTTTCTGTGGGTTAAGTATATACAGCTAAACCTAAACAGAGGATAACCCATTAATACTCAAATTTCAATTCTCTCAGAGAAAATATCCATTTGTAGACCAAGAGATCATGTAAAAAAAATTATCACTGAAATGACTAGTTCAGTTATTGAGCCACTCACTCCGGTGGTAAGTTTTCAAAAATGGCATTCAATTGGTCTGCAAAAGTCAGTTTTTGCATGCTGGACCATTAGAGGCTATGTGGATTAAGTCCATACACTCAAACCTCAATGGATTATTCACGTGAGGATTAAGAATCTGTTTTCTTTCAACCTAAATTTTAAAGCAAGGAAATAATTGCAGTCTATGTACATATATAAGTTTATCTAAACATGGAACGTTAATCAAATGTTAATAAATTTAAAAACAAGAGGCCCAAGGGACCTGCATCGCTCACCTGGAACATAGGCATTTCAACTAAAAAAGGTCATCGCCTACAAGTAGAACACAAAGGTTAGGCCAGAACTGCAACAAGAACAGGCATATGTTCTTGCAAATTTCGTCAAAATCAGTCCAGTGGTTCTCGAGAAGAGATTTAAATTTAATTTTGCTTTACTACAGGAGTTTTTGGTAGGCAAATGATCCAGGATGGCCACGAGATCATTTAGGTGACAGCTTCCAAAGTTGCAAATTTGAAATGAGCACACACAAAAACATATTTCAGACCGATTTTCAAACATGGTCACCAAACATGCTACATTTTGATTGGTCCATGCCAGCCATGTTTTTAAAGGTACTAACTCCCTTTGAACAAATATTAATGGCCCTTAGTCCCTAATCATATCTCCCAAATTTCGGCCCGATTAGTTCCCCCAACAGACCCCCCTTGCGGGTTGGTCTGTTGTTTTATTAACCACTATAAAAACATACTTACCGTTCAATCACTACTTGCTAAATCAATTATTTGTATTTTGCTATCAGAATAAGATTTTTATGCCTGCATACACACCTCCCCATGCCTAATCCTATTCCTATGGACCCTCAACCAGGCTACTGGTTGAGTCCCACCTCCAGCCTACCTTCAGGTATAGACTGGCACCAGTCTATACTCACCTCATAGTGACGCTTGTCGTTAAGCGCGCTCGTGCATGCGCATTAGAGCCCGAATAGGAAACAGATTCACTTTTCTAAATTTAAGTGCAAAATATTTAGTCTGATTCTCAAATCTTACTACGCGGGGTGGTTGAGGCCGGGTCGTAGTGATTGAATGGTAAGTATGTTTTTATAGTGGTTAATAAAACAACAGACCAACCCGCAAGGGGGGTCTGTGGGGGGGTTGTTATTACACCACAAAAACATCCATTACCGTTCAATCACTACTTGCTAAACCCGTAGATTTGGTCAGTGACCCCTGTCCACATAAGGTGGGAGGAGATTAGAGAATCAATAAACCAAGATAAAAATCAAACCAATCTTATCCCAATGTTAATAACATAACATATTAGTGCATTTAGCTCAATCACACCGTGATTAGCAAATAAGAACAACTTGAACTTAAAGAAATAAATAAAAACCAAAAGAAGACTCTCACCCTTTCTCACCGACGCAGTCTTAACGAAAATGGTGAGAAGACCTTGGTAAATAGTCTTCGGCAAATTAAATCAATCTTATCCAAATGTTAACAACATAACCCAATAGAGCATTTAGCTCAATCACACCGTGATTAGCAAATAAAAGCAAACTGAACTTAAAGAAATGACCAAAAACCAAAAGAAGACTCTCACCATTTCTCACAGACGCATAGTCCTAACGAAAATGGTGGGAAGTGCTTTGTAAATAGTCTTCGGGGTTTTTAGTTAAAAGAGGAAATGTTACGAAAGAAGGAAGCTGCCGCACTCTGGTCTTTGAGATAAAAGGATGTAAAGGTGTATTCACATTTCCCTCCTGCCACCTGCCTGATCTCATCTAAAGACGAACCCTCAAAAAGAGCGAAAGAAGTAGCCATACCTCTAACGTCATCTGCTTTAATAAGGGAGAGATTAATTTGATCCGGTGAGGCTATCTCATAACAAGGCTTAATTATACTCTCACAAATCCATCTGACAATCGAAGAATTTGAGACCGGCTTAGATAACTCTTCCTTGTAGGAAAAACAAATGAGATGGATCGACTCTTATAACATCTGATCGCTGATTGAAGGTTCCTAATGCCCTAATAGGACACCAAAATTTTTCGGATGGCGACAGACGAAAAAGATTTTAAAATGACCGAACTATCAGGATAGCGGTTAGTTTGAGTTTTAGATAAAAAAATTCCTTCTGGGATATCAAAACAAGCCATCTCCTGAAACTATAAATCTCTCCTTTTCAGCAGAAAGAGCATGAATCTCCTGAACGCCTTCTAGCAGAGGCTGTAGCAACAAGAAAAATCAGCTTTGACAATTAAAAACAAACCCAAGCTTACTACTGGTAGAAGAAATAGGTTCAAAATGGCGACCTGCCAAAACTTGAAGAACCAAAGGCCAACTCCAGGAAGGTAAAGGCTTAGCAATCGGAGGACGAATATTACTTAGACCTCTAATAAAGCTATTAAAAGTCTTAGTATCCTTGACATCGGCATACAGAAGACAAGGAAGGGATGACACTAGAGAAAATCTATACTCCCTGAACGTAATAATTGACAAATGAAAATAACCAAACAGATAAGATAAAAACTCTAATAATTTGGGTATAGAAACAGAATCGGGCACGAAACCTTGGTCTGAACATCATTCACCTAAATGTTTAAGTCAACCCTTGTAAACTCAATGGGTCGAATCCCTTCTGGCAGAGTCAATCATTTCCTGAGACCAGAAGAAACCTTATTCTCCAGACACACAGACTAAAATTTATTGGATTTGGATGCACACAAAGACCTCTTACTTGAGATAGAAGATCCTGGTATACTGGAAGAAGAAGAGGGAAATCTACCAGAAAATCTAGAAGATCTAAAAACCAAATCCTCTTTGGCCAAAAGGGAGCTATCAGAAGAATTTCGCAAACCTGATCCTTGACCCTCTTCAAAACTAACTGAATCAAAATCCTTTGAGAGAAGGCATAGGCGAACATTCCTGTCCACTACTGAGACAGCGCATCCACCCCCAGGGCTTGACTGTCCGGAAAAGGAGACATGTAAGAGAAGATCTGAGCATTCAGAGAGGCCGCGAACATCTCTACTAGAGGACAATACATAAGACTAAACCTCATTCCTCCTTCTAAAAATGAAAGAAAACCCCATGGCAATGACTGAACGAATCGAGATTTAGAACCCTAACAGACAATCCAACCAATGCACAGAAGCCTGGATCTACTTTCCAATGAATAGCCTCTTCTATAGACTCCTTGACAATCATAGACAAACAACAACCCCTCTAAAGCTAATAGCTTCTAATAATAAGGAACAGAAGACCATTTTCGAAGAAGAGACTACATAGAAGGATTCTAGATCCAAGAATATCTAGCCCCTTTTAATAAGGGCCACCCTTAAAGAAGTGTCAAACTTACTATATGCTAAAGAGGACTGCTCATAGAAAACACATAGATGACATATGCCAAAAATCCTGGGCTATATCATAATGCTTAGTCCTCACCAAATAGGTAACTCACGTTTATTATGGATATTTTAATAATACCGCTTACTCTGATTGGAGACCAAAAAGGGTCATATCAGTATAGCCTAACTTATTAATAATGCTAAAGACTCTGCAAAAATTATAGATAATATTATTTACAGAGATTTAACCAGAGATTGTGGCAAACCAAAACCCCATAGTAAGTCTATGGGAGTGCTTAGAGTCAAGATATAGCCAAATCATGTGCCCGAGATCTACATGAACTACGGGAAAGTTACTAGTGATGACCGTCATCACAATTCTATGAATAGAATACATGACCAGGTTCCGATAAGAGAGCTATGGCCCACATTAGACTATCTAATTTAAACATCGTATAACAATGGAGATTTAATAAAAAATTGTATTGAATACATCAACGGCTGCCTAGCCGCCCAGGCTTGCTGATAAATTAGATATCCTAAACAATTCGATATTTATGTCAAGAGGCAGAAACTTAAAAGATTTTAATAAATTTATTGATTCTTATATTTATAGTCTTATCATCAATAATTTCATCTTTGTACTAACAAATGACATTGTGTTAGAAATCCCAAAGAAAGGAAAGATTGAACACTGATACTAGATATTAACTGATTGAATACTGAATTTTGCAGACGACATATTACAACTGTAATATCTTTGGACTTGCAAAGATTTTGAAAACATTTTGATCGAAAATAGTTGGTGGATGCTTAAATCCAAAGATTCTCGTCCGCACTTCCCCCCTCCAGCGCAACCCCAACCCCACTCCAACCGGCCCGCCCCCAGACAACCTCAACGAGCAAAAAACCCAAGACTCACCGAATAATCCGGGAATAATCCGACCGAAAATTGCCAGTGGCATCACCAACAACCCTCAGCCAAACTGCCCCCAAAATACCCAGCACATCCCGAGCCCCGCCCCCCAGAAACCCCCGTCCAAAGGCCCACAGCAACCCCGTCAAAATAGAGCAAAATTTACGCTATAAAAGGAAAAACAAACAAGAATCTGGAAAAAATGAAAACAAAACGAACTCACCGAAACTATGTCAACGCAGAAGAATCCGACTCGTATTCCTCCTTCCTGCCCCCTTATCCGATTGATTATCTTTTCTAAGCGAATAATGTACTTGTAGACATTATTCCTGTACTCATAATGATCCTATGAAACCTTTACTGAATCTAATTCTTTTCAGCGACTGACGAAATTATACTACGATTTACTTAAGAATCAGGGTTATCCCCTCCACAAATAAACTCCCTTTGGTTAAATAAATATGTCAACCTGCCGACATAAGAGGTAAAAGGAGCGAGAAAAAAGGCTGAATGGCCCGAAGACAACTGGCCATCTAAAGTTGGATGAAAGCAAAAATCGTATCTCGAAATAATGCGTAGAATACCACCTGACTTATCGGTTTATGAAATGCGCATATAAAATAATCTGCAACAAAATCCCATACGGTAACCAGTCAGGAGTCTTTAATTACGCTGAAAATTGTCACTAATAAACGAATAAATGTCTGCATAGACTACAATTCCAAGAGAGACTACAAGACTGGCAATGACTTGGAATGACTATTTTCAGCCATTAAACATTCCCAATATTAAACAAATACGGAAATAAGACTAATCTTAGGCAAGAAGATGACTAGATTCTAGGAAAGCGGATGTGGAAAAAGGGAAACGGAAATGCATAAACCGGAAGTATACTACCGGAAACTTTTCAAAATCCTACAACCCGGATGTACAGAATTACCGGAAGAGGAAGCTGAAAACCCGGAAATGGATGAACAATGTAATGCCGGGTAAAACCAGAAATGACCCTATCCCCGGCTGTACGAAATCCGGATGTGGAAAAAAGGAAAAAGAAATGGATAAAACCGGAAGTAGACTACCGGAACTGATCAAGATCCTACAATCCGGATGTACAGACTAACCGGAAGAGGAAACTGAAAAATCGGAACTGGAAATTGATGAACAATGCAATGCCGGGTCCAACAGACCCGGATATGCATTCTTCCGGAAGCTCTCATGAAACCGGAAATGGAAAAACGGAAGTCTATCCATGTCTGGACGACCCGGAAGTACACCCCTAAGACCGGAAGCGGAAGTGTACTGACTAGCGTCCAAACTGGAAACGGAAAACGCCTCTACCGGAATTCGAAAATAAAAGATATCTGGAATGGCCGGAAGTGCTAATAGAACCGGAAACGGAAGTAGGTACCAGATCTCTAGGACCCGGATGTCCTACATAAACGGAAGACAGACCGGAAGTGGCCGGAACAGAAGTGGTAACCGGATCTTGCCGACCTGGATTACCCACTAAACTGGAAGTCCTACCGGAAATGTAAACCACCGAAGACGGAACCGGATCTTGAAGACCCGGATGTCTTGCTAGACCGGAAGTTCGGACGGAAAAAGATTGAGATGCGGAAAACGGAAGTAAACCCGAGTCCACCACAACGGAACCGGAACTAGCAAGACTAGGTATCGACCTCTTAGAAACTGGCGCTCTAGAGACAACTTTAACTACCGGAACCACCGTAAAATTGGCATTATCATAAGGACTGGCCTCATGGACGCCGGTTTCAGTCGACGCCACCACTGCTTGAAGAGTATGCCCGTCACCCTCAAGTCTTAAGTGGATTTTATCTGATGCACTCTCCGAGCACACCTTCAAGAGCCTGGATGCTCTTGTCTTCTGCTTTGGTGATACCAACACCTGCCTAGAGATCAGAGGGACCGGCTTCCCCAATTTGCGGGAACGCCCGCTAGCCTTCGGGCTATCCTCCGAACTTGACGAGCCTTCCTGCTTTTTGGCCTCTTTTACCGCAGAAGAAATTCGTTCATTGAGCGATTTTGTCAACACTGTGGCAAACGATTCAAATCTCGCAAAAAGCGCCATCACGGCGTCCGAATTTCCCGATGAGTTTCCCCCCTCTGTTGCTACCGATAACGGAACAGAGGAATGAGCAAAGGACACCGCCTTTGCCTTGCTAGCAACGGAGGAAGGGGAAGGACGACCAGAGGGCAGCGATTGTTATGACCGACAAATCTTTAAAGAACGCTTTCGCTACCGAAAACCGGCCACCCTTTACAAATCCCACACATAGCATTAGTAGTACAGGACACTTCGCACAAACGTGCCCGGCGAACTCGATCGAGTGATGACGATCACATTTTGCCGACGAACATTTAGTCTTATCTGACCCTTTCGCTGACTCCTACAAACGAAAAAACGTAACAATGAAGCATACCGCTCAAACTCTCAAACAAGACACCCTCAACTCAGTTCTAACGGCGGGAAAATTCAAATTTCCTTACCAGAAACTTTCAAGGGGTTTTAAGATAATCCTTATAATGCACTAGAAATAACTTCGTTACAGGCTCTATATATATGGACTGGACATTATCAATGATGATGATGATTTAGGATAGGCATAACAATCAAGATATCACGAAGCAAAACGATCAACGCGAAAACCGGTAATATATAAATTCGTCTATAAGATACCATATAAACACAATTATACTTCCTAGACGTAACTTAGGGAGGATTGACTTCAAATTGGGCACATTCTTCCGAGATATAAAGTCAAAAGGTATCACTGACACAGCGCAAAACACAAAAACTTATATAAATATTTTTAGACAACTATTCTGCTGCAGAATAATTGAAAAGTGAATCTGTTTCCTATTCGGGCTCTAATGCGCATGCGCGAGCACGCTTAGCGACAAGCGTCACTATGAGGTGAGTATAGACTGGTGCCAGTCTATACCTGAAGATAGGCTGGAGGTGGGACTCAACCAGTAGCCTGGTTGAGGGTCCATAGGAATAGGATTAGGCATGGGGAGGTGTGTATGCAGGCATAAAAATCTTATTCTGATAGCAAAATGCAAATAATTGATTTAGCAAGTAGTGATTGAACGGTAATGGATGTTTTTGTGGTGTAATAACAACAGCAGTTCTGGAGAAGTTATTTTCGCGAAAACAAGGTCATCCACGATGGCCACCGAAGCATGTGGCTCCATTCAACAAATCAGTTCAGCTTTTGGTCTAGATGATGTTTCATCGGCTTTGAATCGATCCCTCAAGCGGTTTCGGGGATTTTAAAAGCGCGTTCTAAAACTTAACCAAAATCCAAGATGTCCGTCGGCTGAAACTGGCCAATTGGCTTCGTCTGAACAACCTTGGATCTCTATGCCCTATAAATGCTTCCTGACAAATATAATTGAAAATGTACCCGCAATTCTTGAGAAGTCGTTTAAAGAAAAAGTTGATGGACGGACAGATGGATGAATGGCATACGCTCACTTGGCCTTTCAGGTATTAAAATTTACATCTTAGAATTCATTATTTTTTACTAAATTAAATATTGTACATAAATACTGGAATGATTCTGTTTAAAAAAATCAATGTACCGGTAAGCAACAGTTCAAATTATATATTATTTAAATTCATGTCTAAACCCTCTACCAGCCACAAACATTCCTGATTTGCAGTTTTTTTGTACAGCCCAAAACCCACATACCACATGGTTACGGGTAATAATTCTTACCATTGTTCCAACTTGGTACCTCTCTGGATATGCAGCAGCAGCAGCGGCTAGGAAGGGATCTTGATAGAGGCCACTGTAAAGTAATACAATCATAATTAGACCATATGTAATTTAGAGAAAGATGTTAAAATGTGCATAATTAGTTACTCTGGCTGATCATTTCATTAAACCGATGTTAGTAATTAAAAGAAAGCCAGCAAATCCTAGATTAAATTTGAAAAACTCTTTACAATGTAATAAATACTGCTGCTGGCTGAGGCAATATCAGCTTCTAACTATATTAGTTTCAAAATATTCTAGAGTGTATTCACACTTTAACAAGAGAACCGAGGGAACTAAAGCTCAGCTGCCAACACGCAAAGAAAGCTCTTGGCCATAAATATTTAGTCTCAATAGCTGAAAATAATCCAAAATGCACTTGGCTGAATGTTTTACTACTGGCTCTAATAACAAAACAAGGGAGGTAACTCTGAACACCATGAGAATACCGAGTATGATGTTAAGAGCTACCCACTCGAGACAATATATAGTAATTTTGAGATCAAATCAGCCCAATTTTCGCAATTCTCATCATTGGTTGAATTCCAGTTCAGTGTCGAGGTACCCAGCTTACCCGGATCACATATCTGAACGACCGTGAGTAGTCAGATAACGGTATCATGTGGTACAAATTCTATGTGATTACTCCTGCTTCTAGCAAGTATAAAAGTGTGCCCATGTGTAGATATGCAAAGCAACCATTTGATACTTCTGCTTGGAGTACCTCGACAACGAACCCGAATTTAACGTTAGATAGCAATAGGTGAATTAATTACCATGGGTTGTGTCAATCTGTACATAAATCGCAATAGGTGCTACCATCGTCAATGCCAGCCTTCCAGGGGGAGAAGGGATGGATTTTATCAATAGCAATAGTGCTTGCAATAACATTTCATTTGACTAGCCTGTTGGCAATGTAGGACAGTTAAAATAGCTACAGGACGTGCTAGGGAAGGTAAAAATGGAAGAGATCCAATATAAATACAAATATTAATTCATCAAAATATTTACTTTGATGTGGGTAAAAATGTTTTGAATGGAAACTGCATTGTCTATAACATAAACAGCCAGATAAATCAGATGGAAGAATAATATGACATTATACATATATCCTACTGTACAGTAAACCGTTAACACTCATATCAGTCAAAAACGGCCTCTGCAGGGGCCTGGATAACTGTCCATTTGCAGACCAAGAGAAGACTATATTAAAAAATTTATCACTGCCAGTCATTAATGTGGTGTTTTTTTTCAAGTCTTCTCTTGGTCTGCAAATGGGCATTTTCTTTGAGAAAATTTACTTTCATGAACAAATTTAAGAATTAAAGGTTTAACTAATAACGACTTACGCTGCTGCATATGGCATAGCTGTGGCTGGTGCAGGAATAGGCGTTGGATGTCTGAATGCTGCGGCGGCCACCGCAGCATATGCACCTCTTGCTGCTACGGCTCTACCTCTTGTTAAAGCAACACCTCGTAAAGCGGCAGCTGCAATCATAAGAAACAGGATTACACCCTAATGGTCAAATTTGGTCAAGAAAATTTAAATATCTGCTTATTGAATGTCCATTTAGAGGCCAAGAGAATACAATCTTTAAAAATTTATCACTTGAAAGACTGGCTCGGTTATCTAGCCAGTCATTCCAGTGGTAAAAAAAAAAAAATTGTCTTCTCTTGGCCTGTAAATAGACATTCCACAAGACCATACCAGAGGCCGATATGACTATTAAAGGGCTAAAGACATCCATAATTAAAGCATTGAAAGGGAGTATCTGAAATGTCTGGTTACATGTACCCAGAATTATTTACTTTTCATCGCAATCATTTTTGCCAAATACAATCATTTGATTAATCGTACATATATACATGCAGTGTTGGGTGAATGCATCCTTCAAAAACTTCTAAGAATACTGCTATGGGAGATGCGACAACCCAACCACACTAATTGGTGCTGTCTGAATATAAGAGTACAAATGCAAATCTATATATTTTAAATAACAGCGCCAAATAACTGCATCCATTGTACATTTATTTTAACTAGGTTAGTTAACGTTCTAGTGTCCCATTAAATAAAGAACCTTTGCATGAGATATAACATGCATGTTGATCTCTGTTCAATTTACACAGCATGCAATGCTACATAGGTTGCAATGATACTGAACATGCAATTCCCTGACTCCATAATCATTGTAACTATTGGATGCCATATTCGTTCAGTCTATTGTCTGTATAAGCCAGAATTTCTCAAACAAACACGCGTTCTGCATGCTTGCACGTGCAAATGGTCATTTGTCAGCCAACCCTCAAAGCGTAAGCAAGAACATAGGATCATGTCAGCACATTCGACAGGCTGTATTTCACTACTGTTCAGTGCAAGTGTGTCAATTTTGAGGAGAAATTATGAGAATTCTTTTACATAATTTGTGTGAGAATTGTTGCTATCAATGGGAGCAACAGGATTCACTTAAATTATCAAAATAATTAGTAGGTCATGCGATTGCTACTTGCTACAGATTTCATATTAATTTGAATTTAAATTGTTGCTGCAATTGTTTCAGTCTATATATTGTAAAGTAATCATCAAAATTTTCAGTCCATGTGCTACGCGCATTTGAGGAATAATTTGACTATGTTGCTGATTCTTAACACAACAATATTGTCGAATTGTTAGCCACACGCATGCAATCAACCGGCTGTCAATATCTTACTATGTAGGTAAATTGAGCATAGGTGTATATACATTTTCTTGCCAAGATTGACCATTAGCAAACAGCATGTAAGTTTCGTTGAATGATTGTGCATCTGTTTGAAATTCATTGGTCGAACAGAAATATACACGCTAGATTTGATAAATGTCTCGGTCGTGCATGCATATCGTATCTAGGCTTGTACGCATTCAAATTAGATAGTGCATTAGTTACCAAAAAACTGATTAAATTGGTCTTTAAATCCGCAGCGAATTTCGACTGAAAGCTATGATGATTATTTTAGAATATTTAGACTGAAAGGTGTTGCATCAACAATTTTCATTAAAATTTGTATCAAATCTGTACCCAGTAGTTACTGCATTACCTAATTATTTTGACAATAATTTGACCGAATGCTGTTATTGAAAGCAACGACTTTCATGCAAATTATTGCCAAAGCTTCACATTTTCTCCTGGAGATAGACACACTTGTGCTGGACAGTATTGAAATACAGACTCTCGATTGTACTGCTGTAAATGTCTACGTGTTTATGCTTCCAGAGCTGACTGACAAATGACCATTTGCACGTGTAGGCCGGATGTTTTTGTTTGAAAATCCTGGCTTGTACAGACAATAGCCTCAACCAATATGGCGTTCAAGGGTTACAATGATTATGGAGTCAGGGACTGGGTAGCAATGCACACTGGGTAGCATTGCACGTTGGGTAAATTGAACAACGCTGGGTAAATTGAACAGAGATCAACATGCATCTCATATCTCGTGCTAAGGTTCTTTATCTAATGGGACATGAGAACTTTAATGTTACTACACATTATTAACACTTCAACCGACGAATTTGTTCAAGAAAAATAATATTTTCTCATAAAAGATGTCAATCTGTAGACCAACAGAAGACAAATATTGAAGATTTATCGCTGGCTGGACTATCGAGCCAGTCATTCCAGTGGCAAATTTTCAAAAATAGTCTTCTCTTGGCCTGTAAATGGATATTCCTCAAGACCACTGAAGAAGCCATTTTGGCCGGCTTGAGTGATAAAGGGCTAAGCAAGTCATTCACAAAGATATGAGCACACGTACGTATGCGCGCGCGCACACATGCACGCGCACACATACACACACACATTTAGCCCTTCAATGGTCAAGATGACAAAGATATGAGCACACGTACGTATGCACGCGTGTGCGCACACGCACACGCACACACACACACACACACACACATTTAGCCCTTCAATGGTCAAGATGATTGACAATTTTGGTTAGTGAATCTCAATTTGTAGGGAAAGGCTATTTTAAAAAATTTACTACTGGACTGACTTTATCCATTATCGAACCAGTTCTTCCAGTGCTAAAATTTCAAAGAGTTCTACAGTCATGCAAATAAACTTTCCTTAAGACCACTGCAAAGGCAGTTATTGGTCATCTTGACAAATAAAGGATGGTCAATGTCCTGCGGAGAAACACATCTGAAATGCTTGGTTCATTCTACATGCTAACTGAAGTCTACACTCACCATTAGGTATTGTAGGCGGTGCTACAACTTTTTTCGTCATCACTCGGGCAGTGGCATTGTTTACCTAGAAATTTTTGGAAACCACAATGAAACGAGTGCATGGGTGAATATTTCACACATTAAAATTTAAACAGCTTCATTGATTAGTAAGTACACAGACTGCCTCATTATCTCAGCCATGTTCAGTCGCTTTAATAGCCAAATACAAATAACGGAAATGCACAAATTTGTGTTGTTTCTATTAAAGATTTTAGTGAATTTTATCTATAGCAGATATCTATATATGAGATGGATGATGATAAAGGTCTAAATCAATGAGGCAGGCTGTGTGGGAGACTGCCACAGAACTTTCAGAGATACTGTATCTTACTGAAAATCATCTACTGTCAACCCTGTGTATATTATAAATGGCATGGACCATCAAAATGTGGTCACTAAAGACAGGCTGTCTAGTAATACCACTCAGTTGATACAAGAAATAGCTTTTGGGGCCAAAATGAGGATGTCTTAAGATGTGTGGTCACATAACTACTTGCCTTAAAGAACCTCCACTGTTTGGCCCCAAAAGCAAGTATCTCTCTTATAGACAGGTTTGATTGAAGATGTTATCAGACTAATCATTACTTTCTATGCTTAATATTCTCATATTAACCCATAAATGGTCAAGTCCGCTAAAACTGACCTCTTCAGTGGTCATGCTATATGTTCCTTTACAGGAGACGAGAAAGCTAGTTTTGAAATGTTATCACTGGAATAACTGTATCAATGATCGAGTCAGTCATTCCAGCGGTAATTTTTGAAAAATAGTCTTCTCTTGGCCTATAAATGAACATCCAGTGAAAAAATTAAATTTTCTTGAATAATTTGACCATTAAAAGGGTTAAGCAGCATTGCTATCATTTATCTGGTATGCATGCAGTCTAAGTTCTATTGCTGAATAATTTGAAAGTAATTTATCTGGAAGTTACTGCTTGATGGCTTCCAGTTATATAAATTTCAAAGTATTCAACAACATTTTTTTTTTACAATTACTTTGAGAAAAGAGGATCAAGGTGTCTATATTGCTCAGCTTGAACATTTGCTTTTGTTTAATTTTAAACAAATACTATATTCTTAAATTATAACCATTGTATGATTACTGTATTCTGAGGCTGTATTAGTTGAAATATTTTACAGTTGCAATCAGGCCTTCTTTGCATTTGACGACTGTGTCTTGTCCTGAGCCAAAATCTTTAGCTTCCTCAGGTCCATTCTTGAACCGAGTGTGTACCGAGTCCTGCTTTCTTGAGGTCACCTCGTAGCACGCTTAACAGATTTATGCAATAACGCCCTCTACTGGCTTTATATTTGCTGGCTCCCAGTAGGGAGAATTCCAAGGCTCTCTGTGGTGGCGTGTTTTCTGGCATCCTTAGCACGTGGCCAAACATGGACCATCTTTGCTAGCCGACTTTTATGGACAGAGGCGATGTATTACACATCTTGTATAGTGCATCATTGAAAATTATGCTGTCCCGTGATCGTGCGGAGGTGTTTGTGGTGGCTGGCATTAAGTTTATCTAGCACTGCCTTTGGAGCTGCCCAGCTGTTACAGTTATACAGCATCAATGATATGTAGGTGGCATTGTTTAAGCATAGCCTTTTTGTCCAGGGCATCTTTGATCTATGAATACATAGCTTCCAGAGGACTGGAAAGATATGTTCCATATGATGCAGCGATGTCAGTAGTACTGCAGAGCAGTGAGCTTTTCATCCATGGTTCTCCATCTCGAAGTGGATCAACATTTTCTTTAGTTTCATGCTTTGCCGATAGGTACATGTATATGTGGGTGAACTCTGTTTTCGACTTATTCATATTCTCAATTTTTAGTTTGCTTACAGCTATAAGATCGTCAAGGGGTTTCTTTTCCTCATCTAATGAAGTCCACATCATCAGCATATCAGGTTGGACACTGGGGTGGGGGGTGGGGGGGTGTTCATTAAATTTTCCCGCACAGATTTCAATGCAGCAGGTGAAAAGCACAGAGGATAGTCCATCTCCTTCTGGGGAGCTCACTGATGTCTCAAACTCTGCAGGCTTTAGTCTTGACCATTATTCTGAGCTTGGTGTCTGCAAGCAGTAGTCTCACTAGTCGCAGCTCATCTTCATCTAACTATAACAATCCATCAAATATAAAATCTGAAGTCTTTACATATCATTCAAAGGCTCTCTCCAGTGAACGTTCCTTCAAATAGTCAATTATACGATTTAGTGACTTAATATCCTAGATTAATACTAATTCAGTTGAGCAATCAGATTTCGGTATCCAAAGTCGGAAGCTCAGGAAGCTAAACTTTGGACAACCAGTTGGTTCCCAATGCGCACCATGGCTAGAAGTTATTGATTTGATTGGCGTCTATCGAGTCCCTGATTCCAGGTACCATTCATGCCATATATAGGCGGGTTTTATTTCAGTCTATTATTTGCACTTCCCCACTTTTACACCAGTAACCATATATACTCCTGGGTGGAGAGGCAACGGGGAGTGAAGGAGAATACCTATGTCTCCACTGATTGCCAGTTGGCCACCTAATCGACTAACAGTCGACCAGGATTTGAACCCAATCCGGCTGATTACCAGATGACTACGCTTTTCAGTGGCTATGACCATCGAAGATAAATCGTAATTGGTTATCCAACACATTTGCAAGTGCTTGCTGGAAATTGGCCATGTTGTTAAGATGAAGTTGTTGAAGTAAACAGCTGATAGGTGATCCAGAGACTGACACTACAGCATTAGCTTTCTTGGTTTTTACCAGGGATGAACGCACCAAGAATAAAGCCTTTCAGAGATACTAGTGGATATACAGCAAACATTGCTATGTTTATTTAGATGATGAGTGTGTTATAGATCTTATAATACCTGTCTGGCATACCACTTAGATCAATCTCATTAGGCCTAGTGGGATGAAGGTTGACAGGTACAGGCTTTTAGAAATACCATTACTGATAAATTTCTGTCTATCTTGGAACTTATGATAAAACAAATAAACCTACAATGCTGTGGCAGATCTCCCAAGTCATATTTAAGGATATTTGTCAAAAAGAACTTTACACAAGTTTCTTTAAATATTTTAAAATAATCCTTTGAAAGGAAATGTTTGACTGCGAAATTCGGCCTATGAACGCACATAGTCACTGCAACTTTTGACAAACATCCTTTATGTTAAACCGTAAAGCCACATATTCACACCAAATTCCTCCAAAATAAGTGTTAAAATTATATACTTTTAGAGGCTTAAATTATATACAACGATGTAGGGAAATGAAATCAATCTTATCATATGATGATACGGAATGAAACCACCATATGTTAAGATTTATTTCATTACATTACATATGGGTACAAAATTTAAGCCTCTAAAAGTATACGATTTTAACAATTTTATTTAAAGCATTTTGTGTGAATATACACCTTTAAATATTGATTGTGACTGAAGCATTTGAGTCAGATAAAACAGTCATGTGCTTGACGTAAGAATTTAAAATCATTTTAAAATAAGAAGCTTGTTATTTTGCTATTGTTAATATGCAGAGTAACATTTAGAATTAAATAAGTAATTGCTTTGAAATGAATTAATCTTTTAATAGATGCAGATGTTGCTAATTTCTAACTGTTAGATGAGTTCCGATTTTAAAATTTTCATTTGCTTCAGTCACTGGGGAATACCAAGTAATGAAGCCACAGACATCTCAATAAAAGATCAAAATTTTGAGATTCAATCAGATGCGGAGCTTGAGTACCTGGTATAGAACGAGGAACAGACATAATTAAATAATCACACGCATCAAAGCCTAGAAGCACTTGAATGCCTAGTAGCATAGTCTATTATAATGTCATGACTGGGTCGTGTTTTGAATGAATACATTGCACATTCACGGCGTCTAGACTTTGATGTACGTATTATGCTCCAGATGTAACTGACAATTCTATCATGTTCTACATGGTTGTGCAATACTGCCAATGACAAACATATGCACATGTTTATCAAGAAAGACTCAATTCGGGAATATTTAAACAATAAACGTTTTTGTCTATACTATTGTGCTGATAAACACGAGTTTGAAACAGTTTTCAGGTGTTTGAGATTCCATTGTTTATATGTAGTTAAACTAAAGATGCAAAGTGAAAAAGGTGGGGTGTGCTGGCTATGTGCACATAATATTCATGGCACTGTAACTCACACTTATTTCTTCATCATTACAAATTCTGCAGCATATAGCGACGCTGATGATACAACAAAACGTATTCGACTGATAGGATTCTACAAATATCCCTGATGTTATCAAATGACTTGGCCTCAAATTCAAGGTAGGATATTTCAGAGAAATATTCATACTGCTTCAAGATAAATTAATTTTGAAAACGAGTTAGCTACCGCTAAGGTAGGATGTTGCCAGCTAGTCATTACATATAAATTCAGTGAATATTTTCTCAATGGATGAACACACGAGCTAGTCATTGCAGTGTTAAGTTTTCAAAATTGTCTACTCTTGGCCTGCAAACAGAGATTCGCTATGAGAAAATTGAAATTCTCTAGACGATATTGGAGAATTAAAGAGGTAATTTTGCAGATGTAGTAAGCAATGGTCTCAATGCATCGAGACAAACAGAAGATCCTAATGGCTACGATAACAAGAAACTGGATTTTGCCATTCATTTATTGTGTGTGTCTTTCTATGATCTACCACTAGAGGAATACAGTTCTAGCTATTCCCTGCCGAGGGACCTTTCCATTTTTAGCTATGCCCCGCCCATCTCTAGCTAAGCTCCACCCCACACAACGCTTGTGTTGGGATCGATCTATCTCTAACACTTTGACTATCAATTTCCAGAAAACTATACAGGTAAGCTAGTGAATATTTTGGAACTAATTTGACTGGGTGCTGTTGCTGCCTATGGCAGTCCATTCAAATTAGTTTCAAAATATTCAACAGCATGTTTATTAAATTGTAGAGACATACAATTCGTTTATATCAGACTATTAAGAGTTAAAGACAGGCCAAATAGAATCATTTATGACGCAATGATTATGACGTCATCCTACACGCCGCTTAGCTGATTATGACATCATATGACAGATGGATGGTCTGGAAAGGTGAATTTCTAACAAAGCTCCACCCACTTTATACACATGTTGGAATTGCACCAACAGCTCCCAGTCAAATTACTTTCAAAACATTCAACAGAATGTTTATTAAATTGTAAATTCATCAAAGACATACAATTTATACACCCATTAGTGGCAGACTTTTCACTTTTCATGATGGAGTGATATGTCATTTTGATTGTGATGTCAGCTAAATAGTGTCATAATTGATTATGACGTCATATACTTAAATGACAGATCGGATCCCTCTATTACTTAATTGTTTTCGTAATTTCAATTTTTCAAACTGTGTCACAAATCACCCACCACAAGCAGCACAGTGCATCTCAAAACAATACATATATGGATATTCTAGTTCCGACATGGAATTTTCATATTATCCACTTTAACAGTGATGCAATGAATTCTTGCCAATGCAACAAATATTCTGTTGAATATTTTTTATGTAAATTCGCTGGAAGCAATTGGTGTCTAAAGAAAGTACAATTACCATTATATAAATAGCTTTCATGTAAGATTCCCTTGGAATTCTTTAGGGGTGAAAAGGTTTATGATGCTAGCGGTGCCACCACTTACAAATATTTGAATATGGGTGAAATCAAGTCTTAAAACGGATCTCCTGAGAGCAAAATGGCGTATTTAAATTCATTTCTGATTGGTAACTCACGGTGTGAGAAATGAAGAGACAGCTGGACAGTGAGATTATAATGGTTAATTCAAATAAAAAATCTATTGATATATATATATATATATATATATATATATATATATATATATATATATATATATAATAGATTTCCTGAAAACTGTTTCAAGCCAATTTAGATGATGTATGAATCAGCTTTTTTCACATGAGTACGATTTACATAATATTTATATCAATTAAACAATCTTAAAAAAAAAGAAATGTTGATTCCTACTTGGAAAACTTTCACTCACCACCCATACACTGAGAAACGTCCCACCACGTGACCCGTGCTACCAAACTGAATGTTAAGGTAGGCTGCTCTGTTTGCTATGATCATCAAAGAATGAAAGAGTACTGAATAAAATTGGTTGGTTGATTTGGTATTAAGAAGCCGAGCTGAGCAGTAATAACTAGTAGTATGGCACTATAAATTACTGCTCCCGCTACGATAGTTCATTCCTAGTATTATTATTATTATTAATCTAGCAACCGGCAAACAAACCGTGATGAGTAGTGTAAGTGATTTGTATAGAGGCAGCACAGAGAGCGATACACCGCTACTACAGAGTAGCTAGAGGGGTTTACTACGCAATAATAATAAAAAATATAGCATCCAAAAGACGGTGTTGAGAAATATGCCAAAACCACGAACCATAATATTTTAAGAGCAGACTGTTGATGAGGATGCGAATATAAATACCACAGATGCAAAGGACAATTATTAAAATGTTTTAATAATGAGACGATGCAGGACATTTAGATATCAGCGAGCTAGCATCCGACATTCCCAAAATGCACAATGTTTCTCATGGCGGGCAGCAGCCAGGTGTTTACTACAGATTTAATATAAATAATAGTAAAAATCATGTGACGACGACGTGTGACACTATTGCCATATAGTGTCTATTTGAGAGAGAATTATCATGTGAAATACACGACACCACACACGCTAGATAACAGGCTAAATAATAATAAACATGGACACAAAATACTTAGTGAGACAGGGACCCAATCCAGACATTCAGTATTATTGTAACTACTAATATGTCATACGCATACCAAACTATTATAAAATAATTTTTATTCCAAGCCATAACAGCACATCTAGAACAAATGGTGAGTCAGGAGGAGGGCAGAGACGCTCGCGATTAAGGAGACTTTATTAAACGGAAGAGCAACTACGAAACAAAATGAAAACTTTTTACACCCAAGTTGTGGTATGTTGTAGGACTACACAATTTTTAACTAGTTATAAAAACCAAAACATAAAAATGGAGGAGACCTGAGTCAAACAAATTATACTGATTTAAAATGAGTTATGATTTCAAAGCAGACACAAACGATAATGAGAATCAGGCAGGAGATCTTCATACCGCACACAGATTTATTAAAGAAACCAAAAAGCACATCCGATTACGGTCTCTCCAGCGTACCATTATATAAAACAAACAATCAGCCATGGGGAGAAGTGATCAACTGATTAATCAATCAATTAATCAGCCAATCAATCAATCAATGTGCTTGCTAGGTAGTACGACAAACAACTGATCATACGTATTATAGTAGGTAAATATTACAATTAATCGTTCATGCACCTCTATTTTTCGTCCCTCAACCACAGTGCCGTTCAATTTCTCTCGTGCTCGGTCTGCATCAGCGCTATTTGCGAAAGTTACAAAACCAAATCCCTGCATGCATGAAGAAAACAAGCATGCGTTAACATGACGTGCAATTGGCATCAATCAATCAATCAATGACATATATCAATAAGTATATTATTGGTATCTTGGATCATTCTAATCATTAAAGTAAACTGTATAATAATAATAATAATATTACGCAACAAAGATCAGAGACTGTTACAATACCTAAGTCTAGAACATTTAAAAGCATGTAGATATAAAATCTCACCAACAATAAAATAACCAGTTTTGAAATGTGTCTACTTTATTATTATCCTGTATTATTATTTGGTCAAGAATTTGAATATCTGCTTTTTGAATGGCCATTTACAGGGCAAGAGAATACAATTTTTGAGAAGTTACCACTGGAATGACTGCCTCTATTATCGAACCATACATTTCAGTGGAAAATTCTCTAAAAGTGTATTCTCTTGGCCTGTAAATAATCATTCCACAAGACCAGAGCAGAGGCCAGTTTTGGCCGGCTTGACCACTAAAGGGTTAATTTTGATAATCCACTTCTGCATCCACGAGTAAAATTTTCTTTACTTTATTTCAACCAGTTGCTCAGCCAGAGCTGCAATTTTTGGGACATGAAATGACATATTAATATTGAACATAGAAATATATTGTTGGTGCACTTTTTATAAATACAGCCCTATGTATGTATGTATGACTTGCCTGTACCAAGCTAAAGAAAAAATACAATGGCCGTTTTCATCTTCAAAATCAAATTTTCACAAATAATCTCCTTTTGGCCTGTAAATGGACAAAGACACTGCAGAGGCTAGTTTTCTCTGTCTTGACCACTAAACAGTAAAGACAAATGTTTGATAAACGACCTGTATTGGAGAAGCACAATCTATCGGTCACAAGAGACAGGTGGTCTCATGAGAGGTATCTAGGAGCAAGAGATATTCTGGTAATCTATTACTTAGAATAAGGGAGATAATTGCTCGTAATAATAGAACACATTGGGATCAAGGGAGATAAATCATTGTAAGAAATTACAGAGAACTAAGGGAAGTAATTCCTGTTGACTTGAAACACTATGTAGAGATGAGGAAAAGCATGGTACTTATAAGTAATGCTGTTTCAAACATAGGAAAGGAAACAGCCATTGTATTTTCTCATAATAAATGGTACTGGATACAAATAAATAAAAATTAGATAGTGTATTTAAAACCTAGCAAATGTAGCATGCAGCCGATTTAATATTATATATTATAATTATGCATATTTATACACATTTAATATTCTGTGCACATCATAGCGTCAAATGTTCTCTTGCAAATCATATGTAACAAACAACAGGGTTAGTCTGCAGTCAGAACTGTGGCATATGTGTACAGAGAGGTGATTAATTTAGAGGAAGGGGAGGGAGACAAGGCAAGCCCATATTCACCAATATTCAATGTGCATGCGATTCTAATGAGAACATGGGACAGCACAACGACAACAATCACAACGGGGGAATAACAACTACAGTATCAGTCACATAACGTGTAGTAGTAACTGTATTATTATGTGAAACCAAAAATAAACAAAATTAAAACTAGCAAAACTCTAAATCAAGATTAAGCTAAGGGGAGAGTCCGAAAGATGTCTCGCGACATCCTAACAAGACAGATGTCTGCTGGATGCTCACAGTTGCTATGTAATTACAGCAAATGATTAGCCTATGATGATGTCCACCAGGGGAAACTACGCGTCCAAACAATAGAAGCTAAACTTAAATCAATTCCTGGTTATACCTGCCAGGGGAGATAATTCTTATGATGTAATTTAATGCATAGCCTTCGGTTGGAACGCAAATGGGCATTTTCTTTGAAAACATTGAATTGTCTTGAATAAATTTGTCATTGGTGGAATCCAGTTTTAGCTCATCTCTAGCTAAGCTCCACCAATGCAATGCCCATGTTGGGATTGATGGATCCCTGTGCTTCCTGAATCCGAATTTACAGAAACTATACATGTAAGCTGTTGAATATTTTGAAACTAATTCGACGCATCCAGTCAAATTAGTTTCAAAATAATCAACAGAATGATTATTAAATAGTAAATACATACAAGGGCAATTATGCATTCGTGACGAACGTAGCTATGTCATTCATGATGTAATTGGTTATGACGTCATATGACTGACTGAGAAACTGGAATCCTCCATTAAGTGGTTATAAGAGTTAACACGCTAAAATCTTCAACAATAACCAATACCAGCAATATAATGGCATCAATGGCCAATGCATGGCCAGATTCGACAACTGCCCATTAGGACGCTGGGTACTGATAGAAAACTCAACTATGTGAGTACAAAGATTTAAAGATATACTCTGTGCTTTGAGACTCTAATTTCAGAATTATCAGAAAGTCACAGTTTTGTAGATTGTGTCAGCCAAATTTGGATAATTTGTACATGTAGCACCATTTTTTGCAGGTTTAAACTTCAGGGGTCAAAGGTTCAGTAATATTCTCTGTTAACCTATCAGCAATAAGCTAATATGAAGAATGACCAAGTCTCTTTAAACCCTTTAACACTGATATCCGCCAAACACGGCTTCAGTAATGGTCTTTAGAAATGTTCATTTGCAGACGAAGAGAAGCCTATTTGTGAAAATTTACCACTGGAGTGACTGGCTCGATAACTGAGCCAGTCATTCCAGTTGTAAATTTTCAAAGATAAGCTTCTCTTTCTCTGCAAAAGGACATTTTCTATGACAAAATTAAAATCTTTTAAAAAAATTCCAGGGCTAAACGGTTAAATTAATGAGCATCCAGGTAAAATTTTGAAAATAAAATTAATTATTAATTAGAAAATAACTTTTTATTACGAAAAAATCTAATTAATCACCAAGATTACATATAGACAAACACAAAACAAACACATATAAAAGGGGGGCTTAGTGTAGCGATGTAAGACAAGAAATACAAACTGTGTGCAATGGATTGAGAGTATGATTGTCTAGTGATTGCCACCGCCTACACACGCAAGTCAGACAGCAATTCAAAACAGTTCAATAAGAAATAAATAGTTAACCATTTAATGGTCAGATCGGCTAGAACCAACCTCTGCATTGATCTTTGAGGGATGCCCGCTAGCAAGCAAGGACTATTTTTGAAAAATTACCACTGAAATAACTAGCTCAGTTACCCAGTGAGGCATTCCTGTGATAAATTTTCAAAAATTGTTTTCTAAGTTGGCCTGTAAATGGACATCAATCAAGAATTGTCCATTTGCAGACGAAATGGATTACGTATGAAATTTAACAAGTGGACCGACTGTTTCAATAGCCGAGCCAGCCATTTCAGTGATAAAATTTAAAGAATATTCTTTAATTGGCTTGCAAATGGCCATTCCTCAAAACCCCTACAGAAACCCATTTTCACAGTATTGGCCATTAAATGGTGAATATTAAGACATAGCCCATAATAAAATGGTAGGGTTTTTTTCTGGAAAATTGGCAAGTCTAGCGGCTGCCTAACTTGCAGTGAGAATTTACCAGACTTTACACACACAGATCCAACGGGAAATTATTAAATAAGCATCATTTCGCGATCAAATTTTGCTAGACAAAACTGTCATGAATCCAACAGCAATGAAACCCTGTCTTTGACTTACGTGAGATGGCACTAGATAGGCTACTAAAACAAAACACTACTCAGCAATCCCTCTATGTACACCATCATGTACAGCGATTTTGCTTGTTAGTAATAATGAAAAAAATGGTCATAACAGTGTTATTATGTATGTAGGTGCACAGTGTCCGCATAAAACACAAGAATAATGCACAGTTTAATCATTATAGGCACACAACTTCTATGCAATTACGTAATTATTTTTTAAGACTATATGGATATATAATCAATATTAATTATAGTCAAGCCTGCCGTCAATCATCCACGTGATGAACCATTGTAATGGAATTCACTAAAATCCTGTGATATCTTAACCTTTTAGAGCTCATAGTTTGTTTAAGAAAACTTAAATTTTTTGTAGAACATGCCAATTTGCAGACCAGATAATTATTATATTTGTAAATTGCCACTGGAATGAATGGCTCAGGTACTGAGCCAGTCATTGCATTCCAGCGGCAAATATTCGAAAATATTCTTCACTGGGCCTGCAAACTGACATTTAATAAGACAAAAGTTTAATTTTCTTGACTAACCTTGAATATTAAAGGTTTAACCCTTTAACACTCATATCAGCCAAAAACGGCTTCTGCAATGGTCTTGGGAAATGTCCATTTGCAGACCAAAAGAAGACCACTTTTGAAAATTTACTACTGGAATGACTGGCTCGATAATCAAGCCAGTCATTCCAGTGGTAAATTTTCAATAATAGTCTTCTCTTGGTCTGCAATGGGAGGTTTTCTCTGAGAAAATAGAGGTTTTCTTGAACAAATTCGAGGGTTAAAGAGCTAAAGAACCACTATTATCTGGTACCAAAAGACAGGTGGTTACTTAAGCAGATTTGACTGTGTCTTAACTCTGGCTGAATATTAGTTATTTTACGTCCAATACATTACATATTGAGAGTTCAATTCTTTTGCTCTGTACATGTAACTCATTAGACAAAATACAACTAATACTAATGATTATTCAAGTGATTAAAATTTAAATTCAGCCAAAGTTGAATAATTCAATATTGTAATGAAAATTGGTAATTAAATGAATGTAAGATAGTAAACAGTTAGAGATTCTAATTAAATATAATGTAGTTTAATTTCTAACTAGATAGATCAATGTCATGAAATTTACTAAGACCAGATTTTTCTTTAAATATTTCCTCTTAATATTATGCAGTATCGTACTGAATAAGCATAATTTAGAATTCGAAAGATGAACACATTAATGAGAAAGAGTAATCAGAGATTGCCTTCCAATTTTTATCACATTCTATAAAGATTTTTTTGGTATTTTGCAGGTTTTCTGTGTCTTCTGGATCATGCCCAAAGTTGCGGAGTCCAAGCCCACAGTCACATTCTTTATTGTGTTAAAAATGTCAGACAAATTCTAACCCAAGTTTCATACATATCCATAGATTCAGAATTTGATCTGATCCGGAACAGGATCCGTGTTTTTATCGGGATCACCAGTGAAGTCGGTCAATCGTCCTTCACTCTAAGATCCTTTGTTGTGTTAGGATTTAAATAAAAGTGGATCAGTAGGTTTTTAGCTACAGATCCAGACACAGGGACACACACACACACACTTGCGAGCGTGTGTGTCTGTCCCTGTGTCTGGAGCTGTAGCTAAAAACCTACTGATCCATTCAGCACACACACGCGTGAGTACACACTTACGGATGTACACACTTACGGACGTACACACACATGCATGCACGCACGCACGCACGCACGCACGCACGCACACACACACACACACATGAAATACTCGCTTCCCCTTATGGACTGAGAGTAATAATGCTATATGACTGCTTCACAGATAGACTTGTATGAGCCAGAAATCAGTGATTTTACCCATTAAGCTTCTGTCCTATTTCAATTGTGATTTGTTGAATGTAAACTCCATTCATGAAAACACAAAACATGGGAAAAAGTGAAATGGGTAAATATGGAAAAGCTGCGCCTGTTTGTGATTACATAAGTCAGTAATTATGATCTAGGAATCACAAAACATGGCATGAATACAATCGACAGTCAGAGAAAATTTGAGCAAAATGTAATACAATATTGACTGATATACAAAATCTTTATTTAGTTTTCAATTTTACTAGTTGCAGTAATAAATTTCATGACAAAGTTTTAATAGAACTTGACTAAGAAATTATGTATTCAGAATAATAAGTGAAACATTTTTGTTCTGTATTGTAAATATTCATTACAATAAACTACTTTAACCTTTACAGCGCTGAAACATTAAATAAATAAATTTAAATCTCATTCATATGACAACTCGTGTTTACTTTGGGAACAATATTGATGTAAACTGTTGCTGTCTATGATAGCACCAGGTTACATCAACATTGTTAGCAGATGAACACCAGTCTTTCTATGACTGACACTATATAAATTTACATTTTGACTGCAGGGTTATAAGGGTTAACTTTATCAAGCCATATTAAAACTCATAATTCTTAAGCATTTCTAGTAGATACATGTATTTCAAATGAATGCGACCACATTATTCGGGTAATTTTTGCTTCAGGCAGAGATAGTGATGAACTCGGGACAAAGACACAAACGATTGGTCACATTAATTAAAATTTAAAACCTGTAAAACCGGTGCAGCTAGTTGTTCAACTGTAGTCAGAAACAAATATTCAAGGTTGTGATAAAATTTAAATAATTGTCAAATTTTAAATTCGTCATCTCTGAATATGTGTAAAAATTCACTGAATGAATGTTCTCAAGGGAACCTTTAGATTTATAATACTCAAAACATTGTAAAAAGTCTAATATATAATTAGATCAGTGGATGTAATAATTGGAGCCCTCATTTGAAGTACATGAATGCCACACAAAATACCGCTCAATATTGTGGCTAATTCCTATTATGTTAAAAAATTCAGCCACAGATTTTGTTTCAAAATATTGAATTTCCTTAACAAATATCAAAGACTAACAAATTGCTTAAATTATGCATGTTATATTTGAGTGCTAAAATATCTATTTTATTTATGATTGAAGTTAACTGCTGTAATAAACTGAGATAACCTCCATCACAAATAAAACAAATATATATTTTTTTTGAAGCTGCTAAAAGATAATGAGGTAATCCATATGTTAATTTGCACAAAGGTAATGAAATTTTGAGAAAATGTCAAATGGGTTGACGCTTGATAGTCATAGATTTTGCCAATATAATGTATTTAACCCTTTAACACTTATATCACCCAAAAACTGCTTCTATAGCGGTCTTGAGAAATGTCCATTTGCAGACCAAGAAAATTATTTTTGAATATTTACCACTAGAATGACTGGCTCGATAACTGAGCCAGGCATTTCAGTGGTAAATTTTCAAAAATAGTCTTCTCTTGGTCTGCAAATGGACATTTTATAAGAGAAAATTGCAATCGCTTAAACAAATTTGTGGGTTAAAGGATTAACAGCGCCATAACCACAAATTTCCATAGTAATTCAGAACCAAATTACGTCTACTTGGCAAAGGTTATTTGGCCATTTCCATGGAATTCTGCTAAAGCGCAAATTCAGGTTAACCCTTTCACCTTCACAAACAAGAACGGACAAATTCTTTCTGATGTAAGAAATATTCTGTTGAATATTTTGAAACTAATTTGACTGGGAGCTGTTGATGCATCGGCAGCAACAGGTTCCAGACAAATTTTTTCAAAATATTCAACAGCTTTCTTGCATAGATGTCTTGGAAATTGAGGCACTGGGAACTCAATGGTTAATGGTGTGACAGCCAAAAATGGCCTCTTAGAGTTGGCTGGAGAAATACTCAAACAGTGGAAGAATTAATATTTTAGAAAAACTAGCACAGGAATGACTGTTTTGGCAATTTAGCCACTCATTCCTGTGGCTAAGTTTTCTAAAATATTATCTTACTGGGCAAATGGACATTTTATTTGAGAAAATTAGTTTGTTTTAAATCAATTTGGACAATTAAATGAATAATGGATTACTTCACAATCAAAGCAGTCTGCCTAATTTAGAAATAATTATTTGCCAGAATTATGTTCTTTCAATTATTAGCCACAATGTATAACCTAAGAGAAAATGGCCCATTACAAATCTTACCTTAGATCCTCGCTCATTAAATATAATTTCTACATCCAATATTGGTCCAAACTGCTCAAACACAAACAGACGCATCATTAGGCAATATATGATACAATAGGAGAAAGAAAGAACAAATCATTTAAATCCTACACATGTCATAAATTCTCAATGAAATCAGAAATATTCAGTTGCTTATTTTCAAATCACTGGTTTCCAGACAAATTATTTTCAAAATATGCAACATTTATTTCTTTATTGCAACTTTGAATTTGTAATACAGACCTTGCACATCAATGATAAACAGTTTAATTTGCTCAGTTTATCTTGGATTATTCTTCAGGACTCAATCATAAAGATAGTGTGTTAATTACCTGCCTCTTAGAAATTTTTGAAATACAAATGCAAGGCATTGCCGCTTTTGTTCATTTTGAAAATGATATCCCTGCCGTTGTTAAGTAATATCATATTTAAAATGAATCATAGTTACTCATTAGCACACAAAAAGGAATATGATAAGTTAACCCTTTAACAGTCAAGCCAGCCAAAACAACTTCTGCAATGGCATGGAGAAATGCTCATTTACAGGCCAAGAGAAGACTACTTTTGAAAATCGAGCGCTGGAGTACAGCTCAGATATCAAGCCAGGCATTCCACTGGATAATTTTCAATAACAGTATTCTTTTGGTCTGCAAATAGACATTTGCACTAATTTGCACTAAGAAAAAAATTAAATTTTTAGAATCCATTTTGACCATTAAAGAGCTAAGTTAAGAGTTAACCCATTAATACAAATTTGCTCAAGAAAATTTCAATTTTTTTTATAGAAAATGTTAGTCTGCAGACTAAGAGAATAGTATTTTTAAAAATTTACCACAGGAATGCCTGGCTCAGTTATCGAGCCAGTCATTCCAGTAGTAAATTTCCAAAAATACTATTCTCTTGGTCTGCAAATCAAAAGTTCCCAAGACCACTGCAGAAGCCATTTTTTGCTGATATGAGTGTTAAAGTCTAGTCTGAGAGCTTTTAACATCCCTAACTAATAAATTGCAATGGAGAAAGGGATTGAAAGGCCTAATCTTTTCATTGTCAGATTGCAACACCCCCCCTCCCCCCAACCCACAATTTCCATAATGTACTAACAAGTGTAACCTATCAACATTTTGACTTCCAATGGCCAAGTTCTGTGAGAATCCTTTTCAATAGAACTTGAATTACTACATTGTATTGGAAAGGGTAATTTCAATTTGGTCACCACAACATCACATTTGCACAAAGAGTCAATAAACCTCTTGGGTCTCTACTCCTAGAGTGTAGCTTGCAGGCCAAGTCTGCTGAAAATCTTATGTACATCATTCATGACATAATTGATTATGATGTCATCCTACACATTACGCAGTTGATTATGACATCATATGATTGATGGATAAACTGGAAAGTTCCATTGATATCCAGTATGTTATCAGTGAAAGGGTTAACCACTGTACCTGTGAAACAGTTAACCAGTAAATTCCTATTTTTTGGTAACTATTCTGCGGCTGGGTATGGGAGGAACATCAAATAGGACTTTCTCAACTATTACAAAATGATTCTCTCAGTACATGTATTAAAGCTCACAGTTACTCACCAGATCATACCAGGGGTATTTGCCCAGATAAACACAGGTTATACACAAACGCACAGCTATCGCCATGAGATTATGCCAAAACCTACACCAGCTACCTGCACTCTATATGTCAATTTTGTTTAAGCCCTTGAACAATCAAATTTGTTCAAGAAGTTAAAATTTTCTCATAAGAAAATATGAATTTACAGACCAAGATTATTTTTGAAAATTTACTACTGGAATGACTGGCTCGCTTATCAAGCCAGTCATTCTAGTATTAAATTTTCAAAAGATTGTATTCTCTTGGTCTACAAATGAAGACTTTTTTATCAAGACCATTGCAGAAGCCATTTTTGATCAGTGTGCATGTTAAAGGGCTAATACCGGTATATCAATATCCAGCCTCATAATAGATTAACTGAAAACAGAACTTTATTGGCAGCACCATTTTACTGGTCAGGAGTAATAATGATTCTTTAGTACGACTCTTCAGCTTTAAGCGAATGTCTCTCAGATGATCTTATAAATGATTATCGAGATTAATTGTAGTTAATGAACTTATATTTTGACCCTTAAATGACCAAGCCGGCCAAAACAGGCCTTTGCAGTGTTCTCGAGAAATGTCTATTTGCAGACCAAGAGAAGACGATTTTTTTTAAATTTGACCACTTGAATGACAGGCTCGTTAACCTGAGCCAGTCATTCTAGTGATCAAATTAAACAAATGCACTTCTTTTGGCCTGAAAATGGACATCCATTAAGCAAAAATTTACATTTTCTTTATAAATCTTGACCATTAAATGATTAACAATTTCACTGCTGAGTTTTTGCAGACAACATATTCCAGGGGTTATAACTCTGGACCTGCTAAATACTTTGAAAACAATTTGGCTGAAAGTTGTTGGCGGCTAAGCCACCAACAACTTTCAGTCAAATTGATTTCAAAATATTCAGCACGTCAATAATTTTTTCATATTCATAATATTGTCTGGTTGGTGGCTTGCAGAAGCGAGACAGTTATTAACTTAACTAACATATAAATACATTATATAACCCTTTCAAGGCGGAGATCCGAATTCATTTCAAGGCAGCCATGAACGAAGCCTGTTTAACATTTTGAAGATAATATCCCTGGAAGTTATTGCTGTCATAGGAACCAATATGGTCCTGCAAAATTATTCTTAAAATATTTAACAGAATAATTCTTGGCTCTTGCATTATATAAAATTTCTCATATCGGGTCTGTATGATTGAAAAGGTTGAAATACTTTTACATTAGTCTGCCAATCCATCCATTCATTCATCCAAGCATACATAATAACTAGATATAATAGTTAGAAAAGATAAAAAATGGAATGCTTACATCACGTACCGCTAATAACGCCCTGAGATCGGCTTCTCTGAATCTAAATGGGATGTTGGAGACATGTAACCGCTTTGGCCCTGTGTTGTCATCCGGGGAACCGCATGGCCCACCCGGACTGTTTTCTAAACCATTTTCTAGATCTGTTTGCTGTTTTTAAGAGAAGAATTACATATGACATTCATAAGTAAGAAACAATTAAAATAATGAGGTAAATTATTAATTACGATGAACATAATGAGAATACTTAAATAATTAATTAAACAAGAGGTCCAACGGCCTTAACACTCAGCTGGACTATTAGCATTTGAACTAAAGCATTTGAACAGACATAACTTTAAATTCAGCAATAACAAGGCATAAAATATAAAATTGGAAATCAGTAGAAATGATATTTAGTGGGAAATTAATGATGAACACTGACCACACAATCAGATTGAACCTTGAACCGTAGGTTTTGATTGGTCCGTGATTGACAACCATGTTTATATCAAGGAACAAGCTCTCTTGAACAAACTTTAATCACTCTTAGTTTCAGCCTGCCCCGTACAGCAGTTCCTGAGATGTCAATTTTGAGAACATGACGTTCACTGGAATAAGCAGTTAATGAGGAGTAGCGTTGTAGATTATTTCGTTGAAGATGGCTATCAAAAAAGGAATGAAGCAGTCAAAATTATGTATACCAATTCTGAAGCAGGGTTCTTCCAGCTGAGTTTGTTTTAAATCAGCCAAGCGGTTAATGAGGAGTAACCTTTTAACTGATTTCCCAAACTTTTCAGAAAATCCAAGATGGCCGATGGAAAAATTTACCAATCAGAATTCTGCATAAAAGTTCTGAAACCTACCACCCTAGCTTGGTTCAAATTGCCCAAGCGGTTAATGAGGAGTAGCACTTTAAACGATGAGCAATCAAAATTCTGAAGAATACAACTCTAGGGTCTTTCCAGCCGACTGCCTGAAATCGGCCAAGTGGTTAATGAGGAGCTTTTAACTGATTTACAGAAATCTTAGGAAAATCTACCAATCAAAATTTTGAAGCCTACCACTATAGTGTCCTTCTAGCCAAGTCTGGTACTTTAAATTGCTCAAGCAGTTAATGTGGAGTAGCACTTTATATGGTTTCCCGCCATTTTTAGGAAAATTCAAGATGGTCACCGAAGAAATTGACCAATCACAAACTGTATACAAGTTCCGAAACATAGCACTCTAGGAATAGGCTTTTAACTGATTTCAAGAAATTTTTGGAAAATCCAAGACGGCCACCAGAAAAATTGACCAATCAAAATTCTTGTTAGAAATGTTGAAGTCTACCAGTATCGAATTAGTCCACATAAGTTTTGTTGAAATCCAGCCATTTATATTGGAGGAGTAGCGTTTTAAATGATTTGCGGAAAATTTCAGAAAATCCAAGATTGCCGCCAGAAAAATTCACCAATCAAAATACTGAATAGAAGTTCTGGAGCCTACCACCATAGGATCCTTCCACCCAAATTTGGTTGAAATCGTTCAACGCATAAAGGAGGAGATGCGATTTGACGAATGGACAGACAGCTGACCACCATGGCATAAGCTCAATGGCCCTTCGGGCTAGGTGAGCTAAAAATGGCTACATTATAGGAAATGATTTAAATCAATATTATACGTTTAAGCCAATTTTAATATTAACCCCTTAATCAAGCCAGCCAAAAACAACCTGCACAGTACATGTAGGCATGAGGAATGGTCATTTGCAGTTCAAGAAAACTATTCTTGAAATTTTACTACAGCAATGATCCAGATTGGCTTGATAACCTAGCCAGGCATTCCAGTGCTAAGTTTAAAAAAAAGTTTATTGGCCTAAACTAGTTTCTTAACCCTTTAACACTCATATCAGCCAAAAACTGATATGGAGTTGTCTTGAGAAATATCCATTTGCAGACAAAAAGAAGACTATTTTTGAAAATTTACCACTGGGATGACTGGCTCGGTTATCGAGCCAGCCATTCCAATGGTTAAATTTCAAAGATAATCTTCTCTTGGTCCAGTGGTAAATTTTTTAATATAGTCTTCTCTAGTTCTGCAAATGGACATTTTCTGAGAAAATTGAAATTTTCTTGAATAAATTCCAATTTTTGTGACAAATTTTTAGCATTAAAGGACTAAACAAATTTATTTTTTCAAAACAAAGACATTTTTATGTCCACCTTTACTGGCACGTTTCCCTGTGGTCTACGATGCAATATGATTATGTTACTTCAATCAACCGGACGCATGAAATTCACATTACATTCACTGTTGAAGATTTTCAAATGAATGAGACTGGAAGGATCTAGTCAAATTAGTATCAAAATACTCATCAGCTTAGATTTCACAGATTTATAATATCAGGATTTCGCTTATTAAGTATCCATTAGCAGGCAAAGTGGACTATTTTTTAATTTGACCATTGGAGTGAATGGGTTGGTCATCTCATATTTTCTTGGCCTGCAAATAGACCTTCCTCATGACTACTGCGGAGAGTGGATTTCACTGCCTTAACCAGTAAAATGTTAATACATTGCATGAACCAATGGTAAAAAAAAAGTATTAGAGAAATTATATCCAGTTAAACAGCAATTTATATAATATCTTTCACTTCATAATGTGCAGAATTAAGTATCGACTATGTCTATATAAATCTAATATCCATCTAAAATGATTCCTAAAAATACAGGACAGCTCAGAAATCATTGTTTCCAAAAGAACATATGACATACTGTTGAATATTTTGAACATCATTGGATTGGAAGCATTCTGCCTTAGGCAGCAATGTCTTCCAATCCAATTGCATTCAAAATATTCAACAAAACATTTATTACAAAGTTAAATGTTTCTATTTTGGTTTTGAAAACCTATATTATTTCTGAGCGGCACTGTAGCATATGAATAAATCTGTGCTTTAACTAAGAGTGAATAATAAATTTATAGTTAAAAATTAGTTAATTATTAGTGGCATGCACATTAACATCAATTGTGATTAGTAGTATTAGTAGTTAATCATGGTTAGTAGACATTTTTAAACTTAAATAAAATGAAGATTTATTTCAAGCAAAAATTATTTATAATCTATTATCATTAAGCTCATATTTTCTAACATTGTATCTATTACGAACCAAATTGACTAAAAGTCGTTGAAAATAAGACGGGTCACAAGTTCATTTAGAGGGCTTATACCGGTAGTCCATATTTCAGGGAAACAACTTGGTCAAGTTCGACTCGCTAACTATAGTCAGTTTCATAGTTTACTGAACATGCGCAGTCGCTATGTCAAGCCGAATGCTGAATAGTTAACTATAGTTCACTGGTACCCGGTTCCCCATTGAATTACTATTGCCGAAAATTTGGAGCTGGGTACCAGTCTCCATTAACCCTTTCTGCCGTCTGTTTTAAACACCTACGAAAACGGGTTATTTTGTCTGCTAGGATGTCAAAAGGCATCCATATGACAAAGTGGAAAGAAATAGGGGCTTGGGAACATTGACATACAATGGGAAAGCATAATTTCATCAAACCTAAGTTATTTAGTGAAATATTTACACATTTACATGGATTTATTTGTGGCAAGCGATCGGTGTCCACCATTTTGAAATTTACACAGATTGCACTAACCATCTGAACTGAGGTCGCGTGCTCGGTTGACTATAGTTGACTAGCTACTTAACTATTTGAAGTTTGACTGGTATGGTTAGGAGTTGAACTTGACCCTTGCTGCAAACTGGTCCTTCTCCTTAGAAAGCCTTTTGATTTCCAGAATCTGATCCCCCCCCCCCCTGGATGAGTTCTGCATTTTTATGGTAGCTATCAACATAGTTTGTTATTATATAATATGTTTTCTAAATTGGTAGCTTACATGTATTATTTTAGTGGATTTGTATAACTTTTCAACAAGCTGGGAACAGAGCTATAGAATGTGTGATAAATCAGACAATCACAATTTTTTATATATTCCTATACAGGCAGGAAATATTGCATCCCAGACATGTTCAAGAAAGTTAAATATTTAACCATGTAATAGTCCAGCAGGCCAAAACCGGCCTTTGCGATGGTCTTGGAGGAATGTCCATTTGCAGGACAAGAAGACTATTTAAAAAATTTTCTCACTGGAATGATTGGCTCGATCACAGAGCAAACCAAGTCAGTAGTAAAATCTCAATTCACCTTTCCAGAGTACCCATGCATCATATGACCATAATGAACTGTGTGGTGTGTAGAATGACATCATAATGAATGATGTCATGAATGATGTCGATAAGTACATCACCAACGCATATTTGAAGATGGTCTATGCGTTGTTGTACAAATTGTTTGCTTTTACTATTTAATAAATATTCTGTTGAATATTTTGAAACTAATTTGACTGGGCGCTGTTGCTGCCATAGGCAGCAACAGCACCCCGTCAAATTAGTTACAAAATATTCTACAGCATCCCTGTATAGTTTTCAGGAAATTGATAGCTATGGTATTCGGGGATCGATCAATCCCAACCCGGCGAGGTGTGGGTGGAGCTTAGCTAGTGATGGGCGGGGCATAGCTAAAAATGGATAGGTCCATTGGATGGACTGCATCCCACGTGTCGAGCCCTGATGTGTGATATGCGGAAAAACTAAAGTCCAAACCATGTAAACATATGGCAAAGAACTGTTTTTTTTGCAACAGCATACTGAATGTAATGATGATATATAACAAATGCGTCAATTTTTATTGGGATTGGATAAGCCATTGATAAATTAAGACCTTTAACATTCTTCTAATTCTAATTCTAATGGCCGGGTTAAGCACGATGTAATTCACACAAAAATAAACTGAGTCCAAACCTGGTGAAAATATGGAAAAAATTGAAGACTAAATGCACTGATGGTATAAAAGAAAACCATGTTTCAATGGGATTGGATAAGTCCTTGACTGATTAACATTCTTCTAATTCTAATTCCAAACCCTTGAAAAGTAGGACAAAATTTGAAAATCACAATCATTATGATGAAAACTGGATGCAATGATGGCATACAACAAAGCTGTAAAGTTTTATTGACATCACATAAACCATTGATGAATTAAATTCCCATTGAAAAACTGTAACATTTACCTAACTCTTGGTGCAAAATACGTCTAAACTTCGTAAAATTAACGGACGGAAATTTTTTGCAAATCGTTTCATTTATGGAGACTAGATGCAATGATCGTATAGATCAAATCTGTAAAGTTTTATCAAGATCGGATAAGTCCTTGAAGAGTTAAATGTCCATTGCAAAGTTTTAACATTTACCTACTTTTTAGTGACCACCGGATATTATTAGGTTCACTATGTAGAGATCCCCTGAGATACCCGGCTTCGCTACAGGCTTGATAAATACAGTACTTTTGGCCTGCAATGTATGGAATGTACTAAGCAAAAATTGTAATATTATTGATAACTCTTGACCATTAATGAGTTGAGGAATACGATTACTGGGATGAAGCGATAATTTTTTATAAGGAGATAATGTTCATGTACTATAACAGTGAGAATGCTAATATATGTTCATGTACAACAATTGTGACGATTTTAATATTTCTGATAACGTTCATTTTCTGTGTACATGTGAGCATTTTACAATGGTTGATTGATGTGTGTAGCTGGAGCATACATCTGACAGTACATTTGCTAAGGTTTGAGGAATGATGGATGAGGGGACAGGAAATTAATCATTTTAAGTGGTTTCTTCTTGGCAATGGTAACCAGCATGTCGCCAGCATCAATGATGCTAAAATCAATCTACTATTGAAATAATGCAGACAAGCTCTTCTGCCCCTTCCTCCCAATAGACCAAATATCCGGGAACATTGGACTCGTATAATCATTCACACATGAACGCGCTAAACTAATATGTCATAGACGTATATTCTACGGAGAATTCCAAGAATTTAAATGTCTTGTCTGTTCTCATATTTTCGATAAGGCTTAAGCAAAAGGTCAACGCTGTTATTGGAATAAAGGCAAATTTGAGCTTAGATGCAATTTGCGAAGGCATGGTCTGGTCTAATATAAGATGCTGTGTTCAATAGGCCGTTGTGAGATTGACCATCTGACCTTGTAATCTGCAGTCAATCTTACCAGGCATGTTATTGGTTTGATTGGCATCTATTGAGTCCCTGATTTCAGGTCCCATTCACGCCGTATCTAGGCTGGTTTATATTTCGTCATTATTGGTAACTTCCACAGTTTTACACTGGTACCCATATATACGTCTGGGTGGAAAGAGGCAACGAGGAGTGCAGGAGATCACCTATGTTTCCACCGATTGCTCGTCTGCCACCTAATCGCCTGACAATCGAGCAGGATTTGAAAGCCGGCCGACTGATTACCAGTCGATCACGCTAACACCATAGCCAGTCTTTTCCCCTCTTACCAGACAACATAGGTATAGTACAGTACATAGTACGGCTAAGAAATAACTTAAAATGTCTTCAAAACAAAATAAAATGTACCACTGAATATTTTGAACATAACTGGATTGGAAGACATTGTTACCTAAAGCAATTATGTTCAAAATATTCACCAGAACATTTCTTAAATCGCATACAAGATTTTCCAAACTAAACCGTTTAGTTTTTTTTGTTGTTATGGAAATATTCTACGTTATTTCTGATCTGTACTTTAGCTTTATAATGATTCACTACAAAGTACTTGGGTCTAAGATAAAGAGGTTTTGACATTACCAATGGAAAATGAATGCCTATTTCACATTTTCTGCTCCACAGGAGACAAAAAAGGTGAACAAATCTTTTTAGAAAGAGTCTACATGTACATTACTATGAAAGTATAGGTTGTTTCTGAAAAGGTTAGACATGTCAAAAGGGTAAGAGCTGTATTTGATTAATGCTTGATCAATATTTAACTATGACCCATGTAAAGAACACGTAAAATAATTTTCTTTTTTAGAAATTCTGAGATCTTTTGTCAATGTTGTTATACTTTTACAAAGAATTGAATTTAGTTACCTGATATTTACATGTGTGAGCAATGCCCATCCTGCCTGTGCTACAACTGATATTCAATATGTCATGATACTAAACAAATAAGCCCAACATTCCCTGTTGGCACCTTTGGTTAGAACAGTAAAACCTGCTTATAATGGTCACTGTATGGGTCATCAAAGAATGCCACAATGAAGATAGGTGCTCCATTCATAGGACTTATTTTCTGTGGTAAATACTACTAAAGAATGGCCATCTTTTTGCCAAATAACATATCCAGAGAACAGTATATTGAGTGACCAAACTACCTAGAGAAAATACTTGGCTTAGATTATACCTTACAAGAGTTTAAAATGTAGCACCACAAATACATCAAACCATGTACTATTTCTGAATAGGTAAAAAAATGTCACATTTTTGTGCATTTATCATCTTAATTCTTAACCCATTCATGGATAGGCTGGCAAAAATGGCTTCCACAGTGGTCTTGAGAAATGGTCATTTATAGACCAAGAAGACTTTTTTTTAATCTACCAGTGGCATGACTGGCTCGTTTATGACCCAGTCAATCTAGTGGTAAATTTTCAGAAATAATCTCTTTGCCTGTAAATGCACATTTTCTATGAGAAAATTGAAGCTTTCTTGAGCAGATTTGACCATTAATTAGTCTAACATAGTGTAAAGGCAATGCATTTAAGATGCTTAGCATATATTCCAGAAACTCTGTTTGTAATGGAGATAAGAGATAACAAGTATCATACAAAGCAGGTGAACCTAACAGTTAGATTTAAGTAAATGAACAAAATCTGATGTTACAAAACACCTTCCATACTTTTTCAAAAGAACTTTAACAAGTATCAGTTCTGTAACTTTAACCCTTTAATTTTTTCATTATCAGCCAAAACCGGCTTCTGCAGTGGTCTTGAGAAATATCCATTTACAGACAAAAAAAAAGATTATTTTTGAAAATTTACCACTGGAATAACTGGCTCAATAACCGAGGTAGTAGTCATTCAAGTTGTAAAATTTCAACAAGAGCTTCGCAAACGGTGCATAATACCCTGCCATGACGACAAACCAATGAATGAGAGCTATTAGAAAATATTTATTTATTCCTCAGACCCATCAGACAAGTCATCCTTATGAAGTGTCAAAGCGATCCGTTAAACGGTAAAGGAGGTATCGTCCGGAAACCAATTTTCAAGATGGCTGCCGCTGACTACTGGCCATATTGAATTTTGGATTATCGTAAATTTCGATAAGTTTCTTCACCAGACATATTCCAACGACCCTAGAAAGTGATCCGATAAATCATAACGGAGATCTCATCCAGAAACCAACTTTCAAGATGGCAGCCCGTGGATGGCGGTCATCTTGGAGTTTGGATCATTGTCAATTTTGATAGGTTTTTTCTCCAGACATAGTCCAACCACCCTATGAAGTTTCAAAGCAATCCGATAAACGGGAACAGAGTTATTATTCGGAAACCAATTTTCAAGATGGTGGCTGGCGGCCATCTTGAATTTCAGATCATTGTCAATTTCAATAAGTTTCTTCTCCACACCTAGTCCAACCACCCTATGAAGTTTCAAAGCGATCCGATAAACGGTAACGGAGTTATCATCTGCAAACCAATTTTCAAGATGGCTACTGGTGGCTGGCAGTCATCTTGGAATTTGTATCATTATCAATCTCGATAGGTTTCTTCCCCCGACCTAGTTCAACCACATATGAAGTTTCAAAGCGATCCGATAAACGGTAACAGAGTTATCATCTGGAAACCAATTTTCAAGATGGCCACCGGTGGATGGTGGCCATCTTGGATTTCAGACCATTGTCAATTTTGAGGTTTCTTCCCCAGACCTTGCACAACCACTCCATGAAGTTTCAAAGCAATCCGTTAAACGGTAACGGGGTTATCAACCGGAAACCAATTTTCAAGATGGCCGCTGGCCATCTTGGATTTCGGATCATCGTCGATTTCGATAGGTTTCTTCTACAGCTCTAATCCAACCACCCTATGAAATTTCAATGCGATCCGACAAACGGTAACAGAGTTATCATCCGGAAACAAATTTTCAAGATGGCTGCCAGTGGCTGGCGGTCATCTTGGATTGCGGATCATCGTCGATTGCGACAGGTTTCTTCATTGTCAATTTTGAGGTTTCTTCCCCAGACCTTGCACAACCACTCCATGAAGTTTCAAAGCGATCCGTTAAACGGTAACGGAGTTATCAACCGGAAACCAATTTTCAAGATGGCCGGCGGCCATCTTGGATTTCGGATCATCGTCGATTTCGATAGGTTTCTTCTACAGCTCTAATCCAACCACCCTATGAAGTTTCAATGCGATCCGACAAATGGTAACTGAGTTATCATCCGGAAACCACTTTGCTACCTGCAAGCCCAGACAGACAGACGGCGCCATTACATAATCCCCGCCAAATTTTTTGGCGTGGTATAAAAATAGTCTTCTCTTGGTCTGCAAATGGACATTTTCTATGAGAAAATTGAAATTTTCTTGAATAAATTCGAGGGTTAAAGGTTTAAACATTTTGAGTTGAATGCCTTCAGGGCAGGCTAATAATAAAAACCAGGTGCCCTCATTGAAATTAGAATGCCCACATGCTGTATTTTGCAAAAAGAGAAAGATTAGTCTGCTTATGAATATGAGGGCAGATTAGTGATATCGACATGCTATTTGATATTTATTCTGACCACTGACCAGATCAATGATGGTATATAAATATAATTTTGATGACATTTGATTCTGCTAATATTATAAAACTGCTTGCGATTTAATCTCTGTAACACCGGAAATTCCAATATCTCAATACTGTATGTAAATCGTTGAATATTTTGAAACTAATTTGACTGCAAACCAGTTGCTGCCACTACTAGCAATGGTTTCCAGTCAAATTAGTTTCTCATAATATTCAAAGGAATATTCCTTTAACCCTTGAATTTATTCACAAAAATTACAATTTTATCATAGAAACTGTCATTTGCAGACCTAGAGAAGACTATTTTTGAAAATTTACCACTGGAATGACTGGCTCGGTTATCGAGCCAGTCATTCCAGTGGTAAATTTTCAAAAATAGTCTTCTCTAGGTCTGCAAATGGACATTTATTAAGACCACTGCAGAAGCCGTTTTTGGCTGATATGAGTGCTAGAGTTAAGTTAAAAAGAATGCTATTTCTGTTCTATAAGGCATAAGGAATTAATATTGTGAGTAATTTGGAGCGTGAACGTGTCCAGTATACAGAATATAAGACAGTATTATCATTGATAAGAAAAAAAATTACTTATCACGTGAAAATGCAATATATTTTTTAGCACATTGACAATAATTTCATTGAAATTTGGTGTGAAACTAAAGTACCAACAAGAAGCTTTTTTTTTTTACAGTCATTCAACAGCTTTCCGGCATGCGCGCAACAGGGAAGATATTAAATATTTTGAAATTAATTTTACTAGAAGACATTGCTGGCTTATATCAGATAGAATTTACTCTACATAGATCTACAATGACGTGTTAAAAGGGTTAATCAATTTCTGAATTCAGCATTGGGATCATGGGGCTTTATAATTATATGAATCTAATGAATATAATTATATTCTCCTAATTTAACCATTTAATGGTCAAATTGAGTCAAAAAAATTAAAATATTTTCTTATTGAATGGCCATTTACCAGCCAAGAGAACACAATTTTTTTTTTATTTATCACTAGAATGACTGGCACAGTTATCGAGCCAGTCATTCCAGTAGTAAATTTTCAAAATTGTATTCTTTTGACCTGTAACACAAGACCATAACACAGGACGGTTTTGGTCGGCTTGACCATTAAAGGGTTTATATTCAGAAAATGTATTTCTTCATAAGTGACCAGGCGACAATAATTTTCAGTCTAATTTTGTTAATGTTTATCTATAACGATACTTCCAGGAATTACAACAGAATGAAAAGGGTAAAATTATTGAGGTATTAATAATTTGGTTCCAATAACTGGCAAGTTGCCTGCAGTAACCATTCTAGCATTATTCATGCATCATTCTAGCTGGTCTTTCCATACAATGGTCATCCAATTCCCTGCTTAGCTTTCTGGTGATTATTCTCACATTATTCTGGTCAGTCAGTTAACAATGGTCATCCTTCAGATCAGTTCCGTTAATTATCCGCCCGGATGAAGATAATAATGAGACCATACATACACACACATGCCCTCCCGCATATAAGAATCCAATTTCTCTTACTGCTCCTGGATGTTCAGGTTTATCAATGTCATGGATGACTGAGTGAGCATTGTGATGAATTGATGAGATTATCTACTATCTATATGTAGATGTTTCACGAATGAATTGTGTAGAATGAATTGTGTAGAGATTTCCGTGATTTTGGCTTCTGGCTTTTACTCTACCGACCACAACTATGATCTTGATTTAGATATTCATTAAATAGATTTTCAGTGCAAAAGCTAGAAATGAGATTTTACACTAAATAAATTGTATTGCATTGTTCAAATTCAAACTATAGTGGCTGCATGAGGTAGCGATATAAGCAAACTTAACATTTTACTGGTAATGATTAAGTTTGTGAAAACTGGCCTCTGCTGTGATCTTGAAAAATTCTATCTTGGTTATTACGCCTGAGGCATTCAGATGTTAAATGTAAAAGAAATAGTCTTTCTGTTGGCCTGAAATTTGATATTTCTCAAGAGAAATGCAGATGTCATTACTGGCTGGCGTGACCATTAAAAAGGGTTGGCCCTCTCATGACAAAGCCATCCAAAACCGGCCTCTGCAGTGTTCTTGGGGAATATCATTTGCAGACTAAGAGAAGACTATTTTTGAAAATTTACCACTGGAATGACTGATTATAGCGGTAAATTAAAGAAAATAGCCTTCTCTCGGCCTGCTTTAAATACACATTCAATAACAATAAGCACACATTTTGAGGTTCTTGGACCAAATTTAGCCATTTATGGTTAATTGATATAACATGACTACAATGAAACATGCCTACCCAGGAAGATGACAAAACCTTTCCATGACCTAAGATAAGACAGCTGTTTTGATTGGCCTGTCATATTGCAATGCAATCCATCATCAATGGCCGATTGGTTGGACTTGATTTTTATCAACCATTTGTAGATGACTTTGTAAGCTCGATCTTGGTACATAGTTTGAAGCATAATACACTAGGTTTAATTAGAGATTTATAGATAATTTGCCCAATCTTGCTTCAATGCTAGAAACATAGGGTCAGTATTTAAGACCATCACATTCAGAGTGCTGATATTCACCAGATGTGGATGTAATCAGATACAATTTTACATTGGGTCAGTGGTTTTCTGCAATAATGGAAAACAAACAGAATTCACGGAATTTGTAATTAGAAATGGAAAAATCTCGGTAAATTGCAACGGAAACATGATATTCAAACACAAATTATAATTATGATAAAGGCATTTTCCTCAGGAAAGTGGAACATTCTCACTGAAACGGAAAATGGACAATTCTGAAACGGAAAACCACTGTTCCTATTTACACAATTTATTCATATTTGTGCAATATTCTAGGAATAATGGTTATTATCGCTAGAAATTTGTTTTCCTACTTTTGTTTGTTCACTCTATTGTAATAATTTATTAATCAGTTACGTAATTATAAGAATAATAGACCCACATTAAAAGATATTAATAATATATTCATTATTTCTCTACAATTAATCGATATATAATCTTCTTAAATATATTTAGAAGTGATATGATCGAGCATAACAGTAGCCTATTTTCTTGGTAATTACCAACTTTGTACTCAGAGGAAATGGTTTGAGATTGAATGGAGGGGTAGCCAATTTCTAGCAAAGCTCTGTCCACTCTTGATGCATGAGGGACAAACACGATTTGAAAAATTGATCACTGAATTCCCAGAATCTAAATTTCAAAGTACCAATACAGCTAAGCTGTTGAATACTTTGAAACTAATTTGACTGGCAGCTGCTGAGGCTGTCTATCAACAGAATGTTTATTAAATTGTAAATTTATCAAAGCCATACAATTTTGTACATGAGTGACTGACTAACAATTCCTCGGTTGTACTATTGAATGAGATAAAGAGCCAAGTATATCATTGAAAGACTTTCAAATACACATCTTTCCCTTTTCATGAACAGAATATTTATAAATCACCTGACTTATCTCCCTTGAGGATTGTAATCAATACAGGATTAACCCTTTCACCGATGATGTCTCTATATCTCATTTTCAAGGTAACCATACAGGAAAACTATTGAATATTTTGAAATTAATTGAACTGGAAACCATTACTGCCTTAGCAACAACTTCCAGTCAAATTAATTTCAAAATATTCACTGAAAGGGTTAAATGACTGTGTATTTTGAGTAAAAGATGAGTCATCTTGTAACCAGGATCTATCACTACTCAGCCATCTTTGCAGCATACTGGTATGTACAAGAACCCTGGGCCCGCTTGTCAAGCCTTCAGGATATTTTGACACATTCTACATAATTCTGAGATCAGAGGCTGTATGCTATACGCCATTCAGATCACTATGTTGAGCTAAAGTACAGCTCAGAAATAGCTTAAAATGTTTTCAAAACAGAAACACATAAGTTAGTACAATTTTGAATATGATGTAAGAAATGTTTTGTTGAATATTTTGAACATGATTGGATTGGAATACATTGCTGCCAGCAATGTCTTCCAATTCAATTATGCTCAAAATATTCAACAGTATGGCATAAGTTTTTTCTGAGCTGTAATGTATGCTAAGCTTTGCATAGTTCTAGAAGTGGATGACGAATAATGAGAACTACCATTTCAGGAGAAATCTCTCAGCACATGGAACAATCTCATTGGTTGAATATAATTAGTTTTTGCCGCATTGCAAAATGCAAATCCCAATCACAGTAAATGTGATAAATAAATAAATAATGCATGCATATGCTCAGAATAAATATGATACATATTAAATGGGAAATTTTCATTTCAAATTACATGTTACTTTGTATATACACAGCTAGCCCACAGAAAGCCTGCAATATCTGCTACATAGCCAGCCAGCCAGCCAACAGTATTTGAAGGTTGTTATAACAACAAACTTGCCAGACCCTCTTTAACCCTTTAATGGTCATACCAGCCAAATCTGGTCCCTGCTATGGTCTTGTGGACTGTCCATTTACAGGCCAATAGAATACAATTTTTGACCACTGAAATGACTGGCTCGATAACTGAGCCAGTCATTCCAGTGATAAATGTACAAAAATTGTATTCTCTTGGCCTGTAAATGGACATTCGATAAGAAAATATTAAAATTTTCTTTACCAAATTTGACCAATAAAGGGTTAATACAAATTTTATAGAAACCTGGTGTTAAAGGTACTATAATTATCAAATATGCCGACTAAATTGAAAATAATTTGACTGAAAGTTGTTGTTACTTAAGGCAGCAACAATTTTCAGCAAATTTTTGTTCAAAATATTATCACAGTTGAACTATATTGTACACAATGTGTACATGTATAGTGAATATCAAATTTTTATAAAAATGGGTTATGTAGAAAAATATTACATTCCATTAAAAGCGATACATGTATAATGGTGAAGTATAAGGATGACGCTGAATATCAATCTGGGTCACCTGTCTGCATCAATAGACAATTCTGATCTTCTATTATTATCATCCTCTATTTATGTATTAACCATTTAACACTCAAGCTGGCCCAAAATGGGGGTCTTGAGAAATGTCTATTTGAAGCCCAATAGAAGAATTTTTTTTGACAATTTACCAGTGGAGTGCTGGCTCGATAACCGAGTCAGCCATTCCAGTGGTCAATTAAAAATAATAATCCTGTCCTGGTCTGCAAATGAACATTTTTTAGGCTTAACGAGCTAAGCATATAAGCTTTTCACTTCAAAGTTCATGAAAGATACTATGTTTTTATTAAATGTGTAGAAAAAATACTGAAAAGAACTTCACCGAATGTTCTTTATTGTTAAAGTATGTGTCTGATCAACCCTGTCACCCTGGAAATCCCAGTGTTTTTTTTGTCTTATAGTAACAATAGAAAGCAATGATTGAATCTTTTGAGACTAATTTAACAATGCTAGTAGCTGTTTCCAGAGAACCAGGTTTAATGTTTAAATGGTCAAGAATGACTTCAGCAGTGGCCTTGAGAAATGTCTGCAGATCACGATTGTTATTTGACAATACACCACTTGGAATGAGTGGCTCAATAGCCAAAAACAGTCATCTGGAGCCAGTCATTCCTATGGTCTATTAAAAAAATGGATACGGAAAGGGCTACACTCTACCTAAGTATATTAAAACATTTATCATATGTAGCCAATTAATGCAGGAGTGGGGGGGGGGGGGGTGCAGGGGTGGCAGAGCCCTCCATCCCACCCAATATGGGCAAGTAAAGCAAAACATACAAGAGTTGTTTGTGCAAAACAAGAGAAAACCATAGATTTATTCACATTCTATGGCATGAGAGATTTCATGAAGTCGGCCCGGAGAGATTTCATGAAGTCGGCCCGGAGAGAGATTTCATGAAGTCGGCCTGGAGAGAGATTTCTTGTTAACCCTTTCCACTCTGACTGTAAATATTCTATCTTTTACTCCGTCAATAGCAAAGAAACTTGTGTACATTTTTCAACAATTTTAGTGGTCAATGTTGCTGTCTCCAGTTCATCTTTTAATTTAATTTAAAAATAAGATTTTGACATCAGTGTTAACGATTGAATGGTCACATTTGGTCATGAAAATCAATACATTTTATCATTGAATGTCCATTTGCAGGCCAAGAGAAATTTTTTGAAAATATACTGTTGAAAAGACTGGCTCAACTATAGAGCTAGGCATTCCAGTAGTATATTTACAGAAAATAGCCTTCTCTTGGCCTGCAAATGGACATTACTCAAGGCCACTGCAGAGGCTGCCTTGACCATTGAACGGTTAACATTTCAATGATCATTTTCCCACTGACATTTAGTACTGTACATGTGTTAGTTTTGTTAATTTGTCAAATGCACCTGTGCTCAAGGTACAGTTATAAACTCTGTGGGCAAATTTCCACCATTTGTTACCTGCATCATGCGCATTAAAGCAACTAAATATTCAGACTTTAAATCACACCTGTTTCAAAATCGCTCAAATTGTTACTACACATAGGGTAAATGTGTTGATTGACAAAGCAGATTAATATTCAGAAAACATAACTAAAACAAAACAAGAAGCGCTTTAGGATTAACCGTTGATCCATGTGACAAAGATTGGAACTCAGTGACAAGGTAAGAATAACGGTGTCATATGCAACTCTTGCTTCTAAAGCAGCTTGAGACTATGTGTATATATTTATTATGTATAATTTGCATTTCACTCATGGATGAGTCATGGGAATACTAACCCTTTAATGGTCAATACTGGTCAAGAAAATTGACATTATTGCTAAGTGAGTGTTAATTTAGAGGCTATGAGAAGACAGTTTTTGAAAATTGACCAATGGAATGATCTGCTTAGTTACTGAACCAGCCATTCCAGTGGTAAGTTTTGAAAAACAGTCTTCGCTGGACCTGTACATGGCCATTCCTCAGGACCACTGCCGAGACCGGTTCTGACAGGCTTGACCATTTAAGGGTTAGTGAGTTAACCCTTTAATGGTCAAGCTGACCAAAACCAGCATCTGCAGTAGTCTTGAGGAATGTCAATCTGCAGGTAAATTGAAGTTTAAAAAAAATTTACCACTAGAATGCCTGGCTCGATAATTGAGCTAATCATTCCAGCGGTAAATTTTCAAAAATATTCTCTTTACTTGCAGATGGACATTCAGTAAGGAAATATTTAGATTTTCTTGACCATATTTGACCAGTAAAGGGTTAATATCAATGTCAGGATACATTCTATCTCTTTACATTCTATCTCTTTAACCCTTTAATGGTTATACCGGCAAAACCGACCTCTGTTATGGTCTTGTGGAAAGCCAATTTACAGGCCAAGAGAATAAAATTTTGGAAAATTTACCACTGGAATGACTGGCTCGATAACCGAGTCAGTCATTCCAGTGATAAATTTTCAAAAATTTTGTTCTCTTGGCCTGTAAATGGGCATTCAATAGGCAGATATTTGAATTGTCTTGAGCAAATTTGACCATTAAAGGGTAATGGTCAAGCATGACACAAAAGAGTACTGCAATAGGGAGAGACCATTTGCAGATCCAGACAAGAATCTTAAGCTTACGTCTGGAATGCCTGATCAGGTAACCAAATCAGAATTCTAGTCCTAAGTTTTAGAAAATATTACTTTCACATGAGAAAATTTATAATTTTTCGATTAATTTTAATCATGAAAGGCTTAATTAAGCCAATGTTTTTTTTTAAACTTCTAAGGATCAAGCCAGATAAACAAGCCGAAAAAGGTCCATTTGCACACGAAGAAAATACTATTTTGAAAATTTATCATTGAAAGGCTTGACGTAAAATTTTTCTAAAAGTCTTTTCTTGGAGCGCAAAAGTTAAATTATCCTAAGCGAAAAGTTACATTTTCTTGACCATTAAAGTGTTAAGTACTCGACAGTTGCTATTAAAATTAATTTGACTAGAAAAACGTGTATCAATTCATGTAATATCTACAAACCAATGACAGTGAATGCAATTAGAACTGCAAACTTACGCAGTCAATAACTGACCGCTGAAACTGAAGCCACAGAGAACCACAACCGGAGGAGCAAATGGCTCCAAGACGAGGCATGCGAAAAGAGGAAAATATGACGTACATGTATGGGCCGCGGCCTTACCGTCGTCTGTTCTACAGCACCATTAGGTGTGACGGTAGCCGGTGTGTAAACCACCTGCTCGGGAGACGTTTTGAGGTGTGCCATGATTGGATCTGTCGATGTGACCGTGGTCGGAGAACTGACGACCACCTGATGGTACTCTTCCAATTGTGGCTGTGTTGCATACTGGTAAGACGGCGTGATTGGGTTCTGCACCATGTGCTGTAAAACAAAAATATAACAAAAGATTTAATAAAATACGAGAATGAATATGAACTCTCGAACAATGATATTAATAGTAAAATTCAGTACATGTATAGAAAATCTAAACCATAAATTGCCCCGTAACACTTCAAATTGTAAGTTTCTCACTGAAATCTATTGGTAAATTTTCAAAAATAGTCTTCTCTTGGTCTGCAAATGGTAATTTCTCAACACCACTGCAGAGGCCGTTTTTGGCTGATATGAATGCTTAAAGGGTTATACACGTAAATCTTTTAAAGAATGTTTCAATTTTCTTATAACATGTCCAGTTGCAGACAATGAAGATTATTCTTTTTACCACTGGAATGATTGGCTCAGTTATCGAGCCAGTCATTCCACTGGCAAATTTTTAAAAATAATTTTGGTCTGACTTGAGTGTTAAAGGGTTAAGCAAAATACAGGAATGAATATTAGGCACCGAACAACGATGTTAATAGCAAAACTCTGTACATGTGTCAAAAATCTAAACCATTAAGTGTGGATCTTAATGGACTTTTCCATTTTTAGCTATGCCCCACCCATCACTAGCTAAGCTCCACCCACACCTCACCGTGTTTGGATTGATCGATCCCCGAATGCCCTAGCTATCAATTTCCTGAAAATTATACAGGGAAGCTGTTGAATATTTTGTAACTAGTTAGACTGGGTGCTGTTGCTGCCATAGGAAGCAACAGCGCCCAGTCAAATTAGTTTCAAAATATTCAACAGAATATTTATTAAATAGTAAAAGCAAACAATTTGTACAACAGCCCATAGACCGTCATCAAATATGCGTTCGTGACATACTTATCGACGTCATTCATTATGATGTCATTGTACACACCACGCAGTTCATTATGACGTCATATGATGGGTGGGTACTCTGGAAAGGTGAATTCCAAACTCACCAGAAACATGCGCTCAATCTTTGAAACAAAGGCCGAATCTGCAGTTTTCAGTATTAATGAAGTACATGTAGAGCATCATGACAAGCGTTATTTACAACGCAGTCTGAAGGAGTAATATAGAGTATATTACCACGTTGTCAGAATGGTTATCAAATTACACTAATATAATTAACAAGTTTGACTAATTACTAATCAGTAGTCCCGTGCATTGTCACTTTGCATAGTAAATTAGGCAATATTAATAATGAACGTACTTGCGCTCTCAATATTTTCAGCACTAGCATATGTTGACCAATGCTTTTAGAGTACAGCACTGTATATTCAATATGGTGTTGTACCAGAAATTTAGAAACCGTTGTAGAATAAAGCTGTTCTGATAGCCAGTGACATGGTCATATGTTTCATTAACATCTAGTTTTTACGTGAAATAAATTTATATCTGAAAACACTTAACAGTTTAACACACATGCTGGCCAAAAAAGACTTCTGCAGTCATCTTGAGAAATGTCCATTTGTAGACCATGAGACTATTTTTTGAAAATTTATCACTGGAATGACAGGCTCGGTTATGTCATTCCAGTGATAAATTTTCAAAAACAATCTCCTCTTGGTCTGCAAATGAACATTTTCTGTAAGATTGGAATTTTCTTGGACAAATTTGGGTTAAGCTAATCTATTTATGAAGCTGTAAACAAGTAAAAAAAACCCATTATAAACAAATCAATTTGCTCATGCTTCGACCAATCAACAAACAAACACAATCTGTTATTGTCCTTTGATTTTCCAAGAATTAAGTATTAGCAAGATTTCACAATACGGATTGCAAATAATGGCATTACTTTTAACCCATTCAATCAGGCCTCAATCAGGCATTAAATGATTATTTAATTTAGTAAACGATCACTGAACAATGTAATTAGTAATGACAGAGCAATGATTTAATGTACCTACCAACATTGTAGTGAGTCTATAATAAAAGTGTGATTAAGGCATCGATATAAAACTGATCAGGAAGGCTCCATAAATGATAAAACTAATTCCTGCACAAACAGATCTATAATCAGCAACCACAAAAACAGTGTACTGGTACATGTATGCACGCTGACCTGTGCAGAATCAGAGTACTGATAGAATGCTTGGTTACTGATGCTCTAACTCTCTACAGCATTCCATCCCTATCAATATGCAATGGGTAACTGCTGTACATTTATGAGGGAAGTAGGGGTGGGGTGGCGGGGTACAGAGAAGGTTGCTATAGAATTTGATAGGCATGCTCCCCAGCTGTATGCCATCAAACTGAAACTGCTACATGGGACAGTGGTTATGAATGCAGGACAAGTAATAATATATCCAATGTTGTTCACTGAATAATCAGGAAAAAGTTGGTAATGGGACGTTTCTAGAATGGTAATTAGGAAAGCTAAGGGTAAATTATGTCTGATAAATACACACTCCAGCTAATATCTGAACATGGATACATTCACTGGTGTAGTTAGTCAGCAACTGTGATGAACAATCAGCTGTGACCAGAGACAATAAGTAGAACATATAACTGTTTGTCAGAATGCCAAGTTTAATTGTCCGTCTACTGAATTTCTGTAGACTCTACCCTCCATGGGGTTTAACTCTGGATATGATGAATATTTTGAAAACAATTTGACTGAAAGTTGTTGGTGGCTAAGCCACCAACATCTTTCAGTCAACTTGTTTTCAAAATATTCAGCAGGTCCAGAGCTATTGATCGTTGAACTTATTCGGGTGGCTTGCAGCAGTCGAACAGATGGTTAATATCCACAACCCATGCCCTCTCCCCACCCAAATGTCCAGTCAAACCTTTCTATAGAGGACACTGTATAGCCCTTTAGATAGTGGTCACAAAAGACATGTAGTCACTTAATACAATGCATTGTCTATAGAATATATAACATTTTGCTGAGGTGATGACAGTTCAGTAAGACAGGTGGTGGTTGTAAGACCACACATCTTAGAGAATTGCCATTCTTTGTCACCAAAATCAGGTGCTTGTTCTAGACAGGTTTGGCTGTAAGCTTGTAGATGTGGAACGCATAATGATGGTAACCATGGCATTTAGATGTGAATGCTAATAAAGGATAATAATTGCAGATGATATTTATTACCACGATGATATTCATTACCACGGAAATGGGATGGTTTACACCGACAGACAAAATTGTGGAATAATAATGAAATAAATTATGGTAATGTATATCTGAGGACATCATAGTAGACTGCATATATAGTAGGACACAAGAAGCCTTCATGGAAAATTGTCAGACAGGTTATAAGCATTAAAAATAAATATAACTACAATTTCAAACTGTCATTCAAGTAATTTACACAATGACCAAATAGACAAATGTTAGCTGACATCACAATCAAAATGACGTAGTCACAATCACAATATTTGAAGTCTGTCACAAAAGTGTACAAATTGCAGGTCTTTGATGAATTTACAATTTAATAAAATTAGTTTCAAAATATTCAACAGCTAAACAGTATAGTTACTTTGAAAGCTGATTTCCCTAAATCTAAATTTCAAAGTAGCAAATTAATTTCAACATGCGTAAAATCTGGATGGAGATTAGTTACAAATGGACAGGGCGTAGCTGGAAATGGATCCACCTAGTGGACTGTATTCAAAACAATAAAGAGCCATGTAGTGTTTTTCCAAAACGCTTGGTCCAGATCCCAGGATGATTCATAATAAAGACAAATTAGTTACCTCTCCGGGATGTGGAAATTGTTTGTGTAGTCTTAGACCGTGTTCTCACTAGAGATTTAACCGGTGTAACGCAATACTGAGGTATGGCAAGATTCCTGATTAACTCTCCAGTGAGAACACGGCCTAAGTTTTTGGTGACGGTTCCTTCACCAGAACATGACTTATCATCCAGAAACGTAACAAAAACATTCATTGTGTCACAATAACCGTAACATTTTTTAACACGACTGAAGAAGCCATTTTTGGCTGATATGACTGCTAAAGGGTTAATCGGATCATCTTTGGACACTGTGACCGTCAAACCCAAAATCATAATCGATGGGCATCTTCGGACCTGAGACAGTAACCGGTCACCCAAGTTTTGTAAAGATGCCTTCAGTTGAAATTGAGATTAGCGACTGACATCAAAATATTGTGCATGTGGTAAAGAGCGGGTGTGTGGAAATCACCAGTCAAGCACGATATTTTGGAGTCAATGAAAAAGATGAGATCATAAGATTATGTACTTTGATCCCAGCTTGCTAGCTGCTTAAACTTTTAACCCAAGAATTTGGTCAAGAAAATTTTAATTTTCTCATAGAAAATGTCCATTAGTCTTTTCTAGGTCTGCAAACAGACATTTCTCAAGACCGCTACAGAAGCCGTTTTTGGCTGATCTGAGTTAAATTGTTAAGTGTAATTACTTTATTAAGAAATCACAAAATATGATAATTTCGTCACGATGTCAGATATTTTGTTGATTAACTTGACATCTTTCCTGAATAATTGCATCTGAAATGAGATACCGAGATGAAAAGCCTAAATAGAAATGCGAAAACATCTTAATAACGAGAACAACCTGCTTCAAGAGTTCTTAAATAATTGTTTCTAAAATAATCTATAGGATATTAACATTAACGCTTTACCACCTAAATTTGGTCAAGAAAATTTCAATTTTTTCATTCAAAACGTCCATTTGCAGACCAAGAAGACTATTTTTGAAAATTTACCACTGGAACGACTGGCTTGGATATCGAGCCAGTCATTCTGGTGGTAAATTTTCAAAAATAGTCTTCTCTTGGTCTGCAAATGGACATTTCTGAAGACCACTACAGAAGCCATTTTTGGCTGATATGAGTGTTAAAGGGTTAAGATGTGTGTTGAATGAGACGTATTGAAGAAATAGAAAGCCCAGGGTATGCCTTGATGCGGAGAACATCACAGCCCTCATTGGTTGTTATTGCGGGTCATCGGGCAAGCGTTATTACGATTATCAATTCACAGCAATCACCATGAGCATATGGAAAGATAATGAGCTACATGTCGTGGTTTCCCGTGAGATTATCTACTGCTGTGCTGCCAAACTCCCGAATCCTGACCAAAATACCACAAGTGTAGAATTGTTTTTACCTATCTATTGCGTTGTTACGGAAATATCATTTTATCTGTATGCTATTATTGACTCATCGAGTCGTTGGTGCGGCAAAGTAAGTAAACATTTTTTGTTCCAAGGTTCAAACTATCCAAAATAATGAACCCAATGAACATTGAGTACTTTCATGGCTGATTGGTCAAGATAACCTAAATTCTTGCATAATGAATGCAAGAGAATCCTATTTATGAAAGGTTAACAAGGGAATGATTGGTTAGATTAACAAGTCAGACATTTCAGTGGTAAATATTAAAAAATAGTCATCTTACTTGGCTTGAAAAAGAACATTTCCCATTCCTTGTTTGGTAGATTTATATTAAACGGTTAATATGGCTATATTTTCTAGCAGTATATCAATTAATTTAAGATATGTTTATAATATATAGCAAATTGTGAAGTCAAGAATACATTACTTTATTATTTTTAACCACATCGCTAGACACAAGAGTTAATGCAAACATGGAGAGATTATTTTTGAAAATTTACCACAGGAATGACTGCCTCGATAACCGAGCCAGTTATTCCAGTGGTAAATTTTCAAAAATAGTCTTCTCTTGGTCTGCAAATGGACATTTTTTTTACGAGAAAATTTAAATTCTTTGGAACAAATTCAAGGGTTAAAACGTTAACCAACGAAATGGACCTTTCCAGTTTATCTATCCATTATATGACATCATAATCAACTACACAATGTGTATGATGACATCATAATCAATGATATCATGAATGACATCTCAGATAAGTTCGTTACGAACGCTTAATTGATGACGGACTAAAAGTTGTTATATGAATTGTATGTCTTTACTACTTAATAAACATTCTGTTGAATATTTCGAATCATATTAATAATCCCTACATTATAAAATAATTGTTAATTCTGGTCTGTAATGGTTAACCCTTTAACACTCATATCAGCCAAAAATGGCTCCAGCAGTGGTCTTGAGATATGTCCATTTACAGACCTGGAGAAGGCTATTTTTGACAATTTACCACTGGAATGACTGGCTCGCTAACCGAGCCAGTCATTCCAGTGGTAAATTGCCAAAAATAGCCTTCTCTTGGTCTGCAAATGGAAATTTTCAATGAGAAATTTAAATTTTCTTGAACAAATTTGAGGGTTAAAGGGTTAAGCAGCAACAACTTTCAGTCAAATTACATAGAAAATATTCAAGATAATAAACTCCACTGCTATATAAAGCATTACAGATTGAGTCCCATTTAATTCCTTTCCAGGACAAGTATTTATTAACGAAATAAATCCCAGGAGATTGAAGCTAATTTAGCTGGAAAAGAAAAGAAATAAAAGAACGACAGAATAATTTCACCGACGGCAAAATAATGCCACAGACGACAGCATACAAATTGAATGTACCTTTCTACATTTGTTTTATGACGATTAAGCATCGCGAAGTGAAAATAGCATACATAATTCAGTTCTCATCCACAATCAACGTGTAGTGCGATCTGTTTGATCACTCAATCGTGAAGCATTTGCCTCCAAACTCTTGGTACTATACAACAGACAACATACACATAGAATCCCCCAGAAAATAAATTGTCTGCTATGATGACCATCATCGTCATTATCATCATCATCTTCATCATCTATAGTGTTGCTATCATCATCATCATACATGTAGCTATCTCCATCTTTAAGCTTATGCAAAATTAATGATTAGTATGGCTGTAGGAAATGTTTGTGAGAATTAATGGCGATGTTGAATTTTGCATGAAGCTATACAAATTGTTATGCCGCCTGAAACAGGGTAGTAATTAAGTCATGGTACAGGGTGGTTCAACATGACAGCTTCTAATTGCTGCTATGCCATCTGTATGGGCGTAAATATATCTATCGAGCTAATTAAAGGCTGACATGGGTGTGTGTTGGGGGCAATGGGAGATAATGACAGCCACATGATGACTCTTCAAGTTATAAGTAAGTTTTTAACTGTTTCACAGCTCACAAGCCATCAAACAGTAATTTCAAGGGACATTAACTCTGGAAATGCTGACTATTTTGAAAACAATATGACTGAAAGTTGTTGGTGGCTTAGCCACCACCAACTTTCAGTCAAATTGTTTTCAAGATATTCTCCAAGTTTTCCCTTGGAAAATGTTGTCTGCAAAAATCCAGCATTCAGATAATTAATGGTCATTATTGGTCAAGAAAGATTGTGTTTAGTAAATCACCATTTGCAGGTTAAGAAGGTTAATCTTGAAAACTGACCCCTGGAATGTCTAGCTCAGTTATCAAGCCAGTCATTTGAGTGAAGAAGTTTCCAAAACTCTTCTCTGGCCCTTCTTTTTGGCCGGTTTGACTAGTAAACTAAAGGTTCTATAACTTTAGGCAAACAGAACAGCATACATTTCAACCAGTGAGACCGGATTATTACAGATTATTTACAAATTACACAATAAAATAGTTTGTTGAATCATTTGAAACTAGTTTGTCTAGAAACTATGTTGATTATGCTAGTGGAATCTTAATTCGGATGAATTATTTACTCGTTCGTATGTGACTATGAATATTTTCTTACATTATGAAATTATTTTGCAATCAACATATTAATTTCAATTTAAATTAGCAATATACCGTTTAACCCTTTAACACCAACACTAACATCAGCCAAAATGCCTTCTGCAGTTGTCTTGTGAGATGCCCATTTGCAGACTAAGAGAAGACTATTTTTGAAATTGTCCCCCTGTATTGACTGGTTTGATATCCGAGCCAGTCATTTCAGTGGTAAAATTTCAAAGATAGTGTTCTATTGGTCTGCAAATGGACATTTTCTATGAGAAAACTAAAATTTTCTCGAAGAAATTTAGTGGTTAAAGTGTTAAGCAGAGCACTGTCAACTTTCTCAGTATATCAAGCAGAGATGCATGCAGTTAAGTCACAGATAAAAAGATCACTTGTAACTGTACCACAACTCTATTTGAAAATAGAATTCCACTGAGCCATTCTTAAATTACTCCGTAATACTTTTCAGGGGAGATAATTATGCATATGGCAATATGGTCATATTATGTTAAACCTATATAGCAATAAATGTGCTATTCGCTCATGAAGCAAATCTCTACATGATTTCTACTAAAGTTATGCAGACTTTTGATGAATTTAGTTTTTCTATGAAAATAACTGGACCATGGTACAATTGCATAGTTGACAAGAGTTCATTTTGACTGAAGATCCTTGGAAACCTCCAACATATGGCCTTTAGATCATTTCACATATGTACATATTCCTGCACGTACGCAGCACACACAGGCACACATGCGCATTCGTATGCACGCACGCACGCACACACAGGCACACACACGCACATTCGTCTATTAAATGTGGACAGGATAGAATTAGTGTGCACTCATTTCTTCAGGAACATTAACACTTTAATGGTCAAAATTGCTCAAGAAAATCTAAATTTGTGCGCATTAAATTTACATAAATTGCAGGCCAAGATAACTGTTTTTGAAAATTTAAACACTGGAATGACTGGCTCTGTTACTGAGATTACAGTGGGTAATTAAAAAAATTATCTTCTCTTGCCATGAAAATTGACATTTCTTAAGACCACTGTAAGACATTTTCTGTTGGTTTGACCATTTGACAGCTTTAATTTTGCTACAGTTCAGCACTGACTAATCAATGGATAACCTCTGGGGGAATGAAAGCCAAGATATAATTGCATATCTGATATTATTAGAATTCATCTAATTACTTAATTACACATCAGTCACAGTAATAGAGATGAAGTTACCATAATGACAAACTATGGAAGGCCAGGGCTGCAATTGCAGCTTTTAACCCTTAGCACTCTGATGTAAAAATTTCAAATTTTCAAATTAAAACTAAGAGATGAACTGGTGTTCATTTTTCAACAAACATGGTGAAAGATGGTGCTGTCGTAGACAGCAACATCGTCCACCAAAATTGTTGAAAAACGTACACCAGTTTCTTTGCTATTGAAGCAGTAAAAGATAGGATATTGACATCAGAGTGTTAAGTGTTAAGTTGAAGAAATTCTCTTAGCTGTTCTCAGAGTGGGATCAAGACGAGTACTTGTTTTACATACTTTTCTATCACTGATTTCATTAGTAAATACTACACAATCTGAAATTATGTAATTTAAATGATAATTAATATTAAAGACCCAATGTATATAATTTGTCATTAAAGATGTCTGATGTACATCTTTGATTTCAAATTATCGTTGATTTCTTCTCCAGACCTAGTCCAACAACCCTTTGAAGTTTCAAGGCGATCTGATAAATAAATGGTAACAGAGCTATTATCCGGAAACCAATTTTCAAGATGGCCACCAGTGACTGGTGGCCATCTTGGATTTTGTATCACCATCGATTTTAATAAGTTTCTTGTCCAAACATCGTCCAACCACCCGCTGAAGTTTCAAAACAATCTAATACACAGTAACAGGACTCCCTCATTGACACAAGGTTGAGACATGGACAGGGTGGGGTGGGGGTAGTGTGATCCTACACATGTACATAATGATGGCTGTCTGTGGCTAGCAAATCAACGTTAATTTGAGGTTTCTTCCCCAGACTTACCATGAATGAAGTTCAAAGCGATCTGATAAACGGTAACAGAGTTATAATCCACAAACCAATTTTCAAGATTCTGCCGGTGACTGGCAGCCATCTTGGATTTCGGATCATCGTCAATTTCCATAGGTTTCTTTCCCAGACCAAGTCCAACCATCTATGAAGTTTGAGTGCTCTGATAAACGGCAACAGAGCTATCATTCGGACACCAATTTTCAAGATGCTGGCCATCTTGGTTTTCGGATCATCGTAACCCTCGATAGGTTTTTCCCTAGACCGAGTCCAACCACCCTATTAAGTCTCAAAGCGATCCTATAAACGATAATGTCCCAGCCGGCGCCATCACATAATACCCCGCAAATTTTTTGGCGGGGTATAGAGATTGATGATTAGACAATGAGATAATTACCAATCACTTTTTAAACAGCATTTCCTTCCAAAAATTAACTAACACTGGCAGACGAATATAACAAATGAAAATTAACCATTAAGTTTGCAGAGATCATTCCTGAATAATAACCATGACAACACATAGTACAGCACATTGCCGCTAAAATCAATGATTGCCACTATCTGCCACCATAAGCACTACAAGCGCCACCATGACATCACACAAGACAGATGCTATAGTGAATTATGCTATCCACTGCATTAAAATGAGTGAGTCAGAAGGGAAAACAGAATTAGTATAGATGAGCCCAACAATGACAAGTGGGGACAATGATAACTGATTCATATTAACCATTTAATGCTGACATTTAGTCAAGAAAATTACAATATTTGCTTAATGAATGTCCATTTGCAGGCCATGAGGACTATTTTTGAAAATTTATCACTGGAATGACTGGCTCCATTACAGAGCCAGTTTTCTGGTAGTAATATTTCAAAAATAGTCTTCTCTTGGCCTGCAAATGGACATTCTGCAAGACCACCGGAGAGGTCAGTTTTGAAAGGTTTAATCCTATAATGTGCATTTTGCAGGCCAAGAGAAGAGTAGCGTATTTAAAAAAATTTGACCACTCATTTTGAATGAGAAAATTGAAATTTTCTTGACCAAATTCAACCATTAGCCCTTTAACACTCGTATTAGCCAAAGACGGCTATCGGTTATCGAGCCAGTCATTCCAGTGGTAAATTAAAAAAAATTGTCTTCTCTTGGTCTGCAAATGGACATTTCCTATGAGAAAATTGAAATTTCCTTGAACAAATTCAAGTGTTAAATGGTTTATATGCAAACTGGCCAAAATCAGCAGCCCTGCAATGGTCTTGAGGAGTCTCCTGTTTCTCACAGTGTCATTGACCTTTGATCTTGTGAACTCTGTGTTAGCATGCTGCTTCCTAACATTATAGATAATCATGTGTTCAAGTTTAGTTCCAAAGGGCTTAACCAATCCTGAAATATAAGCTGAAAAGTTTTTGGTAAACGCAAAAACTTAATGTTGAAATAACAGTTCTGTATCAAGGTCACAGTTGCCTTGACCTTTAACCTTGTGACCCCAACATCATCATGCTGCTTCCTATCATTATAGGTAACCATGTATCCACGTTTAGTTGCAATAGGCTTAACCAATCCTGAAATATAAGCTGAGAAGTTTTGCTACACAAAACCTTAATGTTGACGCCGTTGCTGTCGGAAAAGTGATACCTATGTCTTGCTTTCTGCTTCGCAGGCGAGACAAAAATAGTTTTCACTAAGCAAAAATCTAAATTTTCTTAACAAATCTTTATCATTAAAGGGTTATCCTCTAACCCCCTGACCTCTTACATTAATTCCATTCCCTTTCATATGACTGTTGTGATCAAAGACAGTTACATATTTCAGGAACTTTCTTGCAAAAATATGCACAAGATTCTTTCTCTTCTATAGACGATGCAACGTTAAAACATTTGACATCCGTGTAACAAGGGTTAATTAAACCTTTAATTCCCAAATTTGGTAAAGATTTAAACTTTCTCATAGAAAATGTCCCTAATTTGCTGGCTAAGGAAACTCTTTTGAAAATTTACCACTGGAATGACTGGCTCGAATATCGAGCCAGTCATCTCAGTGGTAAATTTTCAAAAATAGCCTCTATGAAGTGTTTGTAAAGTGACATTCCTCAAAATCATTGCGTCTTTTAAAGGCTGACTTGGGCGTTAAAGGTTAATTTGGGTTCTTTTTGGAGACAGACAAATTTCAAGAGAAAAGCAATGAGGTCAGACATGTTATTGAATAGAGAGTAAAGAAAGATAGAAAACACACCGCCATAGACAGAGATTCAACCTGACAAGCCAGCGAAGCTATATTTTTAAAATGAGGACATGACATGAATAATTCAGTTATAATAGAACAGTGATTAGGTGGCGGGATGTGTGAATTAGAAATTGTAATGTGATACAAGCAGCCTCAGTGAAAAACATACAAAAGCAGGCACACACGCATCAGCGCACACATGGAGGACCCACACACAAATGCACTCCTAGACTGGCATATATTTCAAACTCTAATTACAGGTGCTTGACCAAATAAATGTGTCAAACATTAACCCTTTTACTGGTCAACCCGGCCAAAAATGGCTGTAGTGTTCTTAAGGAATGTTGTTCATTTCCAGGACAAGACGATTTTTAAAAATTTACCACTGAAATGACTGGCTCGATAATTGAGCCAGTCATTCAAGTTGTAAATTTCCAAAAATAGTCTTCTCTAGACTCTTGTTCTGCAAATGGACATTCAATAAGCAAATATTCTTAATTTCTTGAGAAAATTTGACCATTAACAATTTAACTCTCGAATTTATTCAAGAAAATTCCACTTTTCTCTTAGAAAATGTCCATTTGCAGACAATGAGATTATTTTTTGAAAATTTACCACTGGAATGACATGGACATTTTTCAGGACCCGTACTTAAGCTGTTTTGGGCTAATATGAGTGTTATACGGTTAATGATGAATAGATATTGTTCATTTATTAAGATTGCACGCACAATCACCTTCTTTAAATCGTTAATGGTCAGAATTGCTCAAGAAAATAAAATATTTCTACAATTTCTCACAGATATATATGTACATTTGTGGATCGGGAAGGACTACTTTTGAAGATTTACCAGTGGAATGACTGGCTCACTTCATATGAGTGGATGGAGTCTTGGTAGTATTCCTCTATTGGTAATCAAGATGACTGCGGAAGCCAGATTCAGCATGCTTGTCTAAATCTCGAGAAACTGATATTAGTTGAGTAGAAAGCTTTCTATTGACCGCTATCATGAAACATTTCTCGGAAATTGTGCCAAATTCGATACCACTACCAGAATGGCTGAAGCCAGCACGCTACATACATGCAGCAAAACCCATTTGAAATGGTAGCAGGCAAATACAATCGACCTCCTGGAGCCAAAAGATTGCAATACTTTAATTGTCAAGCCAGCCAAAACTGACATCTCCATGGATCGTGAGAAATTGCATATCTGGGGACCAAGAGAAAACTATTTAAAAAATTTTACCACTGGAAGGCATAGCTCGATTTGCCCCGATAATCTCATTCCACTGGTAAATTTTCAGAAATAGTCTTCTCTTGATCTGCAGAAACAATGCCACACTTGAAAAGATGTGGGGGAAATATTTTGGAGAAACACCTATTTGCTCAGATTATTTAGCCAAAATTCTATCACTACATATGTGCCCAGATTATTTAGCCAAAATTCTATCACTCTGAGTGTAACAAATGGCCTCTCAGGACATCAGATATTCCAAAAATTTTCAAAAGATACTCATTTCTTTAACCATTACCACTCTGATTAAGAATTTTAAATTTTCAAATTAAATTAAAAGATGAACTGATTTTAATTTTTCAACAAATTTGGTGTAAGATGTTGCTGTCACAAAGTTTCTCCTATCAAAATTATGCATTTCCACAGTTTACCTCTGCTAAAAAAAATTCTAGAATGCCCACTTGTCAAAAGACAAGTCTAAAAGAACAATATTCTAACTATTTCACAGCCAGTTAGTTCCTAGTCTATATTGTAGCATAAATTAAAACTCACTGAACACATAGCCCATATAACAACATGTTTAATTATATATACATATATATTAGTATGGTAGCAGCTTGAATAGATCAGCTAGATAATACTCACAGAGATACCTTGTCCAAAAAGCAATGCGGTTGTCATCGACACTGATGGCATCCCTAGACAAGCCATATTACTAGTTAAGTTTCTTCACACAGAATTACACTCACAGATATTGACACTCGAACCACTATAGATGATAATGTACTAACTTAGGCTATAGAAATGTCAATCCAACTCTAACAAAGTTGTCTTCCAATAGTATAGATCCAAGTGACAGTCTGAAGTTGCTAGTGACCAACTCATAAATATGACAGTTAATTTCCACAAGTCCATTCCAATTTCCTATACATTGTGTTGGTCAATGAGAAAAGGTCCACAAGACAAATGAATGAGGCCGAGCTTTCACTGGCTTGCAAGTGAGATGTGTGACAATCAAGTGCTTGACTTCGATCAAAATAATATGGTTATACAGTGTTTTTATTCTCACAAGTTGTTCCTATCCAAATTATGAGTTATATACAGAAACGTATGTCACTCACCACCATAATCAAAACTAATTGTGTCCTGTACTGTGTTGTCCACAAGCAATTACGAAGCTAGAATGCATGATTACAGAGTGACAAACAATATTCTAACTATTTCACAGGCAGTTAGTTCCTAGTCTATATTGTAGCATAAATTAAAACTCACTGAACACATAGCCCATATAACAACATGGAAGCGAAGGATTGAGTTACTAAAGTCTGGATGTTAAAGCTATTTGACCCAATACATAGTGAGGTCTCTTTTACAGTACAGATAAGAAATAAGTTGATGTTTCCAAAAACATGTTAGTCAGTAAGAAATGTTCTGCTAAATATTTTAAACATGATTGGATTGGACAATATTCCTGTCTTCCAATCGAATTATGTTCAAACTATTAAACAGTATGCGTTCATTTGTTTAGGAAACTTTGTATGTTATTTCTGAATTCTGACCTGTACTTTATCTAGAACAGAGCGCCAGTGTTTTACAGTGATGGATAACATATGGTGGATGTCAGATAATTAAAGCATACAGCTTGAGGTCTAATTCCTAGAACAGAGAGGGGCATTCATTGGGTCCACTGCTGATATAACCTACAGATGAAATAACAGTGGATTTCATTAATTCACATGAGATTCCATGATTATGCAGTCAAAACTGAGAAAGAGCACCTGTCTTTTTATGTCATCAAATAATGTGGTTCATTAAGGCCTGTGGTCAATCAACCATTCCTCAAGATCAGAGCAGAGGTCAGATGTGGTCAGCATGACCATTAAAGCATTAACTATTTCCATCCTATTTTCACACTTTTCAGGAAGGAAAAACATCAATATTCTGAACACACATTTTATCTGAACACTGCATCCATAAGAGTTAAAAGTATATATAGCTTTCTGTAATACACATCTATCTATCCAATAGAGAGGAAATCAGCCTTGGGCACAGCTAACTTGCCTTGTGCTTTCTGACATGGCTTATCAATTGCAATGTTTGTTCTTCACTTGTTTATGTTTGCTAAAGTGTTGAACTTGAAAGAAACTCCACTACATAGAGTACTTAAAGTGCAGGATTGCCCTTCAAAACTAAAATTTACACATCTACTTACATATCTTAAAGTTACTAAAATGGATTTAAAATATTTAAATATCATACCACTTGTACAAGTAACTCTATAACATTCAAACTAGCCAAAATGGCATCTGCAATGGGTTTGAGGAATGTCCATTTGCAGGCCAAGATGACTATTTTTTTTAATTTCCCAGTGGAATGGCTGGCTCAAAAAATTGCTCCAGTCATTTAATTTGTAAATTTTCAAAATAAGTCTTCTCTTGACATGTGAACAATTCACTAAGCACTAATTTTCTTGACCATTAAAGGGTTAAGCTGATTAGCCCTTTCACCGACACATCCCTGAAAAAGTACATACATTACGGTATAAAACCTATTTTGAATATTGTGAAATTAATTCGACTATAAGTTGTTGGCTTCCAGTCAATTAATTTTCAAATTATTCAGCACTTTTCCTGTCTGGGTGTGTTGAAAATTGGATATGACCTCATCAGTGAAATGCTTAACAATAGGAACATTAAATTACAGCTTCCTAAATTGCTTCCCTTTCCAATATGATAACTGAACGTGTTCATTTTAGAAACAATGTTGCTGTAAGCCTTATGCTGCCACACGTGTAGCAAAAGCCATTCACCAACATGGTTTCCAAAATGTACCCCACCTGTTTCACTAACTGTTAATAGCAACCTCTTTTTGACATTGGATTGATAACACAACAGTACACTATAAAATACAATGACATGTACATTCAGAAAATAACAATTTTTTAAGACTTTAAATGTAATTTGATTTTAAACGTAAAATTCGTAAAATCTCTGACTTAAAATTCAGTAACCGACTACTTCATACTACTATTTCACCAATAATGATATCTGTATTATTCTAATGTTCTATATCCTCTAAATGAATGGATAAACATGTCTGTGACATCCAGCATCATCATCGTCATCATCATCACTTCAAGTTCATACTTCCTGTCCGCTTAATCCTGAATTCATGACATATGCAGGCTGATAAATGTTCCTAACTCAAACAGGACTCCCTCATTGACACAAGGTTGAGACATGGACATGGTGGGGTGGGGGTAGTGTGATCCTACACATGTACATAATGATGCAAAGTCCTGGTGTTTAAATAGCCAATGTGTGCTAAATAAGAGACAGGGGTGGTGGTGGTGCATAAAGGAGGGATTTGCTACAACACAACTCACATGTTATAATAGAAACAGTGAATTTTGACAATAATCTGTGTACCACATTACACTGCCATCAAGCACACCAATTTAACCCAATTATTGCTTTTGTTGCTGTTGGTGACAGAACTAGGAAGTCTTGGCATAAACAGCTGGTCTGGGAGAAGTGAGCGGGTGGGGGTGGGGTAACAACAATGGCCAGTCCAGTCCAACTGAACACTAATTAATGCTGGATAAGAATTATCTTATATTATGGCATAATCAATGAACCCTGCATATATTGGTCATATCTGGTACATGTCTAGTCAGAATGGAGGGATCTGATCACACACATATCTGAAGTCACCATGATAAAATATGCCACATGTTAGCTGATATCACATTCAAAACAAGAGCAATCAGAGATAGTACACCCTCGCCCTCCCATCTTCTGCCACATCGTAAAAAGTTTTTGGATTTTCCAGATTGTAAAAATTTCTTCGGACCACGCTCACAGTTGTGGAGTCATAGTGTATCAGATCACACACTTTCTTGTTCCGAGATTTGAGCAAAATCGGACAAGTACTGTAGTTTCCGAGATATCCATAGTAATTTGACCTGACCTGGATCTGGGCTCTTATCTGGATTACGGCCAATGTATGGAAATCCTCTTGCACTGCAAGTTAGTTCCTTTCCTTGTGTTAAAATTTTAGGCAAATTGAATCCGACTGAAGTTTCTGACATACAGGTGCGGGTGGGCACACATGCATGCACATATAGAAAGACAGACAGACAGGCAGACCCAAAAATTAAGTTTTTGCAGACAACATATTCCAGGGGTCATATTTTTTAACCTGCTAATTATTTTGAAAACAATTTGACTGAAAGTTGTTGGTGGCTAGGCCACCAACAACATTCATTCAAACTGTTTCCAAAAAATCCAGCAAGTGAAGAGTTTACATTCATTGAAATCATTGTCTGGTGGCTTGCAGTTAAACGCATATATGAAGTGAGATCAGTGACCATCCATTGGTCAGTATTAGTAATGGGCTGACAATCATACAGTAGGGAACAAAATAGGCTGGAGCATGGCTGGCCATTATTACTGTATTGATCCTAGGACAGGTAAATGACATGACTGACTGACCCTATCCATTCTCCAGCAGATAAAGGGAAGCAGATCACTCCTGTTAAAACACCTGTCACAAAAGGTCTTTGATTAATCTGCACAGGCAAGCCATTGTGTGAAAACAATGATCTCAAACTGTCGTACAAAAGCTGGGAGGAGAAGGTGGAAGAAACAAAATACTTGTGGTTTATTCATGACAAACAGGTCAAGTACTATTGACAAGCAAATGGTCTTGACAGGTTACACCCTATACTTAACTGTAATAGGTAATAGACACCTATTAATGATAATTTGACTCAAAGTTGTTGGCATATTAAGCATAAACAACTTTCAATCAAATTCTTTTCAAAATATTCAGCATACTTTAAATATGACTGACTTAATATAATAAATATTGCCTTTAAGTACCTTTTAACACTTTAATGGTCAGGATTTCAATGTTGAGATTTTTGCTTATTGACTATCCGCCTGCAGGCCATGAGAAGACACATTTTTTAAATGTACCATCGAAATAGGTTATCGGTTATTGTGCCAGTCTTTCCAGTTGGAAAAGTTTAAAGAAAATCTCTTATAATCGCAGACATTTAAAAAACAATTGCAGACTGTTTTTGTGAGCAATAATGAGTGAAAGAACATTGCAAATGGATTTGGAATGTTATACTCAATATAGCTATAATTTCTCAGTAACATACATTTATAGAATTAATTAGAAATTATTCATGTCTTTAGACTGGAAAATTCAGCTGCGAAAATACAACAAATACACTAACTGTTATTATAACTGGGATCTGGTCAGGTGAGCTAATAAAGATTTCCCATTAACCCTTTCAACACTGAAATCAAAATATCTCAATTTTAAGTGTTATAGGACATGTACAGAGTGATTTGAACATTATTTTATTGGGAGCAATTAAATATTAATTTCAAAACATTCATTGAGTACCAGTAGTTCCGCACCTACTGCTTTTAAACGTATTCATCTGGATTCAGAAAGATTTAAGGATTACTATTCCTTGGAATTCATAATGAACAGGGTTAAGTTTTTAATGACTGGTTAATTGAATTCTTGAAAGGAATTCATAGATAACCTTTTAAACCTTAACACTCCGATGTCAAAATTTTTAAATTTCAAATTAAAGTAAAAGATGAACTGCTGTTTATTTTTTAACAAATTTGGTGGAAGATGGTGCTGTCTATCTTCCACCAAAATTGTTGAAAAATGTACACTATTTTCTTTGCTAGTGACACCGTAAAAAGATAGAATTTTGACATCAGTGTGCTAAAGGGTTACTGGCCAACTTTAGTCAACAAAATTCAAATACTTGCTTACTGAGTCAATTTGTCATTGGAATGACTGGCTCGTTTATCTAGCCAGCCATTTCAGTGATAAAATTTCAAAAAACAATCTCTTGGCCTGCAGATGAACATTTCTTAGGACAACTGCAAAGGCTATTTTTTTTCCGCGCTTGATTATTCCATGGTTAAGTATGAAACCAGCTGACTATTTTGACAACAATGAAGGAATCCAGCTTTAGCTATGGCCCCCCCCCCACCCCTGTCATCTCTATCTAAGCTCCACACATACTTTGATTGACCCCTGAACACTCTGACTATCAATTTCCAGAAAACTATACCGGTTAGCTGCTGAATATTTAATATTCATTCAAATGGTGAAACTAATTTGGCTGGGTGCTGTTGCTGCCATAAGCAGCAACAGCACCCAGTCAAATTAGTTTCAAAATATTTAACAACATGTTTATTAAATAGTAAAGACATACAATTCTTACAACAACGCCGAGTCTGTCTCATCAGTTAAGCAATTGTGACAAACATAGCTATGTCATTCATGACGCAATTGATTATGACATCATCCTACATGTCACATAGTTGATAATGACATCATATGATTGACTGAGAAACAGGATTTCACCATTTGACAATGTTATTGGTGTCTAAATCAGTACTGAACGCTAACCCGTACCACGCTGACGTAAATGGCAGTAGAAGATCAGCAATGTTGCAGAAGCCTCTTACTGCCTAGAGATTACATCGCTTCCAAAATAAACCCGTTATCGTATAAAATATGGGATGAAATTTATGAATCCGAAACTTCAGGGTTAATTATAGCATGTTATAATAAATCAATTCATTTATGATTAAGATGTGTTCAATCGTACCACAGCTTATGTAGTCTGACTGGCCTTCAACACTTCAGTACAAATGTACATTCTGCCCTCAGACACCACATACACAAGCAGTCTTAGACCCACATCATTAAGCAGAGACGATGGAAGAAATAATCTAAAACAGCTAAACAAATTTGATTAACTAAGATCAATAGGCAGAAAGAATATTTATGCTCAAGCAAATTACACAAATTCTGCTTGGCAATTTGTAGACTCCATGTAGTCTGGTGTGAGAAAGAATTCCATTTTGATTTATTCATGTAAGATCCTACAGAAGATCAGGATAAAAAAGACATTTATAAAACTGAGAGAAAAACTAAGGGATAAATAGCTAGCGTTGAATTGTTAATGAATTCAATGGACCTTTCCAGTTTTAGCTATACCTCGCCCATCTCTAGCTAAGCTCCACCCACACATTGTCAGTGTTGGAATCGACCGATCCCTGACTTCTCTCACTACCAATTTCTAGAAAAGCATACAGGTAATACTATACAATAACTTAATCACAAAGTACCAAATCAGTGTAAAAAACTTACAACTATACTTGCTATTGATTATTATAAAACCTGTCGAAATAAAGTTCATGAGATGAGGATTTTAGAATAATACATTAGTAAAATCAATTTCTCGTTCCCTCTCGGCTTAGAAATCAATGATCACAGAACAAATTGAAAGATTCAGTTGGAATCCACGCAGAATAACACACAACGTGCAAATCATGATAATTAAAACGTGGAATGTTTTCGAAAAGACTCATGATCATCATCTCAAAGCAAATATTTCTATGAGAGATGCTAAATTTGAAGTAGTGCATTATCTGTGTCAACAAATACAGTAAAACCTGTCGTAATTGACCACCTTATGGATGACAGAATATTAGACAAGTGCAATAAATGGGTGGCCTCTTAACACAAGTGAATCGCTATGGGACTTGCCTTTGAAACCTAAAGATCATGGTTCATTAAGATAGGTGTGTGGTTCATTAAGACAGGTGTGTGGTTCATTAAGGCAGGTGTGTCTTTTGACCACACGTTTTAACTCTTTAATGGCCAAGTCGACCAACACCAGCCTCTGTTATGGTCTTGTGGAATGTCCATTTACAGGCGAAGAGAATAACATTTTTGAAAATTTATCACTGGAATGACTGGCTCGATAATCGAGCCATTATCGAGCCAGTCAATTATTGAGCCAGTCATAGAAGTGATAAATCTTCAAAAATTTATATTCTCTTTGCCTCTACATGGCCATTCAATACGCAGATATCCAAATTTTCTTGAGCAAATTTTTACCAATGTCAGGTGGTCTCCAGAACAGGTTTGACAGTGTAGCGCTGACACTTTCAGGATGGAAGACCACATTGACACCCGGAGTTGCCAAAAATCAATATACAGGATATGAGGAGATTGAAGTGCCGCAGACTGACTTGGAAAACGGATACGTGACAATGGTCCATTTGCAGGCGAGGCTTTAGCGAGAGCAGCGCTCACGAAAATGGCACAATCCATGGAAGAAAGCAGATGTAACTAACCATTACACTGGACAAAAGCGATTGAGCACCAAATTGTTGGACAGCATGAACCATAGGATCGGGCATTAACACATTTTATTGTTTGCCTACATGTACCGTTAAGTCCGTTATATTTAGATATATGCCACATTCTGGCAGATGTTAGCTTGAATAGTTTGACTGAAAGCTGCTTCTGCTGCTGCCCCATGGCATGACTAATAATTTCCAGTCAACTTGTTCTTGAAATCTTCTTAGCCTATTTTATATCTTAACGTTCATGTACGTTATTAGAATGAGACATGGTCAGAAATGTAACAAGAGCTCCGCAAATGGCGCATACCAGTCTGAGAGCTTTCAGAAAATAGCAATTTCTTCCTCAGACACAGTTCAAGCATCCATGAAGATTCAAAGTGATCCGATAAACGATAGCAGAGTTATCGTGCACAAACAAATTTTCAAGATGTCCGCCAGTGGGTTTCTTTGTCAGCCCTAGTCCAATCATCCCATGAAGTTTCAAAGCGATCCGATAAACGATATCGGAGTTATCCTGCGAAAACCAATTTTTAAGAAACTAGTCATTTAATAGACATTAGAGATAAAAAAATTAATAAAACGAGCAATCAGAAAATATTGTCTTTTATTGCCCCTTGTCCTTTCTCTGTTTTTAACTCTATAAATTGTCAAAGTTGGGATCTGGGCTCAATCAGAACAATCATGTCTGAGAAACAGACAAGGAAGACAAACAATCAAACAAACAGGTACCAGGTACCTCAAACACAGAGGGCGAGGCTAAAATCATATATTAAAGCTAACATAGGCGATTAAAACCACTAAATTAGACGTAAACCAGAAATGTGGTTGCAATACAACCATGAAGCTTGACTTAACGATTTTGCAATGAACTAGGAAGCTTGACTTCAAACATAAAATAAACATCTAGAAGGCTTTTCCACCTGTAATGCTCACCTGGACCAATCGCATTTGAACCATTTAAATGGCATTTGGAAGACATGATGGATATTTTTTTTAAATCCCAGATGGCCACCAAAGAAATTGAGCAATCAACATTCTCGAATCATTCCACCACCGACCCCACCCCAAACACACCCCCACCAAGTTTTGTTGAAATCGGGCCACAAATTAAGGAGTAGCATTTTAAATGGTTCTGGAAAATTTCCAAAATATTGAAATGGCCACCAAAAAATCAACCAAACAAACTTCTGAAAAGAAGTTCTAGAGCCTACCACTATAGAATCTTTCCAGCCAAATTTGGATAAAATCCACCATGCAATTATGGAGGAGATACATTTTGGCAATTTCCAGCCAGTAAATTTTTCATAAAATTTATGATTTTCACCCAAAATATTGAACCATTAAAATTATGAATAGATTACCTGGAGCCTACCGCGATAGGGGCTGTCCAGCCAACTAGGGTTGAAATCTGTCAAGCAATTGATGATGAGTAGCGTTTTGACAATTTCCACTAAATTTTTCATAAAATCTATGATTTTCAACTTCCCAAAATAGACCAATCAAAATTCTGTATACAAGTTCTAAAGTCTAGTCCAAATAGGGTCCTTTCAGCCAAAGTAAATTGAAATCAGCCAAGCTATTAATAAGGAGAAGCGTTTTGACAATTTCCATTAAATTTTTCATAAAATCAAAGATTTTCAAACAAAAATTGACCAATCAATATTCTGTATATAACTTCTGAAGCCGAAAATATCAGGGCCCTTACAGCCAAATTATGTTGAAATCCGCTAGGTGGTTAATAAGGAGTTGACGGATGGATGATGGATGCCATGCATCAGTAACCTTGAACTTTTGGCCCCAACATTATTATGTGATGCTGTGTCATTATAAGGAGGCATGTGTCCAAGTTTGGGTCCAGTATAATTAACAAAATATGAGATATAAAGAGAAAAGTTGAGGTAAACGGAAAATATTAAAGTTGAAAAACCCCCAAGATTTTTACCAAGTTCACAGTGACCTTCACCTTTTGACCCCAACTACATTGTGTGATGCCATGTCATTTGGAAGCATGTGCGCAAGTTTGGGTCCAGTATGATTAACCAAACATGAGATATAAACACAAATGTTGAGCTAAACGCAAATTGGACACCGCCGGATGACGTGAAGTAAAGTCGACCTAAGAATCTCATGAGTTCTTGTGCTAAAAGTTGCTCTGCAATCTGTTAGTGCTTTGTGAGCTCAGAATTCCCCTTATACACCAGACCAGCACGGTTGTAAATATTATTTTTTTTTTTTTTATCAAATCGATAGCATGCACTGTACAATAATGTCTGAAAACAAGCATGCTTACTCAGTGTGTCTTCTGGAACAAACGAAGGTAATTCTGACGAAAAATGTTAGACTATATCTAGTTTATTTTCATAAAAATAATACACAAGATTCAAGTGTGTTGTGACAACAATAAAGTGTAAGGCTATTTCTTGAACCAGAAGCTTCACACAATACAATGGTGTATTGCATTCAGCAGTAAGTGAAACAGTCAGAGTTGTGTGACAATAGGTGACACATCATGAAAATATGTGACACACATCAGGAAAGTAGGTGACACACATCAGGAAAGTAGGTGACACACATCAGGAAAGTAGGTGACACACATCGTGAAAGTAGGTGACACACATCAGGAAAGTAGGTGACACACATCAGGAAAGTAGGCGACACACATCAGGAAAGTAGGTGACACAAATCAAGAAAGTAGGTGACACACATTGTTAAAGTAGGTGACACACATCAGGAAAGTAGGTGACACACATCGTGAAAGTCGGTGACACACATCGTGAAAGTCGGTGACACACATCAGGAAAGTAGTTGGCATGCATCAAGAAAATAGTTGACATACATCGACTAGTTTCGTTGCAATCAGGCGATTGCTTAAATGTCTCGCAGCTACAAGCCACCAGATAATAATTTTACTGAGTGAAAACGCCCGACTTGATGAATATTTTGAAAACAATTGGACTGAAAGTTGTTGGTGGCTTAGTTACCAACAACTTTCAGTCAAATGGTTTTCAAAATATTTAGTATGTCTAGAGATATAACTTCTAGAGCCTACTACCGTAGGATTATTACAGTCATATTTGGTTAAAATCTACAAAGCAGTTATGGAGGAGATGAGTTTTAACAATTTTGTCCAAATTTTTCATAAAATCTAAGCTTAAGCTTCATCCAGAAGATTGACCAAGCATAATTCTGAATAGAAGATCTGGAGCCTATGATGATAGGGTTCTTCTAGCCAGTTGACATCTGTCAGGCAGCTAAAGAGAAGCATTTAGACAATGATTTTCAAACTAACCAAGCAAAATTCCGAATATAAGTACTGGAGCTATGCAATCCAAAGGTTTTGGAGGTGAGTGCTGACAATTTCCGGTAAATCTTACATAAAATCTAAGATTTTCACCCAAAAATTTACCAATCAAAATTCTGTACGCAAATTCTGAAGTCCACCCCATAGGGTAATTCCAGCCAAAATTATCTTGAAATCTGCCAAGCGATTAATGAGCAGGCGTTTTGACAATTTCTAGTAAACATTTCATAAAATCTAAGATTTTCACACAAAGAATTATGAATCAAAATTCTGTATACAAGTTTGGAAGCCTACTCCCACAGTGTACTTCCAGCCAAATTATGTTGTAATCTGCAAAAGCGGCTAATGAGCAGATGCGTTTTGACAATTTCTAGTAAATTTCTCATAAAGGATTTTCACCCAAAAAATTTACCAATAACAATTCTGTATACAAGTTCTGAAGCCTACCACGATAGCGTCTGACCAGTGAACTTAGTTTGAAATCTCTTAAGTGGTTAATGAAGAGTAGGGTTTTGACAAGTTCCGATAATTTCTCATAAAATCTAAGATTTTCACCCAAAAAATTAGGAATTAAAGTTCTGTATAGCAGTTCGGTAGCCTACCCCCATAGGGTCCTTTCAGACACATTAGTTTGAAATCTGCCAAATGGTTAATGAGGCGCCTTTTAAAGCAAAGGTTGACAGAAGGACATCGGATGACCGATGGACGGTCACCATAGCATAAGCTAACTTCGCCATTCTTGGCCAGGTGAGCTAATAAGTAGGCCTATTTGTAGCAAACTATTGATTCGATGAGCATGGTTCTACTAAAACTTTATTATCTGGCATGGGGAAATTCAGACATCACAAGCCGCTAAGAGATTGTAGAGCCTATTTTAGCAATTCTTAACCATAATCCAATTCATTTAGTCTAACTCAATATTCTTATTGGCATATGGTAGCTTTAAGTTAGAATGATTTAAATGCTAAACTGGTCAGAATGTAAAATAAAGACCAATTTCAAGCGCCTTACTGTCTTGAAAATTACTTTAATTAAAAGATTATAATAGAGTAGAAATAAAAAAAATGTTATACAATGGCATGCCATCGCAAATCCCCCACTTGTTTTTGACGACTTTGCTATTCTCCCCCACACCCAGATAGGAATGGACTGAGGTGTTTGCAATATCCCTGGTGATAAAATAGCCTACATCAATGTACTGGTCAGCCACATCAAAGACTTTGGGCTGGGGCATCAGGTTGTAATAAACTCTTTCTCACAACGAAGTAATCTCACTCCAAGCAGTCCATAATGCAAAATAACCTGGTCACTTGGCCACATATATACATATATATATATATACACCTACAGTATCCCTATCATTTAAACAAGAACAAGATTCTTTATATATTATTTAACTAGACTGTGCTCCATTATTATTATATTGCATGGTCACTATAAATAAAGCTCCATATTGTATGCCATACAGTAATAGTTTCATACAATTAGTGATAATAACATCACTTGCATAGAGCAAGATCATGACTGGATCAATTTAGCGTCAGAAAAATGATAAATAATGAATATTAGATGATCGAGCGTGATGGGGCCATATATATATATAGTGTTAGTAGGTCAGTGTGGATTAATAATGAGCACATACGTTTTACGACATGATATTGATAATAGTAACCCTATATTTTGCATGCTTTAAACCAGGTACTGTTTATTCCGGGATTTCCTATAAATTTGTCACATTCAAGGCAGTTAAATATGGCTAAACCTCTCTATGATGAATGCTTGCTTTTGTGATCAAAGGACTGAGATTCATTCAGACAGGTGGTCATTGGTCATACTAGTACCACCCACATTAAAGCTCAACAGCTACACATGTATATCAAGATACTTAGTTGAATCTTAATTTTTTCTCATTTCTCACTGAATGTCCATTTGCAGGCAAAGAAAAGATTATTTTTGAAAATTTACCACTGGAATGAGAGACTCAGTAATAGCAAGCCAGGCAAGCATTCCGGTGATACATTTTCAATAATTTTCTGTTGATCTGCTAACGGACATTCCACGGGACAGCAGCAGAACCTATTTTTGGCTGCCTTAAGTGTTAAGGTGTTAACCCTTTAACACTCATATCAGCCAAAAACGGCTTCTGCAGTGATCTTGAGAAATGTCAATTTGCAGATCAAGAAGACTATTTGTGAAAATTTACAACTGGAAAGACTGGCTTGATAACCGAGCCAGTCACTCGTGGCAAATTTTCAAACATAATCTCATGGTCTGCAAATGGACATTTTTAATGAGTAAAATTTAATTTTTTAAAACAAATTCAAGGGTTAAAGGTGCATATTCACACCAAAATGCTTGAAAATAAAATTGTTTAATCTTTATACTTTTAGAGGCTTAAATTATGAGCCTAGATGTAAGGAAATGAAATAAATCAACCAGAAGACCCTGAGGGTCTGGTCTTATGTTTTACAAATTACATATACCTACCTCCTTGCATTACTATTGCTCTTTCCTTTTCTGAAGGGAAGCGTAGTAAGATGGATTTTTTACAGCCAATGTTTGCTGGGTATTGTGGTTACAGAGTGACTGAAGGCTTCTTCAGGAATCTCCATACTCTCTCTAATGATGAGATCCATAATAATTTGCTTGAATGCTATATCTCCGAATGAGGCAAGAAGAGGGTTAATCCAATACCCAGAGCCACTGAGTAGGTCATTAAGCACAATGACAACCTCATTGGCTGATAGCTATCACATGATCTTGTTGGTAGCAAACAAGACTTCATTCCTTTGACGAATCCAGTCATATAATTCAGCTTTATGCAGATCCATGAAGAGGCAGATGATCCTATCACTACTCGACTGAATATCTGACTAAAGCTGAAATTACAAATTAACCTAAATACTCTACATTATATGACGGCAAATTTCTTTCAGAAATATCCAAATATGTCAAAATCTGACATATCCGGGTATACCCAAAGGCTGAAGAATATAATGAATATCTTATGCTGAATATAACTATTCTAACAAGATATGACCATTAAACTGAAGGCTCAAGCACCACCACCGCCCCCCCCCCCCCCCCAAAAATCAAGGAGGTAGGTATATGTAATTACTAAAACATAAGATCATAACCCCAAGAATACAAAAGAGAAGAGATGATCATGCAAGAATGAAATGAATAAAAATAAAGTGTGATGAAAGAGATGATATGAAAGAGGTGAAATACCTACATGAGAAAGAAGTAATGAACTCACGCTCATCTCAAATAAAATTCTTATACGAGTGAATTTTATGAAGAAAGAGAAGATGATGATGAAGAAATAAGAGTCATGGTCCCTGAAGCTACCTTCTGAATATTTTTATAGAAGAAGGAAGAAGCACCAGAATCTTTAAGATAGAAATTAATAAAGAATTCTCTGATTTCCAGATAGCAACTTGAATGAAATCATCAAGAGACGATACATAAAAAGAGCACAAGAGGTGGCAAGGCCCCTAACATCTTGGGCCTTAACACCAACTAATGAATTGTCCCTGGGAGAAGATAATTGATGGCAAATTTTAATAGTATCAACGAACCAACGTGAAATACTGATTAAAGAGACAGGACTATCAACGCCTACCGCAAACGTAACCCAAATATGTCTATCATCGGATCGTTTGCAAGTTGAACGGAATTTATAAATATAGAGCCCTAACAGGGATCCAGACAGAGTCATCTGGAGATAAAGCAGAAAGCCTATGAAATATGTGTTTATCTAAAAAACTCAACTGAGTTTGGACAGAAATTCTGACCTAGGACAGGCCTGGAAATAACTTTTTCAACAGTATCCAACACTTTGCCAGGCAGCAGCTACTTAGTACCAGACATCCAGAATTTGTTGGCTGTCAACACTATTCTACTTCACCGTGTTCTTTACTAGAACTCATTAGAAACATGTCAAAAAGCATCTAAGCATGTGTCATAATGATCGTGATACACCTAAGAAAGATGCATATTTTATGGCTTAGTCAACATTTGTATGCAGACTCTCTTGTTGCACACTGCAACTACTGGGACTGATTAAATCTGAACCTGACTAAATGTCAGGAAAAGGCAAGACTGTGCCTGACATTTGATAATTTGGTGCCTGACAATGTCCTTGACAGGGACCTTACTGTATTTCCAGGCTTGCTAGGAAAGAGGATAATGCTAATACCCGTAATTTGAAAACTATCCCAATCAGCAGATAATGCATGAATTTCCGAAAGACGGCTAACTGAAGCTATTGCTAATAACAAGGATGTTCTGAGAGTAAGATGTTTAAAACAACCAGACCCAAAAGGATTAAAGACTACACCAGCTAGGACCTGAAGAACAAGGGATAGGTTCCAAGATGGAAGGGGTTACTGAAAGGAGGATGAGAATTTCCCAAAACCCTAAAACGATCGTGAAATGTTCTGATCTTGAACCGAAGGACTATGAAGACATGTGGCAAAAGAGTCCAGGCAAAAACAATAGGACCTAATAGGGTTAACGTACAGATTCTTCTGAAAGGGAAGAAAGTTTATGAATTATAATGGGATAACCAAGAAAATAGTCGACTGAGTTTGACAGAAATTCTGCCCTGGGATAAAGAATAATGCTAATACCCGTAATTTGAAAACTATCCCTTCCTGAGAGAGGTAACTGGCGATCAATTCTACTATTCAATCTCTACCACTATCTTCGTATGGAGAAATAATCATCATAGAAGTATGACCATTGATTTCTACTATTCAATCTCTGCCACTATCTTCGTATGGAGAAAAAAGCATCATAGAAGACTGTACTTATTAAAACTTGTAGACATTGAAACATTATAGATAAATTTATTTAGTGTTTTAACTAGATTTAGTGACAAATAGAAATTCCATAGTAAACCTATGGGAGGGGTGAGAGTCCAGCTATAGCCAGAGAGAATTAGCTAAAATAAACTGATCTATGTATAGGCCTATATAATAACCAAAAGAAAAACTATGTAAACCAAAAGGGAACGAAATATATACGGGGTGAATTGTCAATGGCCTATCTAAAAAGGGACAGGAATGATGATGACAATCTGACAGCTATTGGAAGTAGATAAACAGGGAATGAGAGGATAAATTTCGAGCCCACAATCACCAATCCCGAACTGGTGGGAAAGCACATGACTCTAAATAAAAAGAAAATAGCCTTGAAAAAAGGGTAAATAGAAGAGAAAAAAGCGATAATGCCGCCCAGACGAAATGAGACTGCCAAACTAGGAGTGTTGACGATAATACTGATAGAAGGGAGGTGGTGTACGATACGAAAAGATGAGCAGCCCGAATAGAACTGCGCCTCTAACTCGGGACGAAAAAACATAGCTAATTAGAATTGCGCAGTAATCTGCCAGATAGGAAAGAGTGCGAGAAGAACAGGTTGCGAACGAATAAAAAATACTATAACTTAAATTGTGAGAATACAAGGAGAGATAACACGCAGAAAGGGGGGAGAAAGAAGCCTGCACTACCAAGATATTGCATGAGAGTACTGCTAAATAAGATAAGATGATATGCACATATGTAATAAGGTGAAAAAAGATCCCATTGAAAAAGGAATGAACTTATCTAGCTAAGAAAAATTAAAATTTGAAACAAAAAAGATGATAGAAGGATCGAACCCCTATCCAAAGAGTCAAACCCGTGTCCACAAAAGGGACCAGGGCGCGGTTCCACTAAACCAGGTTCCGAATCTTCGGCTGTTCCGGACCGGGGAAACATGAGAAAAAATGTAAAAAATAGCGGAAGAAATTTTCAAATTTTGACACGCCGGAATGACAGGTCCTGGCTCGGGCCGGAAAAACCAGGAGAAAATTCAAATTTAATTCTGACATGCCGGAATGACCAGTCCCGACTCGGGCCGGGGCAGGAAAGCCGGGAAAATGACCAGAGAGGAGAGGGCACGGACCCGTACCGGGGAGAAACACCGGGGGTGGGGCTGGAGCTGGCAAGAAAACAGAACTCGAAGTATCCCTAATGGTCGGACCCGGACAAAAATCTGGGTCCGGCCCCAAGGATGAAATCGGTAACCGAAGACGGTCACCATCCAGACCTGGGGCCGGGAAAAAACCCGGGCCCGGGGTTGGAAGTCTAGCCGGAGTAACAGCAGATATAAAATAAGTAGATGCAACCGGCTTTGTAGAGGACAGCAGATGTGCAATGACCTGGACCACTCTGATCGGAAAATCCTTCGGGACAGCCAGTGAAGACGTAGTAGTGACAGGTGACAGACGGGACAGACTTATAACCTGATTAGGCCCGAGACCTTCCTTGGTCTGCAAGGGCGCAGGCTGCGGAATGTTGACTGAACCGGACCGACTTATAACCCATTCGGGGCCCGAGACCACACAGTCTTCAAGGGTGCAGGCTGCGGAATGGAGATGGAAGATGAAGAAGAATCCTGGAGCGATATGACTGGCTTCTGAACGAGCGGTGAACGAGGCGAAACCCAAGTCTTCATGCTTTTTTTCTTTCCATTCTTTGTGGTACCATGAAACAATGCAAATGAGTGAGCAGTAGTTTGTTAGACTGAGTAGAATAGGCGCTTCTTTGGAACAGCCAGTTCCAATGCTTCACCCTCAATTATGTCAGGAGATGAAGTATTGGAGACTGACTGGTCCAGGATAATTTTATTAATCCTGCTGTCAATAGACTAATCTATATTACTGACTTATTTCTGGAGACATTCCATTGACAGAACAATCTTCTCGAGAACTATGGCTGAATCCGTCTTGGCCTCGGTTTTGGCCTTCATTTTAACCGTTGACCATAGTGGAGAAGGATTTCCCGTTTTTTTAGTTTTAGAAGTCACAGGAGAATTTGGTTTGAAAAACGAGATTCTAGTAGCTAGCGACCATGACCCGCATATCAAGCAGGTTGACTCAAGAGTACACACTGCACTTGGAACAGACGTGTCCGGAGTGATCCGATTTAATAAATCTATGGCGGCTGCTATTAGAACATCTAATTGAATGGTTCACATTCTTTTCGTTTTTATTCTCCTTGGACCTCTTCGGAGACTTTCCCAAATCTGAATCGTAAAAACAGCAAGAACCGATGGAGTAAAGCTCCGAATATGACGCAGAATAAGCCAGCGCTAATCCCAAGATTTATATTATTTAATTTCTTTGAGAGAGTATGTTATTGAGATAATCAGAGATTCATGCTCAATACCTTACAAGCATGTCAAATCAATAGCTCTACAAGCTAAAAAGAAGCACAAACAGACAACTCAAATGTCTATACATTCTGGGCACAAGTAACCAAAACTGGTAACGCTCCTACCACGAAAATAGAAATGATCTAAAAATCATTATTAAAACACCAGGACCTACAACCACTTATCTTGGGAGGTTTCTTTCTTTTATCCGAAATCTCGATGATCTTTGCTTCACTTTAGAATAATCCACAGCGATTTTAACAAATTATAAAAAACTTTTAAATTGGCTTGTAAATTTTAACGCCGCTTCCTTCATAGAGTAGGAAAAGGAATGAAGTCTTGGTTGCTACCAACAAGGTCATGTGATAGCTATCAGCCAATGAGGTTGTCATTGTGCTTAATGACCTACTCAGTGGCTCTGGGTATTGGATTAACCCTCTTCTTGCCTCATTCTGAGATATAGCATTCAAGCGAATTACTATGGATCTCATCATTAGAGAATATGGAGATTCCTGAAGAAGCCTTCAGTCACTCTGTAACCACAATACCCAGCAAACATTGGCTGTAAAAAACTCATCCTACTACGCTTTCCTTCAGAGAAGGAAAGAGCAATAGTAATGCAAGGAGGTAGGTTGTAATGGAGTAATAACTTAATATTTGATGATTTCATTACGTATTAATTAATATAATTTTTAAAGTTGTAAAATTGAATTAGAGACACGAGCCCCTAATTCAACTTGACAACTAAAGAAATTATATTAATTTATACAAAATGAAACCATCATATGTTAAGATTTATTTCGTTTCCTTACATTTAGATACACAATTTAAGACTCTAAAAGTATAGAATTTTAACAATTTTATTTTCAAGCATTTAGTGTGAATGTGCAGCTTTAAAGTGTTAATTGACCATATGTCTTTATTGACACATTCTACTGACTCATACAGTATGGCTCAGAAATACTGTAACGTAAAATGTTTCCAAAACAAAACAAGAAAATGCTGTATGAGTACTGTAGTCATGGTATTACAGTAGATTGGCATTGACAGAAAAATCGACCCCACAACCGGCGAAAGCACCAAGCATCAGAGCCCACAAACGCTTCCACCACACCAACGTCCAAAGATATAGAATAATTCATCAAAATTTACAGCAATCGCTGAATATTTGAGAAATATAATAGAAATAGGTTGCTGCATATGATGTTAATTAATTTCAGTCGGTGCTTTCAATATAATCGTGGTATATGATTTGTACAGTGCACAGAAAGTGCTCAATTCCACTAAAAATCTCTTATTGTTACAATTTGTATTGCTCATTAATATGCATGAGGTGAAATAATTCTGTTTTGTCCAATCAGCGTTTGGACTCCGGGATGCCTGTGGATGAAAGGAGGAAATGTTTAGTGGACTGACGGTCTACTCGCTAATGGTGACTGATATTATACAATTCTGTTTTTAACGGGTATTTCGATTCGCCAGTCTAACTGTTAGTGAGAATTTTGTCCTTTTTCAATTTTCATATGACTGTATTCTTGAACTAATATCTCACTAATTTAATCAGGAAACTTGACATAATCTTCCATTTTCGTTAATAATTCCAATTAAATCATTTCAATTTAAATCATTGATGGTGGCTACACCTATCTGAACTGAACAGCTGTCGATATATAATGATTTCCTAATAAAAAGCAAGAACTTTGAAGAATCCCGCTAGGAAACACTAACTTATAACTATGTTCAGATAAATTCTTCCTCATATCGATTTAAATTGATAAAAATCAGCAGTACAAATCATCTAAATTTGGGTAGCGCACAAACGAATAGCGTTTATTCTTGCGGTAATTTCTGTCGGAAGTAATGCAAATTTCCCATAAATCCTTGTTAAACATGAATATGAATGAGGTACCAAGTTAAAGGTTACAGAATCTTCTATTGGCTTGCTAAACTAGTTTTTCACAATCAGCATTTTGTTTTGCAGCCACACCTCCAGAGCGGACACACTTAATATCTAAAACCTATGACAGATAGTTGTCATTGGGACTGAAAGACATTTTATTTTATGATGTCTCTAATCATATTTTCCAATTCCGGCCAGCTCCCTTCAGCGGTTCACAAGTAATATTTATGAAAACTAGGTCATCCAAGAGGGAAGCCAAGCAAATCGCAATTATCAGGCGCTCTTTAACAAACCTTGCTCAGCTCTTGCTCTAGATGAAGTTGCTTGACTTTCACATCAATCGGCCAAGTCGTTTCAGAAGATCCATAAAGGTGGTTCTAAAATAGCACAAAAGCCACTGAGCAAATGCACAAATCAGCTTTGTTTGAACAACCGGATTGAGCTATCTGATTCAAATTTGTCTCAAATTGTTATTATCCATTAAAACCTATAAATCACCATTTTGGCTGTCAAAATGAATCAATCAATCACTCAATTTTAAGCAGGGAATGGCTGCCAGGTAAATCGAGCAATCAGGTTCTCTTTAACAAACTTGGTTCAGGTTTGCCCTAGATGAATTTCTTAAGTATCAAAACAGACAATCCTGTTTCTGAAATGTTTAAAATAAATGTGTTTCTAAACCTAATGCAAAATCCAAGATGGCCACCTCCAAAATTGTCTAGTTAATTCGTTTGAACAGTCTTATCTATGCACTAAGGTTGCTTCCTGAAATATTTACTTGAAATCAATTCAGTGGTTCTTGAGAATTCAATAAACCTTTCCTGCTTTGACATATTTTGGGAAGACCGTCCAATGTAATGCGTTGCTCATCATCTTGCCAGCTGGTATAAACGCCTGGCGAAGAACGAACAGCATTATTTTACTCTAATCCTCAGCTACAACACACTAACATGTTTATACATGAAGACCTAACATCATAATATCACATGAAATCATACATCACACAAAAGCTAAGATAATTTTCTACACATTTATGTGTTAGTTTTCATATTTTTGTCAAGTTTATCCAGTTAATTATAATTTCAAAATTGTCTGCATAGGTACAATGGTGTATTTTATATATGCAAATAACTCAGTGAAAATTTCACAAACATATATAACATAATGTAATACACTAATGAAAAGACATATATTTGAATGGGATTCACTTTCCAGTGATGTATGATATCGTTACCATAACAACAGTTTAAGCCTTTAAACCCTTAAACTTGTTCAAGAAAATTTTCTCATAGAAAATGTCGATTTGCAGACCAAGAGAAGACTATTTTTGAAAATTTTACCACTGGAATGACTGGCTCGGCTATCGAGCCAGTCATTCCAGCGGTAAGATTTTCAAAAATAGTCTTCTCTTGATCTGCAAATGAACATTTCTTAAGACACACTGCAGAAGCCGTTTTTGGCTAATATGAGGGTTTTAACGGTTTAAATTGTGGTCTCTCCTACTGTCATAGTAACTGAATATGGGCCAGCAGCTGGCTATTGGATTTGCCAGCCAGCATTGATTTAAAGGAGTCACATGTAATACTGTCAAAGACAAAGTGGTTAAGGTGTATTAAATGAAAAGTTGATGACAGACAGACAGTCTCTGCAGCATTAAACCCACTTGACCTTTCAGGCCAGGTGAGCTAATAAATACCAAGAGATCTCACTGCTTTAAAACCCTTTAACACTCTAACACTCCAGTCGCCCAAAAATGGCTTCTGCGCAGCGATCTTGAGAAATGTCCATTTGCAAACAAAGAGATTATATTTGATCAATAATCAAGCCAGTCATTCCAGTGGTAAATCTTCAAAAACAGTCTTCTCTTTATCTGTAAATGGGCATTTTCTATGAAGAAATTTCAATTTTCTTAAACAAATTCTGAGGATTAAGGGGTTAATGGTCAATTCGGCCAAAAAATGGTTTCTGAGGTGGTCAGTAGAAATGCTCATTTTTGCAGGCCAAGTGAAGGATATTCTTGAAAACTTAGAACAAGAATGACTGGTGTGATAACAGTCAGATATGCCAGTTGCAGATTAAAAGAAAAATGGTCCTCCTGGCCTGCAAATTGACATTCACTAAGCACAGGTTTTCAAATTACAAATAACTTGATAAAATCTTACACAAATTTTAAAACATACACAAATACAAAAAAAAATTGGCTGATCCTTCCAATGATGTATGACTTCCATAATACTATTATCTCACTTGTTCATATAAACTACTTAACCCTTTAACAATCATATCAGCCAAAAATGGCTTCTGCAGTGGTCTTGAGAAATGTCCATTTGCAGACCAAGAGAAGACTATTTAAAAAAGATATTTACCATTGGAATGACTGGCTCGATAACTGCGGCAGTCATTCCAGTGGTAAATTTTCAAAGACAGTCATCCCTTGGTCTGCAAATGAAATTTTCTATGAGAAAATTGAAATTTTCTTCAATAAATTTGAAGGTTAAAGGGTTAAAGCACATAGCACATGTATCTGAGCCTAATAGTAAAGTAATACTGCTCATGTGATGCCTGGCGAGTTTGAGGCAGAAATCAGAAGGTCTATTACAGGCAGTAGCTTTAGCACATGCTGTTCTCATGTACACAAATCAACTTACAAATCAAATACACCTTTACAACAATGATGTCATTCGGACAAAATCCCACCAAATCAGCGTTCACGATGAGTCGATTGGAAGATAATGGATAAAACAAACTGCTGACCTGCATTGCCTGGCTATTAGAAGCAGAGACAACACACATTAAACCTTTAAAGGATAACTAATCTCATCTCTTGATAGCTATTCATGTGATCTAATATGGCACTCATAAATCATGCAGGTAATTTCAAGCATTTTATCATGCAGCTAAAGAAAGATATTCAGGTTTTAGTCGCTAAATGTTGGGACATTTCTACACCCTATGATGGCTGCCATAGTTTACCTTTCAACCAATCAGAAAAATTCTAATGCGTTTGCCTCAGTATATACGCTCAGTCATAGAGGTGCCATCTATAGTTTGACAATGTAGTGTAAAAGCCCCCATACAGGTAAGCTGTGGAATATTTTGAAACTAATTTGACTGGAAGTTGTTGCTGCCTTAGGCAGCAACAACTTCCAGTCAAATTAGTCTCAAAATATTCAACCAGATGAGTATTATATAATACATACTGTAATGCTTTGGCACTTACATGACATCACACACTATCGCTTGAGGAGACAAAATGGCGGCGATCACTTTTCAACATTACAAAGATGATAAGTGTGATACAGATAAGGGAATGTGACAGGATATGACCGATATGGAATCTATAAACCATACTCCATCGGTATAATACAACATTCGAGACAAGATTAGCATCACTTTAATATGAAAATAGTTTTAACATTCATATCATCCCCAAACGGCTTCCGCAGTGGTAGTGAGAAATGTCTTTTTGCACACCAAGAGATTATTTACAAAAATTTACCACTGGAATGACTGGCTCGATAACCGAGCCAGTCATTTCAGTGGTAAACTTGAAAAAATAGTCTTCTCTTGGTCGGCAAATGTACATTTTCTATGAGAAAATATCAATTTTCCTGAACAAATTTGAGGGTTACAGGGTTAAATTTGATCAACTTACAATCACAATAACCAATATTATACCGTCATCGGAAACAAAGCTCATCAAATCTTTTACATATTTATGTATTAAGTTTTTTGTTTTTGCTATATTCTCAACATTTCAAGTACATATTTCAAATATACTCAAGTTGACATATATTTTAAATATGTAATTAACTAGATAAAATTATAACAAAATATTAAAAAAATGTCAATACATAAATGACGAAATGTGTAGAAGATAGGTTTAACTTTTTGTGACGTACAAGTTTAGTAACACAGAAACTGCCTAAAGATTAAGCGAGTGGTTTACTCAGCAAGCCAGTTCACGATGTGCGATCCTTTGAGCGGAAATCCCTTGGAATGACGTTATTGTAATAAAGGTGTATTGTTTTCAAAACACGCTCCATATTATGCTAGATCCTTGAAGTAAGTAAATTCAGAATGAAATAGGTTTACAATCTGAAGTATGTACAAGACCATAACAGAGGCCAGTTTCGGCCTGGTTGACCATTAAATGGTTAAAACCATTGCAGAGGCCAGTTTTGGCCGGCCCGTTTTGACCATTAAATGGTTAAACAAGCAAAGCGGAAAAGCTAAACAAGATTGTCCACCGCTACTGTGGTGATGACATATGTATGCTCTTTTGTTCTTCAAACACTAGAGCTAAAAATAGATCGTTGAAGCATTTAGAAAACAGACTGCTTATGTGGACTGCTGAAACCCCGGAACAGACATGTGGAAAAAATCTAACAGATCTTGTATATAAGTACATGCAGATTGCGTATGGAAATTGCAGAAGGCATATGAAGATTGCAACGAGATGGAGCTGGAGGTGGCCTTAAAATTTACACTTCGAATCATACTAGGTTGCTTTGCATGTCATTTCCAGACAGCAAAACCTTATTACCAGAACAAGCATGTAGGTAGTGGGTGCGTTTATAAATAGTAAATCAGATATGGTAAATTCCATTTAAAACGATATATATATATTGAAATTATTCTGATTTTAAGTTCTTGAGACTCTAGACAGCAACAAATTCCAGTCAAATTATTTTCAAATATGCAAATTCTGTTGGGTTACTTAATGAATGGAAGATCGCGAGATTACACTCAATGCATGTATTCTGTATGTTTTAACCATTTAACCCTTAAACTTGATCATGAAAATTTCAATTTATCATAGAAAATGTCCATTTGCAGACCAAGAAATTATTTCTGCAAATTTATCACTGTGACTGGCTCGGTTAATGAGCCAGTCATTTCTGTGATGAATTTTCAAAATCAGTCTTCTCTTGGTCTGCAAATGGAGATTCCCGTTTTTGATCTGTTCGTTTTTGATCTGCTCGAGTGTTAATGGATTACATATGTTAGTTTCTTTGATATCAAGTTTGTGGACACTCAGTGTGAAAAGGATTTAAAAAAAATGTAAATTTCTAGTATGCTGAGCTCACAGATGTAAATGCTATAATCTAAAGGATCAGTATAAATTGCACTGCAAACCCACCAAGGCACACATGTGAAGCTAGGCCTCATGGAAGGCACCGGGTCAGGAGGTCACACAAACTTACCGTTTGAGCTTGTGCAGCAGCGGCGGCAGCAGCGGCAGCCTTGGCGGAGTTCTGTGCTGCAAATGTTCGTTGTAAGTTAGCCTGTACATGAGCTAAAGCAGTTTGTTGTTGGTGTGCAAGGGAAGTTAAGTCGCGACCCGCAAGCGCTGCCGGAATCGGTGTCATTGGTGGCACAGGTGGCAAACCAGGCAAGCCAGGAGGTCCGAATGCTGGATGTGCAGAAGCTGGTGAGGCACCCGGTGGTGTGGGTAACTGCCCCAAATGCCCTGGAGGCTTTGGTTGAGAGAGAAAAGACAAGTACATATTCATGAGTCCAGTTTCTGCAACCATGTGGAAGGCATGGACTAGATGCACATATGTTCAAATATTAAAATATTATATTTAATCACAGCAAAAACAAGAAATCAGCTTTTTAAACTTCAAAAAAACATTAACACTGATCACTAAGTTTTCTGAATAACAAATCGGTAGTGATCCTACAAGCATAAATCAATAACAGCTTAAAGTAAACTTCGATGAAAGAAGAACAAGCACTTCACGATAAGTTAGTAAACTCTTGACAAAATTGATACTTATTTGAGCTTGGACATCTTTGTTGGTGGTAAATATTCAACACTTTCTCAGCTCTACACACTGAGAATTGAGTACACTTGTATTCTTGGCATCAACACAAGTATGGGCAGTTATATCATCATCTTATTATACAAGCTAAGACTGAAGCACACTACCACGCTGAAGCATCACATGCTGTCATTATTAACACAGCAGTTAAACTTGTTAAATCTGAAATTATTCAAACAGTACACACATATTATAATTCAATCATGCATATCTGTGAAAATCTCTTGATTGAAAGCAGAAACGGAACACCACTAGCCACTAGCATGTGGCACTACTATACATTATTATAATAAACATAGCATCTATGGTGCTTAGATGGATGAATATACAGGCTACTGAACCTCAGCCAGTGAGTGTGAGCCTATGGAGAGGCAGGCAATATGGCCAGCTAAAGCTTTACTAGAGACAAATAGCAGTAGCTGGTTCACCGCTCTCTCAGTCTAGTTCATAGAGCCTACAGATACACAGACAGAGGAGGCACATGTGTTCACCAGCAGCAGCAGGAGTAATAGTTAGCTAGAGGGATATATAGCAGTAGTAGCTAGATGAGGCCGCCGCAAGAACCTCTATATAATGAACAATCTCACTGGGCATTCCCTCATTTCCATGGCAACCTAGCACACATTGAACTGAAATCAGTGCACTTTTGCTTTGCCGCTGCTTCTCTAGCCTAGTTGGTTAGATCTCTCCCTCACTCACTGGCTGTCCAGACTCAGGCAGGCTTGATGCAATGATGCTCAGATTCCCTGTGTCATACTCATCACCATCATCCTCCTACTCCCACACAGACAGGCATGCTCATGGCTGGCACACACATGCAAGTGAGAGCATGAGAGCACTCATGCATGCACACACTGGCAAGCGCTAGCGAGTGCAAGCACGCACACACACACACTCGCAGACACAGTACCATAAGCACAAGTACACACACACACACACATGCACACTCACACGCTTATACACTCTCACATGCATGCATGTACACATTCACTCATTCTTGCAAGCACCCACCCATAGATGTGAGCGTGTACACACAAACGCATGCACACGCACGCACGCACGCACGCACGCACGCACGCACACACGCACACACGCACACACGCACACACACACACACACACAGCTATGGGTGCACTGACACGCACATATTGATCTTTAGGTTTGTATATTGCGGCTGAAAGACTTTACTTCAGCATCTCCCTCACCTCTTCCTACAGACAAGGATCAGATTTTATATCAATATTTAATATCATGTCTGTAGACTTTAAAAACTCTGTTGTAATATAATTATTCTGGAGAGTGGGCTAGATAATTATAATTTCAAATTAACAATTTAAAACACAAAATGTCTCTAAGAAAAGCTGCTAAATATTTTGAAAATAATTTGACTGAATAATTCTGCTGAATAACTTGAAATTCCAGTGTCCCACTCTCAAGACAACTATACAGGAAAGGTGTTGGATATTTTGGAACTTATTTAAGTGGAACCTGTTATTGTTATAGACAGTAACAGCTCCCAGTCAAATTGATTTTAAAATATATTCTAACAGAACATTCCTAACTTGTACATTATAACGAATCTATCTATGATTTAAAGGGATAATAAACACTGCATGAATTTACAGTTAATTTGTTTTCAAGATATGCAACAGAAATACATGTGCCATCTAAGATTTCTGCCTTTTTCTGTAAAAGACTGGTACTACTAATTATCATACTCCCAAATAAGTTTACAATTTTCCAATGCTAGTTTTTAACCAGACATACATCTATGCATATATTCATGATTAATCATTTAGTGCACCAAAGTTTAAACTCATTTCAAAGCTACGGACTCCCTACGGATACCCCAGCCCACCCAAACCCCCCTCCCCCAAACCACCACCACACACACACACCCTCCACTCCACCTCCCTGGTTTTGTGACATCGTACACTGTTTGGATTGTTCAGTTTTGTTCGAATTTTCCGAATTATGCCCAAAGTTGTAGAATCAGACACTTTCTTGTAGTAAAATATAACCAAAATCGGACTAGCGGTTACCGAGAATTTGAGACGATGCGAATACAGGTTCTCTTATTCAGATCTTGGCGAAAGTCTGCAAATCCTCTTGCACAGCAAGTTGAACCTTCGCTGTGCTAAAATCTTAGTCGGATCAAATCATAAGTTTCTGACTCGCACATGTACACATGCACACACGCGCACGCACGCACGCACGCACACACACACACACACAACATTGCAAACCACTCTTACAATTACAGGGCGAGGGTTATAACAACAAATATTTTCAAACAAGCTTTATCTAAAATGAACTATAAGTACCAGAAGTTCACCTATTTAAATGCGCTTGGTTTGTTTTCATTATTACATATCACCCTTCAGGCACCCTTCCTCACAGTAATCTAATCTACATGTAATGAAAATCAGACGTGCGTAAATTCTGAAATATTGTTCTTACCACACCTTTCCTGATTATATTGCTGATGGTCAGTTGCATTTATATTCAGTTGCAGATTATTACATTGGCAGTCATTCCAGTGATATTTTTTGACTAGAAAATGTTGTTTGACTGACTGCAACAAAACCCCCCCCCCCCCACCCCTCCCAAAAATAAAATAAAACAAGAGGCCCAAGGGCCATTGGCATTTAAACCATTTGCATTTAAAATAGACATGATGGATGATTTTTGGAAAATACAAGATGGCCCCCAACAACCCCCCCCCCCAAAAGAAATTTACCAATCAAGAGTCTCGCTTAATATGTTTAAGTCTACCATCAAAGGATCGTTCCACCAAAGTTTTGTTGAAATCGGGCTATTGATTGAAGGAGTACCGTTTTTAAATTGTTCCGGAAAACTAAGAAAATCATAGATGGCTGCCAAAACATTGACTTAGCAAAATTCTGGTTACATTTTCTAGAGGTTACGACACTAGGATCCTTCCAGCCAAATTTGGTTGAAATTGCCCAAGCGATTAATGAGTAGCATTTTATACGAATTCCCATTTTAGGAAAATCCAAGATGGCCACCATCAAAATCAAGTCGTCAAAATTCTGTATAGAAGTTCTGTATCGCACTGACCTAAGGTTCTTCTAGCTGAGTTTGGTTGAAATCGGCCAAGCGGTTAATGAGGAGTAGCCTCTTAACTGATTTCCAAAAATGTTCAGAAAATCCAAGATGGGCACCGGAAAAATGACCAATCAAAATTCTGTATACAAGTTCTGACCCCTACCAGCCTAGTATCATTCCAGCCAAGTCTGGTTGAAATTTGTCTCATGCAGTTAATGAGGAGTAGTATTTTAAACAATATCCCAACATTTTTCGGAATATTCAAGCTGGCCACTGGAAAAATGGACTAATCAAAATTCTGTAAACAAGTTCCGAAGCATACTACGCTAGGGTTCTTGCATCCAAGTTTGATTGAAATTGGCCCAGTGGTTATCGAGTAGACTTAAGTGATTTCCAGAAATTTTCAGAAAATCCAAGATGGCTGCCGAGATCTGCCAAGCTGTTAATGAGTAGCATTTTTAAGCAAAAGTTGACGGCCGGACAGACGGATGATGGACCGTCGTCATGGCATAAGCTTACTTGGCCATTCTGGCCAGGTGATAGAAGGCTTATCAATACACTTATTAGCAAGAGGCCAAGGGCCTTTAATGATCACCTGGACCATTAGCATTTGAACCATTTGTATTTAAATACCGGTAGACATGATGGATAATTTTCGAAAAATCAGTTGGCCTGACCAATGAAATTAACCAATCAAAATTCTCGTTTGATATCGGTGATAGGATAATTCCAGATAAAATCCAGCATGTGGTTATGGAGAAAACCATGCGGCTATGGAGGAGATGCATTTTGACAATTTCCAGTAAATTTGTCATAAAATTAGATTTTCACAAAAAAACCGTGACCCATTAAAATTGTGTTTTTGAGCCTACCGTGATAGGGTCTGTCCGGCCAACAAGGGTTGAAATCTGTCAAGCAGTTAATGATAAGTAGCATTTTGACAATTTCTGGCAAACCTTTCATAAAATCTAAGGCTTTCACGAACAAACTTGACCATTCAAAATTCTGTATACAAGTTCTGAAGCCTTAGCCCCATAGGATCCTTCCACCCACAGTCAGTTGAAATCTGTCATGCGGTTAATGAGTAGCGACTAGCATTCTGACAATAACTGGTAAATTTTTCATACGATCTAAGGTTTTCTTTCACCCAAAGAACTTGAACAAGCAAAGTTCTGTATATACATTCTGAAGCCTAGCCCCATAGGTTCATTCCAGCAGAAGTAAGTTGAAATCCGCCAGGCGGTTAATGAGGAGTAGCGTTTTGCCAATTTCCGATAAATTTTTCATAAAATCTAGGATTTCACCCAAAAAACTTAACCAATCAAAATTCTGTATACATGTTCTGAAGCCTATATTTATAGGGGCCTTCCAACCAAATTAGGTTAAAATCCGTTAATGAGGAGTAGTGTTTTTTTAAACAAAAGTTGATGGAGAGATGACGAATGACCGACAGTCGACATGCACATTAGTGACATTGACCTTTAACCTTTTGACCTCAACATCATTGTGTGATGCTGTGTCATTATACGGAGGCATGTGTCGACGTTTGGGTCCAGTATGATTAACCAAACATGAGATAAAACAGAAAAGTTGAGCTGAACGGAAAATATTAAAGTTGAAAAAAAAAGGATTTTTAATCAAGGTCACAGTGACCATGACCTTTTACCATTTGACCACAAGGTCATTGTGATGCCATGTCATTATAAGGAAGCATGTGCCAAGTTTGGGTCCAGTATGATTAAGCAAACATGAGATAAAAACAGAAAAGTTGAGCTAAACACAAATTGGAAGACGCCGCCGCCACTGACGTGCAGTGTATTGCAACAGCTTGTTTTACTTCATAAAGTCGAGCTAAAAAAGTGAAATTGACAAAAATTGTAAGTCGTTACATAAAAAATCCCATTTTCACCGAAAATCTTGGACCTACAAAGGTGAATCCTCCAAAAGGCACCTCTACCCATCATAAAGAAGCCAAGAAATTCTGTATGATATGGTGTTTACAAGGAAATTGACAAAAATCATGAGCTTTTGCATTAAAAAGACCATTTTCACTCAAAATCTTGGACTTATAAAGGTGAATTCTTCAAAAGGCACATCTACCCATCATAAAAAAGCCACCTGCCAAGTTTAAGCATTTTAAGCATTTCTGTATGATATGTGGTGTTTATGATGAAATTGACAAAAATCGTGAGTTTTTGCATTAAAAAGCCTATTCTCACCCAAAATCTTGGACTAATAAAGGTGAATTCTTCAAAAGGCACATCTGCATATAATAACCGAGGCATACATCAAGTTTCATTAAAATATCTGAAGCTGTTCTGTATGATACGCTGTTTCCGAGATATTGTGGACGGACAGACAGATGCAGTGATTACTATAGGGGCCCTAAAAATAGTCTTCTTGGCCTGCAGATGGACATTTCTCAAGACCTCTGTAAATGCATGTTTTGGCTAGCTTGACCAAAGGGGTTAAATTTCAAGCCGGCGAAAACAAACATCTGCTCTGGTCTTGAGCAATGTTCATTTGCTGGCCAAGAAAACGAGTTATACCGCTAACAATTTAGCAATGGAATGGCTATTTGCACCAAACATTGCAGAAGTACATTTTCAAAGATAGTCTACAAAAGGACATTGCCTAAGAACAATTTTAATATTTTTAACCCGTGTCGCTAGATGCAAGGGTTAATACTGGCATGGAGTGCTGGCTGGTGTTGTTGTTGCTCTTAACCCTTTAATGGTCAAATCTAGTCAAAACATTTTATTATCTGCCTATTGAATGCCCATTTACAGGCCAAAATTTTAGTAAATTTATGACTGGAATGACTGGCTCTGTTATCGAGCGAGTCATTCCAGTGGTAAATTTTCAGAAATTGTATTCTCTTAGCCTGTAAATGGACACACGTTCATAGCAGAGCCCGATTTTGGCTGATATGACCATTAAAGGGTAAAACATTTTTTAATAACTTTGGTTCTAGTGGAGGGATCTCCAAATTTTGGTGGATGCTTGCCCGTTGAGGCGCCGAAGATGTGTGCAAATTTTGGTGGATGCTTGCCCGTTGAGGCGCCGAAGATGTGTGCAAATTTTGGTGGATGCTTGCCCGTTGAGGCGCCGAAGATGTGTGCAAATTTTGGTGGATGCTTGCCCGTTGAGGCGCCGAAGATGTGTGCAAATTTTGGGATCAAAAGTTAAACGATAACAGCAACAGCTTTCAGCAACATTATTTTCAAAATGGATAGTTTTTCCCGCATTTTTTAAATGACATTGGTTCTACTGTAGGCATCTATTCCAGAATTGGATGGAAGGTTGCCCGTGGGGCCCCGAAGACCTATGCCAATGTTGGGATCGATAACTAAAATGCAACAGCATTCAGCAAAATTGTTTTCAAAATGGACAGTTTTGCTGCATCTTTCAATAGCACTGGTTCTACTGCAGCGATCTACTCCAGACTTTGATGGAAGGTTGCCTGTGGGTTCCCGAAGACGTGTGACAATTTTGCGGTCCACAGTTACAACACAACAGCTTTCAGCAACATTGTTTCCAAACTAGACACTTTTGACATCACAACAGCCCAGTTGAAAGATTCTATCAATGACATGGGTATTGGACAAAATTGTCCTTGTTAATATTAACAAGAGGCCTAAGGGGTCTATATCGCTCACCTGCAATTATTGGCCACTGCCACAACCCAATAAAATGAGATGACCACTGAAATAATTTACCAATCAAATTTCTGTGAAGAAGGTTTAGCCAAGTTTTACTAAAATTGGACCAGTGGTTAATAAGTTGTCTTATTATGATTTTCTCAGAGATTTGCAGAAAATACCAGATGTGAACCAAAAGACCTAAGTTTTGATTGATTCATGGCGGACATGTTGTTTTGACATCTCTCCATGGAACACCCTCTAATGGCCTTTAGTCCCTTAATCATATCTCCCATACTTTGTCCCGACCCGTCCAGCGGTTCTGGAGTAGTCGTTTTCACGAAAACTAGTTCATCCAAGATGGCCGCCAAACTATTTGGCTAATCAAGTTCCCTTGAACAAACTTGGTTCAGCTGTTGCTCCAGATGATGTTTCATCAGTTTTGAATAGCTCACCCATGCGGTTTCCGAGAAGATTTTTAGAGACGTTTCTAAAAATTGGCCTAAATCCAAGATGGCTGCCGGCCAAATTGGCGGATCGACTTCTTTTAAACAAACATTGATCCCTATGCCCTAAGGATGATTGCTGCAAAGTATACTTGAAGTCGGCCAAGTAGTTCTCCAGAAAAACACATTAAACATTTCCCATTGCTTTAGTATGGGAGTTTTTGGCGGGAAAAATATTCAAGATGACCATCAAACCATTTATTCAACAGTTTTGAAAATGACAAATTTGAGATCAAAATACCCAAAAACCTATATAAAAACTATTTCGGCTTCTCCAGAAAAACACATTAAACATTTCCCATTGCTTTAGTATGAGTTTTTGGCCGGAAAATTATTCAAGATGGCCATCAAACCATTTATTCAAGTTTTGAAAATGACAAATTTGAGATCAAAATACCCAAAAACCTATATAAAAACTATTTCGGCTCAAATCCATCAAATAAAAATATTCAATATGGCCGCCAAACACGCTACATTTGGTCCACGGTGGCAATGTTTTCTGATGGATCAACATCCCTTGAACAAAGTTTAATGGCCCTTAAGCCCTAATCATATCTGCCAAATTTCAGGGCGATCCGTTCAGCGATTCTGGAGATGTCGTTTTCGCGAAAGCTAGGTCATCCAAGAGGGCCGCCAAAGCATTTGGCCAATCAAGTTTCCTTAAACAAACTTGGTTAAATTCTTGACATATATCATATTCGATGAGGTTTGCGTCGATTCCCCAAACGGTTTCTGAGAAGATTTTTAGACGTTTCCAAAAATTGGTCAAAATCCAAGATGGTCGCCGGCCAAATTGGCTTTCTTTGAACTTGGATCCCTATGGCCTAAGTATGCTGCCTGTCAAATATAATTGAAATCAGCCTGGTGGTTCTCTAGAAGCCATTTTAAATTTCCCATTGCTTTAAGTATGGGAGCTTTTGGCGGGAAAATGATCCAAGATGGCCACCAATTTTGAAAATGGCAAACTTGAGATCAGAATACCCAAAAACATATAAAACCAATTTCAGCCTCAAAATACATCAAATAAAATAATCCAATATGGCCACCAAACATGCTACATTTTGATTGGCCCACAGCAGCCATGTTTTTTGATGGATCAACTTCCCTTGAACAAACTTTATTGGCCCTTAGTTCCTAATCATATCTCCCAAATATTGGTCCGATCCCTTCATCGGTTCTGGAGAAGTCATCTTCGCGAAAACTAGGCCATCTTGAACAAACTTGGCTTACCTCTTGCCCTAGATGATGCTTCATGAGTTTTGAATGGATTCCCCAAGCAGTTTCAGAGAAAATTTTAAAATACATTTCCAAAAAATTGGCCGAAATCCAAGATGGCCGCTGGCTAAATTGGCAGATCGGCTTTGTTTGAACAAACTTGGATCCCTATGCCCTAAGTATGCTTCCTGCCAAATATAATTGAAATCGGCCCAGTGGTTCTTGAGAAGAACAGGCGGATGACAGACGGAGGGTCAGGTGACAAGAGGCCTAAAGGCCTGTGACGCTCACCTGGACCGTTAACATTTGAGCCCTTTGTGCTTAGATAGACTGATGGACAATTACAGATGATCACCAAAAAATTTACCAATCAAAATACTCATTTGATATGTTGAAGCTTACTACACCATAGGGACATTCCATCCAAGTTTCCTTGAAATCAGGTCATTGATTAAGTAGGAGTAAATTTTTTTTAATGATTTCCGGAAAATGTTCTGAAATTCCAAGATGGTCACCCAAAATATTAACCAATCAAACATCTCAATACAAGTTGTAGAGTCTACCACCATAAGATCCTAGCAAAAGTTGTTAAAAATCCCCAGTGGTTGAGGAGACGCGTTTTGACAATGTCCAGTAAATTTTTCTTGAAATCTAAGATCTTCACCCAAAAATTGATGAATTAAAATTTTGAATGGAACTCTAGAGCCTACCTCAATATGACTGCTCAAGCCAAATCTGATGGAAATATGTCAAACTGTTAAGGAGAAGTGATTTGACAATTTCCAGTGAATTTGTGTAAAATCTAAGATTTTTGCCCATGTCTAGAGCCCTATCACCATAAGATCCGTTCATCCCAATTTGGTTGAAATCGGTCAAAATGGTAAGTAGAATCAGTCTAGAAGCAGTCTAGACCCCTATCATCATAAGATCCATTCATCCCAATTTGGTTGAAATCGGTCAAAATGGTAAGGAGAAGAAGCAATTTGCCAATTTCCTGTACATTATTAATAAAATCTAAGATTTTAACTCCAAAAATTCGACCAATCAAAATTCTGAATAGAAGTTTTGGAGCCTACCACTATTAGTATGCTTCCAGCCAAATTTGGTTGAAAACTGTCAAAAAGTTACGAAGCGATTTAATGGCCTGACAGATGATGGCCTGAAGCCATGGCACAAGCTGACTTGGTTCTTCAGGCCATGTGAGCTTAAAACTAAGTGAGTAATATTTGACTGCCTGTAACATTATAACATGAACAAGTCTTCTGCATTATCCTTAGATCTTGGCTTACTGTTTCATGATTGGTTTATAACCTATCTGAATGAGCTTTGAATACATAACATGGTTACATAACGTTTACTCAGGGGATCAAGGGCAGCATTGACATTATGTCATGGTTTGAGCATTTAAGTTTAAACCATTTAACCCATAAAATCCTGGGAGCTCAATTTCAAACTACATGCACACAGCAAGACTAAAAAAATGTCATAGAAAGCTGTTATTGATAGTGAAGTAGGCAGCGACAGTGCCATTTCAGTACCATTAATTTCAAAATTTTCAGAACACTATTTCATACATCGCAAAGAATTTGTTGTAGCCTGTAGTATTGAAAGCAAATGAAACGGCTAAAAGCTCATATGACACTCCTGTCAGAAATACCATTGTTAACCGTTAACCCTTTAATGGTCATGACTTCTGCAATGACCATTTGCAGGTCGGGACCATTTCTTAAAGATTTATCACGGAAATGACTGGCTCGCCAGTCATTTCAGTGGTAAATTAAAAAAAATTGTTTTCTTTTGGCCAGCAAAGGTTATGTCTGAGCAGACTAGTATGATGCATTGGAAACATTGTCACTGATTGAGTTTGTTTTTAGACTCAGAGAAAAATGTCGCTTAGGTACAACAAATCTAGCTCTTGTACACCTGCTATGAGGGAGTCTAAGTGTGTCAGAGCTGTACTCCTGCCATGAGGGAGCATTAAGTGTGTCAGCTGGGCTCCTGCCATGAGGGAGTATTAAGTGTGTCAGAGCCGTATTCCTGCCGTAAGGAAGTATTAAATGTGCCAGAGCTGTACTTATGCCATAAGGGAGTATTAAGTGTGTCAGTGCAGTACTCCTGCCATGAGGGAGAATAAGTGTGTCAGAGATGTACTCCTGCCATGAGGATGTATTAAATGTGTCAGTGCTGTACTCCTGCCATGAGGGAGAATAAGTGTGTCAGAGATGTACTCCTGCCATGAGGATGTATTAAGGGTGTCAGTGCTGTACTCCTGCCATGAGGGAGTATAAGTGTATCAGAACTGTACTCCTGCCATGAGGATGTATTAAGTGTGTCAGAGCTGTACTCCTGCCATGAGGGAGTATAAGTGTGTCAGAGCTGTACCCCTGCCATGAGGGAGTATAAGTGTGTCAGAGCTGTACTCCTGCCATGAGGATGTATTAAGTGTGTCAGTGCTGTACTCCTGCCATGAGGGAGAATAAGTGTGTCAGAACTGTACTCCTGCCATGAGGATGTATTAAGTGTGTCAGTGCTGTACTCCTGCCATGAGGGAGAATAAGTGTGTCACAACTGTACTCCTGCCATGAGGATGTATTAAGTCTGTCAGAGCTGTACTCATGCCATGAGGGAGTATAAGTGTGTCAGAACTGTACTCCTGCCATGAGGATGTATTAAGTGTGTCAGAGCTGTACTCCTGCCATGAGGGAGTATAAGTGTGTCAGAGCTGTACTCCTGCCATGAGGGAGTATAAGTGTGTCAGAGCTGTACTCCTGCCATGAGGGAGTATAAGTGTGTCAGAGCTGTACCCCTGCCATGAGGATGTATTAAGTGTGTCAGAGCATGCAAAGGAAATTCCTCTCATCAAACTTGACCTTTGTTTCCAAAATATAGACTAGTTACCAACTACAGGGAACCAGATCTAATCATTCAGGCGCCGTATTCACAAAGAATGCCAAAGTTACATGCCTGCCTTAAAATGCGTGTACACACCTATTTAGAAGACCCGACTATGTCGTATTCAGAAAGGGGTCGCTAAATATTCAGCTGTAATGTAGGTGAAGTCAGAGGCTTATGCCATATGTTGCATTTTTTCGTCTTTACGTGCCATTCGTGAATACAGCCCAGGTGTCTAAGATGACTTCCTAGATATAAATTATATGAAACCAGATAGTGGACCTTTCTAGTTTATCCATCAATCATATGACAGCATAATCAACTATGTGACGTGTAAGAAGACGTCATAATATTTGACGTCATAAAATGAATGACATAGCTAAATTCGTCACAAATGCTTAATTGCGTTGCTGTACGAAGTGTATGTCTTTATTATTTAACAAACATGCAGGATCGATCGATCCCAACATGGGTGGAGCGTGGGTGAAGCTTAAGTAGGGATGGGCGGGGCATAGCTAAAATTGAAATCCTCCATTGACTTGACATGAGAATGCCAAGTGTTGATGAACATCCATCATATATCAGCTGACAGGCAGACGATAGTTCCCGTTTTTATTGCTGTCATAATTTATGATGTCTGAACTCTAAACCAGTACAGTCAAACCTGTCTATAACTGACATCAAAACTTTGGCACTGAAGACAACACAACTAGTTTGAAGACAATCTTTTAGTGATCATGCAGGCTAAAACTGGCCTCCGCAGTGGCCTAGGAGAATATTCATTTGCAGGTGAAGAAAAATATATTTGCTTATTGAACGCCCATTACCAGACCAAGACAAGACTATCTTTGAAAATTTACCACTGGAATGAGTGGCTCAATAACTGAGCCAGTCATTCCAGTGGTAAATTTTCAAAGATAGTCTTGTCTTGGTCTGGTAATAGGCATTCAATTAGCAAATATTTTGATGTTCTGATGAAGTCTGACCATTAAAGGGTTAATACATGCTTTTTAGATAGGTTTTTAGAGACAAAAAGATGCTGGTGGTTCCATAACCGTTACCACTCTGGCGTCAAAACTTTAAATTTTCAAATTAAATTAAAATATGAACTGGTAGTCATTTTTCAACAAATTTTGTGGGAGATGGTGCTGTCGCAGACAGCAACATCTTCCACCTAAATTGTTGAAAAATGTACATAGTTTCTTTGATATTGACACAATAAAAGACAGAATATTGACATTAGAGTGGTAAGGGTTAAGATAGGCAGTCTAAGACGACCACTGATCTTTCGCAACTGCCATCGACCGTTTGGGTCCAATTGCAGATGTCCACTATGAAAGGTTTGTTTGCAAATATGCCAGAATCTAGGTTTATGGATGGTGCATTGACAGGATATAAGGAATCTTTGTACTGGTCTTGCCATGGCAAGTAAAGCAATAGCCAACCTCAGACACAGAAAAATCAATACAGGAAAGAAGTGTGGAGAGAGAGAGAGAGATTAAAGTGGAATCTTTAAAACAATAGTTTCAATGGGCCTTATCACTCCCACAGCATTATTGCACATTCATGCACTGACAGATCCAACCAATAGGTTTTGTTTGAACAAATTAAGTCAGACACTTACTGACATATTGCGTAAACCCTTCCCAGTGGCAGGGAGAGGCATACACAACCGCCAGTTGGTATTTGAAAGTAATTCTCATGGTTGTCTAATAAAATCCCAAATTAGGCTAATTTACTGGCTAAGAGATTTTAAGGAAAATATAAACGTCATATACATGTAACCATACAAGTAAGCTTTTAAATATTTTGAAATTAATATAACTGGAATCTGTTATTTTCCTAGGCAGGAAATGATTTATATGGAATCTGTGTACTATAATCTATCAGTACAATTACAACATTTGGCTACTACTAGATGGACTGCATCCCACGTGTCGAGCCCTTTAGTTTTTCAACATATCACACATCATGTGTGGCATGAGCTCTTAAATTAGTAAACCTCCTGGACAAATCAAATAGCTATTCAAAACTCTAACATTATTCTAAATCTTGAAAAGGAGACAAATCACACACAAATAAACAAAGTCCAAACCTTATAAAGTACGGAAAAAACTTTTAAATTCATTTTAATTTTGTTACACACTGAATGCAATGGTGATATATAACAAATCTGTAAAGTTTCATTGGGATCAAATAAGCCCTTGATAAATTAAAGAATCATTGAAAAACTTTAACATTTAATTCTGGGGTTAAGCAGGATATAAATTCACACAAAAAAGTAACAAACTCAGTAAAAATAAGAAAATAATTATAAAATCATATTTACTAAATGCACTGATGGTATAATACAAAACTGCAGTTTTAATGGGACTGGATAAGTCCTTCAGTGATTAAATGTCAACTTAAAAACTTTAACATTCTTCTACTTCTTGGCTTACTGGTAAGTAGGATATATATATATATACATCACACAAAAATATTCTAAACCCAAACACTGGAAAAGTATGGAACAAATTTGGAAATCATAATCATTATGATGGCGACTGGATGCAATGATTGTATAGATCAAATTTGTAAGGTTTTTATTAACATCGGATAAGTCCTTGATGAATTAAATGTCCATTGAAAAACTTGTTATTCTTGTCACGCCGGAAGCCAATCATCATTTGGATCGCTATGTCAAGATCCACTGCCTCGCTATGGACTCGACAAAAATCACAAGATATGTTAATTTACTGGCTAAGTTTGTTAATATTTGGCTAATAAAATCCGTAATTAGGCTAATTTACTGGCTAAAATTTGGGATGGATAGGTCAGTCCTAGCAGTGGTTTTTGTTAGGAAGGCATAGGAAGAAGTTGATTGATGACGGTTGGTCACCACTGATCTCATCTACCACTTTTAGCCAAATGAGCTCAAATTAACAGAAAAAACCCCCCAACACAATTATTGTTATAGTCACTGTGGACAGTCACTCAGAGAAATTTCTTGGAAATGAGCCTTTGAATATGCAGGTATTCATCATTCATCATTTATACCTCACTTAATATAGGATTTACAGACAGCTTTAAAATTAAAGATGGCCAACGGGTTACTTAGTAACGTTTTTGTTTACTAATGAAATATGTTACAAGTTTTCCAAGCGCATTAAAAGATGATTGCATGAAATAGGGTTGCCAAATGCTAATTCTAGATTTGTGTATACAGTGTCCATATTGAATATATAAGAATAGATCTTACTAACGTGTACACATTTTCTATCCAATCACATTAAAGTTTGAAACCAGTTATATATACACCTGTGCAAAAGTTAAGCACCACCCTATTTTTACGCACATGCGAGGGTATATTCATGTGCTATGAAGAAAGCAATAGCATAAACATTTATGTACCCATCCATCTTAGTGCAAGAGGTAATAATGCAACTAGAGGAATGCTGATTATGATGGTGGGGAAACACTGTATGTTTTTGTTTGAACTTGAAAACGAGGCCTGAATATGGTTACGTTGACACAACTGATAACTATTGCCCTACAGTTGACACACGTGGCTAGATTGTCATTAATGGTGTCTGAAAACGAAGTTTAACATCTGTGCACGAGTTTGAGACCGGCATTATTAATACAGGGTATATCCACCTTGTGCCTGGATGACGGCCTGGACACGACGTCTCATGCTGGTCACCAACCGACTGATACGCCATTGTGGTATTCGTTGCCATTCAAGATGGAGTGCGTCTGTTAATTCCTGTAGGTTCTGCACAGGAGGATCCCTCCTTCTCACCATGTTTCCCAGAATGTCCCAGATATGCTCAATAGGGTTCATGTCAAGGCTCCTTGCTGGCCATGGTAGGGTTTCGATGGCATTCTGGCGGAGGTATTCATGCACAGCTCTAGCAGGGATGTGGTCGGGCGTTGTCATCCATGAATATAGGGTGGGTTCCAGGTGCATGATTTACAAAATGAGGGACCACAACTCTATCCAGTATGGAATCTTGATATCTTTGTCCATTTAGTGTTCCAGGTACAGTCAACAGATCCAGCTTACAATCAAATAAGATGCACCCCCATATCATAACGGAACCTCCACCAAATGGAACTTCTTCCATGATGTTACGTTGGTCGTACGCCGTGCGTCTGGACCTCCATACACGAGTTCGACCATCTGTGGCATGAAGCAGGAACCGACTTTCATCGGACCAGTGTACCCGTCTCCAGGATCTCATGTTCCAGTGTCTTCTTTCGTTGCACCACCTCAGACGCTCCTCTTTGTGGTGTGCAGTGAGGAGAGGACGTCTGACAGGTCTCCTAGCTTTCATGCCAGCAGCATAAAGTCTCCTTTTGACGGTAGACATTGACACTCTATTGCGCGTTTCCCATTGCTGGCTGAGCACTCTGCTGTTGGTGAATGGAGATCTCCTAACAAGGCGTACTAGGGCTCGATCATCACGGGCAGTAGTCTTCTTCGGTCTTCCAGATCTAGGCCTGTCCTTCACCTCGTTAGTTTGCCCATGTTTTGCAATCAAACGACTGATTACAGTATGGTTAATGTTCAGCTGTCTGCCAATCTCTCTGCATGACATACCAGTGGTATGCATGCCTATGATTTGCCATTTCACACGATCACTTAACCTTCGTCTTGCCATAGCGGTTCACAATCAAGAGCTAATTCTCTCTGTACAAATAAACCACGGTCATGAACACAAAATTCCTAATCTTGTCGCCTAAATCTGTATGTAATGTTCTACACCTCAAACTGGACTTTTACATAACTGAACACGTGTGCTGTTTCCCGCCACGCACGGACATCAAGCGGCGTGAAGTCATGCATGCATGTGCATTTCGTACTTGGAATTATGTCAGCTAACGCGGGGACAAAAAGTATGGCAGCCTAGTTGTACCATCATGTTTCTACGTTCTATTGTTTTTGCTGGTGCTTAACTTTTGCACAGGTGTATAGTTCTTATTCATATATTAATAAAAAATGTAAAAAGAGATGTGATATTTGTGTTCATCTATGCACACTAACTAGGATTAATATGCTTATAACCCTTTAACCATAGAATTTGTTTTTTTAAATTTCAATTTTCTCATATAAAATGTCCATTTACAGACCAAGTGAAGACTATTTTTGAAGATTTACCACTGGAATGACTGGCTCAATTTAGTATTCAATAAACATTCTGAAACTAATTTGTCTGGCAACAGCACCTAATGTATTCCTCCTATTAGAAGCCTAGGCTTCTATAAGGATAGTGATGAAGAAATTTCACTAACAGAATGTCCGAGAAAGGGGGTACGTTTCTATTAGGGAGTTTTCCACAAACAATGTTTAGTCAACCCCCAAAACAGCTTCTAATAAGCTCATGTTAGACGTCTATATGTATTTCCAGGATTCCATGAAATTACATCAGAAAACCAGTACATGTGTCTAGCAGACGATCGTCTATTTAGAAAAGAATTCTGAGATATATTGTTTGATTAGCCATTGAATTCAGTCATATTCCGTTGACTATTCACAATTTAAAATGCACAAAACTAAAAATAGAGGCCTGGCTTCGTGCATTCTCGATCCCGTTTCGAAGTGAATCTTGCGAGACACGAATGCAAAACACTGTAAAGCAATCTCAACTTCCTTGTATGACATGATTCATATCAACGCGCAGTTATCAAACGGGTACCCATTATCCCGATCTCATTGAACGTACAGTTCTGGGTTATCATCACACAATATAGTAATTTCCGAGTCCAAAACCACAGGTCCGTGAATCTGCCGAGTACTCGCTCTAAATATTAAATCTATGCGCAGCATTTTATCACGGCGACATTTTGTTAGATTTGATTTAGAATTTCGATGTAATAACGATAGTTATTACAGCGAACAGTTTTTATGTGGCCCTACATAAAAATTTCACTCCCGCGGTTATTGACATAGTATACATTAAGCGTAGTTATCTGATGGAAATAATCTCTAGCGTGAAATGTTTTCTATTTTCGTGCTATACATGGTCATTTTTAGCTTACCTGGCCTGAATGGATTTCAACTTTTATGACAGATTTTGAATTAATAAGCGACAAATTATTTATTAATGTCAATATTTGGAAAAAGTTTATCTGACCAAGACGCCAAGTTTGGGGGGGGGGGGGGGGGTAGGCTTGTATTACGGGTTTGCCCCATTTTTAAAGTGCTGGAAAATCTAGGGACTGACATTGCTGAGTTTGGGTGTAGGCTTCTATTAAGGCATAGGCCTCTAATAGGAGGAATAAGGTAGGTAAATTACATGGAAATTGGGATTCTGGTAATTCATGATTAAAATTACATCAATTGATCACAACACGTTCAAAACCGTGGGAGATTAGCTAGAAATGGGTGGGGCATAGCGAGAAATGAATCATTCTATTGTAGATGAGTTGTCAAGACTGGTCAAGAAAATCTAAATTTTTGTTTAGGGAATGTCCATTTGCTATAGAAAAGTATTTTTGAAAACATACCACTGGACTGGCTGCTCGAAGTAGTCATTCCGATGCTAAATTTATAAATATAGTCTACTCTTGTTGAGCAAATTAACATTTCTAAATACCACCGCAGAGGCCAGTTTTGGCTGGCCTGACCGGTAAATGGTTTACGTTAATGGTTAAATGGTTTACGTTAATAGTCCATAAAGTCTGGTTATTTACTGTAAAACATTGATTAATTTCACATGCTGTTGATTTAGCTACTATGACAAAAAAGCATATTTATCCAGACATGACATGTATATTAACCTATCATAACAGTTCTCAAATTACATTAACATGCAAATTTGACACATCTAATATTTACCAGTGCTTTGGCGCCTATCGGCAAAGACCACATATCAGCTCTCTCCTCCTGTCAGAGGGAACAAGCAAAAAGGTGTTCCGTTTCTCCTCACTTTTGAGGTGAAAATATTTATTACTGTAGGTAGTTGCCACCCACTAACAATAAATAACTGGCATACAAATGTTGAAAAAGAATGTTACAATCAATTGTCCTTCAGCTCAAAAAATATTTAAGATTACTCCTCTAATGAATATCTAATTACATGACTGCATCTTGAACTATTTCTCTGGATACATGTTCGACTTATAGAGCCTAAGAGAGAGTTTACACTGGTTAGCGGTGAGTTTCTAAGCAGTCTATAGGAGTTTTAGAAGTAACAGCTGCTGCAGGGGTACTGGGTGGCTGGGGTGACTGAGGATGCTGGAGATGGGACCTGGTGTAAGCATCTCTATGATTCCTTGCCTTCAGGTGAAGCTGTGTATGTTGTGCTGGTTCAATGGTAATGTAAGAGTGATATCTGACATGAATTAGTGCCATCTTTGTCTTCAGTGTGTTAGACTAAAACTTATCAGTGTAATTCAATCAGTAGATCCAATGCCATCCATCCATTCCCACACCTTATAGTAGAGCCTAGTTTCACAGCTGCTTTCTCAGAGGCAACATCAACAAGTCATTTCTTCATACAAATTATTAGACTGATGTACACACATGGTATAGTTAGAATCACATTAGAAAAAAAATTTGGACTGAATGATGCTGCTGCCTTAGAGAGCAACAATTATCAGTAACATCATTTTCAAAATATTTGACAGCTACATGTAATTTCATATGCGGACCCAAGCCCTCAGTCTTCATTACTTTATAACACTCATATCAGGCAAAAATGGCTTCTGCAGGGGTTTTGAGAACTGTCCATTTGCAGACCAAGAACACTATTTTTGAAAAATTTACCACTGGAATAACTGACTCGATATCCAAGCCAGTTATTCCAGTGGTAAATTTTCAAAAATAATCTCTTGGTATGCAAATGGATATTTTCTAGAAAATTTTAATTTTCATGACAAAATTCGAGGGATAAAGGGTTAAGGTAGTTCCTTTACTGAGCCCATGTGCAACAAGGCATAGATTTATCTAGTTGAGAGAAAACAAGAAATACCATGACCTTTAAATAAGATGAGTTAGAAAGCCACAGGGAGCCTCCAGCAAAACACAAACTGCTGTAGAAAAAGCATCTGAAGTTAGATCTGTGAAGCTATAGATTACATCTGGAGAGCATTCCTCGTTTACAGATGCATAAATAACTAGCTTTATGGTCTGTTTAACCATTTAATGGTCAACTTTGTCCAGAAAATTTAAATGTTTGATTAGTAAATGTCCATTTGTGGGACTACGAAGATTAATTTTGAAAGTTTACCACTGAAATGACTGGCTCGGTTATCGAGCCAGTCATTTCAGTGGTCAAATTTTAATAACAGTTTTATCTTAGCTTGCAAATAAGCATTTGTGAAGACGATGGTTTTGGCATACTTGACCATCAAGGGGTTAAATAAGAGAAGATTCAGACTCCGTGTATCTGCCAAATAAATGCATGCCATTCACCCATTCCAGACCTTGCTTATCTCTAAAACTCAGAAGGTCAATATAAACTCATCTTCAATCTATAGATTTGGTTGTAGATAATATTTCATTTTAAGGTCTACTACTTATAAACACCTGCATATTACATGTAATGTCCAAAATGAATTTGAGTGAAAGTTGTTGATGGCTACTATAAGAGATAACATTAACCCATTTTAATGGTCAAGACTGGTCAAGAAAATCAATGTTTTTGCTTTGGAAATGTCCATTTGAAGGGCAAAAGAAAACTTGTTTGTAACTGTACATGTACCATTGGAATGACCAACTCATTTATCAGCCAATCATTCCAGTGGTAAGATGATTTAACAAATTAAAATACTCATCTCTTGTCCGGCAAATGGACATGTATCACAATCACTCAATGGACTGGTTTTGCTTGTAACCCCTTTAATGGTCATACTGGCCAAAACTGGCCTCTGTTATGGTCTTGTGGAATGTCCATTTACAGGCCAATAGAATACAATTTTTGAAAATTTACCCCTGGAATAAACGAGCCAGTCATTCCAGTGATAAATTTTCAAAAATTATATTCTCTTGGCCTGTAAATGGACATTCATTAGGCAGATATTTACATTTTTTTGGGCCAAATTGGACCATTAAATGTTTAAATTGTTAAATTCAATTACTTTCAATATGTGCAGCAGTTATGTTAATAGTTATCTTAAAACAGTGCTTCTGGAAACACAAGATGAAATTGATAAATCTGAAATCTCCCAACAAAGAATACGTACATTATAGAGACCCACTTAACTCATTAACCCTCCTATCAGCCAAAAATGCATTCCGCAGTGGTCTTGAGTTATGCCCATTTGCAGACATAGAAAAGACGATTTTTGAAAATTTACAACTGGATTGATGGCTCGATAATTGAGCTAGTCATTCCAGTGTTAAATTTTCAGAAATAATCTCTTATCTGCAAATGAATGGAGAGAAAACTAACATAAACAAATTTGAGAAATAAAATATTATTATTAATGCAAAATGTCAAGTCACAACTACAGCAAGGATTACTAATAATGTGCTCATAATGAGCTGATTAGCTACCTCCACCCTCACGCACTCATTAGTCAAGATTTTGAGCAGCAGTAGAAAACATTTTCCTGTGCCAAATCCACCATTCTCTGACACTGTTACGTGATAAATGGTAACATGAGACAAATTGTTAATAAATATGCTTAGAAAACAACAATAAGAGACCCAATGACGTGTGTCATTCATCTGCAATATCAGTCTTCAACACAAAAAGATTCTGAAAATTTCAAAAGTCAAATACGAATTTAGAATTTTATCTGTTATGTATTTGAGAGACTTGCTGGAAATTCATGAAAATACAAGATGGCACCTGACTAGTTAATAGGTTTTTCTCTACATATAAGATCAGAATCATCGCTGTATCATCATCAGACTCTTCCAGCAGTCTGGTTCAGATTAACAATGTCTGTAATCCTTAGCCCATAAAATTTTTATTTGTATTGCGGGCCAACCTACTTGCAATTCTGAGAACCACCCCCTCCCCAGACCAACCACCCCACCCACACACAGCCAACCCCAATTTCCACAAAAAAATAATAAACGCAAGTTAAAATTCCACATCCGCATATCTCGCCTACTCCTCCAAAACAGTAAAATTTAACACTAGCCCAATCAAATGTGTTAATTAACCCTGTCACCGACAAATCCCAGAACATGTATATTCTTTGTAATACAACTTATTCTGTTGAATATTTTGAATTTAATTTTGCCTGAATAAAAAATATTCAATGCATTTGTTGTATAGGTTGCCTTGAAAATGGCATATGGGGGAATTCATCAGGGATAAGGCTTGCTTTGGCAAAGTTATCTCCCTTGGCATGTAGCAAGTGTTATACATGTATACACAGTAACACTATTGATACAAAATCAATGACCACTTATTGGCTATCCACAATTTATAGATTACAGGTGATACACTTTAGCTATTTAATGGTCAAGATTGGTCAACAAAACCCAAATGTTTGTTTAGTGAATGCCTATTTGCAGACAAGAGGCTATTTTTGAAAACCTACAATAAGAATGACTGGCTTTGTCATCGCAGTTGTAAAAAACATACACTTTTCTTGACATGCAAATGGTAATTTCATAAGACAACTGCAGAGGATGGTTTGGACCGACTTAACCATTAAAGAGTTAATCGATTTCAATGACCTTCACTATTTTACATATTTAACATTGAGGGTAAATACCCTTGTTTGACTACGTAACTCGTTCACCGATAAATTCCCCATATCTTATTTTCAAGGTATGAATACAAGAAATGTGTTGAATTAAAAAAATTCATTTGACTGGAAGATATTGTTGCCATAGGAAGCAACGGCTTCCAGTCAAATCAATTCCAAAATATTCGAGAGAATAATTTTTATATCATAAATAAAATACTTTTTTGAAGATTTGTCGGAATGGTGAAGATATTGTCAAGAAAATCAACATTTTAGATTGGTGAAAGTTCATTTGCATGGGAATAATTTTTTTTTAATTTATCACCGGAATGACTCGATTATCGAGCGAGGCATTTCATTGATAAATTTTAAAAAAGAATAGCCTTCTCATCCAAAAATAGCTTCTGCACTGGTCTTCAGAAATGTCCATTTGCAGACCAAGAGAAGATTATTTTTGAAAATTTACTACTGTACTAACTGGCTTTCTATGAGAAAATTTAAATTTACGTGAATAAATTCGAGGGTTAAAGCGCTAAAGGATTTACATATTTCATCACGATTTTATACAACGCTTATTTCAGAGTGGACTGGTTGAATATTTTGCAACCTGCTTGACTGATTTTGGGTCAATTTATTTAATCTGAACATGTATATAGAGATTGAAACGACTAAAACCAGTAGTATTCCTAAGTACCAGCCTTAATCACTAAATTACAAATATCTGCATAGTGTGCAACTTCGCTCAGATTACCAGAGCAAGGGAGATAATACAGCTAATTTTACACTTCAACTGTACTAATCTAATGAGCAAAGGGAAATAAACTAGTACTTAGCTCCTAATAAAGCATTTTAGAAACTTTATGAAGGAAGGGAGATAACCTACTACAGTTAACAAAATCGTTGGATGAAAGTAGAGTAGGGAGAATTCACTGCAATAATACAATACCGGTATTAACCATTTAACACTCATATCAGCAAAAAATGGCTTCTGTAGTGTTCTTGAGAAAAATCCATTTGCAGACCAAAAGAAGGCAATTTTTGAAAATTTATCACTGGAATGACTGCCTCGATAACCAAGGCAGTCATTCCAGTGGTAAATTTTCAAAAATTGTCTTCTCTTGGGCTGCAAATGGACATTTTCCAGAGAAAATTGAAATTTTCCTGCTCAAATTCAAGGGTTAAAGGGTTAAGTGCAGGTGAGAATAGGCAATTCTGACAATGTATGAAATTACTGAAATTAACCAGTCGTCAGGTACAATGTATAATGCTTTCTTATGGGGCATTTCGGTTATTTGAGACTTTTAATTAGTCAAAGATGTTAATAATTTGAAAATAAATTAAACAAAAATTTGTGATTTAAAATGAATTGAAATAGACATAGACAGGGTTCCCTCCCACAGACGAGGAAAAAAATTCTGATTTTTCCAGAAAAAATTATATTTTTCAAGACTGAACTGGTGGTCCTCAATTAAGAGTAGCAAATATGCATCATATCTTAACCCTTTAGAAAATTTAAAATTTTTCTTAGTAAATGTCCATTTGTAGGCCAAGAGAAAGCTATTTTTGAAAATTTAACACTGGGATGACTGGTTCATTTATCGAGCCAGTAATTCCAGTGGTGAAGTTTCAAAAATGGTCTTCTCTTGGCCTGCTAAGGGACATTTCTCAAGATCACTGCCGAGGCCGGTTCTGGCCGGCTTAACCATTAAAGGGTTAAAAATAGAATACAACATATTTTCTTGTAAATCTAATCTACTAATTTCATTCCATGCAAATTGTTTTCTGTCTACAATATTTTACACCCAAATTTTTGCCCAGTCCTATAAACATCGAAATTCATTAAAATTGTACTCATTTTATTTGAACACTGCATATGCAATGCATTGTTGGCTGCTGTAGTCGTCATAATGCAGTATGCTATAATACGCGTAAGATTACAATACTTGCCGAAAAGCATTATTCACCAAAATCCTAAATGTGGTACATTGTTTGTACAGAGATCCAATCAGAGTGAAAATCAGGAAGACCATAGTTTACCTGATAGTTCCCTGTATACACAACTCCATAATGGGTGTAGTGAAATTGTTTATGATGTCACGATGTTACTTGGTTTACAACCTTCATGTAATTAATGTATTATATTATTTAGATATTAACCCTTTAAACGTGAAATTAAAAAAAAAAATTTAAATTTTCAGACCAAGTGAAGCCTATTTTTGAAAATTTGACACTGGAATGACAGGCTTGGTTATCGAGCGAGTCATTCCAGTGGTAAATTGTCAAAAATAGCTTTCTCTTGGACTGCAAATGGGCACTTATCAGGACCACTGCAGAAGCCGTTTTTGGCTAATATGAGTGCTAAAGTGTTAAGCAGTAATCTAAGGATCCATGTATCCGCTATCCATTACAGAGAATTTTGTTCCCAAATAAACGTCCACCGATTACCAATTTACGCCAGGTTAATAACCTAATATTAACAGCCAGCCCATTAGATCATTTACATTGTATGTCATCGTACTAACATACGCCCACTCACATCGCTTTGCTGTTTTCGAGGCTGTACTTGCAAACCCGCAATTTCTCGCTATGTTCGCTGCTGGTTTTCAGGTAGCCAACCAGATTTCTGCCTACTTCAATCTCGCTATATATCTAAAAAATATTGGCGTAGCTTCGTGCCAACATCGATAGAGAGCTTGCGAGACACGATTGCTTTATTAAGCGGTAGTTGACTGACCTCATTTATGAAGTTTCGCAGACTTAGCCCAGACATCAAGTCTGCAAGCATGGGAGCGTTAGTGGGAGGGCGAGACAGTGTGATAGGACGATGATTGTATGTAGATCTGGGATCAAGGGATGCCACAGCCTTTCAGACAAAAGCTGCCATAACCTCAAATGAATTGCAATGCCCAATGTTAACAAGAGGCCTAAGGGGCCTTTATCGCTCACCTGGAATTATTGGGCACTGGCATAATCGAACAAAACGAGATGACCATTGGAAAAATTTACCAATCAAATTTCTGTGAAGGTTTAAAAAATAGTCTTTATGATTTTCTCAGAAATTTGCAGAAAATACAAGATGCCCCCCCCCAAAATGCTAAATACTGATTGATTCATGGTGAACATGTGTTTTTGACATATCATATTTCGGCCCGATCCATTCAGCCGAACCATTTGGCAAATTAAGTTCTGTTGAACAAACTTGGTTCAGCTCTAGCCCTAGACCATATTTCATGAGGTTTGCATTGATCTCCCAAGCGGTTTGGGAGATTTTTTAAGACGTTGCTAAGTCGGCTATATCCAAGAAGGCCACCGGCCAAATCAGCCGATCATCTTCCTTTGAACAAACTTGTACCGCTATGCCCCAAGGATGCTTCCTGCCAAATATAATTGAAATCGGCCCAGTGGTTCTTGAGAAGTCGTTTAAAGAAAAAGTTGACGGATGACGGACGAGCGGACACACGACGGCCGGTACCCATGGCATTAGCTCACTAGGCCAGGTGAGCTAATAATATTGAGTGATTCAAAAGAATCACAAATAACACATGCATTGTTGTACACATGCAATAACAATAGAAAAGTACTTCAACTTTTCCATGACTTTTGGCATTATTTTAACATTCCCAGACATTTTCATGACTTTTTAGAAAAATTCCATGTTTTCCAGGAGCTGTGGAAAGCCTGATAAACAAGACGGCCGACTTTCTAAGCGCAATAAATAGACAATATTCTTGATAAGTTATTGTATATAGAGATAAATTTGTCAAAATCCTCAGCATTTGCTATAATATGGACTAACTATATGATAACCACTTAATACACTGATTAATGCAGGAGTGGGGGGGGGGGGAAAGCCTCCATCCCACCCAATACGGGTAGGTAAAGCAAAATGTACAAGAGTTGTTTGGGCGAAACAAGAAAAACCATAGATTTATTCACATTAGCAACCCCTGGGAGAAGTGGTCCTAGGTACAGATTAGAACAGCAATATATTACATGACATGACAATACTGGAATTATTTATGAAACTAAATGATATATTACGAACTATAATATATTACAACAAACAATTTAATACGTTATAAACAAGATTAAATATATACTATGCAATACGCAACTGATATGATACACCCTTCAGAGGGTGATACGCCAATGTAAGGATATGCTCAGGGGGGGGGAGGGGGGGAGGGATGGGAGAATTAAATTTACGTACTGAAGAGATATGGCTAGAGAAGCGAATGGCAGCTGGCTCTGACAGCCGGACAGTGGTTTAAGAATGATGATACTCAATTCCCATTGGACGCCTATTCCAATCCTGGGTGAAGTGCGAGTAGGGTGTGGTTAACCATAATGGTTGGGATTGGAATTGGGAACTGCACACATTAACAGGCATTGAGTGCGGACGAGATGGCAGGAGTCCAGGGGAAGCCACACTGGTGTGACCAAGGAGAGTTACATGTATTTACAAGAGAAGACACCGACAAAACACTGGATGGTTATTTCCTGCCTTGGTGTATTCAGGGATTAACAGAAACGAATGTGAAAACAGGCTGGGCCAAAGACTCCCCACCCCCACCTGAATTAATAGCATATTAATGATATTAATATTCCCATTAATGCAAGAGGGGGGGGGGGGAGGGGGGCAGAGCCCTCCATCCCACCCAATACGGGCAGGTAAAGCAAAACGTACAAGAGTTGTTAGGGCGAAACAAGAGAAAACCATAGATTTATTCACATTAGCAACCCCTGGGAGACGTGGTCCCAGGTACAGATTAGAACAGCAATATATTACATGACAATACTGGAATCTATGGTCATCCTATTTATCGCACAAACTGGAATGGCTTACCATACAGTCATTCTAGCCAAATTTAGTTGAAATCCAGCCAGTGGCTTAGGAGATGTATGTTGACAAATTCCGGTTAATATTTTCATAAAATCTAAGATTTTCGGCCCAAAAATTGACCACTCAAAATTCTGAGTAACTGTTCCGGAGCCTAGTATCATAGAATGCTTCCAGCCAAATTTGCTTGAAATCCACCAAGCGGTTAAGGAGGTGATGCAGTTTGACAAGTTCATGTAAATTTGGCAAAAAATCAGATTTTCATTTAAAACAAGGGCCCAAGGGGCCTGTATTGCTCACCTGGACCATAAGCATTTCAACTAGAATGGTCATTAACAATAAGTAGAACTCTAATGAGTTGAGCAGACTTGTAACAAGAAAACAGAGGCCATGTTTCTTTATGTATCAACTTCTCTTGAACAAACTTTAATGGCCCTTAGTCATCAATATCATGAAAACCAGGCCATCCAAGATGGCCGGCCAACCATTTGGCAAATCAAGTTCGCTTGAACAAACTTGGTTCAGCTCGTGACCTAAATGATAATTTATGAGTTTTGAATCAATCGCTCAAACAGTTTCGGCGAAGATTTTTCGACATTACTAAAAATCAACCAACGGCAATCCGTTTATCCGACAGTTTCGAAATATATATATATATATATATATATATATATATATATATATATATATATATATATATATATATACATATATATATATATATACATATATATATATATATATATATATATATAAATATATAAAACCAATTTCGTCCTCAAAATCCATCAAATAAAATAATCCAATATGGCCGTCAAACATGCTACATTTTGATTGGCCCACGGTGGCCATGTTTGTGACGGATCAACTTCCCTTGAACATACTTTAATGGCCCTTAGTCCCTAATCAAATCTCTCAAATTTCAGCCTGATCCCTTCAGCGGTTCTGGAGAAGTAGTTTTCGGGAAAACTAGGTCATCCCAGATGGCCACCGAACCATTTGGTCAATAAAGTCCTCTGGAAGAAAGTTGGCTTAGCTCTTGCCCTAGATGATGTTGCATGAGCTTTGAATCGATTCCCAAGGCAGTTTTGGAGAAGATTTTTAAAGACATTTCCAAAAATTGGCTGAAATCCAAGATGGCCACTGGCCAAATTGGCCGATCGGGTTGCTTTGAACAAACTTGAAACACTATGACGTAAGGATTATTCCAGCCAAATATAATTGAAATCGGCCTGGTGGTTCTCGAGAAGACATTTTAAATTTCCCATTGCTTTAGTATGGGAGCATTTGCCAGGTAAATGATCCAAGATGGCCGCCAAACCGTTTATCTGACAGTTTCGCGAAAATGGCAAATTTTAAATCACGATATGCAAAAACATATCAAAAACCAATTTCGGCCTCAAAATCCATCAAATAAAAAAATTCAATATGGCTGCTACATTTTGATTGGCCCACCGGCGGCCATCTCTCTTTGGATAGATCAACTTCCTTTGAACAAACTTTAATGGCCCTTAGTCCCTAATTATAGCTCTCCAATTTTAGCCTGATCACCTATGCGGTTCTGGAGAAGTCGTTTTCGCAAAAACTAGGTCATCCAAGATGGCCACCAAATTGTTTGGCCAATCAAGTTTACTTAAACAAACTTGGTTCAGCTCTTGCCCTAGATGATATTTCATGAGTTCTGAACCGATCCCTTAAGCGGTTTCGGCAAAGATTTTTAAAGCTGTTTCTAAAGATCCGCTGAAAACCAAAAAAGCTGTAGGCCAAATTGGCTGATCAGTTTCATTTGAACAAACTTGGATCCCTATGGCCTAAGGATGCTTCCTGCCGTATATAATTCAAATCGGCCCAGTGGTTCTTGAGAAGAAGTCGTCTAAAGGTATAGTTTACGGACAGACGGATTGTCGCCATGGCATAAGCTCACTTGGCCTTTGAGGCCAGGTAATATGAGCTAAAAATCTGCCAATCAAAATTCTCAAAAGAAGTACCGAAGCCTACCCCAATAGGATTCTTCCAGCCACATTTGGTTGAAATAGTCAAACGGTAAAGGAGATGCAATTTGACAGATGGACGGATGGCCGCCTGGCATGGCATATAAGCTCAATTGGTCCTTCAATCCAGGTGAGCAAAAAATTAATTTGAATTTGTAAAACTTTGCTTATTAGCCTCGCCCTGTAAGTGTAAAAGGCTATCTCAATATTGTGTGCGTGCATGCGCGTGAGCATCTGTATGTGTCTGAGCTGTATCTCAAATACTTCTTATCTGATTTGGCTAAAATTTTAACATGACAGAGGAAGATATCATGCAAGAGATTCTGGCCATGATCTGGATAAGAAAGATGGATCCAGTTGGGATTAAATCCTGGATCTATGTATATCTTGAAAACTATTCATCCGATTTGGCTCAAATTTTAACACAAGATAGGCTGTTAGGATGCTACAATTTGGGCGCGATCTAAAAAATTAAGAAAACCAGTATATTCTTAAATATTTACAATTTGACAAAAACTGGAAGGCAAAGGTTTGGAAACTCACCAATCATCACATGTAAACTACTACAGGGTGTCACATGACACATTGTGACTGGATCATGTGCCGTGACAACCTCTCCATAGCCTGTTTTGTCAGCACTGAGGAAATGACGTGAAGACTTCCTGCTATCGGCTTGAGCTCCAAGGGATAACTTAATTCTGTGTTGACTGTTAAGAACTGGTTAATAGATTATGTTTTAATTTCTAAAGCGTCACAACACTGACATGTAACTTTAATATACATTATTATGTAAATATAGATATTTGTAAATTTTTGGTGATAAATTGAAAAAATTATTTAGACACCACCCATCCATCCACCACCGTCATACAGTACATCCTCCGTATCCGTCATCATCATTCCATCTAGCAGTCCCATCAGTCTGTCAGCCTAAAGTAAATGACCTGAGTATTAGTCAATGAGAGGAGAGTGAATATTAGGTAAACTATCTCTTATTGAAATGATATTTCCATTGTTCAACTGTCCAATTATTTTGTTATTTTGCTTATTTTATATCTAAACATTGTATTATTGAAATTCTTTTAAAAATAAAACAAATCTATAAGCCGCTGCAAAATTACACCTTTCATCCCTGAGATCCCGGTGTCTCAATTTCAAAGCAACATACAGATACAGTGTATGCAATTCAATGTGTTGGCTTACAAATTTAACTAAAAGCTATTGCTGATTATACAGCAACAGCTTCCACTCCAAACATTTTCAAAATATACAACTGAATATTTTATACATTGCAAAGAATTGGGAATGGTCGGCCTGTAGTGTTGATATGATTAATTTCAAAACATCTCATAACTTTGCAACATAATGGTGACAATTAAAAAACAATTGGTTTATTTTAATATTTAATTTTTACATACCCAAAGATCATGATTTAGTGATTCCCAATCATTGTAATCATCTCTAAAAACTTTCTGGCTTGTATCAAACACTGGATACATATTTAAAATTTCATATTAACATTTATCTTCCATTAGATAAATTTTTTATTTTCATGTAAACAAAATTGGAAGGAGCAGACTATAGAGGATGATGATTGACAGGTGTGAAACATACATGCTGCCATGAGCGCAGGATCAGCTTCATATTTGGAAATGTGATTGCAGAGATGACAGATGATGAGAAATTGACACAACAAAAACAATGCGCTCCCAACCCACCCTAATTAATTAACTTTGTGAATATTAAGTGAAATCTGACAATCTGTGGACAGACATGGAAATGAGCCAAATTATCTTTTGTAGTAAATAAGTAAGCTACAGACATAATTTGGCAAAGAACTATGCTAGATATGATGTTTAAAACTGTATAAATGCTGAAAGATTTTTAAAAACAAATAAAAAAAGTAAAACAATAGATCAATACTTCTAGTTTTTCATGTGTAATAATTGTATTATATTATTATATCATGCTCTGCAGTCTTTGCATACAGGTTGCTAAATAACCATTTGCCCTGTCTCCAGGGGCAACCTGAATTTCAAATGGGCAACTAAAAATACTGGGCAACCATGATAAATACTGAGAGAATATTATCATACATGTTTTTGATACCCATTGAATGACTTTTTGCTTTATTTATTTATTTAAGAGTGGTTGAATGAGTAATCAATATGTTTAATGCTGTTTCCGAGTGATTATATGGCCTTCATAATTTACTAATTATCCCCATGTTTTTCTAAGAAAAGTGGGGCTTATGCTGTGTGTGTCTGTGCGGAAATCTGTTGCAATGCACCGCCTCTGAAATCATTGGACAGAATTCAACCAAATTTGTTATACGAGTTACCCATATAAACGTGGAGCACATCAGCCCATGCTGGTGGAGAATGGGTCAAAAGATCAAGAAATTGATTGTATTGCCACTCCTCTGAAACCGTTGGACAGAATTCAACAAAATTTGGTAACTTACCCGCTCGATCTTCAGCCAACATGCTACAATTCATTGCGCTTACTACAGCTAAACATTGACCGGAACACTGTTCCTGGTACAGGTTCTGGTTTAGCGTTAAACAGTAGTAAGTGCAATGCAGTGTGGGATGCTGGCTGAAGACCGAATATGATTGCGGAGTGCAAGATGACATTTACATTTGACTCTGCCACCAGAGGGTGTGGGTGGGGTGGGGTATCATAGGTCAAATTGATTGCCTCCAAAAACATTAGACAGAATACCCATATGATTGCAGAATGATAGAGGACATTTACATTTGGCTTCACTCCTAAGTGGTGGGGGTGGGGGAGGGGTCATAGGGTCAAATTTAAACGAGCGAAAAATGATTGTAATTAAACTCCACCAAAACCGTTGGAAGGAATTCAACAAAATTGGGTTTGTAAGTTACCCATATGCTATCAGTGTGGACTACACGAGAACATCTACATTTGGCCCCGCCTCAAGGGTTGGGGATGGGGGTCAAAAGGTCAAGAAATTGATTGCACGTAATGCAACTCCTCTGAAACCATTGGATGGAATTCAACAAATTTGGTCTACACATTACCTATATGATTGCTGAGCACAAGAGGAGATATACAGGATCAAAAGGTCAACAAATTCATTGGACTACAACTTCGAAACCCTTGAACGGAAATCAAATAAATTTGGTATGTCTGTTTCCCATATATTATTGCAGAGTGCAAGAGGACATTTACATTTGGCTCAGTTCCCAGGGGTTGGTGGGTGTAAAAAGATCAAGAAATTGGTTGTAAGGCAACTCTTCTGAAAATGTTGGACGGAATTCAAACAAATTTGGTATGCGAGTTACCCATACGATTTCAGAGTGCAAGAACACATTTATATCTGCCTCCTCTCCCAGGTAGAGTGGGTCAAAGCGGTGAATGTGGGGATTTGCGATAACGCAAATCGACCGGGCTGTCTATTTTCCCCTCATTTTTTACCTTTTTTATTCTCCACCCTGGCAACGTGTGAAATGGCATTATAGGTTGCACAGGGGAAACTAGATGTTTTCAATTATTTCTAACCCTGGCATGTGTTTGAATTGTGCATGCATGCATGTGTACATGTGCTTAGATTGTGCATACGCATGTGCTATTGCATGTCTGTGAATGCATGCATGTGTCTACATGTGTTGCGTGTGCATGTTCATGCATGTGCAAGTTTGTATGACTATGCATCAATTGATGTATGGGTGCTTGTATGTTTGAGCATGTCATATTCTCATGCAACTATTTAAAGCCACTTTGCTATGGAATATTTTGACCTAGCAAAATTTTTTATGAAAATTGTTTTATTTCAATAAAATTTTAATACAAGAGGCACAATTAGCGGCCACTGTATCTGTTACAATTGCAAGAATGTGTCCTACATGTACCAAATTAAAATTTGTCTAGTGGTTCTTGACAAGACATTTTAAATTCCCCATTGTCTTACTATGGGAGATTTTGACTTGAAAAATATCTGGGATGGTTAGCAATTGGGAACCTATTTAACTGGCTGTTTCGTAAGCAGCAAATTTGAAATCAACATACACAAAAAAGTAAACAAAATTAATTTCAGTTAAATACAAAATTCCAATATAGCCACCAAACATTGACTGGTCGATAGCAGCCATGTTTTTATATACTAGGCTCCTAGCTCCCCTTGAAGAAACTTGAATGGCGCTTAATAGTCCCTAATCATATTTTCCTAATTTTGGCCATATCTGGTCAGTGGTTCTGGAGTAGATTTTGCGAAAACAAGGTCATCCAAGATGGCTGCCGGGAATTTCGACCAATCAGTTTCTCTTGAACAAACTCACTTTAGCCATTGCCATAGATAAAAATGTTTTATTTTCAAATTGATAGGCCAAGTGGTTTTGGAGATTTTACAGCTGTTCTGCCATGCTAAAAGAAGACGTATTTGACACCCACCAGTAACATAGTGCTATAAATAAAGATCTGTTTGTGGTAAATATTATGAGACCAATTATTGCTACTTTAACCCTCCTTTAATGGTCAAATTTGGTACCAAAAATTTCAATATTCATTTAATAAATGTCCATTTACACACAAAGAAAATACAATTTTTGAAAATTTATCACTGGAATGACTGGCTCAGTGATCGAGCCAGGCACTCGTGGTAAATTTTTAAAAATTGTATTCTCTTGACTTGGAAATGGACATTCCACAAGACGATAACAGAGGCCGGTTATGGCCGGCTTGACCATTAAAGTGTTAAACACGACCCCTCTAACAGTTCTCACGCATTATAACAGGATTTGCTCAGTAGATAGAGCTTGCAGTCAGCCGGTTGGCATTGGTGTGAGCACTTGACACGGGCAGCTCTGCATATCAATGTGCTATCAGGTTTACCCGTCAAATGTATGCATAATGCTCAGGGACAGACTTGGCTTTCACAAATTATTAGCCAATAGATTAGCCAACTACCCTTTTTCTTAGCTAAATCTGACCTATATTAGCCAATGATTTCCAATGTCTACGATCCATCACCATCAGGTAATTCTTTTCACTGAACGCTAAATACCAGATACAATGTTATGTTGAATGTTTTGAAAGTAATTTGCCTGGAAGCAACAGCTTCCAGTCAACTTACTTTCAAAATATTCAACAGCTGACCTATGTGGGTGCTTTGAATCTGAGATATTAGGATTTCAGAGTTTATTTGGTGACAATAACAGCAATATAAATTAAGTAATACATACATGTACTAGTTACATAAATATTCCTGTAAGATGTTCTTCAAAGGTAATTTTGTTGATTTTCCCCTGAGAAATTATGCATAATAATATGATTGTAATCATTAGCCAAATATTTAGCCAATTCCGCTTTTTATTAGCCAGATCCCAATTTTACTAGCATTTGGCTAATTGGCGAATGGGTAAGTCTGTCCCTAATGCTCATGCTGGCTAACTGATACCTGACTGTACTGGAGGAATCATTTATTAGTGGCTGAGAACTGTTATATGTGTCTTGTTTAACAAGGCATATCAGTAAACTGATGTATCCTCCCCGAAGCCGTACTCAGCAGGGACACTCTTGAAACTATGGGTCGGACAAAAATTCACTAATGTTCAGTGAACCATAAAAAAGTATGTCAAAAGCATGTTCAGTGACCTATGAAAAGTAGGTGACACTGACCTACTTTTCACATACACCACACCTTCAGCGTATAATGCATCCACACAAGTTTACTTCGAATATATAAAACACTCTTGAAACTACAGCTTGCACAAAGATTTTCTGTAATACTCAAGGTACTTTTGATATGCAACACATCTGTAGCATATAATGCATCCATACACCAAGTTTAGCTCCTGTATACCAATTATGGATTCGGATCATCTTTGATTTTGATAGGTTTCTTCCCCAGACCTAGTACAAGCACACGTAATGAAGTTTCAAAGTGATCCGACAAACGGCAACAGAGTTATCATCTGGAAACCACTTTGCGCCAGCCCGCCCGCCTGCCGCCCGCCCTACCCGCTCGGACTGTGCCATCACATAATAGCCCAAGTTTTTGGGCAGGGTATACAAATTTATATGTGAAACAGTCTTGAAACAATGGCCCAGACAATCTTGTAGAGGATGAACAGACAGACTTTTTCGGGGAACATAATACAGCAATACCTTGAGTCATAAGAGAGTTACAGAAAATGGAAATGTATTGACAACAATATGTTATTGATAGGCGCTAAACACCACCTTTTAGCATGACAAAACAGCTTTAAAAGCATTTCTAAAAAAAAGTGCATGAATCCAAGATGTCCACTTCCCAAATCGACCAATCAACTTTGTTTGAACAAACTTGGATCTCTATACACAAAGGATGATTCATGGCAAGTTTGGTTGAAATATACCCAGTGGTTTTTGAAACGAAGTCATTTAAAGAAAACGATGGCCAGACAATGGATGGGTGAGCTAATAATTTGACTGGAAAGTGTTGCTTACCTGTATATAATTGTTTTGATAGAGATTTATCTGGAAAGTGTGTGTGTGCGTGCGTGCATGCATGCGTGCGTGCCTGCTTAAGTTGACTTACCCCGCTTTGTATGTATTGAATATGCATAACTTATGTATATCCAATTCCTCAAAAGAGAAGCTTTTAATAATCAGCTCTGTTTCTATAAAATGATTCAATTACAGGCAATTGTTTCACTAACTCTGGTTTTATTCCAACAGTGAATACCTGGACAGGAAACAAGCGCAATGTCCCAAACATAAACTGGAAGGAACTGAACAGCTCACTCAAACAATGCCATGGACATATTAAACAAAAAAATCTTCAATCTCACTCTACAGTCTAACTGTTTCAAGCACAAATCTGTTTAACAACTATGAACACAATAATGAAGACTACTGATCCATAATTTCTGTAATTAATTCCACGCATGTGTGTCTAAATTTAGCGAAATGCCTGTGTAATTAACATTTTAAGCAACAGTCCTATATTCGCCATGGTAGATAATAAGTAGCTAAAGTAAAACATTGACTCCTAGTATGACTATGAACCTCTCTATATGCATAAAGGCTCAGTGAACTGTGGCTAAGTTTAATGCACGAAGGCGCGGAATAGAAATTCTGGCAGTAAATTATTCCTAGATATCAATCAAGCGGAACCGTTTAAAAATGCAAATCAAGTGAGCTGTGTCAGTATATATTATTGTCTCAGTGTATATTATAGGCAATACAGTCAGAGCTGGTCAGCAGACCATCTGGTTTTCAGAGAAAGAAGCGGTCAGTTCTTTAAGACATGTGGTTAAAAGATACCTTGTCATAAAGAACCACCACTACTATCTCTGGCCTCCAAAGGTCATATACTATAGTAAGTCACCTATCTTAATAGACTAGTCACCACTTGTTTATAGTGACCACCTGCCTTATGAGACCACTTGTCTTAAGAGACCACCTGTCTATAGTGACTATAATATTGTAACCAATTGAACCCTTAAAAGATCACATACATGGCAAATTCTTCATGATGTAACGATAATTATGTTGAATATTTTAAAGATAATCAGACTGGGTGGTTGCAGTCAAATTAGTATCAAAATTTTCAACAGCTTACTATAAAGTGGTCATGAAATTGAGTAACTGGAATTGTATGCATTAGATTGTTAACACTTTCACCGACATATCCATGGAAAAGTAGATTCTTTCAGCTATAAAACATATTCTGTTGAATATTTTGAAATTAATTTGACTGGAAGCTGTTGCTGCCTTACACAGCAACAGCTTCCAGTCAAAGTAATTTCAAAATAGTCAACAGTTTTCTTGTAGGGGTGCTATGAAAATGAGATATGGGGAATTTGTCAGTGAAAGGATTCAAACATGTTTTGACGCCTGTATTTAACCCCTTAACCCTTTAATGTGGTCAAGAAAATCTAAATTTTCTCATATACAATGAATGTCCATCAGCAAAGTAGACTATCTTTGAACATTTTCTCACTGAAATGACTGGTTTAGTTATCGAGACAGTCATTCCAGTGATAAACTTTCAAAAATAACCTGCTCTCGTTCTGCAAATGGACATTTCTTAAGACCGCGGCAAATGTTTTTTTGTCTGATACGTTAAACATTTAACAATTATAGCTGTCATGATCCCACCTGAGATTTAATAGCTTTAAAATGTCTATGTTATTTCCTTAATATAATCTCACACATATATGTAAATTAGAAAAATAAAAATAACAATTATCCACATAGTTGAATCAAGTGCACTGAAAGGAAGTATATTTTTTTTCATTAGAAATATAAACCTGCACCAAGACTATAACGCAATGAATAGAGTGACTCATATTAATGTTAACACCACATCTTGCGTTAATAGTGGATCGATGTTAGCCATAATCCCAGCCCATGTACATTTATGCCATATTGCTCATTACTAAAAACAAAGGATCTATAAATATTAACCCTTTAACCTTCGAATTTGTTTTTAAAAACTCAAATTTTTTCATAGAAAATGTCCATTTGCAGATCAGAAGTCTATTTTTGAAAATTTACCACTGGAAAGACTGGCTCGGTTATCGAGCCAGTCATTCCAGTGGTAAATTTTCAAATATAGTGTTCTCTTGGTCAGCAAATGGAAGCCATTTTGGGCTGATATGAGTGCTAAATGGTTAATATTAGTCGGGTCCGTATAGGATAAAAGATTAATTTGGTAGAAAGCAGACAGCTTTCACATTTTCACTATAAAAATATAAATTTAGTGACATAATTATTGCTATGTATTTAATTTCATATTAACACTAGCATTGTGAAGTTAATTATTTAACACTTCATCTGGCGAGAAATGTCTTCTGCAGTGATCTTGAGAAATGTGCATTTACAGACACACAAGAAAACTATTTTTGAAAATCTACCACTGGAATGGCTGGCTCAATAGCCGAGCCAGTCATTTCCAGTGATAAATTTTCAAAAACTATCTTCTCTTAGTCTGTATTGACTTTATCTATGAGAAAATTTAACAAATTTGAGTATTAAATGGTGAAGAGAGGGCTGAAATCTGACAAGTCTAGTGTGAAATGCTATTATATGACTTCATATTATGCAGATATAAAGTGTGCATCTACTCCACTGCACATATTCTTTGATTGTTAAAATGAGCACAATTGGGAGGCTACATGACATAGAGGTGTAGTCTACATGACATAGGGCCTAGCCTACATGACATAGGGGTGTAGTCTACATGACATATGTGCCTAGCCTACATGACATAGGGGTGTAGTCTACATGACATAAGTGCCTAGCCTACATAACACAGGGGCCTAGCCTACATGACATAGGGGTGTAGTCTACATGACATAAGTGACTAGCCTACATGACATAGGGGTGTAGTCTACATGCCATAGGGGCATAGTCTACATGACATAGGGGGCTAGTCTACATGACATAGGGGGCGTAGTCTACATGACATTGGGGTGTAGTCTACATGACATGGGGGGGGGCCTAGCCTACATGACATAGCGGGCTAGCCTACATAACACAGGGGCCTAGCCTACATGGCATAGGGGCCTAGCCTACATGGCATAGGGGCTAGCCTACATGACATGGGGGGGGGGGCTAGCCCACATGGCATAGGGGCTAGCCTACATGATATAGGGGCCTAGCCTACCTGACATATGGGCCTAGCCTACCTGACATAGCGGCCTTCTGGCAAAGTTTTCATTAAAATCGGCCTTGAGGGTTCAGGAGCTTGTGTTCCAAATGATTTAAATTGAACGTTTTTGAAAAACACAGGCCACAGATCAAATTATTCAGTCAAATTGATCCAGCTGTTAATGAGTACTCTATGTCTTAAATGGTAAAGATTGAAAATTCAAGATGGCGATGAAAAAAATTCCCCATCAAATTTATGTATACTTTGTTTGGAGGACACCACTCTAGGGTCATTTCAGCAAATTTGATTAAAATCTGACAAGAAGACACACAGACAGACAGACGGAAAGACTGTCGCCATGACATAAGCTCACTTGGCCTTTCAGGGTATACATGGTTTCATACCAAATTATGCAATCAATTTCAAACAAATGCCTGTTGTTTCAAAGTCATCATCCACTCTTATGAAGAGCAGCCTGCCAAGTGGATAATAAGGGAGACAACTCCGCACACCATGCTTTAGAACTGTGAAGACTGAAGAGTGATTGAACCTTTGAAGGAGTTAAAAGTTGTATATATATATGTGGGTTGCTTTGTGTTTCCTTAACCCTAGCACTCTGATGTAAAAAATATTAAATCTTCAAATTAAATTATAGGATGAGCTGGTGTTCATTTTTCAACAAATTTGGTGGAAGATGTTGCTGTACACCAATTTCTTTGCTATTGACACAGTAAAAGATAGAATATTCACATCGGAGTGGTAAGCGTGATAACAACAACGCAGTCATGGAAATTTAAGACCAAAAGATTGGTTATAAAACCTGATGCTTGGATGCGTTGTGAATCCAGAAGTCTGAATGGTCAGAAGCTGTTTTTTCAGCTACTTTTATACCCTCATGGGTTGAGCCTGGGGATTGGCTCGGAAATGTCTATATATGGGCATGATACTATTGGTTTGCCGGTTCATAGGGATGTCATTTTTGACGGTTCCGGTCCATTTTTGCCAGTTGATTGATTTTGCCGGTTGAGCTGTCATGGCGGCTCAGGTGATTTTTACCGGTTGGTGAATTTTTTACTGGTTGTTGGGTTTTTCGCCGGTTGTGACAAAGGTCTTGGCTTCAGCCCAACAGTCTCAGAACCACAAATGGGTAATCTGTACACCGATCTACAGGCTCTCTTCAGGCGCATGCGTCTCAAACATTCTTTACACCAAGCCCGCACCCACCACACACACTTCTACAACAGGGACCCAACACCTTGGCCACCCCACTAGCGCCGGCTCCACTATCGTTCCAGGACGTCATAATCAAGAAATTGCCGCCAAAAAACCTCAATGCCGCCGCCACCCACCATGGATGCGCCATTTGAGGCTTTTTTCAAAGCAATCAGGTATGATTTCAGCAAACATGTCCACCGGCGCTCTCACAAAAGCAACCTAACTGCCACTGAACAAACCGCCCTGGGTGATTTGACACAAAATCATACAATCATGATAAAAAAAGCAGACAAAGGACAGGTCACCGTAGTACAGGACAAATCAGAGTACATAGCCGAAGCAAACCGTCAACTAGCTGACGCCAGGTTCTACAAAAAGGTCGATACAGACCTCACTCAAAAACATATAAATCTTGTAGAAAAACACCTGGACCAGCTGGTCTGAAATGGAGAAATAGACCACATAACCGCTAACAATCTAATTCCTAAACTGCCAAAAACTGCCAGGTTTTATCTCCTCCCAAAAGTCCACAAACAGAAACAGAATGGACTTATCCCAGGCAGACTGATCATTAGCGGTATAGGCTGCCCCACAGAATTAATTAGTAGCTTTGTTGACGAGCACATCAAAGTGCATGTCACAAAAATCAAATCATATGCGAAAGGTATCACAGACTTCACCAGATACACTGCTTGTCACCACGGATGTCACATTCCTCTACACAAACATCCCTAACAACGAGGGACTCAGAGCGGTGGCCAAGTTCTGACAGAAATACGGACTCCCAGGAGACCTCACCACACGGGGTCTCCTCAACCTTCTAAAACTAGTTTTAGACTGCAACAATTTCAAGTTCAATGGCGACCACTACCTCCAAGTAGGAGGAACCACATGGGCAGTAAAGCAGCACACACCTTTGCATGCACCTTCATGGCAGATTTGGAAACAAAACTCCTGGCTAAAGCTCCATTCCAACTGTCACTCTATATCAGATACATAGACGACATCTTCATGGTCTGGGAGCATAGTGAACAAGCTCTGGACACTTTCGTTACATACATGAATTCCTCTCACCATAGTATCAAATTCACTATGGAATCATCACGGGAACAGGTTTCCTTCCTGGACACCATGGTCAAAAACACCGATGGTCAGATGATCACCTTTGATCTTTACCCAAAATCCCGACACACACAGGTACCTCCATTATGAGTCAGAACACCCCTCTATCTGCAAAGACTCATCCCCATATGGACAGTTTTTAAGACTCAGACGCATCTGCACACACATAGAGGATTTTGACAGAAACAGCCTAGCCCTACCAGGCCATTTTGCAAGCAGGGGATACCAACACATCATCCTCAACAATGCCAGGACCAGAGCCCTGGCACAAGTCAGAAACAACCTTCTCCACACACCCCAGAAACCAAAAAAAGACAGCTCACTACAAAAACCGGTCTTCGTCTGTGATTTCAGTAGAACAGGCATCCTCCTCAAAAAACAAGATAAAAAAATACTGGCCGATCCTGGAAGCAAGCAACAAATCCAGGCTAGCTTTCCCTTCCCAGACCCGCCACTATTTGGGTTTAGAAGAAACAAAACCATCAAAGACTCCATAGTCAGAGCTAAACTACCTACGGCAGGCAGGACATTACCCCATAGAACCCCCTTGATTCCATGCAAAACAAGAAACTGCAACATCTGCAACAAAATGCAGAAGAATAGATTCTTCTCCAGCTCACACACGGGACTATCCTATAGGTCCAAAATCATTGGCAATTGTCAAACTAGAAACAGTCTACTTACTGACATGCTCCAAGTGCAAGAAAATGTGGGAGAGACTACGCACTTTTAAAATCCGCATCCAAGAGCATTTACGCTTCATCACCAATATCTAGCTAAACGAGAGGTACGACACCCCGGCCTCGAGGCATTTCAATAGATCTGGACATTCTAGAGTAGACATGCAATTCAGAATAATCCAGGTCCTTTCCTCAAATCCTGAGGATGAAGCCTCCACCAAATGGAGGAGACAAAAGGAATGCCACTGGATCCACCAGCTCCACACAATGGAGCTAATAGGCATCAACCTAGCAGGGTAAGGGTCACCAGCTTCCCTGGGTCAGCTCGCAGACAATAGGCGGACAGACCCAGTACGTTGTTATCACTCCCCATCTGAGTGGTAAGGGCCAATCCATTAAAACACAAGCCGGCCAAAAATGGCTTCAGCAGTCGTCTTGAAAAATGTCCATTACAGACGATGAGAAGATTTACCACTGGAATGCCTGGCGCGATAACCGGGCCAGTCATTGCAGTGGTAAATTTTTAAAAATAATCTTGGTCTGTAAATGGCCATTTCTCAATACGTAACTGCAGAAGGCATTTTTGACTGGCTTGAGTGTTAAAGGGTTAATGGATGATAACCTTACACACAGTGCTCATGCTATGTCTGGCTAACTTAACCCTCCAATGGTCAAGATTGATAAGAAAATTGAAACTTTTGCTTAGCAAATATCCATTCACAGGACAAGAGTAGACTATTCAAAAAATGTACTACTAGAATGACTGACTCGGTTATCGAGTCGCTCAATCCAGTGATAAAATGTCAAAAAGGTTTTCACATGGACATTCCTCATAACCACTGCAAAAGAAGGTTTAGTCGACTGATGATGCATCACGATGATGATGATGATGATGATGATAATGGTGATGATGATTGATTGATTGATTGATTGGATGGTTGTCCTATGATAATATTGATTATTATAATGATACAGTTTCTGAATCATTTTACGTCTAAGGCTTGTAATTATACAGATACAGTAGAATATCTACGCGTACAGTATAAGGACATGAGGCAGCATGCAAATACTGTATTATATAATAACGGCCTAGAGCCTGCTATTTAATATCAAACACAGCATGCCGACATGCAAACTAGCAACACAATAAACCCAGGTTAATTAAAAGACAAGCAGCAAACTACAACTGCATTCCATGGTGCTCCAAAGAAAGAATAAATTAAATAAAATAAAGAAAACTGAATCTCCAAAATAACACAGTATTTTAAAAATACTGTTACAGATCTTTAATTACAAAAAGCTCTATCTAGTGGTTTAAAATTGATCACTAATTAATTTTTATAAACGTGATATAGACCATAAAGTACACACATAAACGATTTACTTGTCAAGCCGGTTAAAACTGGCCTCTACAATGGTCTTGAGAAAAACCCATTTGCAGGTCAAGAAGACTATTGTTAAAAGGTTACCACTGAAATGACCGGCTCGGTTAGCGAACCAGTCATTCCAGTGGTAAATCTGAAAAAAATAGTCTTCTTTTGGTCTGCAAATGGACATCTTCAAAGACAAAATTGACATTTTCTGACCTAGGTTTAATGATTAAATCAGCCTTGTATGCTGTTAAAATTATGCACAAACTGTCTTGATTCTACCCAGTATAGTTATGACTAAGATTTATTAAATGGATTGTTACAACATATTAAAGATTATTCTTGACCAATATTATGACAGATCCGTTATGATATTCTATGTTGAATATTTTGAAACTAACTTGACTGCAAGTTGTTGCTAGTAAAATCATCCAATCAGATTAATTATAAAATGGTCAACACAGTAGATTGGCATCATAAAGATTTTACTGTATCCAGTCTTTAGAACTGAGTATTAATTCTTTAAAGTAGCAATAACGGGTCTCATAATATTTACCAAAAACAGATCTTTATTTATAGCACTATGTTACTGGTAGGTGTCAAATACGTCTTCTTTTAGCATGGCAGAACAGCTTTAAAATCTCAAAAACCACTTGGCCGATCAATTTGAAAAAAAAAAATCTTTACCTAGGGCAATGGCTGAAGTGAGGTTGTTCAAGAGAAACTGATTAGTCAAAATTCCTGGCAGCCATTTTGGATGACCTAGTTTTCGCAAAAACTTCTCCAGATCAAAGAACAGATATGGCCAAAATTTAGAAAATTTGATTATGGACCAAATTGTCCTGTTAAAGGGTTAATGGTCAAGCTGTTCAAACACGGATAATGCAGTGGTTTTGACAAATGTCCATTTGTGTACACTATTTTAAAAAGATTTACCACTAGAATGGCTGGCTCGATAAACCAGCCCGTCATTACAGTGTTAAATTGTTGAAAGCAATCTTCTCTTCATGTGTAAATGATTTTTTTTTAGAAAATACAAATTTTTTCATGAACAAATTTGACTATTAAAATGTTAAGTTATTATTCAAAAACACTGACTAAAAACATTTATAGGGAGATTGTGTAGATTATATTTATTATTTTAATATTTAACAACAAATCCTAGTCTCCTCATATCAGGAGCTACGTAGTGCACGATTATATACTGATTGTGACATCTCATAATACCGTGAAAACACACACACAAACACACAGAAGCAAATTAATGGAAAAACTAACAATAATTTCATGCAAAAACTACATAGTTCCAGAAACAAGGGAGGCAATCCCGCGCACCAACAGTCGTAAGAGCTCAGCCGCAACTCTAAAACAAACACATGCAGAAATTCAACAGATTAATAATAGTAGAATAATAACCGTTATCCAATAAGGGTTTGTTATAATGGCGAGCACGCGAGGAGTGCAAACTCACCGGCCGATCACGTGGCACACGATGCCATCAGCTTGGAGAATCATTATCACCACACCTAAATGGTACAAACATGAGATGAAAATATTTAGCAGCGTTTAATTTTGTACACGATCAGGGACACACTGACATAACTGCTACAGATTATATATATATATATATATATATATATATATATATATATATATATATATATCCCACATGCATATTTAAAAAAAAAATTTAGCAATCAGAGACTGCTGACACTCACCCCTTCCTTTGATCCAGAATTTGATCCGGATCCAGATCTGTATTGAGATCACGACTAAACAAGAGAAATTCTAGTTTATACGTACAATGTATCTTGCCGTAACCACATTTTCAGTGAAACAGACTCGGCAGAGATTAAGCCTTTAACCCTCGAGCCAGCCACTTCAGTGGTAAATTTTTAAAAATTGTTCTCACAGCCTGTAAATGGACATTCCACAGCAGAGGCCAGTTTTTGCTCACATGACCATTAAAGGGCTAAACCTTTAGCACTCATATCTGCGAAAAATGCCTTCTGCAGTGGTCTTTAGCAATGTCCATTTGTAGACAAACAGAAAACTATTTTTGAAAATTTACCACTGGAATGACCGACGCGATACCAGAGCCAGTCATTTCAGTGGTAAAATTTCAAACATAGTCTTCTCTTGGTCCGCAGATGGACATTTTCTATGAGAAAATTGAAATTTTTTAAAACAAATTCGAGGGTTAAAGGGTTAAATAAATCCTTCAGACCAGAAACGACAAATTCTTTATGATGCACCTCGCAAGGAATATTCTATTGAATATTTAGAAAATAATTTGACTGGGAGCTGTTGCTGTCTAACAGGTTCTAGTTGTATTGGTTTCAAAATATTCAAGAGTTTTCCTGTATAATTATCTTTGAAATGAGTCACTGGACATTTAACAGTTAAACGATTAATACATGTAGGAATTTGTTCAAAATTTCAATTTTCTCATAGAAAATGTCCATTTGCAGACCAAGAAGACTACTTTTGAAATTTTACTACTGGAATGACTGGCTCGATTATCGAGCCAGTCATTCCAGTGGTAAATTTTCAAAAATAGTCTTTTCTTGGTCTACAAGTGGATATTTGTCAAAACCTCTGCTAAAGCTGTTATTCGCTGATATGAGGGTTAAGGGATTAATATATGAAGGGCCATTTCCTCTGCTTTAACAAACAAACAGATCCCACTGTAATACCCTTGCTAGCTTGGATGTGGCAGGGCAGAGGTGAGGAAATAAGTCCTGCATTATCTGCAGTATGTACAAACACTCTTCCTCTATTATTATTGTTTTGACGTTGGTCAATTTGACTGTATATACCCACACCCACACCCCTCACACCAGTATTACCAGAGTAATCTGGTTGAAGTATTATTATAGTCAGTATACCCATTGTAAAAAGAACCAGGCTTCTACCTAGTTTTTGTGATTTCTTATGAAATGCTGGCAGTTATCTCCCTTGACACAATGTTTGTCTATTAATTGATAATGATCTTGGTAATGGATGACAGTTAATAAAATGGAAAGTTAAGCACTTTCTTTTAAAGCGGTACTATGGACATGTAGTAACTGAATAGAAATAACTGTATTGGTCCATTATACTGTGCGAGCACCTGGCTTTTTAATTTATTAGACAGATGCTCCAATTATGGCACAGTCAACAGTTCCCTCATCAGCTGCTGTAAGCATTATGCTTGTTAGTCACTGGTGTGGGAGAAATTCTAACTCTTTAAATTGCAGAGATGTAAAATAATGACCAGACAACCCGCAGGGTCTGGTCTTATATTTTACTAATTACATATACCTACCTCCTTGCATTGCTATTGCTCTTTCCTTCTCTGAAGGGAAGCGTAGTAGGATGCATTTTTACAGCCAATGTTTGCCGGGTATTGTGGTTATTGAGTGACTGAAGGCTCCTTCAGGTATCTCCATACTCTCTCTAATGATGAGATCATAGTAATTCGCTTGAATGCTATATCTCAGTATATGGAAAGAAGAGGGTTAATCCAATACCCATAGCCACTGAGTAGGTCATTAAGCCCAATGACAATCTCCTTGGCTGATAGCTATCACATGTCCTTCATTCCAGACGAATCCAGTCATATAATCCAGCTTGAAGCAGATCCATGAAGAGAAATATCTCTCCTGAATATGACTATACTAACAAGAAATGACCATTCAATTAAAGCCTCAAGCGCAACACCCACCCACCCACCCTCCAAAAAACAGAGGGGAGGCTTGAGGTGGGCTGTAATTCAAGGAGGTAGGTATATGTAATTAGTAAAACATAAGACCAGACCCTGCGGGTCGTCTGGTCGTTGTTACTACATTACAACCTACCTCCTTGCATTACTATTGCTCAAATACAGATTTCGACATTGAACAAAGCCCGGGAGGCAAATTTTTGAGTAAACTTGATGTAAAAAATAGAAAGAATGAACACGCAGTTAGTAATAACAAGTAGAGAAAGATACTACAAATGACAGAATCATTATCATAAGTAACCCTAATAGAAGGGTACAGAAGAAAGGAGGACAGAGGAAAAGCAAATCCTTGAACGACCCGAAGAAGACAGGACAGAAGAGATGATCATGCAAAAATGAAGTAATTGAATATAAAGGGAGATGAAAAAGATGATTTGAAAAAGGTGAGGTACACAGGAGAAAGAAGTAATGAACTCACACTCATCCCAAATAAGACTCTTATACTAATGAAGATGATGAAGCGAGGGAAGATGATGATGAAGAAGGAGTACGATTCATGATTCATGAGAAGCCACCTTCTGAATATGCTTATAGAAGAAAGAAGAAGGACCAGAATCTTTAAGATAGAAATTAATAAAAATATTCTCTGATTTCCAATTAGTTACTTGCATGATATCATCATGAGAAGATCCATTAAAAAGAGCACAAGAGGTGGCAAGGCCTCTAACATCATGGGCCTTTACCCCCACTAAAGCATTGGCACAGGGGAAGCTAATTCATGGCAAATTTTGATAGTATCAAAGACTCGACGTGAAAAAGTAGTTAAAGAGGAAGGACGATCAATGCCTTCTGCAAATCTAACCCCAAGATGTCAATCGTCGGATCAATTGCATGCAGAATGGAATTTGTAAATATTGAGAGCCCTAACACGGAACCAGACAGTCATCTGGAGATAAAGCAGAAAGCTTATGAAATATGATGGGTTTACCTAAAAATTTAACTGAGTTTTGGACAGAAATTCTGACCTAGGATAGAGGATAATGCTAAAACCTGTAACTTGAAACTACCCAAATCAGCAGATAAGGCATGAATTTCTGAGAGACGGCTAGCTGAAGCTACTGCTAATAAAAAGACTGCTCTGAGAGTGAGATGTTTTAAACAAACAGATCCTAAAGGATCAAAGAGTTTACCAGCTAGAACCAGAAGTACAAGGGATAGGTTCCAAGATGGAAGGGGTTTCTGAAGGGAGGATGAGAATTTCCCAAAACCTTAAGATCGTGGAATGTTACTGATCTTGAACCGTAGGATTAAGTAGACATGTGACAAAAGAGTCCAGGCAAAAACGATAGGCCCTAACAGGGTTAACGCACAGCTTCTTCTGATCAAAGAGGAAAACAAGAAATCTGTGACCTGAATCACAGAGGCCTCAGAAGGAGGATAGAATGGCCTGAACACCATCTCTTAAGAACTCAAATCGAGCCTAATAACTGTTTCGAGTGGACGGTCTGAGATATTTTCCATAAGTTCGAGATCTGACTGAAAGATTGACGAAGGAAGGGGCATCTTAACAGATTCCAGACTGACAGGTGAAAGATTTCTGGGTTCTGGTGAAGAATTCTGCCTCTGTTCTAGGATAAAAGATTGATGGAAATGGGTAATAGCAGAGGGAGATCTACAAGGTCTAGGAGATCTGGAAACCAAGACATTTGACGGCAAAAAGGGAGCTATTAACAGTAACACACAGAGATGTTGACGGATCCTTCTTAAGACCAGAAAAAAGAGAATAGTTGGGGAAATGTATAAGCGAACATGTTGTCCCAAAGTCGGGCTAGAGAGTTGACTGAAATGGCCATCACTCCTGGAAAGGGAGATATAAAGATGGTAATTTTTTGATTCTTGAGAGAAGTCAAAAGAACTATGTAGGGACAAACAAACTGAAGAAAAATTGACTGGACTACAGCCTTTTTTGATTCCCATTCCGCTTCTGTGATCCTGGAAGGACGAGATAATTGGATAGCCAGAAAATTTAACTTACCAGGGACGAGGGCTGCACGGAGAAAAATGTTGCACGCTCTGCACCAGTGAAAAATTATCAAGGACTCTCAGAAGAGACCGACCAGGTTCCTCCCTGATGATTGATGAACAAGACTACTGCGAATAAGAACTGATAAACCGATAAACATGGGATCCCAATGGACTAGGGCATGGAAAAACAGCCCACCACTCGAGAAGGGTGACGTGGTAAAAGGCTTCCAGGGGGGACCCATAGCCTGAAATGTTCCTTGAAACCAGATAGCACCCCCTCCCCCCAGGGATGAGTCTGAAAGATGGCTTGAAGAGATGGAATGTGATGAGACTGTGTAAACAAATACAACCTGAGGAAAGGGGAAAGAACCTTCAAAACTGATACTCAGAAGATGGAATTTAATGAGGAAACAAGGAACTAGTGTCCAGATAAAGGATCCCAAGGGACATGAGAAAAAGCTGAAAGGCCTTCTCCAGAAATAGGCCCAAGAAAACACCTTTCCACCGACACTATCAGGGCTATAATAAGAAGGAAGGCCTGGTCAAAATGAACTGTAGCACACTGAAACACTGGAATGTAGATGTAAAGGCCGTAACAATTGGAACGGAATGAAAAAATTATCTTTAAGATAGAAAAGAATCCCTAAGTGAGAGAATATTTGATTGGAGATAGACGAGATTTTCTATGTTGACAATCCAGCCTAGAGGATGACATATTCGGATAACTACTGAGACGTCCGAGGACAGAGACAAAGGAATAAAGCCTTAGTTAATCGCCTATGCAGACCTGAACTGAAAAAGGTGGGTTAAATTTAAAACAAGCAGACACAAAGAAAGATATGGGTGAACACAAAGGGGAACAAGAGCTCCGCAAACGGCGCATAATACCCCGCCATGATGACAAACTAATAAATGACGGCTATCAGAAAATATTTATTTCTTCCTCAGACCAGTAATCCGTATTAAGTGTCAAAGCGATCCGCTAAACGGTCAAGGAGGTATCGTCCGGAAACCAATTTTCAAGATGGCTGCCACTGACTGGTGGCCATATTGGATTTCGGATTATCGTAAATTTTGATAGGTTTCTTCACCAGACATATTCCAACGACTCTAGGAAGTGATCCGATAAATGGTAATGGAGATATCATCCAGAAACCAACTTTCAAGATGGCAGTCCATGGCTGGCGGCCATCTTGGATTTTGGATCAGTGTTGATTTCGATAGGTTTCTTCCTCAGATCTAGTCCAACCACTCTATGAAGTTTCAAAGCGATCCGATAAACGGTAACAGAGTTATCATCCGGAAACCAATTTTCAAGATGGCCACTGGTGGCTGGTGGCCATCTTGGATTTCGGATCATTGTCAATCTAGATAGGTTTCTTCACCAGAGGTAGTCGAACCACCCGATGAAGTTTAAAAGCGATCCGATAAACGATAACAGTTATCATCTGGAGACCAATTTTCAAGATGGCCACCGGTGGCTGGCGGCCATCTTGGATTTTGGATCATTGTCGATTTTGATAGGCTTCTTCCACAGACCTAGTCCAACCACTCTATGAAGTTTCAAAGCGATGCGATAAATGGTAACAGCGTTATCATCCAGAAACCAATTTTCAAGATGGTCAACGGTGGCTGGCGTCCATCTTGGATTTTGGATCATTGTCAATTTTGATAGGTTTCTTCCCCAGACCTAGTCTAACCACTCCATGAAGTTTCAAAGTGATCCGATAAACGGTAACGGAGTTATCATCCGGAAACCAATTTTCAAGATGGCAGTCCATGGCTGGCGGCCATCTTGGACTTTGGATCAGTGTCGATTTCGATAGGTTTCTTCCCCAGACCTAGTCCAACCACTCTATGAAGTTTCAAAGCGATCCGATAAACGGTAACAGAGTTATCATTTGGAAACCAATTTTCAAGATGGACGCCGGTGGCTGGTGGCCATCTTGGATTCGGACCATCGTCCCTTTCGATAGGTTTCTTCCCACGACCTAGTCCAACCACCCTATGAAGTTTCAATGCGATCCGCCGAACAGTAACGGAGTTATCATCCAGAAACCAATTTTCAAGCTGGCTGCCGGTGGCCATCTTGGATTTCGAATCATTGTTGAATTCGATAGGTTTCTTCCCAAGCCCAAGTCCAACCACCCTATGAAGTTTCAATGCGATCCAACAAACGGTAACAGAGTTATCATTCGGAAGCCACTCTGCCGCCCGCCTGCCCGGACGGACGGACGGCGACATTACATAATACCATGCCAAATTTTTTGTCGGGGTATAAAAAAGTGGGAGGCCGCCAGTTAGGAAGTGGCAATGCCATACTGGGTCAAGGGATGTGACACAAAGAGAAATTGTGAAAGAAATGGTGAAAGGAGACTTGAAATAAGATTCCTTCAGGACTAAAGAAAGGTCCATAAGCCTGCCTGAAAGGAAAGAATTAAAGACTGGACCGAACCATTATGAAATTGGAAACCAAGATGAGTAGTCAGAGTTCTGAGGATTCTGAATCCCATGCCTGAAGATTCACTGGGAATGAGGGAACTTTGAACCAATGAGGGATAAGAGAAAAAGATAGGGTGGATCCTCCGACACAGAATAATGACCATGAGAAAACATATTAACAATCCACTGATCAAAATCAAAGAAACCCAATGGTCCTAGAAGAGGATAACCGACTTCCTCCAAGGACAGAAGGCAAAACTAAGAGCATTGGTAAGGAGAAACTATAACTACGGTAAAGATTGTAAGAAAACAATCTCCAAATCAAACTATGATATTAGAAAATCTCTAACTCACAAGATGCACAGAAAAAGCACTCTTTTGCAACAAATAAGACAAAATATGGAAAGACCATCCATTAATGATGATTATAAATTGATCCTGATAACAACATGAAAGTACACAACAGTTATACACATTAAAATAAATCAAGAGAACCTAATAAAAAAGGGAAATAAGAAGCCTACCAACGGAAGATATACTTGTATGATACCTAATATCTGAAAAAGAAATATATAAATGAAGAATAAAGGCTAAAAGCCTCAATATTCCAATTAAGGCTAGGCTGAAAAATAGTTAGATTGTTTGACATTTAAGTTATTTTTTATTAGCTCAGTATTAGTTCAACTGTTCTTGAGCCTGTTGAATTATTTAGGATGTTATCAAGTGATCGGATAGTGACTTCCAAGCATTGATTTATTCTAATGGAAGTAATGATACCTGAAATCATGTGAAAGGCGATGTTTCTTAGTCATGAAAGCGGTAACTTGCGTTTATTCCTACTATTTAAACTTACCACTTTCTTCTTCGTATGGCGAAAGAAAGTATCCTAGAAGAATTGCCTTACTTATTAAAAAGTGGTAGACATAGAAAACATTATAGATTAATTTTATTATAGTTTAAAACAGATAACGTGGCAAATCGAAATTCAATAGCAAACCTATGGGTGAGGACAGAGACAATATAAAGCCAGATAGAAATAGCTAAAACAATACTCATCTGTATTGAAGATCTATATCATATCCAAAAGATACACTCTATGTAAACAAAAAAGGAACGAAATATATATGGGGCGAAATGTCAATGACATATATAAAAAATGACAGGAACGATGACGACAATCTGACAGCTACTGGAAGTAGAAAAGAAAGGAATGAAAAAGATAAATTTTGAGCCTAAAATCACCAATCCCGCGAAGGCAGGAAAGAACATGACTCTAAATAAAAAGTTTTAGCTAAAAAGAAAATCAGGTATATTCTGGATAAAAACGCGATAAAGTCACCGAGACGAAATGAGACTAGGACAAATTGACTACCGTAACTATGAGGGGCTGACGATAAACTGACAGATACTGGAAAAAACGGAGAAATTTCGGGATATAGTAAAGAAAGTCGCATAACACCATGAGAGCAAGTGTAATCTGACTTTTAGGAAATGAATATTCAAAACAAAAGATGATAAATAGGGAGAAATAGCCTTAAACGAGCGAAATATTCACAATAAAGATAGCACAAAAAGTAAATTCTCCTAACGTTATGAAAGTATGTCAGCCTGCCAACATAAGAAGGTGGAGGAGTACTATACAAAAAATGTGTGACCCGAACAGAACCACGCCTCTAACGTGGGACGAATAATGACCAATACATAGCTAATTAGAAATGCGCAGTAATCTAACATATAGGAAAGAGTGCAGGGAGAAAATTTGAGAACGAAGAATAATTAATATAACTTAAATTGGGGAAAGGAAAGGGGAGATAACATGAAGAGAAAAGGAATGAACGCAGCGTGAACCCCTAAGATATCGAAGATGAGAATACTGCTAGAAAAGATAATGATATGCACATATGTCAGGCCTGCCCAAATTGAAAATTTGCGTAACCCAAAATGGGTTACGCAAATTTCTTTGGCGCAACCCATTTGAGTTCGCGTAACCCATTTTGAATATGATACCATTTGAAGGTAAAATTCATCTCAGTTACATAATGGAAATGACATGTCAGTATAAACCATTTAATGGTAAAGATCAATATATTCTCATATTAAATATCCATTTACTGGCCATAAGAGGACTATATTTGAAAATTCACCACCAAAACGACTGGCTCAATCATCGAGCCAGACATTCTAGTGGGAAATTATAAAAAATAGTCTCTTTGTCTGCAATTGATATTAATAAATGTTATTAATAAGCGCAATGTCTCAAAATTGAACTTTGACACGGGAACCGAATTGTATCTAATCCGTTCATCCAATGAAAATGTGTTTGGCAGATACGGACACGGTTCGTTCGTTTACATACGTTAAGGAATGCCGAATGCAAAAATAGCCGATTCATGTATTAGCATAGAAATGCGGACAGGGAACTAGTCTCTGATATGGCACTAGTTACATCGCAGATCATCTCAACATACCAGGTTCTATCCATTTCAATCTTTATTAAATCAGTCTGATTTAAAAAAAAGTATTATCGCCTCCTTTATTATACAAGATGTTAGCAGCCAGATTAAATAATTTTGCAAGATTTACCGACACAAATAACGGGAAATGTCCCTGGGAAAATGACAACTGAAGTTCTTTTGTGGCATCCATTTTGGACATTATATTTCGCGGTAATGAATATTTATTAGTTCTCTACAAACTAGAGGCGAGCCGTTCACTGATTGGGTCTTTCAAGACACACCCTCCTATTTTTCTTCCCGCTACGTGACGAAAAGATACGCCTGTCAGGGCTATTTTCGAACGTTTATAGACGTATATTATTGCCGAATTAACCTTTGTTGCACCATGATTTAAATCTAGAATGATTAGATTCATTGTTCCACCATTTGATATAGAAGATTTATCTGATTTTGTTGTGAAAATTGCGATTTTTTGGTACAACTAACCCGGTAGGAACTTCCCATCAAAATTCTATAGGCCTGTTCAAAATGACGTTGACATTATCTTTTCCGTTCTTATTGAGCCAGCGAAATTTCTCCTTTCGGAAAGTGCTATGGAATTCTATAGGGGTTGATGTTGGCGACGGCTTCTTTTAGGACATAGACTAATGTAAATTCAATGTTTCAGGTGACTAGACTGCGCGAACAAAAAATGGGTTATTAAAAAAACATTTGCGTAACTGCCACGCGAACGACCGTTTCGGTCGCGCAATTTGGGCAGGCCTGTATGTAATGAGGTGAAAAAGATCCCATTAAAAGAATTTAATCTAGAAAAAAAATATTAATATTCGAAACAAAAAAGATGATAGTAGAATGACCGGTCCAGCCCCGGGCTGGGGCCAGAGCCAGGGCGGGAGACCGGGAGCCCAACCAGGCCCCGGGGGAACGTGTGAAACCTCACAAGAGAAATGGTAAAAAATTTGTGGAGAAAAAAAAAATTTTAATTTGACAATCCAGAATGACCAGTCCCGCTCCGGGGCCAGAACCAGAGTGGAAAAAACCGTGAGCCTGACCAGAGAGGTGAGGGCCTGGACCCGGACCCAGGAACAAAACCCGGGGCTGGGCCCGGCAAAAAACTCTGAACCCGAAGCCTCCATAGCGACCGGACCCAGACATAAGTCTGGGTCCGCCCCCATAGATCAGATCAGGAAACTAATCCTGCCGACATCCTGACCCGGGACCTGGAAAAAACCCAGGCCCGGGGCCGGAGCCAGCAAGAACTCTGAGCCCGAAGCCCAGCCCCATAGATGAGATCGGGAACCTAAGCCGACCAACATCCAGACCCGGGGACAGGAAAAAACTCGGGCCCGGGGCCGGCTGCTGGACCGGAGAAATAATAGATATAACATAAGATGATGAAACTGGCTTGGTAGAAGTCAATGGATGTGAGATCAACTAATCCACTCCGGTCGGGAAGTGATTCGAACCAACCAGCGAAACAGTAGCAGTGATAGGTGGTGAGATACAGGACCGACTTATGACCCGCTCGGGCCCGAGAGAGGATAAACTGAACTCGGGCCACATGGGCGCAGGCTGCGGATGAAGGCGAGATACAGGACCGACTTACGACCCACCTGGGCCCGAGAGAGGATAACCAGAACTTGGGCCACATGGGTGCAGGCTGCGGAATGCTGATAGACGAAGAATGATCCGATGTATCCGGGCACGGTATGACTGGCGCATGAACAGGCGACGAACAAGGCAAAACCCGAGTCTTGATACTCTTATTCTTCCCAATTCTCGTGGCACCTCTGAAACAATTGTAAAACAGTATGATGTGATTTATTCGAATTTAAAGCGTTTCCTGGGAGCAGCCAGATCCAATGCTTTACAATCAACCATGTCAAGAGAAATCTGAGTCTTGATACTCTTATTCTTCCCAATTCTCGGGGCACCTCTTAAACAATTGTAAAACAGTATGATGTGATTTATACAAATTTAAAGCGTTTCCTGGGATCAGCCAGTTCCAATGCTTTACAATCAACCACGTCAAGAGATGAAGAATTGGTAACTGATTGCTCCAAGATAATCTTGTTTATTCTACTGTCAATAGACGAGTCAATATTATATACTTGTTTCTGAAGACACTCCATAGACTGTACTATCTATTTGAGATGTCTGTATAAATAGGTTCTTTTCTTTGACCTTCTCCTTGACCTTCTTCGGAGACTTTCTCAATCTGAATCGTCTTTTAATAACAGAAAGACTGATAGAGTAAAACTCTGCTAAATAACTCATGGTTAGACCAGCGCTAACACCAAGATTTAATTGATGGAGACCTTACCGGTCTCTACTAAATCTTATATTGATTTTTCTTTTGAGAAAGTATGTTAACAAGATACACAAATTCATGCTCAAGTACAACAAGCATGTCAATTCAGTAGCTTATACATGCTACCTGTAATAGGGGCAAGAGTAGACATAACATAGTCTATATACACTCTGGGCACAAGAACCAAAACTGGTAACGCGCCTACCACGAAATTAGAAATGATCATTTGAATCATGCTAAGTTACCAAGACCTACAACCACTTATCTTGGGGAAGTTTCCTGCGCTTGTCCGACATTTCCTAAAGCTCTCTTGACTTCTTTCATACCACAGCAAATCCCAAAGTTAAATTACAACTTTAAAGGCTGAGAAAAACTTTGAACACCTTCCACTTCTATGAGTAGGAAAGGAATGAAATCTTGGTTACTATCAACAAGGTCATGTGATAGCTATCAGTCAATGAGGTGTCATTGTGCTTAATGACCTACTCAGTGGCTTTGGGTATTGGATTAACCCTCTTCTTGCCGTATACTGAGATATAGCATTCAAGCGAATTACTATGATCTCATCATTAGAGAGAATATGGAGATACCTGAAGGAGCCTTCAGTCACTCAATCACCACAATACCCGGCAAACATTGGTTGTAAAAAATTCATCCTACTACGCATCCCTTCAGAGAAGCAAAGAGCAATAGTAATGCAAGGAGGTAGGTTGTAATGTACTAACAACACTAATGTGAAGATTTTCAACTATTGGCAAGTTATTCAAACAGAGTTGTGTCCATTTATAGTAATAGTATACCATGTCACCCATCAGGGGAATGCTTAGGATCCACGGCAGTCAGATTGTTTCCAAACAAGAGGCTCAAGGGCCTGTGGCCCTCACCTGGACCATTGACATTTAAACCATTTGCATTTAAATACATGTAGACATGGATGATTTTCGGAAAATCCAAGATGGGCACCAAAAAATTGACCAATCAAGACTCTCGTTTAATATGTTGAACCCTACCATCATAGTATCATTCCACCCAACTTTTGTTGAAATCAGGTTATTGCTTGAAGATGTACCCTTTTTAAATGGTTCCGGAAAACTTTCAGAATATCAGAGATTGCTGCCAAAACACTGACCTATTAAAATTCTGAATAGAATTTCTAGAGGCTACGACAATGATCCTTCCGACCAAAATTGGTTGAAATTGCCCAAGCAATTAATGAGGAGTAGCATCTTATATCAATTCCCATTTATCAGAAAACCCAAGTGGCCAACATCAAACGCAAGCTGTATACAAGTTCTGAAGCATATGGGCCTTGGGTTCTTCCAGCTGAGTTTGGTTGAATCGGCTAAGTGGTTAATGAGGAGTAGCCTCATTAACTGATTTCCGATAAATGGGGCTAGGGTTCTTCTCGCTGAGTTTGGTTGAAATCGGCCAAGCGGTTAATGAGGAGTAACCTTTTAACTGATTTCCTAAAAACAGTCAGAAAATCCAAAATGGCTGCCAGAAAAATTGATCAATCAAAATTCTATATGCAACTTCTAAAGCCTACCGTCCTAGGCTCGTTCCAGCCAGTCTGGTTGAAATCGCCCAAGTAGTTAATGAGTAGACGATTTTCAGCCATTTTCCGGAAAATTCAAGATGGCCACCGAATACATTGACCAATCAAAATTCTATATAAAGGCTCTGAAGCATAGCACTTTAGCGTCCTTCCAGCCGAGCATGCTTGAACCCGTTAAAGCGGTTAATGAGTAGTATTTTAACCGTTTTCCCAAAATTTCCAGAAAATCCAAGATGGCCACCGGAAAAATTTACCAATCAAAATTATGTATAAAAGTTCTGAAGGATATCACACTAGGGTGATTTCATCCCAGTTTCATTGAAATTGGCCCAGCGGTTATCAAGAAGTAGGCCTTTAAGTGATTTCCAGAAATTTTCAGAAAATCCAAGATGAACGGCGGAAAAATTTACCAATCAAAATTCTGTATAGAAGTTCTGAAACATACCAGCGTACTATCCTCTCAACTAAGCCTGGTTGAAATTGTCCAAGCAGTTAATGAGGTGTAGTGTTTTTAATGATTTCCCGCAATTTTTTGTCAAATTCAAGATGGGCACCGAAAATATTGACCAATCAAAATTCTGAATATAGGTTTTGAAGTCTACCCCCATAGGGACCTTCCAGTCAAATTAGGTTGAAATCTGCCAAGCAGTTAATGAGGAGTAGCGTTTTTAAGCAAAAGTTGATGGACGACGGACAGATGGACGGTTGCCATGCCATAAGCTCACTTGGCCATTCTGGCCAGGTGAGCTAACAATGAAAACATGTATATAGTACCCAGTCAGATAATTAAAGCCTGAAATTTCAAGCTAGTTCAAAACTGCTTCTGCAGTGGTCTTCAGTTTTGTCTATTTGCAGGTCGAGATGACTATTTTTGAAAATTTATCATTGGAATGTCTGTCTCAATAACCGAGCCAGCCATTCCAGTGATAAAGTTTTGAAAATACAGTAGTCTTCTTTGTCCTGTAAATTGACATTCACTAAGTAAAATCTAGATTTTCTTGACCAATCTTAACCACTGAAGGGATAGTCGGGTAAAATATTAGTCAAAACGTTCTCAATGATGATCCTGTGGAGACAAATGTGGCCTTTATAGACTGGCAGTCTTTCTATGGATGGCTAAATCTATTGTTTCACAGGATTTTAGATTCCATAGAGCTGGTATTTATATATATATATATCCAAGATAAGCCTATTTTCACAAATTTACCACTGGAATGACTGGTTCAGTTATCAATTCCAGTGGGACAGTAAAAAAAATAGGCTTTTGTTGCTCTGCAAATGGACATTTTTCAAGATGACTGCTGAAGCCGGTTTTGGCTGGCTTGAGCGTTAAATAGTAAACATGAGTGATTTGCTATGCCAGCACCACAATAAGTAGTTATGCTACCATACACACACACTCAATGCAGGATTCCAGTTTATCCATCAATCATATGATGTCATAATCAACTTTATGATGTTTATGCAGACACCATAATCAATTATGTCATGAATGACGTAACTAAGTTCATCACAAATGATTAACTGATTATGGACTAAATGTTGTTGTACGAGTTGTATGTCTTTACTATTTAATAAACATGCTGTTGAATATTTTGAAACTATGTTGACTGGGTGCTGCTGGTGACGTATTCAACATCTTACCTATATAGCTTTCAGGAAATTGATACTTAGAGCTCGGGGATCAATTGATCCCAACATGAGCGAAGTGTGGGTGGAGTTTAGCTAAAGATGGGCAGTGCATTGCTAAAACTAGATTCCTCCGTTAATTATCAAGATTCGTCAAGAATATTAGAATTTTCTCTAGTGAATTTCCATTTACTGCCAAATAGATGAGTATTTTTGACAATTTTCTGCTAGAATGATTGCCTCAGTTATTCATCAAGACAACTGCAGGCAGCTTTTGACCTGCTTGTCCATTAAATGGATGAGACAGAATGATATACATATACATATTGAATTATTAGATTAGCTTAACAAAAGCACAATACATCCATGACACATGCCATACAGACTTATTTTTATTCTCATCAGAATCATGAAGCTATAGACAGCTTAACTATTTAACACTCGAATTTGTTCCAGAAAATTTCAATATTCCCATAGAAAATGTCAATTTGCAGACCAAGAGAAGACTATTTTTGAAAATGTATGCCTGGAATGACTGGCTTGGTTATCGAGCCAGTCATTCCAGCGGCAAATTTTCAAATATAGTGTTCTCTTTGCCTGCAAATGGACATTTCTCAAGATCACTGCAGAAGCTGTTTTTGGCTGATATCAGTGTTAAAGGTTTAACTGCACTATAGCACACAAAAATAATACATCGTCTCATTTGCATTAGAAATCTGCTCAGAATTTATCATATTATTTGAGAGAAGACTTGCACGGGTATTATTCACGAAGAGAACATAACTTACGCTCCCTCCTACAAATGTAAGTTTCTGCGCCTATTTAGAAGACCTGACTACGCCATATTCACGAATATGTGGCTAAACATTCATCTAAAGTAGGTGAATTAGACTTATGCGTGCTTTAGACGTACACTATTAGTTACGCCTCTCTTAGGGTGTAAGCGCTCTTCGTGAATATGGCCCCTCGTCTCTCAGAAATAGGTTCGATAAATTTATGTGTAAGATACTTGGTTCGGAATTGTAAACCTAAACCCTGTAATTTTGGATGTGTAGCTTTTAGTTCTCAGTGAAAAGGTCTTTAATCTTGGTTTTGGTGAATCTCAGCACAATCTCAGAGGGATGACCAGTCTCACTGGGATAAACTTCCATGAATATAACACACATCAAGCTCAGACTTGAAAAATTGTGTGCTTATCAGAGCTTAACCGTTACCTCTCTGAGGTCAAAATATTAAGATTTCAAATTAAATTAAAAGATGAAATGGTGTTAATTTTTCAACAAGTTTGGTGGGAGATGTTGCTGTCGTATCATGGAAAAATTGTTGAAAAATGTACACCAGTTTCTTTGCTATTGACAGGTTAGACATTATTGACATCAGCATAATTTTAGGGATAACCATTTAATGGTCAAGCCAGCAAAGACCAGCATCTGCACTGGCCTTGAGGGATGGCCACTTGCAGGCCAAGAGAAAACTATTTTTGAAAATCTACAACTGGAAGGACTGGCTCAATAACCGAACCAGTCACTCCAGTTGTAAATTTTCAAAAATTGTCTTGTCTTCGCCTGCAAATGGACATTTAATACGCAAAAAAAATTCTATTTTCTGGACAAATTTTGACTACTAGACGGTTAACATTTTCCATGAATAATTTACATGCAGCTAAAAGACATTCGTAAATCTTCTAAGGAGAAACAATTCCCTCTGGTGAATCAATACATCAGATATTAATAAGTCATAACCGGAGACTGAGATTAACATTAGTGAACTCAATAGATATGGGCCAGTTAAATCAATAATCATACATTCCTTAATAATGCCATTTGACAGGCATCCACGTAAGTACATGCTTTAATTACATGAAACCAAAGCATGCAATAGTTTTAACAGAGGTTTTGGAGTGACTTGAGAACAACATTCTCATGGATGCATATTATAGTCATGGTCAAACACCTAACTACATACAACAGATGGCACTGGTGCATCTAAAAGCTTTATTATGTATTAATGAGGACAAAAGTTCTGAAATATTAAGCAGAACATAATAAAAGAATGATGTACACATTAACAACTCAACAATGGCTAGAAAATGTCAAATTAATTATGGTAAATGTGAATCAAGTACAATGTAGGCATGTCTTAGGCTCATAGCAATAAAGTCATATCTCAACCATATTTAACAGATATCTAAATAAAGATGCTAATATGCAATTTAAGTCCATGCCGCATTCCATTTCTTTCCATAATGCACTCAGGGTATAAACAATTGCCAGGGCCGAACTTAGGACTCATAGGGCACTGATGAAAAGTTTCACGGGGGGGGGGTGTCCTCAGAACAGCTTTAACGCTTTAGCACTCATATCTGCCAAAAATGGTTTCTGCAGTGGTCTTAAGAAATGTCGATTTGCAGACCAAGAGAAAACTATGAAAAAAATTTATGACTAGAATGACAAGTGAGTGTAGTCACGCGTCATAAATTTTCAAAAATTGTCTTCTCTTGGTCTGCAAATGGACAATTTTCATGAGAAAATTGAAATTTCTTGAACAAATTCGAGGTTAATGTGTTAATTGTAGCGAAAGCTAGAATCCGGTTTCAACTGCATTACCACTGTGGGTCCACAAGGTGTGTTGGATTCGGCCATTTCAGTCTTATAGGTGTGGCACCAATGCGTGCAACTTGAAGTTACATAGGGGCAGGCCCCCAATACTCAAGGACAAAGACGTTTTTGGCCTGTTGGCATCCCTGTACAACTGCACTTGTTGCACTGCCTTATGTTCAGCACTGACAGTTGCCCGATTGAGTTTTCAACATTATGATAATGACTGGTTTATCATAGAACTACATTCTATCAACCCTTTAATGGTCAAGCCAGTCAAAACGGCTCTTTCTGGTGATCATGTATTCATTTGTAGACCAAGAAGACTATTTTTGGAAATTTAACCTTTAAATGACTGGCTCAGTAGCAGTAAATGTTCAAAACAAGAATTGCACGGAATTACACATCTCGTCTGTCTTCTGTTGACCTTTGACCTTGTGATCTTAATGTTATCACACTGCTTCCTAACATTATAGGTAACCATGTATCCGAGCTTAGTTCCATTAGGATTAACGAGCAGAGGTCAAATAGCAGTGTTAGAATGACATTGACCTTTGACCTAGTGACCTCACTATCAGCATACATCTTCTTTATGGCATAGGGAAGCATGTCCAAGTTTAGTTCTGGTAGTATGATGCAATTCTGAAATATAAATGTAAATGATTTGCTAAGTGCAACAACTTAATGTTGAAAAAGAAGAGGTCAAATAGCAATGGCAGAATGAGCTTGACCTTTGACCTAGTGACCTCAATATCAGTACACATCTTCCTTATGGTATAGGGAAGCATAGGTCCAAGCTTAGTTCTGGCAGTATGACGCAATTTTGAAATATAAATGTAAATGATTTGCTAAATGCAACAACTTAATGTTGATGCTGCCATTGCCTCCGTTGTTGGAAAAGTGATACCTATGTCTCGCTTTCTGCTTCGCAGGCGAGACAAAAAATCTCCCCTTGGCCTGTTAATAAACATTCACCAAGCATAATCTTCACATTTCTTGGCAAATCTTGATCAATAACTGTCTTGCTGCTGGAAGCCACCAGACAATAATTTTAATAGGCAATAACTCTGGACCTGCTGAATATTTTGAAAACAGTTTGACTGAAAGTTGTTGGTGGCTTAGCCATCAACAACTTTCAGTCAAATTGTTTTCAAAATATTTAGCAGGTCCAGAGATATAATCCGTGGAGTATGTTGTCTGCTAAAACTCAGCAGTTAGACGGTTAAAGGCCCACCGTTACAACAGAATGCTTAAAAATAAAAAAATTTAAAATTGCAAACTTTTATTAGAGGCGTAAATTGTGTTCTGTACCTCAATGCAATGAAACGCAATAGACCTTAACATAGGATGATTTTCTTCTGTATAAATTAATATAATTTATGAAGTTGTGATATTGAATTAGAGACACATAACCGGGTATCCCTAATGCAACTTAGAACTAGGCTCTATGTATTGAGCGAATCCTTTTATAATGCATGACGAATGCTGGGAAGGTCTTGCTTAAAGTATCAATACGTGGTCTCAGAATAAAGTTCGCAAAAACGGAAATATATTGATAGCACTCTGTTACTGGTATGGGTTAAACACTGTTTCTCTTAGCATAACAGTTCAACTTTAAGGACTATGAAAAACTACAAACTCAAAAATCAGATTTCCATGTACACAAGTACCACTAGGCGTCACTTGCAATTTTAACATCCTGCCACTTCATGTCTGGAAAATGTCCAATACATTTAAGTTCTAAGTCCAAATCATATTAAATGTTCTATAGGTTTACAAAACTTGATCATTGCTATATGGCATCATCGGATGAGATTGCATCAATGGGCGGGTCTATACCCTATTGTTTACACTTGGGAGTTATTAATATCACAATGAAGCATCGTGGGACAATTGAGACAGCCATGCCTGTCTGTCTGTCTGTCACGATACCTCATGTTCAACTGAATGAGTTTTCATAAACTTGAGTGTTTGGGCGTGGATCTTTTGACCCCCAAAATCAACACACCTTCAGGACCCCAAGCCCAAACTCTCAAGTTTATGAAAATCCATTCAGTAGAATGTGACTCATCCTGACGGACATTTTTCTTACCATTTGGATGACTTGGATCTTTTGAGCCCAAAAATCAATACACATCTTCAGGACCCCAAGTCATCGAAATGGTAAAAAAATGTCCCTCAGGATAAGTCACATTCTACTGAACGGATCATGATCACATTTGGGTGCCTGACTGCCTGCTTGCCATTGGGCTTCAGATGAATTGTATTGATCTTGAACTTAAGAGACCAAATGCCAAAGTCCATTAAAAGGGAGAAATGACGAGTTAGAATTCTCCAGAGTGCTTGTCGCTATTTTATTTTAATCCAAAACAAGGGGGGGGGGGGGGTGATTGATAAATATATAATAAATCTAAATCTGCTATCTATCAAATACTGCAGTCACCATATTACAGACAAACATGCTTTAAACACCTGTTAGACCAACTCTGGATAAAGACCACCTCTATATATAAACCACTTCTATATACAAACACCTCTTTATCTGAATCTCATGCGCAATAAAGCAATACATTTGACTCTCGATAGGGTGACCACTCGCAATGTTTGAAAGTCAATCTTTAAGTGGTCCCTAAGGTTGTCTTAATAGGCAACTTTGACTGTACTAGATTTAGAACAAATAAGTGCGCACCCCTTCACTCTCCCTGTTTTATATAAGTATTGCTGTTTTGTCGTTCAACTTTAAACGTCTCTGAGTATCCATATCATTCAGACAAACATAGTACATGTTCTAATATTGTGGAAATCAATATAAAACTCTGGAAACCCCCCACAGACCCCCCCCCCCCACCATTGCGGGTTGGTCTGTTGTTTTATTAACCACTATAAAACATACTTACCATTCAATCACTACTTGCTAAATTAATTATCTGCATTTAGCTACCAGAATAAGATTTTTATGCTTGCATACACTCCTCCCCATGCCTATTCCTATAAATATGGACCTCAACCAGACTACTGGTTAGGTCCATCTCCAGTATATTAACTGATATAGCCTGGCACCAGTCTGTACTCACTCCATAGTGACGCCTGTCACTAAGCACGCTTGCGCATGCGCACTGGAGCCGAAATAGGAAACAGATTCACTTTTCTGAATTTAAGTGCCAAATATTATAGGTAAATTCTCAAATCAGTTCCACGCGGGGTGGCTGAGGGCGGGTCATAGTGATTGAATGGTAAGTATGTTTTTATAGCGGTTAATAAACCAACACCAACCCGCAAGGGGGGTCTATGTGGGGTTGTTATTACACCACAAAAACACCCATTACCGTTCAATCACTACTTGCTAAACCCGTAGATTTGGTCAGTGCCCCACTTAAAACATTAGGTGGGAGGCGATTTGAGAATCAACAAACAAGGATAAAAATCAAACCAATCTTATCCAAATGTTAATAACATAACATAATAGTGCATTTAGATCAATCACACCGTGATTATCAAATACGGAAAACTTGAACTTAAAAAAACCAAAAAAAACCCAAAATAAACTCTCACCGTTTCTTACAGACACCCAGTCTTAACGAAAATGGCGAGATGTGCTTGGTAAATGGTCTTCAGCTATTTTGGCTAAAATCGTAATATTATGAAAGAAGGCGGCTGCTGCACTCTGGTCTTTCAGATAAAAGGTTGTAAAACAGGATTCAGATTTTCATCCTGCAACCTGTACGACTTCATCTAAATACGAACCGGCAAAAAATGCAAAAGAGGAAGCCATTCCTCTAACATCGTGAGCTTTAATATGGGAGAGATTAATTTGTTACGGAGAAGCAATAGCGTAACAAAGCTTAACCCTCTGGGCCCTACCAAGAATTTACAAAAAAGTGCTAGAAACCCTACAGCCAAAAGCTAGAAACTTGCTTAGAAACCTAGCCTATAAGTGGTAGTGGAGTGATAGCGGCGTAGTGCTACCATGCCAACTATATTAACTATTTTTGGCAAAATAACAGATCACTGCAAAGTAACAGATCACTATACATAAAAAACCCAAAAGACCCCCCTTTAGTGGGTTGGTCTGTAGTTTTATTAACCACTATAAAAACATACTTACCGTTCAATCACTACTTGATAAATCAAATATCTGCATTTACCTATCAGAATAAAATTTGTATGCTCGCTTACATACTCCCTAATGCCAATACCATCACCATGTAGACCCTCAACCAGGCTTCTGGTAGAGGGACCCCCTGCATTAGCCTTACAATAGACTGGCACCAGTCTGTACACACTCCTTGGTGACGCCTGTCACTAAGCACGCTCGCGCATGCACAGTAGGTCCCAAATGTGAAAACTGATTCACTTTTCTAAATTTAAGTGCCATATATCCAGAATAGATTCTCAAATCAATACCTAGCGGGGTGGCCGAGGCAAGGTCATAGTGATTGAACGGTAAGTATGTTTTTATAGTGGTTAATAAAACTACAGACCAACCCACTAAAGGGAGGTCTGTTGGGGGTTGTTATTACACCGCAAAAACATCCATTACCGTGCTAAACCCGTAGATTTGGTCAGTGTCCCACTACGAAACTTTGGTGGGAGGAGATTTGAGAATCCATAAGCAAGGATAAAAATCAAACAAAAGATAACCAAATGTTAATAACATAACATAATGGTGCATCTTAATCAATCACACAGTGATTATCAAACAAGGATTTCTTTAAACTTAAAGAAATAAATAAAAACCAAAGAACAACTCACACCATTACATGCAGACGCACGGTCCTAACGAAAATGGTGGGATGTGCTTGGTAAATGGTCTTCAGCCTTTTTAGTTGAAATCATAAAGTTCCTAAAAAAGGAAGCTGCTGTGCTCTGGTCTTTTAAATCAAAAGTAGTAAAAGTAGACTCGGATTTCCATCCTTTAACTTGCCCAACTTCGTCTACAGAAGAGCCAGCAAAAAGGGCAAAAGCGGTAGCCATCCCTCTAATGACATGAGCTTTAATGTGAATGGTCTCACAAATCCATCTGGGAATAGATGCCCTAGAGACTGGACTGGCTAACCCCTCCTCATACGGAACCCAGAAAAGGGACAGATCGGATCACTAAAAACCAGAACGACGCTTATAAACTTTTGGAGCTCTGACAGGACACCAAAATCTGTCAGCCAGAGAAAAGGAGGTTAAAGATTGTAAAATAATCGGCTTAGCTGGATAACGGATTGATTGAGTCTTTGATAAAAAATCCCTTCAAGGATATAAGACCAGACCGTCCCCAGATTCGATAAACCTATCCTTTTCAGCGGAGAAAACATGGATTTCGGATCGTCTTCTAGCAGAAGCAGATGCAATTAGAAAAACGGTCTTAATAGTTAAAAGATTCAAGCTAATCGTAGAGATAGGTTGGAAATGATGACCTGCCCAAAAACCTCAAGAACCAGAGCCAAGTTCCAGGAAGGCAAAGGTTTAACACCTGGAGGACGAAGATTACCTAAACCTCTGATCAAAAGATTAAGAACCATAGTATGTTCAACTTCAGCGTTCAACAAACAAGGAAGAGAAGATGCAAAAGAAAATCTATATCCTCTTACAGTGTTAGCAGACAGATGTAAAGAGTCGAACAGATAAGATAAAGAGTCTAACACCTGGGAAATAGAAACAGAATCAGGCACGAGACCTTGATCTGAACACCATTCTCCAAAAACCGTAAGCCGACCCTTGTAAACTCTTTGAGATGACTCCCTCCTGAGAGAATCGAAGATTTCCTGAGATCTTGTAGAAACTTTATTCTCAAGGATCGAGCACTCGATATACTCCAAACGCACAGACTTAAGATCGAGAAGGTCTACAAACCAGATCCTTATTGGCCAAAAGAGAACTATTAACAAGATCTCGCAGATCTGGTCCCTGACTTTCTTCAGAACCAAAAGAAATCAGGATTGTGGGATGGAACGCATAAGCGAAGATTCTTGACCAGGACTGAGACAGGGCGTCCACAGCCCACGCCCGAGACAATTGGTCCGCAAGAAAACTCAGACAGCCTGGGACATGAGTGGACACTAGGAAAATTTGATTCATGCGACACCACATGAGGAGGTTCCACACTTCCAAGTACAGGAGACGACTTTGTGGCCCCCTGCCTGTTGATATAAGAGACTACTGTCGAATTGTCCGATCGAATCGAGAAATAGAGACCCTTAACCTGACTGTCCGAAAAGGGAGACATGAAAGATAAAATCTGGGCAATCACACACGTCGCAAAAAGATTGGATCTAGTGACATCCCAAGAAAAACTCGATCCTCCTTCTAAAAATGAAAGAAAAACCCATGGCAATGACTGAACGAATCGAGATTTAGATGCCTATCACACAATCCAACCAATGAACAGAAGCCTGGATTTACTTTCCAAAGAAGAGCCTCTTCTTAGACTCCTTGACAAGCATAGAAGACAACAACCCCTCTAAAACTAATAGCTTCTGATTAGAAGGAACCGAAGACCATTTGGGAGGAGACTGCAGAGAATGGTTCTAGATCCAAGAATATCTGACCCTTTTGATAAGGGCCGCCCTTAAAGATGTGGCTAACTTACTATATGCTAAAGAGGACTGCTCATAGAAAACACATAGATTGCATATGCCATGATGCTCCAACCAAAATCCTGGGCTATATCCTTATTGCTTAGCCCGCACTAAAGAGGTAACTCATGTTTATTATGGATATTTTAATAATACCGCTTACTCTGAATGGAGAAAAGTCTCATATGAGTATAGCCTAACTTATTAAAATGCTAAAGACTCTGCAAAAATTACAGATAATTTTATTTATAGAGATTTAACCAGATATCGTGGCAAATCAAAAAACCCATACATAGTAAGCCTAAGGGAGTGCTTAGAGTCAAGATATAGCCAAATTCTGTACCTGAGATCTGCAATAATCCCGACTGGAATTCGAAAACCTCAAATCGTGACAGAATTTAGCAAGATAGAATGAAGAAAAGAAATTACGGTTTCCCAAACCACCACTCAAAAAGATGAAATAAGGGAAACTTACTTGTGATGACATCATCACAATTCTACGAATAGAACGCATGACAAGGTCCTGTTAAGAGAACTATGGCAAACATTTGACTATCTAATTTAAAAATCGCATAATAATGGAGCAGATTTAATAAAAAATTGTTATTGAATACATCAACGGTTGCCTAGCCGCTCGGGCGTGACAGATCATCTTGTCAAATAATACTTGATCTATGCAAGTATTTCTTACAAATAGCGTTAATGTATGGAATCCTTTACCAACAGACGCAATTAATGCTCCAACATAAAACACATTCAAAAACAACCTAGACTCATTCTTCAAGTCACAGGGTTTTATATATATATATATATACACCTAAGGTCGACTAACTCCCAAGATTGCACTCACTTCTTCTACACTGAAGTATTAGACTGCAATCACGGAAAATCATCAGCCTGAACGTGACACAGGATCCTATAATGATTGCAAAACTGTGTCCCATATTTAAATCAACAACATAGGAAAACAAGCCAGCTTCAAGACTTGGCTTAGGTATACTGAACAATTTGATATCCTAAACCATTCGATAGTTATATCAAGAGGCAGAAAACTTAAGATTTTTCTAAAAAATATATTTATTGATTCTTATATTTATAGAATTAGAATCAATAATTTCAGCTTTGTAATAACAAATGACATTGTGTTAGAAATCCCAATAAAAGGAAAGATTGAACACTGATACTTGATATTAACGGTCTGGATACTGAATTTTGCAGATGACATATTACGACTGTAATATCTCTGGACCTGCAAAATATTTTGAAAACATTTTGACCGAAAATTGTAGGTGGTTGCTTAAATCCAGATTCTCGGCCGTTCTTCCACCCCTCAAGCGCAACCCCCACCCCACTCCAACCGGCCCGCCGCCAGCCCCCAGACAACTTCAACGAGCAAAAAAACCCCAAGACCCACCGAACAGTCCGGGAACAATCCGACAGAAAGTTGCCAGTGGCTTCACCGGTATCCAGTCAACTCGGCCCAAATACACACCGGCCCAGCCTCAACTCGGCCTAGATCCAACTCAGCCCAGGTCAACTTGACCTATGTTTATGCCTATCATGTGCGACTATACCCTTGGGTCGAGCTGACCCTACAGTACCACCCATAGCCACATACGAATGCACATATGCGCACACATGTATATGCCTATAGGTGCACTATTAGGCCGAACCGACACTGCACATTTAAATGTACATATGAACATAGCTATAGCAATATTATTGGGCTAACCAGCACGCTTAAATAGGATAAAGATTATCGAGTGTAGCAGGCCTACCTAGACTTCTATGGTAGCTACTACACACAATAATCTGTATACCATGACACACACGGAAATCTCGGTAATATCTTAAGATCGCCATCATCTTAAAAAGCTAGTACTTTTAGGATAAAGATTGTCTATGTCTATGTCTATGTATAATTGTTCCGCGTTAGTGAAAATAATAGACACTAATAATTCTGACTGTCTTTTAATAGAGACGTAGACGCCAGTAAATATTATTAGTTACACCAACAGACGACTAATGCTTGTATAATACGACTGGTATAAGAGGGATCTCATATATCCATATCATCAATTTTTGAAGAAAAGTTCCGAAATCAAGGATATAGAAATATGAGATTCCCAATTATTCCATGCTTCCAGCCAGGTGAAAAGATTTCATCTTGAGAACGGCTCTCCAAGTGTGATACCAGCCATCAAAAAGAAGAAAGAAGCCAGGTGAATGCATTCCTAGGCCTATTTGACTTTTATTAAATCGGGCCGACAGGACTTTTTATCCTAGGCTGAGCTGACTTATTTAAGTAGGCCGGGTTGGCAATTGGGCCGACTCGACTGGAATTCGCTTCACCAACAACCCTCAGCCAAAATGCCCCCAAAAGACCCAGCAAATCCCGAGTCCCCGCACACCGAAAACCACCATCCTGAGGCCTGCAGCAACACAGTCAAAATAGAGCAAAAAATTACGCTAGAAAAGGGAAAACAACCAAAATTCTGGAAAAAAAAAATGAAAACAAAGTGAACTCACCGAAACTATGTCAGCGCAGAAGAAGAATGTGTGCTTATATTCCTTCTTCCTGCCCCCTTATCCGCTTGATTATCTTTTCTAAGCGACTATTGTTCTTGTAGACATTAATCTTGTAGTCATACTGATCCCTATGAAACCTTTACTGAATCTAATTCTTTTCAGCGACTGACAAATTAGACTACGATTTACGCAAGAATCAGAGTCTTTCCCTCTACAAATTCACTCCCTTTGGTTAAAATAAATATGTCAACCTGCCGACATAAGAGGTAAAAGGAGGGCGAAGAAAGGCTGAATGGCACGAAGACAACTGGCCATCTAAAGTTGGATTTAAGTAAAAACCGTATCTCGAGATAATGTGTAGAATACAGACTGACTTATCGGCTGATGATATGCGCATATAAAATAATCTGCAATAGAAAAACCCATACGGCAACCAGTCAGAAGTCTTTAATTACGTTGAAAATTGTCACTGATAAACGAATAAATGTCTGAATAGACTACAATTCCAAGAGAAACTACAAGACTGGCAATAACTCGGTATGAATATTTTCAGCCATTAAACATTTCCAATATTAAACAAATACGGAAATAAGACTAAATCTTAGGCAAGAAGATGACAAGATTCTAGGAAAGCGAACATGTAAACCGGACTTGAAGAACAAAACTGGAACCCCAGGAAGTTCTCTATCACCTGAAATCCAAAACAGGAAGACAGACCCGGAAGATAATCCTAGAACACCAGAAAGATCCATGAAAACTGGAAATGATCTTATCCCTGGCTGTACGAAATCCGGATGCAGAAAAATAGGAAACGGAAATGTGTAAACCGGACGTAGACTACCGAAAACTGATCAAGATCCTACAACCCGGATGTACAGAATTACCGGAAGAGGAAGCTGAAAAAACCGGAAACGGATATAGATGATTGATGCAATGCCAGGTCCAACAGACCCAGATAAGCATTCTTCCTACCGGAAGTAGCAACACTACTACCGGAAGAGGAAGCTGAAAAACTGGAAACGGAAATAGATGAATGATGCAATGCCAGGTCCAACAGACCCAGATAAGCATTCTTCCTACCGGAAGTAGCAACACTACTACCGGAAGAGGAAGCTGAAAAACCGGAAACGGAAATAGATGCACTACTGCCGGAAACGGAAAAACCGGAAGTGGACGGAAATGCCAGAAAATCATGAGACACCAGATGTTCAGCCAAGCCAGACAATCACAGTGCTCATATCCGGATGCCTGGTAAAAACAGAAGACAAACCGGAATGCAAACCCGCTTGCCCGGACAAGCCAGGAGCAGAGACGGGAGCAGAGAAGATGGAAGATCTCTTTTCTGGCAATAAGAATGACGGGAAAGATGAACTTATGCATGAGATGAAGGATCGGAAGCTTCCGCCACCGATGCCATCGCATGAGGGTTATGCAGACCCTTAAGACTTATATGGTCTTTTGTCTGGCTCCTACCTGAGGATGAATAACCAGACTTATTCTTTGAATCACCAGACTTTTACTTCAGAGATTTCATCTCTTGTCTGGAAGTGCGTGAAATCTGACTGAAGACTGGAATCACAGTGATTCCTGAATAAAATGTTCGAAAGCACTATAAAGGATCTACGTAATAAGAGTGGTACATGGCTATTTTATAACATGGGAATTTGATGGTATATAATAGGCATGCTTCCACAAACCTCGAAAACGGGAGTACTGACACGAAAACTGGTAACTCCAAACTAGAGTTACAAAAACCCTCTAAAACACCATGACATGAAAATTAAACATAACATAGGCAAGAAAGATTTCATGATAGGCATGTTTTCTTGAGTCAGAGAATTAAATGTAGCTGAACTTTTCAGTGCAAAGCTATAAACCTTTATCCATATGATAGCAGGCGAACTGATCAGCTAGCAGAATATTTGAAAAGTGAATCAGTTTTCACATTTGGGACCTACTGCGCATGCGCGAGCGTGCTTAGTGACAGGCGTCACCAAGGAGTGTGTACAGACTGGTGCCAGTCTATTGTAAGGCTAATGCAGGGGGTCCCTCTACCAGAAGCCTGGTTGAGGGTCTACATGGTGATGGTAATGGCATTAGGGAGCATGTAAGCGAGCATAAAATTTTTATTCTGATAGCTAAATGCAGATATTTGATTTAGCAAGTAGTGATTGAACGGTAATGGATGTTTTTGTGGTGTAATAACAACTATAGATCATTAGAAAGGGGAATAAAATACCTTTAAGTACATATAAAATCTGTATGAATAAAATATATTTTAGTTAGTCAACGTGCCTCTCAAAATGGCCATACCTTATAGGATAAATACATTGGTCTATTTTTGCAAAGTTTATCGAAGTTTTTTTTAATTTTACAAATGCCATTGATAAATTTAATCACAATGGTATTAAAACTAACAGATATCAAAGTTTCGTGAAGGTTTTCATCCGATAAGATGTGAAGATGACAATTATATTATGTCATGGTACCGTAAAATTTCGAGAAATTCTGGTCATGATTTTGGGGGGAGGCCTCATTCAATGTTGAATAATTCCTTTATACATAATCGAACACATACCAGGGTTTCTTAGCGTTGACAGCGAATAAATGGCAAATTTTATGCTATGTAGCATTGCTGGGTGCACTCAGCCATTTAAAAAGTGAACGCGAATGTTTTACACTAAGATTCTATAGCATCGGACATTTTTTCATAGCGGCGTCCCAAATAGGAATCGTTTATCGTGAAAGATCGCGAGAGAATGACAGGAATCTGTAGAATTGTACCTGTATCTAATATACGAGTACCAAGCTCATTACCCGTTATTGGCAACACCGTATCACGTGCTATAAGATTGATGCGTCGGATTGGTCGGGAATACATGAATATTAATTTTTCTGGCAAGATGGCGACACGATCAGCTGTTTTGCAAAATAGTATGTGTGTTCAAATGTCAATCTATACATATTTCTTGTACGCCACAAACTAAAAAGTAGACAGATGACTAGATTAACGATATTGCCAATCGGGAAGTGGGATGCCGATATATTTGACAACTTTCGCATCTCAACTCGCCCTAATTACTGACGGTAATTTGAAGAGTACGTTTTCTCGGAAATTGTAAACAATGACACGCATCGATGATTGAGCCTATCGGATTGTTTATCTATAACCTTATTGTGATTTCGCGACCAGAGGTAAACGAAATTGATTTATATATTATTGGCTCAGCTGCTCTCTTAACACAATCCATAACTTTCTCGGTTAAATTAGTCATTGAGTAACTGAAAACTTACAAGTAACAGCACATTTACTAATAATCATTGATAACTGGAACTTACTAATAATTCTTTAGAAAACAAATATTTCACTATTGCCCTGGTTACAAACATTCTATCACCATTTACTGTGTGGCCAGTATCCTCTGATCAAAGATATAGAGAACCGGGACCCTGAAATAAACTAAAAAACAATTGTCACATTTGAACCTGAAATTCCAGAACTCCACATTTACAGTCATTATAAATGTAAGATGTTGAATATTTTGAATCCAATGTGAAGCTGGTGCTGCCGTAACCAGTTTAATTAGTTTCAAAATATTCAACAGAATTTTGAAACATTCGTAGCAAATTTATTATTCGCTCTTGTCGATTGAAAAGGTTAATCCAGTAACTAGTAGTCATACTCCCTCCTTGGACGATATATGCCCAACCATTTATTATATTATTCATTTCATTTATGCGCTAAAATCTGAGGGTGGCGTATGACCATAACACACCCGTTGTCGGGTCATAATGTTTACCAGTATATCCCTTAGTCTGAGTCTGCTCTGACTCAACCTGCCCCTGTGACAGATATTTGGACAGATTGTAAGTCTGTGACAGTCTGTCCAAATACCTGTCACTGGGACGGGTTGAGTCAGAGCAGACTCGGACTATATATCCCTATGGCCTTGCGCCGTACATGTATATTGTTAACCATTTAACATTTGAGTCAGACCAAAACTGCTGCAGTTGTCGAGGAAAATGTTAATTTTCCGACCAAAGTAAGATTATTTTTGAAAATGTATCACTGGAATGACTTGCTCTTGGTCTGCATATGGGCATTGTACATGAGAAAATTTAAATTTTCATGAAAAAATTTGATTGTTATTCTTAATATAACACTTCTAGAATTTGGATATTTCTAACTTATCCTTCCTATTTTTTGCAGGTGACTGATGGGTGATGGCTTCTAAACTCTAAACGGACTCAGTTTTTCCTGCTACGCCTAATGGATTTACTAACATGGATTTAATAAAAATAAAAATTTGATGACCTGTGTTACTCTATAATCTAATTTTTGTATGGAAACAGTATATTTGAACTAAAACATGATGATGTACGTTCGAAACATGATCAGCTACTACACACGTCAATGGCTGACAGCTATGCCTGCGGCTGTTCTGGATCGACTGCCGACTGTTATCAACCGTATTCCTGAGGGCTCAGCTAATGTGCATCTCACATAAGCTCTATGTATCATTTGAGATTGGGTGGGATTTGAATCAAATATCAATAAATTAAATGTAATCTCTTAATTATACCCACACGCTTGCCCTGTAGGTGGGGCTTAGAACACACCTTCTGTATCCTCTGCGTGTCGTACGAGGTGACTAAAGGAGGTAAGGGTGAGGTAACCCTGACAGAAACCTCGAGTGCTGAAGACGGAGGTTCCAGGCCGCACGGCGCACTCTAATAAACCATGGCTCCACACACTTAACGCTTATGATCATGTCGATAGTCACTTACAGGACTGGCGGTATGATCAGCGAACGAAAAGAAGAAAGAAGAATACCCACATGTTTTGAAAAAAATGCAGGGATATTAGAATCCCCTCCATCTGTCTGTCTGTCCATCCATCTCCTCAGAAAGCTTTTGGCAGAATTCAATCAAAATTATTGTGTAAATTACCAATATGCTTGTGGATTGGGAGACACCGTTTACACTAGGCTCCATTCCCAGAGGGGTGGGGTGGGGGTGGGGTAGGGTTGATGGAAGACTGTCAAAGGAATATAACCAAATATGGTGATTTACCATATCATGGCCCTATGGTTGTAGAATGTGAGACAACCTAATACATTAGGCTGTGACACTGCTCGGGTCGGAAGAGGCCGATGGGGGAGGGGAAAAACGTCAACTGAATTTGTTATGTGAGTAGCGGCGACAGCAGAGTGAAATCTACACAATGTAACGTGCACAAGATCAAGGTAAGAGATGAATTGCCCATATCTCATTTTAATGGGAAAAAAATTAAAATTTATAAAGGAAAGCTGGTGAATATTTTAGAATTAGTTTGCCTTTGCTGACCTGGTGAGTTGGGCAGCAACAGCTTTCAGTCAAATCAAAGTACTTGAAATTGGTTTCAAAATATTCATCAAGTTAGCGGTATCTATGGTTACCATGAAATTTGGAATTCAGGATTCAAAGTATATAAACTGATCCCAACACGCGCAAATCATCGATGGAGCTTATGTAGAGATGGGCGGGGCATAGCTAAAAATAATCCATTAGAAAATCTAAATTTCTGCTCTGTCCTTCCTTTTGTCAATTCCAGTTTTTACTATGTTTAATCCTTTCGTGACAAGTCCTGAAAACAATGTGGCATGGCAAATGATGGTTGTAGCCTAATTTCTCAATCCGAAAGAAAATTACATTTTAGTATGATGACTGAATTAATTATACCTACCAACTTTGTCTCTGAGTCCATTCATTATCCCCATACCTACCTTGTCTCCTTGAGTCCATTCATTATCTCCGTTTTGAAAAAATGGGGATATAATTGCCTCCATCCACTTATCTGTACGTCCATCATGCTATCTCCTCCCAAACAGTTGGGTCGATTTCAACCAAATTTGGTATGGCGGTTACCCATATGATTGCGCTTTGCAAGACAACATTTAGATTTGGCCCCGCCCACTGGAGGTCAGGGGGTGGGGTCCAAAGTTCAAATATCCAAAAAAAATGTCTGTCATACTTTACTCCCAAACTGTTGTGTGGAATTCAAATAAATTTGGTGTGTGGGTTGCCCATATAATTGTGGATTGCCTGACATTTATTTCTTTGGGTTGGAGAAGGGGTTAAAAGGTCAAGAAATTTATTGTAAGCAGAGATTGGAGTCTTCCAGATTTATCTAGATTTCTGGATTTTTCATAAACCACTTTCGCACACCAGTTGACACCCTCTTCATGAATTGAAATTAAGCCGAATGAGCCACTATGTTCAGATACGACTAGTGATTACTCGATTCTACTTTAGCCCTTCAAATTTTCTATACAGACCAAGGCAAGACTATTTTGGAAATTTTACAACTGGAATGACTGGCTCAATTACCGAGCATTCTAGTGGTAAATTTTCAAAAAGTCTTGCTCTGCTAATCAACATTTCTTAAGATCACAGCAGACGCATTCATTGGCCACCATGACCATTAAAGGGTTGACAAATGAAATTGTTACCATTGGGCTGGTCATTGTATTAACCCTGGTCAATTTCTACTAGCCTCTGGCTCATGTTAATTTTAACTCCTGCTCTCACAGACCACTTCCTCTGATGACATCCAGATTTTTCTGTGTAATGAAACTAATTCAAACAAATTTGGTATGTGATTATGGAGTGCAGAGGATACGCCCCCAGGGATGGGATGGGTAAAGAGGTCAAAGTGGTGAGCATGGGGATTTGCTATAATGAGTCATCGACCAAGCAATCTAGTTATCACTCACTTACGATCATTGTCGAAGACTTGATGCTTGATAAATAACATTATGAACAGGAGTAATCAGAGATTGTAAACCACCGCCGAGACCACCCTACCGTTTCTGTCATATCCAAATTTGTTAAATCTTTATGTATTATCACACAGATTACAGCCAAAGTCTGGAAACCCTTGTTTAGGTTATGTTGGTTTGTTGTGTTAAAATTGTTAACGAATCGGATCAGTAGTTTTTTAGATGCAATACTGGACGCATGCACACACATAATACCCTCTTTCCCCTTAGGGCAAGGGTAATAATCCAGGAATGAATAGCAATAAAGATCAAAAGTACCTGCAATCTAAAGAAACAATCTGTTGAGTATATTTTGACAAATTTAATTGGAATCTATTGTTGTCCAAAACAACACCAGTTTCCAATCAAATTGGACTCGATATATTCAACAAATTACTATACATAGTCCAGTCTGATTACCTAAGATGAGATTCTCTCTCTCTCCCTCTCACTTCGAGCAAACTTTATTTGATATTTACACTGATAGCTTACAAATAATACAGTATTCAACCCTTTAATATGCAAGCTTTACCACTGGAACATGTTGTCACCTAATGCAGCAACATCTTCCAGTCCAATCGATCTCGAAATATTCAGCAATTTAATCACCAGTCCTACTAAGTAATATGACACTCTTACATAGAAGAAACTGTATTTGACATACATGTAGTTTACAATGGCAGCTTATACAATAAGTGATTCGAAATAAAATGGTACAGTAGATTTCCATCAAGCACATCAGATTTAACCCTTACCACTCTTATGTCAATATTCTATCGTTCAATGTGCCAATAGCCTGGAAAACTGGTACTGTTCTACTTCTACTAATAGAAACTGGTGTACATTTTTTAACAACTTTGGTTTGGTAGATGATGTTGCTATCTACGACAGCAACATCTTCCACCACATCTGTTGAGACAAGAACACCAGTTCTTTTAATTTAATTTGAAAATTAAAAATTTTGACATAGAATGGTAGGGGTTAATAAAATAGTGCAGAAGATAGAATTACAGAATCATCATTTTCATGAAATCTCAACCAGATAACTGTCCTATTCGCCATATGATCCTGAAGAAACATTTACAAGATGAAAGAACAATAGAAAACGGAAATAAAACTGGAACAGTCAACAAAGGTGATTTCAAAGGGCAATAGCAAGCTAATATGTCTCATGACTGGCATTACTTTAATAATGCATGTTACGGGCCCGTATTGACCCAGTAGCGGCCCGTAACATGCGGTATCATGATAGATGATTGAGGAACAGAAATTAGACCGTAGAAGCACGCCAATATCTCCCTAGAAGCTAAATGACAGGTGTGATATAATGGTATTAATGGGCAAGCTATGTAAGGATGCACTTTAAATCTTGTAGGCGTCAGTGTAGCTATTCAGCTGTATGTAATATTTTACCGAACGCAATTATAAATTAGATTAGACATTCTCACTAAGCGATGCCGGCCATCAGGGAATCGAGTACTCGGTTAAATAAAGGAATCGACACGCTATCGTTGATGATTTTACGCTAGGAATTTCATTCACAGAAAACTATTTATATTTTCCCGTAGAAATTTGTAAACAAACTGAATTGACCAATCAACAGTGGATTTATAAAATCCAATCATCTGACGTAATGTAACGCTAAGTTTGATTGGATAAAACGCCCGTAATGCTTGCATATTTAGCGATCGAAAACTGGTGCTCTTAAAGCCATCCAGACGGCGCGTAGGCCACCACGTCCAATTATTGAAAACCGTCCAGACGGATCGTAGGTTTATTTGTACGCTTTTTGCGCGCCGTCTAGACGGCTCGTAGGTTCCTTAGGGTTAATCGTCTCCCAAATCCATCAGGATATCGTAAACTTTGAGACCGGCTTGGTTAACTTTTGCGCATAAGAAAACCATAAAAGGGACGGGTCAAATCTTTTGAAATCAGTTCGCTGTTTGTACATTCTTAATGCCCTAACAGGACACCAGAGTTTATCGGAAGGCGAAAAAGACAACAATGATTTTTAAATGATCGGACTAGCAGGAAACGGGTTAGACTGAGTTTTAGATAAAAAATCCCTTCTGGGATTAAAACTAAACCGTCTCCTGAAACTATAAATCTCTCCCTTTCAGCAGAAAAAGCATGAATTCTGAACGCCTTCTAGCAGAGGCCGTTAATACTAATAGAGGAAAGAGGTTCAAAATGACGGCCTGCCAGCACTTGAAGAACCAAAGCCAAGTTCCATGAAGGTAAAGGTTTAGCTATCGGAGGACGAATATTGCCTAAACCTCTAATAAAAACTATTAAAGGTCTTAGTGTCCTTGATATCGGCATACAGAAGGCAAGGAAGAGAAGATGCCAGAGAAAATCTATATCCCCTAACCGAGTTAGCTGATAAATGTAAGGAATCAAAGATATATGTTAAAAAGTCTAATACTTGGGGAATAGAAACAGAATTGGGCACGAGACCTTGGTCTGAACACCATTCTCCAAAAATTTTAAGTCAACACTTGTAAACTCTGCGGTTCGACTCTCTTCTGGAAGAATCAATAATTACTGGAGATCTTGAAGAAACTTTATTCTCGTAGACTTTAGTTTCCATATTCTCCAAACATACAGACTGAAGATTTCTGGGCTTGGATGAAGACAAAGACCTCTTACTTGAGACAGAAGATCCTGGGAGAATGGAAGAAGACGAGGGAAGTCTACCAGGAGATCTAGAAGGTCTACAAACCAAATCCTCTTTGGCCAAAAAGGAACTATAAAAGAATCTCGCAGATTTGTTTTTTGACATTCTTCAACACTAACCTGAGCTCTAGATAAGCTTTTCAATAATTGGGTGATTCACTCTTAGAAATTTTGTAAATTGGGTTTCTTTGGAATTTATTGGGTTATTATACATTATTAGCAAGAGAACTGAAATTAATTGGGTGATTTTCTATTTCAGTACTCATGATGTTAAAAATTAGTTGGGTGACTGGCAATTTTTATTGGGTGAAAATGCAAAAACCCTGCTTATCTAGAGCACTGACACTAACGGAATCAAAATCGTTGGAGGGAACGCATAGACGAACATTCCTGTCCAGGACTGAGACAGGGCATCCACCGCCAGGGCTTGACTGTCCGGAAAAAGCGACGTGTAAGAGGAGATCTGAGCATTCAGAGATGTCGCAAACAGATGTACCAGAGGATGATCCATAAGACTGAAAATCGCTTTGACAACCGACCTCTTTAACTGCCACTCTGTGTGGGCAAATTTGCTGGGACGTGACAGTTGGTCCGCAAGAAAATTCAGACTGCCTGGGACATGAGAAGACACTAGAAGAATCTGATTCTAGCGACACCATAAGAGAAGGTGCCACACTTCTAGACAAAAGAGGGATGACCTTGTACACCCCCCCTGCCTGTTGATATGAGACCACTGTCGAATTGTCTGACCGAATCGAGACTTTGAGACCTATCACAAGATCTGACCATGAAAGGAGAGCCTTCTTGACAGCACACAATTCCAGAATGTGGATAGGAGCTGTCGACTCCTACAGGGATCAAAGACCGGAATCCGACACAGAGTCCCAGACCCCTCCCCATCCCTCCTGAGAAGCGTCTGTGAAGATAATCGCCTGAGGGGAGGACTTTACCAGTGGAACACCCATCAGAAGCAGAGAACGGTCTTTCCAAAAATCTAGAAGAGGAATCAAGTGTTCTCTGATGGGAACCTGATGGTAAATAGAGTGGACCGACTGCTTCCAAAGGGACATTAAATACATTTGGAAGGGTCTTTTCATCAGCGCCGCCCATGGAATAACATTCTCTACGCTGACCATCAAACCTATCACTCTTAGCAGAAATCTTGCTCAGACCATGGAACAAGAACACAGGATTTCCATTGCCACTGATAAAGCCTTTATTCTTGGATCCGAGGGGAAGACTAGACCCTGGGACAGATCGAAAGAAACGCCTAGATGCGTGAAGATTTGAGAGGGACCTAGGCTTGATTTCTTTAGATTTAAAATCCACCCTAGGTTGCATGCCAGACCGCAAACCTCTGGAAGAATTCCTAAGAGAATTGAAGAAGACTTACTTTACTAATCAATCGTCTATATAAATGTGGAGATGGATAGGACGGTGAAAATTTCTGCCACGGCTGAGACTAGGTGAGAAAAAGAAAAGGAGCCGTGGTCAGGCCAAAAGGCATGGCGCGAAACTGCCACACTCAATCTTAGTAAGCAAATCTCAGGAATTTTCTGAAGGAACGGTAAATGAAAACATGAAAGGCGTAATTTTGGTCGATGGGAACGACATATCCTGATCTAGTCTGGAAATGATCTGGGAGATGGTCTCCATCTTGACTTGGGAGTAAGAATCATGAGATTTAATCATGACATACCCCCTTGTTAAATTAAAATTAATGCAGATTTGAATGTTTCAGAGTGAATAGAGATTATTTTACTAAGATTTAATGACAGGGTAGGAAAACCTACCCTAGGCTGAACGCTCTCATGTATGTGTATAAATTCCTTAGAATTAACATAATTCATAAAGAAAACTAACATGATAATGACCAAATTGTCAAGTGAAAGGACCAGAGGAGACAAGAAAGAAGAATTAGAAGAGGAAAGAGCCGACACAAAAGAAGGAAGGTCTATAGAAAACTTGTCCTTAAAAGGAAGAGAAAGAGTCTAAGCAATCCACCAGTGAGGCAGGGACCAGTCATCCGAAGAGACCCTGCCTGGACAAAATCTCCTCAGCCCTGACAGACTAGGGAATAGAAGAATAAGAAGAAGGATTAGGAGATGGAGAAGAAAAAAATGAGAAGAGTCACCACAGGCCATAGAATCAAGAGTTCAAATGGAAAGAGGAGAGCAAGGCCTCTTGGAAGCTAGAAGAGAAGAAAACTGTAAAGAATCAGAAAAGGAAAAAGATTGATCAGAAGGAATGTGAACAGATACAACATCCTGACCAGAGGACATGGAAAGAATAGAGAAAAAAGCTGACATGAAAGAATGAACAAGGGACGAATCCCTAAAAACAGAAAACAATGAGAAAACCAGACCTTAATCAACAATTAGAAACTCAAGCTCAAAAGAGAGAACGATAGAAACAATCGGATCAAGATGATCAAAAGAAGAAGAGGAAGAGAGGAATTAAGAAGAATGGAAGATGAAGAGGAAAGAACAGGACCAGAAGATCACTGGAGAAGATTGATAGATGAAATACGGGAAAACCCCAGAGGGAAAAAAGAAGAAAAAAAAGAAAGAGAGAGAGAGAGGAAGGAGAACATGACTAGAAGAAAACTTTAGAAGGAACCAATATTATCATCTTGTAAAGACGGATGTCATTGAGTTTGATATGCTAATAAAAAGGAATGATTGATAATGATAATGAATCCCGGGAACAGCTGGATGTTAAATACACAAAATACTAATACTAGATTATGATTAAACACAACGGGATGAATCACGAAACAAAATGCTGAAAAACAGAGGCGATATAAAATCTAAGCAAAAAGACTCACCTAAACCATGATTGTCACAACTTAGAAGAAAAAACTCACCTTTTATTCCTTCATTCACCATAATCTTATTTCTCTATTCTCAGCATTTTCTTGCTCTTGTAATCATTAATCTTAGAGCCATTCTCTTCCCTATGAATCCACTACTGAATCTATTCCTTTCAGCGCCTGTCAGAATTAGACTAAGAATTACGCTAGAAACAGGAATTTTCTTCAAGAAATGAATTCCCTTGGTTAAAATAAATGTCAACCTGCCGACATAAGAGGAAAAAACAGCGCGAAAAAAGGCTGAACGGCCCGAAGACAACTGGCCATCTAAAGTTGGATGAAATTAAAAATTAATTTTAATTGCGACATCTTGCGATAATGCGTAGAATACAGACAGACCGACTTATCGACTGCAACAAAAAACCCATCCGGCAACCAGTCGGAAGAGTCTTTAATTACGTTGAAATGTTTCACTGATAAAAGAATAAATGTTGAATATCTACAATTCCAAGAGAGACTTCAAGACTGGCAATGTCTCAGAATTAATATTTTCAGCGATTAAACATTCTGATTTTAAAAGCACTTACTGAAATAAGACTAACTCTTAGACAAAATGATGACTAGATCCTAGGATAGACAAACCTGGAATCTCAGTAAGAGCTATCACCGGAAATCCAAAAAAGGAAGACAGAACCGGAAGTTAATCATACATGTAGAACACCATGAAAACCGGTAATGACCCTATCCCCAGATGTACGAATCCGGAAGTGTAAAAACAGGAAACGGAAATGCGCAAACCGGAAGAAGACAACTGGAAACTGAACCTGGATGTACATTAAAAAACCAGGATAAGTATAGGAACTGGAAATACACAAACCGGAAGTCAAACCGGATACGGAAAGAACGGAGGTAGATCCGGAGACGGAACTAACCCCTGTCCTGAGGACCTGAATCCACTACAACTGATCTAAGACATTGACATTGGCATATATGTTAAAGACGGGGGCTTCCGCCGCCGCCACCACTGCTTGAAGGTCATGCCTTTTCTTCTTATTTATAACCTCAAGACTCACGTGGGTTTGACCCGGTGACTTGCTCGAGATCACCTTCGAGAGCTTGTTTGCTCTAATTATTTGCTCTTTATTCTTAATTCATTCACTAGACCGGAAGTACGTCCCAACCGGAAGCGGAAGTCGGAAGAGCTTATTAGTCATACCGGAAACGGTCGGAACGGAAGTAAGAAACGGATTTTGAAGATCCGGATGTCCTGCAAAACTGGAAGACATACCGGAAACGGTCGGAACGGAAGTAGCACCAGAAAACGGAAGTAAACCTGAGTCCCGAAGACCCGAATTCACCCCAACGGTTCCGGAAGAACTAGCAAAACTAGCAAAACTAGATTGCGGACTTTGGCTATAGGCGACCTATGAAGAATCTTGACGACCGGCATTAGCATAAGGCTTTTGGACGTTAGCTTCCGCCTCCGCCACCACTGCTTGAGATTATGCCTATCACCCTCAAGACTAATGTGGGTTTGACCCGGTGATCTGCACGAGCCCACCTTCGAGAGCTTAGTCGCTCTAGACTTTGTTTAGGAGATCTGATTACTTGCATTGACATTAGAGGAATCGGTTTCCCCCATTTTCTGGAGCACCCGCTAGCCCTTGGGCTATCGTCGGAATCAGAAGAAACACCGTGGCCCCCATGATGGCAGAAGATATTCTTTCGTCTAAAGATTTAGTCAAAACTGCAGTGAAGGATTCAAATCTCGCAAATAAAGCTATCACTGCTTCCGAATTCGCCGAAGAAGCTCCCCCCCCCACCCCTCTGTTGCTGCTGCATTAGACATATTAGAATATTGCAAAAGACACAGCTTTTGTCTACTAGCAATGGAGGAAGGGGAAGGACGACCATAGGGCAGCGCTGAAAGGATGAATAATCCTTAAAGAAAGTTAGATACGAACGCAGACCACCCTATGCAAAACCCGCACATCGATGTGCGGGTACACATAGTGCACTTAAAACAGAAATGTCCTCCATACTCTACAGAGTGAACTCGTTCACAGATTGAGGACGTGCACTTGATTTATCGGTCGTTAAAACACTCTTAAAAAACGAAAAAAGATTACAAAAGAAGCATACAGCGTAGAATTTCAATAGAAGGAGTCTAGAAACATGCAAACGCCTTTCAAAGAAAGGCCGGAAAAGTTCAAATTCAAGATTGTTTTCTATTATAGGGAAATAAATGTAATTCCTTGTAAAGCACTATTTTTTCTTTTAACTGAAAGTGATTAAGGGCTCACTGGAGTAAGAGAGTGTTTTATATGATGATGACTTAGGCATATTAAAGTTGTTACCACGAAAACGAAACCCACGAAAATCGGTAACATGTATATACATAGTTATAAAGTTCAATATAACCACGAAATACTTCCAAAAACATAATTTTGGGAGGATAGACTTCATAGTAGGCATATCTTAGCGTGAGGAAGTCCTTCAATAGTAAGATGACACAGCGCAAAGCTATAAAAACTTTCTGATAATATTTGTACAGTTGTTCTGCTTGCAGAATAATTGAAAAGTGAATCTGTTTCCTATTTGGGCTCCAGTGCTCATGCGCAAGCGCACTTAATGACAGGCGTCACTATGGAGTGAGTACAGACTGATGCCAGTCTATATTAGTTAATATACTGGAGATGGACCTAACCGGTAGCCTGGTTGAGGGTCCATGTTTATAGGAATAGGCATGGGGAGGAGTGTATGCAAGCATAAAAATTGTATTCTGGTAGCTAAATGCAGATAATTGATTTAGCAAGTAGTGATTGAACGGTAATGGATGTTTTTGTGGTGTAATAACAACTCAATCTTTCCTAGATATCTTAACGTTATGATTCCGTGGACACACCACCAAATATTTAGTCGACAATACAAATAATTATGAATGAATGAGTATACCATTATCCAATTTTAATTTGATTAACCCATATCACTCTGATGTCAAAATCAACAAATTTCAAATTAAATTAAAAGCTGAACTGATGCTCATTTTAAAACAATTTGGTGGAAGATGTTGCTGTCATAGACAGGAACATCACCCACCAAAATTGTTTTAAAATGTAAAGCAGTTTCTTTGACATGCACTAAAAGATATTAAAAAATTAACATCAGAGTGATAAGAGTTAAGACCCTTAACTGTGAATGTCCATTTGCATGCCTGAAGACATTTTTTTGAAAATTTATCAATGGAATAAGTGTCTCAGTCTTTGAGCCAGGCATTCCATACACTTTCAAACATAGTCGTCTCTTGTCCTGCAAATGAGCATTCCTTGACAGTTTTGGCTGGCTTGACCATTAACCGTTTACTGGTCATGCTGGCTAAAACCGGCCCTGAAGTAGTCTTGGGGAATGGATATTTACAGGCAAGACGTTTTGAAAATTTACCACCGGAATGACTGGCTCGGTAACTGAGTCAATCATTCCAGTGATACAATTTCAAAAATAGTCTTCTCTTGGTCCCGCAAATGGACATTGAAAAGTGAAATATTTAGGTTTTCTCAACCAAATTTGACAATTAAAGGAATGGTTACTAGTAAGTGTCTATCCTGTCAAGGAATTGGATGAACATAATCACTATGACAAAAATAAAATCTTTGTTACTATCCCAGCTCGCTAGTGCCTCATCCTGGCTCATTCGGGTTAATTCCCAAAGCTTTGTTCAGCACCCTAGAATACTCAACGTCAGCATAAAGCTATAAAGCAATACACAATGCCAGCTAGCTGCAAACGCATTGATCAAGCTGTCTCACTGATGAGCATTGGGCTGCCATGCCAGGAGGACGATGCCCAGTATTTCTCGGGATGAAGATACCTTAGCATCTAACACAAGCCTCTATTGAATCAAGGAAGATGCTATGACAGCCATTTAGCATCATAGAGGGAGTCATTCCATCACATTGACATCCGGTATTGATTAGATGATTTCCTGATGTAGCAGGCCAACAGGGATCATGTATCTATCATTGTGTGGATCTCACCAAATGTCAACCAGCTGTCAATCAAGTCACTGATCCTGTTGAATAAATCAAGTCAAGTAAACCTCGCCTCAACAAATCATACTCATCACAGAATTGACAAAAACACAATAATGTTTCCCTCTAACATTTGCATGCCAAATACTCTGCAGTAAAACCAACTCCATGATGAAAGACGATGGAGAGCATAAAATGGTTAACCCATTTGAGATGAAAACTACTGCTGCCATTGCCAACAACGACATTTCCCTAATCCTTTAATCCTCAAGAAAAGCTAAATTTCTACTTGGTGAATGTCAGTTTGCTGGCCAATTGAAGATTATTCTTGAGACTTTACAACATGAATAACTGGCATGGCATTTAGCCAGCCATTCCAGTGGCAAAATTTTCAAAACTAGTCTTCTGTTAGCCTTTCAACTGGCATTTCTTAGGATCACTGCAGAGGACATTTGTGGTTGGCTTGTCCAATAGAGGGTTAAATTGTTTTCAAAATAATCAGAAGTGTTGCAACTAAAGAAACTGATTCATATTATGCCATATTTGGCTGAGAAATATCCAAAGTTAAAATAGCAATTACGTTGGACAGAGCATGCAGGTCAAGAACACTCTGGGAAAACGATCAGAGTTCACAATAAGACTGGATGAGCAACGTTTGTGCATTAATGCGCCTGTGCACATGGCGGTGTGGAATCAATCAGGCGGTCTGCTACATTGACGTTCAAGAAGAGCACCTGCTCACATCTTCATCACACACTAGATTCAAACAACACAGATATCCATCTCCTATTTCATTCTTTAATGCTCAACTCAAATAGAAATGGCTGGTGCACTGGTCTTGATAAAAGACCATTTGCAAGCCAATTAAGAAGGCTATATTTGAAAATTTACAACTGAAATAACTGGCTCGATAAACATAGCCAGTTATTCAAGTAGTATATTTTCAAAATTAGTCCTGGACCGTGGCTTGTAAATGGACATTCACTACAGAGAAACCTAGATTTTCCTAAACAATATTTTGACATTTATTAACTGCAAAAATTTGAGCTGCAATAATTTGACATTAATTAACCGTGTAATCATTAGAATTAATCTGGAAAATTTCTAAACTGGGTGTCCATTTGTAGGCCAAGAAAATACCTTTTTTTAAATTTACCACTTTCAAACAGTATTATGCAGTGTTTCTTATGGTATATAAATTTTGGAGGTCTCAGCAACCCTACACCATGAAATCTGGGGTCCTGCTGGAAATTTGGGGGTCCCCACCTGAGATCAGGTGTTCCCATGCAGCACATGTATTTCTCACCCATGCTAAAATTAGAGTACCACGGTGACACACCAATGAATTATGGTGGACCCATGCTAGATTTTGTAGATAATTTTGTGCAAAAACCTTAGTATTTAACAAATATATGTCAGGGGTCCAACGGGACCCACTGTCACTACCTTTGGGGGACCCAAGCTGCATTTTGGGGCTATATATGAGAAACCCTGGTACCAAGTCGTGTTAGGGTTGTTCTAAAATTGAGTCAAAGTCATCAGCAATGACTGCAACAGTCATTTTTGGCTGGCTAGACCAGGTAAAGTATTAATCTGAGGGCTGCAAAGAATTCACATCTCAATCTTGGTGTAGTATTCTTAGGTGGGAGTGTCACAGGTATACAGAAAGTTATACGTGAGCATTTTTGTAGCGCAGCATAAATCTGAGGTAAAAATAAGTCTCATTTCCAGTAAACATCATGGCTGACATTTTTAAATATTTCACCTGGCTGTAAATAAAAAAACTAGATGGACTGAGTCCCATGCGTCGAGCCCTTTAGGTTTTCCACATATCACACATCATGTGTGGCATGATTTCTTAAAATAGTATAACCCCTTGACAAATAAAATCGCTATTTAAAAATCTAACATTATTCTAATTCTTGAAACGGAGGCAAATTCCACAGAAATAAACTAAGTACAAACCATGTAAAAGACGTTTAATTCATTAATATTTTGCTGCAAACCGAATGCAATGATGATATATAACAAATCTGAAATGTTTCATTGGGATCAAATAAGCCCTTGCTAAATAAAAAGACAATTCAATAACTTTAACATTCTTCTAATTCTGTGGTTAAGCAGGATATAAATCACACAAAAATAAACTACATGTAACTTTGTGCATCCAAACCCAGTAAAAATAAGGAGATAAGCGCCACCAGAAAATGGCATATCCCCCCGGATCCAAACATTTCAGATAAACATACATCGTAGCTAAACTGTAGGAGTTGTGTTGACATCGTGAAATGATTGCCAGAGATGGACAGACCGACAAACTGACACACATACATTCTACACACGCATGGATGTACAGGCATATGGATAGCACATGTACATCTTCAAGTGGTAATGAGACTCCTTACTAAGTTTCAATAGAATCACAGCTAAATTGTAGGAGTTGTGTTGACAAGAAATGATTGATACTGCAGTTTATGTATCAGCTTAAAGATATTTAAATGGAGATAACACTGTAATGAATAATTTTCTGGCCGCAAAAAAAGCACATGTACATCTTCGGATGGTAATGACTAGATTTACAATGTTTCAAAAGAATTGTAACTAAACTGTAGGAGTTGCATTGAAAAGGATAGACCGACAGACGAACATACATTTTGGACAGATGGAGATGGATGGATGTACAAGTATACGGATAGTACATGCACATCTTCATGTCATAATGATAACACTTACAAAGTTTCGAAAGAATCGTAGCTAAACTGTAGGAGTTGCGTTGACAAATGATTGGCAATGCAGTTTATGTATTGGCTTTAAGATATTTAAAGGGTGATAACTCTGTAATGAATAACTTTTTGGCCGCGAAAAAAGCACATGCACATCTGCACATGATACTGATAATGTGGACAAAATTTAAAGTTAATCCATTGAGACCTCTAGGAGGAGGAGTTGCGTTGACAAGAAATGATTGTCAGCGATGGATGGACTGACAGACGGACATACATACATTTTGGACAGACGGATGGATGTACAGGTATACGGATAACACATGATACTGATGTGGACAAAATTTAAAGTTAATTCATTGAGACCTCTGGGAGTTGCGTTGACAAGAATTGATTGTCAGAGATGGATGGACTGAGACGGACATATATACATTTTGGACAGTCGGATGGATGTACAGGTACATGGATAGCACAAGCACACCTACATGTGGTAATGATAACACGTAGCAAGTTTCAAAAGAATCGGAGCTAAACTGTAGGAGGAGTTGCGTTGACAAGAAATGATTGGCAATGCAGTTTATGTATTGGCTTTAAGATATTTAAAGGGGGATAACTCTGTAATGAACAATTTATTAGTCCGAAAAAAAGCACATGCACATCTGCACATGATACTGATAATGTTGACAAAATTTTAAGTTAATCCATTGAGACCTCTAGGAGGAGTTGCGTTAACAAGAACTGATTGGCAATGCAGTTTATGTATCGGCTTTAAGATATATAAAGGGGGATAATTATGTAATGAACAATTTTTCGGACGCGAAAAAAGCACATGGACATCCGCACATGATACTGATAATGTAGACAGAATTGTAAGTTAATCCATTGGGACCTCTAGGAGTTGCGTTGATAACACGAGGAAAGGCAGACGGATGGACAGATGGACGGATGGACATGCTGATCGCTATATCCTCCCGTCTTCCAGACCAGGGGGATAAAGATTAGAAAATCTTATTTATTGTCATGTAGACTAAATGCACTGATGTTATAAAACTAAACTGCAAAGATTTAATTGGATTGGATAAGTTCTTCATTGATTAAATGTCAAATGAAAAACTAAGATTCTTCTACTTCTTGGCTTTAAAGGATATATTTCACACAAAAATATTCTAAGCCATGGCCAAACGCCGGAAAAGCATGGAAGAAATTTGAAGATCACAATCATTATGATGGAGACTGGATGCAATGATAGCGTAGAACAAATCTGTAAAGTTTTATTGACATCGGATAAGCCTTTGATGAACTAAATGTCCATTGAACAAATTTAATATTTACCTAATTCTTGGTGCAAAATAGTCTAAGTCCAAAACCCGTAAAAATATGGCAAAATTTTGAAAATCATTTCAATTATGATGAAGACTAGATGAAATGATGGTACAAATCCAATCTGTAAAGTTTTATTAACATCGTATAAGTCCTTGATGAATTAAATGTCCATTGAAAAACTTTAACATTTACTTAATTCTTGTCACACCGGGTGCCATTTGGATCGCTATGTCGAGATCCTCCACTTCGTTATGAGCTCGACAAAAAATTGTCTACAGCAGAAATGTTAAAACATCCATACATATGTTAAACTATACAATTTACAATGTATTTAATGATATATGTTAGCAATGTGAATCACATGAGATTAATTTTTCACAAAATATACATGACAAATTTGGCAATTACAACCATATTTAATGGACTTCTAGTCAAATACCTGAAAAAATTTATGTTTATTAAATTTCTTTTATTGCAAAAAAATAATTTCCTGCAGCCCTATTGAAATCTTTTTCTCCCACCCGGTTTGCAGGAAAGAAAATCTTTTTCATGGATGGCCCTTCTAAAGGACTTAGCTAGCCAGCACTTCATCACATGACCAATATGCATGCTGCTACATGTATGCTCTCATTTAGTGCCCCCAAAACACAGCAGAGAATGTTAGAAATAAATGAAATAATGATTACTGAATGCATGCAATCCTTTAACACTTTAACCCTACAATACAGTAATGCTTAAATTTGGTCAAGAAAATATAAATAGTTGTCTATTGAATGTCCATCTGCAGCCCAAGTGAAGACTATGAGAATTTAATACCACTGGAATGATTGGCTCTGTTATCCTGGCTCGGCTATATAGACAGGCATTCCATCGGTAAATCCTCATAAATTGTCTTCTCTTGGCCTGCAAATGGACATAACCCTAAAGAGTCTAATGGCTATGTAGATAGTACTGCTAACCTTCTTGCTGTGATCTGAGTGGCACACGGTCAGCTAAACAAAGAGTATTTAAAAGCAAGAAACGGATGTAAAGTCAATTGTAGATCTTTAAGACAGGTGGTCATAGGACCATTACTGCTAAGCCACCGCCATCATTTGGTATAGAGAATGTCACATACAATGCTTAATATGAGCTCGATTAAATGACCACCTGTCTTTAGAGACGACTTCTTGATGTCCAATACAGTGCCCATTCACAGGTTTAACTGTAGTATAAACAAGAAATCAGACATTACAGACCCTCGTTCTCCTGTTTTTGGCACAGTATAGTGTTCCCATTTTGTGAATTTTTAATTTTTTTACGGAGATTTTTAGCATGATCAAATTTTTGGACTCCTAGAGTACAGTGGTCACACCATTTCTTGCGTTAAAATTGAAGGTAAATCAGACCAGCAGTTTCCAAGATATGTTTAAGATACATCTCCGGACACACAGACAGACAGACCCGAATAGATTACCCTCTTCCCGTAGACAGACCTGATTAGATCACCCTCTTCCCGTAGACAGACCCGATTAGATTACCCTCTTCCCGTAGACAGACCCGATTACGTAAAACCTTCTTCCCCCTTACGGGGCGACGGTAATGAATTACCAACACCTATTCACAAGACCTGACTACATCGTATTCTTGAAGAGATGGTTACATATTTATGTAATGTAGGTCACAAATACACAAGAGTTCAGCATTTTTTTACTTACACCATATTTTACAAATTTTTTCGTTCTTAACTGTCTGACTGCTTAATTTCAACGAATATATTTTGAATATTTTGAAATTAATTTGACTGAGTGTTGATGTTGTCTTTGGCAGCAAGATGTTTCAGTCAAAATGGTTTCAAATTATTCAACAGCTTTCCTGCATCGTTGTTTTGAAATTGAGACACTGGCAATTCAAGGATTAAAGGGTAAACTTAGTCATTTCAGGAATTAGGATCAGTCAGGCCTCCAGATGCTCAAAACACTCAAAGAAGACAGAGAAAAACTATGGCAGTAAAATTACTTCCATACTTGTAGAGGTACTACCATCTATAACTTTAAATATGTATTGATTATAACTATCAATCCATGAAACCCCATTTCATCGTTGGCCAACCATACTAGTCTCAGCTAATCAAGTCATGTGTATTCGGGCGTATTGTACATGACTCACAGATGGGCAGAATTTCTCAATTCTCATAGGGTGAAAAATCTAGAACAGATACGATATGAAACACACTCTTTAAAAGATACTCCTATGCCATATAAATTGGCTTCCATGGCATAAAAAGTATCACTAGCGCCCCAACAGTCAATTGATTAGTATTAGTCAGGCATTGGTCTATAAAAAATCAGTAATTAGAATCTTGAGTGAGTTGAGCACCTGGCAGGTGATGATAATGGTTTTATTTCATTGTGTAAAAGCTAGAGTTATTAATATTGAATGAAGTGTTCATACTTTCAACACATATATGATTAAAATACTGACACATGATATTATAACATATGGTACAAATGCGATATGGTGCCTTGGCAATCAGCTTTAATATCCATGAAAACAGAAAGCAAAACATGTGAACAGAATAATTTGAAACAAGAGCAATCAGGGATTACAGATCTATGCACACCCTCACATTTTTGTGACATTCTTTTAAAATTTTTGATATTCCAGATATTTTGGGATTTTTTTTCAGATGTGGAATTCTAGCCAAAATCAGAGAATAGTTTCTGAGCTATCCATAGATCCGGAATTTGATCGGATCTGGATCTATGTTTTTAACTCGTGATCATATCCAGCCTGGAAACCCTAGTCTATGGTAATACTAGGGCTGGGCGGTATACCGGTTTCACACCGTCTCACGTTTTTTTATGGCGACGGTTTAAAAACCATTACAAAAATTTAAAAACCGAAAAACCGCCCATAAGATCGCCATTGCGCAAAATCTGGTGACTGTCCGAAACTAGTTTGTTCTTGACTTGCAGTTTAATATTATCATCTAGTGTAACCATTTGCTACTAGAGACATAAAATACAGTCATCTATAACTACTAGCCGTGGGAAGGCAAGGGTGTTGGTGAAATCCCAACAAATCGGCCGAGGACGATACTCGGCAAATATGATTTTTTTGGCAGCAATGAATTTTACGTGACGTAAGCTCTGCGGGTTCAATGTAAGATTGAATAATTTGAAAATCAAAAGTTCTTCTTTGCAACAAATAATCCTTTTTTCAATTCGAGTTTGTACTATGCTTAATTAGGATTCCAAATGTGACATGATACAAAAATCAAGAAACGCGCTGCGAAAACAACGACGCTATAGAAATTTACAATGAACTCCTAATCCAAACAAATCATTATTTCCCATAGATTTCGACAAACATAAAATGATCCATCACGGACTACGAAATGAAAACGATTAAGTCGCTTCTTACGTTGGCGGAGTAGTTACAAGTAAAATACACCTCTTAGCCTCTCAAATACGAGCAGGCGTAATGTGATTGGTTGTTAACAAATTCTTCCGCCGGGATATTCACTATCGATTTTATGAATGAAATGCGTAGTATTTTTTATCACATCAGTTTTCTGCTCGATAGGCGTTAGAATCACATAGTTTTGTTTTACGGCCCGGTCTTTTTCGTCTTCGTATATCTTCAAGTACGAAGTGTTGATTTAAGTAGATTTAAGTTAGATTCACGAATCATTGCGTTTATGTTGTCAAATTATCATAATCTCTTTATTATATGACATATGAACCTAAAAAAATAGTCAAACACATTTTTTGTGAGAATTCTTGAGGCACGATTTCCGGGAAATGACTACTCTTTAGTTGCGTGCTGAATGACATTCACCCGCTTGAACGACAGTTTATTGATGAGTAATACTAAATACCGAGTACTCGAATACAAACACATGACTTACTAAACTAGATCATACTGTAGGTGGTTATACGAACTCTAACCGTATGTGCGGTACTCTACTAGGAGCCTAAACTCGCTCTCATATCCGGGTTCCTACTTACACGCGTTAGATTTCACTATGCTTTCGAAAATAGTTACCTAATAACAGTGTTGAAAATCAACATTTTAGTAGTTAGTGTTATTTTCATGACATCAAATGAACCAGACTTTATTGATTTTATTTATTTTAACTATTTTGATATAGATAGCGTCGAAGTGTGCAGTCGTACGTAGTTACCGTTCTAATTTCGTGGCAATTTATGTCAGTTGTCAAATCGCAAAATACATATACTGCGGCTAATGAAAACACCATATTTTCATATTTCAAATTATTTTCGATCATTCTAACCCCTTAAACCGGTATTTCGTTAATACCGGTTTAATTAGTGATACCATCACCGGTTTTCTTTTAGGCCAAACCGCCCAGCCCTAGGTAATACCCTTTCTTAGGTAAAAAAATGAGACAAATACAGCTGTGGACAGACAGACAAACACAGACAGACAGACAAATTGACAGACAGACAGAGTGGCACATACATGGATATACACACTCAATACTCTCTTTGTACACGCTGAGGTTAATGATCCAATTTCCACATCGAGCTTGACTGGTCCTTTCACTGCACAGGATTATGTAAATCCATGCATGCAAGAGACCATTCAATCAAGCATGCACACACGTATGTACATGTACATATTATATATACACAGTTACACATGTATGCGAATGGATAATTATTGGGACCATATTGTACACAAGGTGAATCAGTCAAATAGATGGATGCTCCCCAAAATGTGTCTTTAAAGTAACAAATGTATTCTATAGACATTGATCATTATAATTGGCCTTCATTTTATACACGTATACTTTAATGGCAAGAGTGTCACATACATGTACACACACGCACAACACACACACATGCACACACGGACACACGCATGCATGCACGCACACACAGTTTAGTTCCTGTATACCAAAAACCTTTAAAACTACAGCCTGGACAAAAATTTTGTGTCATGATCAGGAACTGTGAATAGTAGGACATACTAACCTACTTTTCATACACAACCTACATAACACCGAGTTTTGTTCCCGTATTCCAAAAACTGGAAACTACAAACAGGCCAGAATTTTCTGAGATGTTCAGTGAACCATGACATGTACCCAATGCGGACATAGTTTTCATATGCAAAATATTCAGATTTTTCTGTAATGTTCAGCAAATCATGAAAATTAGGTCAATGGAAGGTCACGCTGACGACTGACCAACGTCAGGTAGGTTCCACTCATATTATTTTCTAAATATTCAACATCTCTTCTGTCTGGCTGGCTTGAAATTAATTGAGATACTGGAATCTTGCTGTTGAATGGGTCATTTACAGTCTGGGCCAATGCCAATTACACTGATGTGTGAACTTATATGAAGATATATTGGCTTGAATGGTTGCATGCCTGCAATCACAATTGCTTCAGTGACACCTGCATAATGAGCAGAATATAAGAGGTGATAAACCTCAGGATGTGTGAATGTATTGCATGTATTGCAGTGATGCTGCGCTACATTCATTGCCATCTTAACCCTTTAATGGGTAACATTTGTCAAGAAAATTAAAACTACCTTAGCGAAGCCCCATTTGCAGTCCATGAGAACTTATTTTATCATTGAAATCACTGGCGCAATTATCGAGCCAGTCATTCCAGTGATCAGATTTTCACAAGTAGTCTTCTCTTGGCCAGCAAATGGAAATTTTTTAAGACCATTTCAAAGGTCGGTTTTGGCTAGCTTGCCAATTAAAGGGTTAATTATCAAATTTGTTTGCACATTTTAATTTTCTAATAAAATGTTAATTTGCAGACTACACGATCATTTTTTTGAAAGTTTATCATGGGAATGACTGGCCCAGTTATTCTATGTTCAAAATTGTCATCTTTTGGTCCACATATGGACATTTTTCAAGATCAATACAGAAGCTGTTTTGGCTGGCTTGGGTGTTAAAAGGTTAATGGCTTGTCCATTGTCCACTGATCCATAGTGACTTTACTGTAATAGTCTTGGAAACAGAGGTCAGAAGAGGTGCCAGCACCACTGATTTATTTATCAATATACCAAGCAGGCCCTGGCCAATGTCCAGTCAGGCAGGATGAATAGCCAGTCTAGCTGATGTATGATGACATCTAATGAAGGAACAAATGCTGGTGAGAAGCATTCACACTTCAAACCCTTGACATTTCACTGTCTCGATTTCAACATAATTATACAGAACAGCTGTTGAATAATTTGAAAATAATTTGACTATTAGTCTCCCAGTCAAATTACTTTCAAATTAAACAACAGAATATTCCTTATATCATAAAGAATGTTTTGTTTCTGGCTTGTACGGGTTAAAGAGTTAACATAAGGGATGGACACAGGATTGGTGGAGTGGCCATGCTTCCAGCTGTTAACCCTTTAACACTTATATCAGCCAAAAACGGCTTCTACAGTGGTCTTGAGAAATGTTCATTTGCAGACCAACAGAGGACTATTTTTATAAATTTACCACTGGAATGATTGGCTCGATAACCGAGCCAGTTATTCCAGTGATAAATTTTCAAAAATAGACTTCTCTTGGTCTGCAAATGGACATTTTATGAGAAAATTAAAAAAAATCTGGAAAAATTTGACAGTTAAAGGGTTAAAGGAGTACTTGTGACTGTTAACTGTTTGAATATGAGTTTATTTAGGCATCAAGTCCCATCCAACATAGCATAAGCGAAAAGCAAAAAAATGAAAACAAATTCGAGTTTCTTTTAGAATTTCACTTATTTATTTACTATCCTTTCATGTACACCAATTTGTTCTCATCTTCAGAAAAATACATTTTACATTAAGAACTGTGGTTTTTCAATCAAGTAACCGCTAGGACATTCTGAGACTGGAATTCTTACCTTTCCGGATTAAATGGTTTAAGATTCCTATTATCCGCTCAATTACTAATGAAGAATAGGTATGATCAAATATGTCAATGAACTACAAGTATACAAGTAGATCGCAGTACTCCAAGCAATACAAATTCCATCACAATTAGAGCTTAAATTGCTGAAATGGTACTGAAATCTGGGGCAGTCCTAATTTCATCAAATATTGATTAAAGGAAGGGAAAATGGAAATAACAAATGATGTTTATTGGTAATTTCATACAATATTAGATAAACTACCATAGGTAAAAATGGAAATGAATTGGGATTATTTTCTAAAAAGCATTTACTAAATCTAGGAGCACTTAACTTGGGAGCCAATTAGTGACCAAGCTGGTGCTTCTCATTCCGCCGTGTGTCAACTGTGTGTGCAGGTATACCGTATAGGCCTACCTGAATATAACGAAAGCACACCTATAGGCGCCGATGTAGAGCGATTAATTTGTTACTGCTAATTCACTATTGATCCTTTTGAAAACTTTATATCTGAGTCACTTTTTCTGGTGGAAGCAACAAGTTTTGGTCAAAATGATTTCAAAATAGACTGCTGGTTTCCAAGGTCGCAGTATGATGCCTACTGAATAGTTTGACATTTGTGTGGCTGAATGTAGACCCTGTCTCTGGAAACAACGGCTTTCAGTCAAATTGTTTTAAAACTAAACAGTATTTTACCTATAGGACGTAGTGTCTAATCAGCTTAGCACGAATATAACTGAGCTTATATAACCGGCTATAGCGGGTACTATTTATTCACTCAGCATACACCAGAACACATGGGTCAAACTTCGTCACTTAAATTGCTTCCCGCCAGAATGCCATAACCAGTATTTAGCTGCTTTTTTCTAATTATTCTGATTTATTTCTGTTTTTCACTGGTGGGTATAGGTTGATTATTATATAAAGCTGTCATTCAAGAGGATATGTTAGTTCCCTGATCCTTTCCTTTAAGATAAAACAAGATGACCAATGGGCCTGTATCGCTCATTTACATGAGTATTTAGCCATTTACCGGCCACACCGGCCACTGAAGTGGCCTTGCGGGATGGATATTTGCACGGTCAGAGAAAATAATTTTTGAAAATTTACCACTGGAATGACTGGCTCAGTAAATATTTAAATTATCTCGATCAAATTGTACCATTAAAGGGTTAAACCAGAATCATGAAAATATGAAAACTTATCCTGAAAATCAAACGTTTCTGCTTAAAGCAGAGAAACTTAAGTTTCAAACTGGAAGACTTTGACTGGAAACATGAACATTTAGGTCAGACTTTTTAGTCTTGGTGCGGTGGTCCAGTGGAAAGATGCCTGGTTGCTGATGCTATGCGGAGTTGCAGAATGGCAGTTCGATCCCCCGACCGGGAGATGGTGATCAACAAATTAAACTAATGGGTGCATCACTGTCGGCTAAGTTAGCACATGGAAATTGAAGCCGCACGTTGCCAGTGCATCAATAAAATAAAAATACAGGTTTCATTAAATTATCTTAAGCGATTCTGTATGATATGGTGCTTATGAGAAATTGACATAAATCGCGAGTTTTTGCATTAAAAGCCCATTCTTACCCCAAATCTTGGACCTATATAGGTGAATACTTCAAAAGGAATATCTACCCATCATAAAGAAGTTTCATTAAATTATTTTAAGCGATTCTGTATTATATCCTGTTTACGACAACACTGACAAAAATTGTTGGTTTTTGCATTAAAAAGCTAATTTTTACCCCAAATCTTGGACCTATATATAGGTGAATCCTTCAAAAGGCACATCTACCCATCATAAGGAAGCCACCTGCCAAGTTTATTTAAATTATTTTAAGCAATTTTGTATAATATGCTGTTACGGGAACAGTGACAAAAATCATGAGTTTTTGCATTTAAAGAGTCAATTTTCAACCAAAAACTTGGAGGTGAGTCCTACAAAAGGCACATCTAACCATCATAAAGAAGCTCCCTGCCAAGTTTCATTAAATTATTTAAACTGATTCTGTATGATATGGTTTTTACATCACATCCCAGGGCTTGAAGTGAATAAGCCTTTGACCATCACATCCCAGGGCCTGAAGAAGTTAACCATTTCACTATCACAACAAATTCTACAAATGTATATGACACAGGGAATATTGTGATAAAAATTTTGAAATTAATTTTACTGTCATTTGTTGTTGCTTTCCCATCAAATTAGTTTCAAAGTATTCAGGAGCTTCCCTGTATACTTATAGTGAAACTGAAACACTAGAATTTCAAACATTTAAGGGTTAATCCTTTCATTGATAAATTCCCCATATCTCATATTCAAGGCAACCAACAATCCAGGAAAACTGTTTAATATTTTGAAACTAACTTGACTGAAAGCCGTTGCAGCAATGGCTTCCAATCAAATTATTTTCAAAATATTCCACAGATTAGGTTTTATATGGTAAAGAACACTTTTTCAGGGAATTGTTAGTGAAAGCGTTAATTCTAACCTCATCACATGGATTAAAAGCATCTTTGAAGCAGCGTTGTCCATATATCCACTTATCTATTATACGTGTCTGGCCAAACTGTACATCCATCAAATGCCAGTATTTATGAAAATAATTCTACGAATACAAAAATGCTATTCATTTAGCGCAGTTGCCTTATTAGGTGGAAGTGTGCAGAATCCAGTGGGAACCAATTTAAGTGAGTAGTGTATTACTGTAACAATACAACTCATTACGGCAGTAATAATGGATGTTGAACACTTGCCAAAATAGCATGAATACAGAGAATACGAGATAACGCATGCTCTACATGAGATTCTAAATCCTACAATAGTCCAGAAAATAACTTTTTGCCCAGTGACTAACCATTTACAGGCCAAGGAAAACAGGGTTTTTTAATTTAGCAAATGATGACTGGCTATATTCCAGCGGTGAATGTTCAAGAATAGCGTTCTTGTCGCCTGAAAATGGACATTTCTCAAAATTAATCTCGAGGCAGGTTTTGGCCAACTTGACCATTATTAAGTATTTGGTTGTTTTTCGGCATTTTAACCCATTAATGGTCATCATCACGGCCAAAACCGGCCTGTTATGATCTTGTGGAATGTCCATTGACAAGCCGAGAATACAATTTTTGAAAATTTACCACTAGAATGACTGGCTCGATAACCAAGCCAGTCATTCCAGTGGTAAATTTTCAAAAATTGTATTCTCTTGGCCTGTAAATGGACATTCAATATTCAGATATTTAAATTTCTTTTATCAAATTTGACGATTAAAGGATTAATTGCTGTAGATGAAGGTCTGAGCATCTCTATGATAGTGAACATGGAAATTGAAAGTAAGGACTATACACAGAGGCAATGCAAGAAAATTGCCCGGGCTAGTAGGCCTATGATTGCTGGATTGATCAGCCCAGGTCAAGTTCGACTGCCTAACTTAACCATAGTTAACTGTAGTTGACTAAATCCCAATTGAACTTGAAATAGTTAAGTAGATCGTTAACTAAAGTTGACCAGGCACCCAAGCTCTGTTGCAAATGGTTATTATGAAATTGACGTGAAATTAAAGGTGGTAGATAGACTTCGCTTGTCATGAATAAATGCATATAAACATGTAAATATTTTGTGAACTAATTGAGGTTTGACAAAATTATACTTTCCATTTGTATGTGAATGTTTCCAAGGCCAATTTCCTTCCTACATTATCTCATATGGACACTGTTGACGTCTTTGTGGACAAAAATTCCATTTTCATAGGCCATCAAAACAGACAATGGAAATGGTTAACTGAGACTGGAACCGTGCGATAAATTTTCTGCAATAGTAATTCAGAAGAGAATTGGGTAGACGGGTACCAACAAACTATAGTTAATTATCCAGCAATCATCTGGGCATAGCAAATGCGCATGTTCAATAAACCGATTAACTGACTAATTTTAGCCAGTCAAACTTCACCCCTGAGCTGCCAGGCTAGAAACACATTTGTATTATAAACCATTCACAGACACTCAGTAACCAACATGCAATCTAAGGATTTTTTTCTGCATGAGCAGGGAGATGACATGAAATTCAGGTACAAAATTTGCTGAAAGCTGTGTCCACCGCAAATTACAGCTCAACGTTGTTTTCAAAGCTACACCCATTCAGGACTGTTCTCACACAAATATGAACTGAATAAGACAAGCTCATATTAATGCTGTAGTTGGCATATTTCTGGCATTAATATTAAAGGCTAGACTATGGTCAAGTTCGGATCGCTAACTATACTGAACCAAAAAAGTTTAGCAACACTGAGAATATTACTGTATAAATGTTATTTAACAAAAACAACAAATTGATTCAAATATATTATTTAATTGATAGGCCATTTTCCAATTTGAACAATAGTCTCTTGTTACTGTAATGCTAGCATTACGCCTTTAACACGGCATCATTCAACGGAAGGATCCAATTTAAATAATGACACTGAGCTGCCAATACCGGTTGTGACCTCTGCGCGCATTAACCACCGCCGTACATCGCTTTCTCATGCTTCGAATTAAGCACCTGATGTCACGAAGAGGAATCGCATCTCATTCCTCGAGCAGTGCAGCTCCCAGCTCCCGCACGTTGTGAAGATTTGGATGGTTCTCATGCACCATACGGCCAAGAATGTCCCACATGTGTTCGATAGGAGACAGGTCCGGTGATCGCGCTGGCCAGTCCAACACCGGAACGTTGTGAGCCTCAAGGAAATCGCTGGTGACCCTAGCTGAATCAGGACGGGCGTTGTCTTGCTGGAACATAGTCTGCATGATGCTGCATAAAAGGGATGACAACAGGGGCGACAACTTCTTCACAGTAACGTTGAGCCGTTAAATTTCCGCGAATCACAATAAGATCTGTTTTGCCATTTTCATGGATTCCATCCCACACCATGACACTGCCGCCACCGAATCTGTCGTGCTGAATGATGTTGGCTGCATCATACCATTCTCCTAAACGTCGCCAAGCCCGTTGCCTACCATCCGCCACATCCACACAAAACCTCGACTCATCACTGAACAAGACGTGGCTCCATTGTTGAGCACGCCATCGCTGATGAGTTCTTGCCCATGCAAACCGATTCTCGATGTGACGCTCTGTAAGCGGAACAGCAACAAGTGGACGACGGACATGCAGCCCAGCATCATGGAGTCTGTTTCGCACAGTTTGTACATGCACTGTAGTGCCGGTAGCGGTGTGGTGCAAATTACGGGACAGCCACAGCGCAGTCTCAAACCTGTGACGTCGTGATGACGTCACTAAGTAGCGGTCTTCTCGTACGTGGTGTTGTTGCTCTCGGTCTGCCAGATCGTGGTTGGTCATTAACATGTCCAGTTTCCTGCTCACGTTGGCGGAGATGGGAAATGGTTGAGGCGTGAACATTAAAATGTTGAGCAACAGCGCGAACGCTCTGCCCAACAGCGAGTCTTCCCATTGCTTCATGGCGCTGATTTTCGGGTAGCCCTGGGCGGCGGCCCATGTTCGGTAGGGTAAACTTTTAAGCGTTTTCTGTTAACGTTCGTTATCTGCTTTTGCAATATGGTGAATTTTTGCCTTCGCTACCCGCCAATGTGGGCCAGTGCATGAAAAATGCATTTTCACATGCAGTAAGCATGCGGCCGAGAAATGCAAGAAATGATTTGCATTTCTTCATGATCAGCGAGACATTACATTGACGAAACATGCCTGCAAATTTGGTTATAAATGGACACATAGTTTTAATACAAACCAAACTTCACTGTTGCTAAACCTTTTTGGCCCAGTATATATAGTCAGTTTGCTGGTTTACTGAACATGCGCAGTGGCTATGCCCAAACAAATGCTGTTTAGTTGACTATAGTTCGTTGGTATAGGATTCCCAATAAAATTATTGCAGAAATTTAGGAGATGGGGCCAAAATAGGTTTTTTTTACCCAGCATAACGGTTAGAACATCCGTACACTTGTCAAACTATACAAATTAAAATGGTTTTAATGCTCTTTGTATGCAATGTGAATCCCTTTTGCTAATTGTCATGAAAAACATGACAAATTTGGCAATTACAATCATATTTAATCGACATCTAGACAAATATCTGAGAAAACTAATATTTATGACCGTTTTAAAATAACTTAATAATTTAAAAAAAAATCATCCTCCCTCCCTACTGGTCTTTTTTCCCACCCGGTTTGCATGAAAAAAATCTTTATGGATGGCCTGGGTACCAGTCTCGATTAACCTTTTCTGTCGTCTGTTTTGATAGCTTAAAAAAATGGGTTATTTTTTTGTCCACTATGACATCCATATTAGATAACGTGGTTAGGAAATAGATCTTGGGAACATTGACATATGATACGAAAGTATAATCTTATTAAACCTATGTTAATTAGTGAAATATTTACAATTTTATGTGTGTTTATTCTTGTCAAGCGAGGGGTGTCAGCTATTTTGAAATTTATGCAAATTTTGTGGAACCTAGCTTGGGTGCTTGGTCGACTATAGTTGTTTAGCTAGTTAACTATTTCAAGTTAGGTTGGCGTCTAGTTAACTATGGTTAGCCATCCGAACTGAACCCTTATTGTAAAGGGCTAGGTTATCGTCACTTGTCACTATCTCTGCTGGCTCATCCAGGCTAACACCACCTGCCACTATCTCTGCTGGCTCATCCAGGCTAACATCACCAGTGTCACTCAGCTCTGCTGGCTCATCCAGGCTAACATCACCTATCACTATCTCTGCTGGCTCATCCAGGCTAACATCACCTATCACTATCTCTACTGGCTCACCCAGGCTAACATCACCTGTCACTATCTCTGCTGGCTCACCCAGGCTAACATCACCTGTCACTATCTCTGCTGGGTCAGAGCTAGTGGCCCATCACGGTTATAATCAGGAATAGGCTTACTTTACCATTTCTCCCGCATGATATACACAGAGAGAGACGTTGAAGATTCTGGTCGATGAAATATTGTTGCTCATTCTGCAAGTCTTTCTGGCATATATGCTTCCATCAACACTGATCAAAAATATTAATATGAGCTATTTTGCCAAATGAACTGAACACAGACTTATGAATGCTGACTTAATTCAGCAAGAAACGGGTTAATTATGGATGAATCCACTTTTAGTTATGCCCCAACCAGCTCTAGCTAAGCTCCACCACGCTTTGCCCAGGTTCGGATCATCGAACCCTGAACTCCCTGAATCTCAACTTCCAGAAAACTTTACAGGTAAGTTGTTGAATATTTCGAAACTAATTTGACTGGGTGCTGTTGCTACCATGCCCTATCAAAGTTTTAAAATGTTCAACAGAGTGTTATAAATTAAATAGTAAAGACATACAATTTGTACAACTGACAGACTTTTAAAAGTTCCCGATCCTATACTTGATCAACAAACTGGATTCATCAATTGTCAGGAGCCAGTGGTGATGCCTGAACGCATACCTAATCAACTCTAATGCTGTCATAATCAGGAGACTATTATGTAGCAGCAGGGGCCCCATGTCCCACAAATCTTTGGGGAGTTTCACAATTTTCAATCATTTCCCAGCATCCTGGAAATGTCACAGCATTTGCTGGTTATTGATTCGCCATGTCATTCTATGCATCTGTTCAACATCATGTAAAACCACAGAGCAGCTTTGAACACTCAGAATGCAGGAGATCGCGTCTCTGGATGCCTAATTTTCAGGGAGGATGAGAAAGAACAAACCCACCCTATTGCTTAGCCCATCAGGATTTCAGTTGCCAAATGTTTAGTGAAGTGCTGACTCTGTATATCATGGAAGATCCAGATTTCATTATTTTTAATGGACTTTTCCAGTTTTAGCTATGGCGTTTTTTACCCATCTCTAGCTAAGCTATTCCCACACATCGCTCGTGTTGGGATCAATCGATCCCCGAACACACCGACTATCAATTTCCAGAAAACTATACTGTAAGGAAGCAGTTGAATATTTTGAAACTAATTTGACTGGGTGTTGTTGCTGTCTATCGTAGCAACAGCATCCAGTAAAATTAGTTTCAAGATATTCAACAGCATGTTTATTAAACAGTAGACATACAATTCAGACAACCTGAGGGACTATGAAGCGCTTAAGATGGAGAAAATCAAGTCATTCATGATGCAATGATTATGACATTATCCTACACGTCACATAGTTTGTCTTTTTTAAACATATTTTATTGTACTAATAATACAACAGGATTGGGCACAAGTTCTAGCAACTTATCTAGGCCCTCTCCCTACATAATCAATAACGCGGCAAGGTACTCAAACTAAAACATATATACACTAAATCACATAGTTCATAATGATATCATATCATGGATGGATAAACTGGAGGTCAATTTTCTTGAGGAATCATGAGTAACAAGCTGGTCTTGAGGAATGTCCATTTACAGGCCAAGGGAAGGCTATTTTTTATGACAGACAGTTATTTCAGTGGTAAATTTTCCAGCATGCCATCGTTTTCAAAGAGAAGACTGTTGTAAAAACTACCACACCGACTGGCTCGATAATTTTGACTGTCATTCCAGGGCTCTATGGTAGATTTTCACAAATAGTCTTCTGTTGGTCCGCAAATGGACAATTTTAATGAAATTTTTTAATTTTCTTGACCAAATTCGAGGATTAAAGTGCTAAGTATTGCTGGCAGCTGTTACTGAATATTAAGCAAACATGCCAGAGGGTGCAATAATGAATAATGTATGTATGGTGATAATTCAGCATGACAATAGTCATGAAGAAAGAATAGATTTTGCTATGGCTCATACATCTCCACAACCACCCAAACCCTACATCTAACACAGCCTCCCCCACCACCCATCTTACACAAACAAGTGACCATCACAAGGGCCACTCCAAGTATTTATAAGAAATCAAGAACAGTTCATGTATAATGTTAGATACTCTCTAGATCTTGTCCTAACAGCACTCTCAAGTCCCAACAATACACTCAATCACGTCCCCTCAATACGCCATCTGACATGATGGAGCTTATGAATCTAGGCCAATAATGACCTGGGCTATTTATTTATCGATTTATGATATGTTTACTCATCGATAAGCCTCTCACTGGCTCAAACGTGGATTAAGTGAATGTGAAAGTTATTGCAATATCCGCCTCAGAATTATCCTCATCTGCCTGGGAAATATATCATGATGACAGGCCTGTAAAAACATGTCCTTCATACACACAGCTTTTATGACACTGTGCAGAAGTTAGCTTTATAGCTTACCACTTCCACTCCACAGACCAGTTATCATAAGGTTTCTACTGTATGATCAGCAAGAAACACACTTAATACCTGCAAACAAATATGACTGGAAGATGTTGTTAGTTGATGCCTAGGACTGTAGAGCAACAGCCTAACATTCCAAAGGGAAAACCTTTCAAAACGTTTTGCTAAATCTGCACAGTTGACAATCAGCTGCTTTTCGGATTAATTACGTCATGCATGCATAATATACAAGCTAAAACAAGCGGATTTTGCACCTGCAGAGCGCTATGGGACATTTTCTCTTAAATGGAACGCATGGCCGATTCCAGCCTAGTTTGTTCCAACCTGTCCAATGCTGAGGTTGGGGTAGGGGTGATTTCATACTTTATGTAAGCTTAATTGTGAAGGCCACAGATAAAGAAAATTCACAAGCTTAATTAAGAATATCATGAATCCTTGGATGAAAATTCAGATCAACAATAGAATTTATCTTTATTACATGTGCATTCATGAACCCATAACTGTCTGCCTGCTGAATTTCTGCAGACTACATTTTCCACAGATTTTAAGTCCGGATATGCTGAATAGCTTGAAAACAATTTGACTTAAAGTTGTTGGTAGATAAGCTACCCACAACTTCCAGTCAAATCATTTTCAAAATATACAGCAGGTCCAGCATTATTGGTCATTCAATTTATTGCACGGTGGCTTACAGCAGTCAGACAGTTCAAATCATGGACAGGCATGATGTGCGCATGGCACAAATCCATCAAGTTGCAGTGTTTTGGCAGACTTGGCAGACCTGGTTCTGTAAATTGTGACACGCTATAGTTGCCACTTAGGAAACATTATACAAAATGTAAAGAATTGTCAGACCATTAGACAGACACACTTATTCTATTTATGACTCGCAACTAAAATGGCCATTATATTATGGTGACAAAATAAATGGATAGGCTGGCTAATGAGTCAGAACACTATAAAATGATTAATCAACATGCTCATAAATCATAAACAAATAATAATTCTTAGGGCCATCAATCATAATTGTACAAACAAATATTGATGGATGGACAGACTAATCGACACTTACACTCTACAGTGACTAAAGCTTCCCAGTCCTGTGGGTCTAATAATCGGTCTAACATTAATCCGTGTATTCCAATCCTTCAGGTTTCCTTGGAAAATTAGCTCAAATGTCTGCAATTACTGGCCAAGAATAGGATTGCCTTGAAATATAACAATGATAACACCAGACACTGGATCAATAAATGCAATCAAAATTCATAGCGTGACTGTCACTTCTATCCTTAGAACACTATCATATTACGGATGCGTAGATAATTAATATCAGTAACTATTGCATAGATTTATGCACAACTGTTATAGAGATTTCTGCATGAGGAGACATGATATTAGACAGAATTCATAAATAGGGTGTGAGAATACTCACAGAAAAAGAGGAAAACATGGATACAGGAGTGAGTTCAGGAAGGCGAATGTTCGCATTCTACATGGGACAGTGTTCAGTAATGTGTCGTCTACATTACTAAACTGAAGTATATAGTGAGTATACGACACATTATTGAACACTGTTACGTAACGGAAAACCTTTTTCGCGCTCGTGAACTGACTGCAAGAAGCATGACTTCAGTCAATGCAAAATGAGAGATTGAGTTTAAATGTAAGTCTTCTGTTGGTCTCTATATATCAATCTATGTCTGTCCGACTGTCAGTCTATCAGATTCTCATCACCTTATAACCAGCCAGCAACATGGGCACATCTATATCAAATCCATTATTAGACATAAATTTATAAATGACTCAAGAGATAATTTATTACCTCACCTGGAATATTTCTCTCAGATCGCTTGAGCTTCATCAGCCACACTGATCTCTGGTGGGTCTCATTCACTCTGAGACACGGGGAGATCTTGCGGGATCAGGAGAGGTAATAAATCAGTCCGAGTTCCAGTTCCTAGTCTCCGTTCATGGCCAGCTTAATCTGTTCGATCTGTATGACCATGTGTACCTTTGATTTTCTATCGTGTTCTTTTGTTGCTAATATTTTGGTGTTATCCATACTTATTTGATGTGCGTGATCTGGTGTTTCATAATACTCACGCCTAGTACCCCCATGTTCTTGCCAATCTAGCTGTTATCAAAGTTGTCACATGTGACCCGGGTAGCCCTCTCCACACATGTTCTCTTTTTGAGCTTTGTCTTTGACATATATGTCAGTCGTGATCACAAGAGCTGACATGCTTGTTGTCCATGTCATCTCGATGTGATTGGACACATTGGAAGCACTCGGAAAGCCCTCTGATGTATGGGATGCCTATCGGGACGTGGTTCCCTTATTGGTGTCATCTGTTCTGATGGTTCTATCCTGTCAGGGTAGTTGTTGGCCCGTAGGGCAGATTTGATGTGTCCCAACTCTCTGGCTTTTTTTTAGTGTTGCCTGCCTTTAATCAAGCTTGAACGATAGATATCACTAGCTTTGTATATGCTGGTAATCAAGCCAGTGACATCATACAAAATAGCTGTACTCTCAACCCAAAAACTTTGTCCAACAGGTCTCCACCGTTCTTAACACTTATTCAAGAAAATGTTCTCATAGAAAATGCCAATTTTCAGACCAAGAGAAGCCTATTTTTGAAAATCTTACCACGAATGACTGGCGCGGTTATCGAGCCAGCTATTTCAAAAATAGTCTTCTCTTGGTCTGCAAATTAACATTTCCCAAGACCACTGAAGAAGCCATTATTGGCTGATATGAGTTTTAAAGGGTTAATGTAGTGCTCTGTGTGTATATAAACTTGTTAACACTTCATATTTGGAACTACAGTAAAGCCAGTTGTCTATAACATACACTGTAACTGGCCATCAAAAAGTGACTACTAAAGAAAGGTGGTTACTTACAACAACTCAATCCTTTGCATCCAAATCGTTGCAGATTGTGAGAGGATATTTATATTCAGCTCCACTCTCAGGTATGCGTAGGCAATGAGGTGGTGGTGGTGGAGAAGGGAGGGGTTGCAGATCATCGAAGTTGGTGGTTAGTTATAATACAAGTTAACAACATGATTGCCGATAATTGAACCACTTTAATATCAGACACGCATCGCCGTAACCATTTAACCGAGCCAGTCCTTCCAGTTGTAAATTAAAAAAAATAATCTCTTGGTCTGCAAATGGATATTATCTTTGAGAAAATTCTATTTTCTGGAAGAAATCTGAGGATTAAAATGTTAAGCACCCGCATTAAGGCTGAAATTCATAAAGTTTCAAAAATGCAATTCTACAATTAAAAGCCATCCTAATATCCCAAGAGCCTTGATATTGGCAAAATCAATATAATTATTTTAAAAGCTTAATCCAGCGATTGATAGCAATCTAAGCTTGCTCCTGAGCATGTCGACCCTTCGAGCCATTTTGAAAAACTTCAACCTGTCACCTAATTCTCAGATTGGATGTGATACATGTAAGCACCATTCTGATCACTTAAATCGAGCTTTGCTCCCGCTTTGCGAAACGCAAATTTTTGGGTCAAGAAGTGTATTTTTACTATCACCCAACAAGGGGTAAAAAAACTACAGATCCGATTTGGCTCAAATTTAAATACAAGGAAGGAACATGCGGTGCAAGAGGATGTCAGGACTTTGGACATGATGCGGATAAAAGAAACTAGATATGGATTGGATTAAATTCTGGATCTATGCATATATCAAAAACTTATGGTCTGATTTTTCTATAATCTTAACACATGAAAGGGTACGACCAAACATTAGGATCCACAACTTTTGGCAGACACCCCCCCCCCTTGTGGGTTGGTCTGTAGTTTTATTAACCACTAGGAAAACATAGTTACTGTTCAATCACTACTTGCTAAATCAACTACTCTGCATTTAGCCACTAGAATAAGATTTTTATGCTTGCTTACATACCCCCATATGCCAATTCCATTTCAACAAACCCTCAACCAGGCTACTGGTAGGGTACACCCCCAGCATATGCCCTGATAGAGAGTGGCACCAGTCTGTACCTGTCACTAAGCATGTCCGTGCATGCGCATAGGAGCCCAAATAGGAAACATATTCACTTTTCTAAATTTAAGTGCTAAATATTATAACCAGATTCTCAAATCATTCTCACATGGGGTGGCTGAGGCCGGGTCGCAGTGATTGAATGGTAAGTATGTTTTATAGTGGTTAATAAAACTACAGACCAACCCGCAAGGGGGGGGGGGGGGGTCTGTTGGGGGTTGTTATTACACCACAAAAACATCTATACCGTTCAATCACTACATGCTAAACCCGTACATTTGGTCAGTGACCCGCTTAAAAACCCTTGGTGGGTGGAGATTTGAGAATCATTAAACAAGGATAAAAACTAAAAAACCCATATCCAAATGTTAATAAATTAACATAATAGTGCATCCATAACAAATCACACAGTGATTATCAAACAAGGAAAATTGTCACCTCAATGAAATAAACAAAACAACAGAATATTCTCACCATATCTGACAGACATACAGACTAACGAAATTGCTGAGATGTGCTTGGTAAATGGTCCGTGGCTTGTTTTGTTAAAATCGTTATATTTCTGAAAAAGGAGGCCGCTGGGCTCTGATCCTGTAAATAGAGACATAAAAATCGATTCAGATTTCCAACCTGCGACTTGCATGATGTCGTCCAATGATGAGCCGGCGAAAAGAGCGAAGGAGGTAGCCATACCATGAAGGTCGAGAGCCTTGACATGTGCTAAATTGATCTCACCTGGGGAGGCAATCTCCCAGCATAATTTTATCATCTCACAGATCCATGTGGCAACTGTGGCCTTAGAAACTGGTCTAGCCACCTCCGCGTATGGAACCCATAAGTGGGAAGAATCAGTTCTTTTTAAAATTGGTACAATGTTTATAGAATTTTAAGGCCCTGACAGGACACCAGAATCTGTCGGACGGCGAAAAAGATGATAAAGATTTAAGAATAATAGGTTTGGATGAGTAACGGTTAGACTGGGACTTCGATAAAAAAAATCCCTTCTGGGATATGAAACTAGACCGTTCCCCAGATTCGAGAAATCTGTATTTTTCTGCGGAAAGAGCATTAATTTCGGATCTTCTCCTAGCTGAAGTGGCAGTAATAAGGAAAACAGCCTTAAGAGTCAATAGTTTGAGACTGATAGATCCAATTGGCTCAAAATGGTGACCTCCCAAAACTTTAAGGAACAAGGCCAAATTTCAAGAAGATAAAGGCTTAGCCACTGGAGGACGAATATTGCCAATCCTCTAATAAAACCATTGAGAATCTTCAAATCCTTGATATCAGCATTCAGAAGACAAGGAAGAGAAGAAGTCAAAGAAATCTATAATCACTAACGGTGATAGTTGACAAATGAAAGGAATCGAATAGATATGATTAAAAATCTAACACCTAGGAAATATAAACGGAATCGGGCAAGAAACCACGTTTTAAACACCATTCTCCAAAGATTTAATAGTCGACCTTTGCACAAATTCGAGACAAAAAGAGACAATGATTTCGTGAGACCTTTTAGAAAAGTTGATCTCAGAGACCGGACACTCGAAAATTCTCCAAACACACAGGATGAAGAATTCTGGATTGGGTGAAGATGCAAGCCCCTTACTTGAGTGAGATCTGATGATACTGGGAGAAAGCTAGCAAAATTTTACCAGAAGATCGAGAAGGGCTACCAATCAGATCCTCTTTGACCAAAAGGGAGCTGCTAGAAGAAATTCGTTAAACTGGTCCATGACTATCTTCAGAACCAGTAGAATCAGGAATATTGGAAGAAACATGAAATCACACAATCCTGTCCAAAACTGAGACAGTGCGATCATTGCCCAAACCTGACTGTCCGAAAAGGGAGACATGAAAGATGAGATCTGGGCAATCAGACATGTCGCAAAAAGATCTACACGGGAAAGACCCAGAAGCTTGAAAACGCTTTTGGCAACCAACCTCGTAAACTGCCACTCGGTGAGTGAGAACTTGCTAGGACTGAACTACTGGTCCGCAAGAAATATCCATCTGTCTGGAACATGACTGGGAACTAGATAGATTCAGATCTATTGCACAAATGTTAATGGCACAAATTTTGGCGTGATCCCTTCAGCGGTTCTGAAGGAGACATTTTCGTGAAAACCAGGTGATCCAAGATGGTCGTCGAACCATTTGGTAAATCAAGTCCTCTTGAACACTTGGCTTACCTCGTGGCCTAGATTCTGCAAGTGGTTTCGAAGAAGATTTATAAAGACATTTCCTGAAATTGGCCGAAATCCAAAATGGCCGTTGGGCAAATTGGCCGATCAGGTTCATTGGAACAAACTTGGATCCTTATGCCTAAGGATGCTTCCTGCCAAATATAATTGGAATCGGCCTGGCAGTTCTCGAGAAGACATTTTAAATTTCCCATTGCTTAAGCATGGGAGCTTTTGACGAGAAAATTATGCAAGATGGCCGCCAAACCGTTTATCCGACAGTTTCGAAAATTGCAAATTTGAGCTCAGAATACCCAAAAACCTATATAAAACGAATTTTGGCCTCAAAATCTATCAAATAAAAAAATCCAATATGTCCGCCAAACACACTACATTTTGACTGGCCCACGGCGGACATTTTTTTGATGGAGCAACTTCCCTTGAACAAACTTTAATGGCCCTTAGTCCCTAATCATGTCTCCCAAATTTTGTCCCGATCCATTCAGCGGTTCTGGAGAAGTCGTTTTCGGGAAAACTAGGTCATCCAAGATGGCCGTTGAACCATTTGGTCAATCAAGTTCCCTTGAACAAACTTGATTCAGCGCTTACCCTAGATCATATTTCGTGAGTTTTGAATCGATCCCTCCAATGATTTGGGAGAAGATTTTTAGACATTTCTAAAAATCGGCCGAAATCCAAGATGGTCGCCGGCCAAATTGGCTGATCGGATTCGTTTGAGCAAACTTGAATCTCTATGCTTTAAGGATGCTTGCTCCCAAATATAATTGAAATCGGCCCAGTGGTTCTTGAGAAGTCGTCGTTTAAAGAATTCACCATGGCTTTACTATGGGCCCATTGCTTTACTATGGGAGCCTTTGGCGGGAAAACAAACCAAGATGGCAGCCAAAGCGTTTATTCGACAGTCTCGAAAGTGGCATATTTGAACTCTCCACACTGATAAGCATATATAAAGCAATTTTCGCCATCAAATACAAAAAAGTCAATATGACCTAGAAATGCTGAATTTTGATTGGTTGATGGCGGCCATGTTTTTAACGAACAAACTTCCCTTGAACAAACTTGAAAGGTGCTTGGGCCCTAAGCATATTTACAAAATTTCAGCTCTATCCCTTCAGCGGTTCGGGAGGTCGTTTTCGCGAAAACTAGGTCATCCAAGATCGCCGCCAAGCAAATTGGCCAATCAGGTTGCCTTGAACAAACTTGGGTCTACCGCTGCCACAGATGAGGTGTTATGAGGTTTGAATCAATTCCTCCAGCGGTTTCGGAGAAGATTTTTTTAAAGTGTTTCTAAAAATCAGCTATTTTGGCAGATGGCCATCTTGGATTTTGACCGATCCACTTCATTTGAACAAACTTAGATCTCTATGCCCTATGAATGCTTCCTCCAAAATATAATTGAAATTGGCCTGGTGGTTCTTGAGAAGAAGTCGTTTTAAAGAATTCCCCATTGCTTTACTATGGGCCCATTGCCTTACTATGGGAGCCTATGGCGGGAAAACAAACCAAGATGGCAGCCAAACCGTTTATCCGACAGTCTCGAAAGTGGAATATTTGAACTCACCAAACTAAATATAAAGCAATTTTCGCCATCAAAATACATGAAATACAAAAAAGCCAATATGACCAACAAATGCTAAATTTTGATTGGTTGATGGCGGCCATGTTTTTTAACGTACAAACTTCCCTTGAACAAACTTGAATGGACCTTGGTCCCTAAGCATATTTACCAAATTTCAGACCTATCCCTTCAGCGGTTCGGGAGAAGTCATTTTCGCGAAAACTATGTCATCCAAGATGGCCGCCATGCAAATAGGCCAATCAGGTTGCCTTGAACAAACTTGGGTCTACCGTTGCAATAGATGGTGTGTTATGAGTTTTGAATCAATTCCTCCAGCGGTTTCGGAGAAGATTTTTTAAAGGGTTTCTAAAAATCGGCTATTTTGGCCGGCAGCCATCTTGGATTTTGGCTGATCAGCTTCATTTGAACAAACTTGAATCTCTATGCCCTAGGGATGCTTCCTGCCAAATATAATTGAAATTGGCCCAGTGGTTCTTGAGAAGTCGTTTTAAAGGAAAAGTTTACGGGCCAGGTGAGCTAAAAAACCCATGAAATAATCACATGAGTGGAGGTCTTGACTAATGGAACACCCACCAGAGGTAACTATAATGTACTGATTGCTTCTAGAAGAAGGTCAGGAACATTAGAAAGTCTTCTCATCAACATCACCCTGGGAATGACATTCTCGACGCTGATCATCAAGCCTAGAATCCTAAGAAAAAATCTTGCCCTCACATAGAAAGAGGATGTCAGGGTGACCACATTCAACAAGATTGCCTCTACCCTTGTCTCTGAAGGGAAAAACCTGACCCTGAAAACAGCTCGAGGGAGATGCCTAGATGGGAGAAACTTGAAAAGGAACTAGGCTTGACTTATTGAAAAATAAAATTCAAACAAGGCTGCAAGGCGAACTGCAAACCTTTGGAATAAATCTTGAAAGAATTGAGAGAAAGACAGCTTTTATTAACCGATCGTCTATAAAGACATGAAGAAGAATAAGATGACAGCGCAAGACACCTGCCACGGCTGAGACCAGAAGTGTGAAAAGAAAGGTGCCACGGTCAGATCGAAGGGCAATGCCTCAAACTGCCATACTCTATCCTTGAAAGCAAAACTCATGTACCTTCGGAAGGAAAGGTAAAAAAGGCACATGAAATAGGCATCCTAATGATCGATAGAAAGGGATCACATGCCTGAAAATAGACTTGCGATAGAGGACTCCATCCTGAAATTAGGAGATAAAGAAAGAAGATATAACTTCTTTAGGAAGATAAAAGGACGCCAGTCTTCTAAGAATTGGAGACTGAAGATCGTTGAACAGAAGCCTGGGTCTACTTTCCAAGTTAGAGCCTCTTCTATAGTAGCCTTGACAATCAGAGAAAACCAGCACCCCCTCTAATGCTAATAGTTTCTGATTGGATGGAACAGAAGACCATTTAGGAGAAGAGACTGCGGAGAAGGGTCCTAGATCCAAGAAGAACATCCGGCCCTTTTGATATGGGCCGCCCTTAAAGTTGGGGCAAACTTACTACATGCTAAAGAGGACTGCTCATAGAAACACATAGTTTACATATGCCATGAAGATCAAACCATAAAATCCTGGGCTATATCCTTATTCTTGGCCCTCACGAAGTGGTAAATCGTGTTTATTTTGGTTATTTAAATTTTACTGCTTTATTTGAATGGAGAAAAATGTATCATAGAAGTATATCCATACTGATTAAAATGCTGAAGACCCTGAAAACATTACAGATAATTTTATTTAAAGTGATTTAAGCAGATTACGTGGCAAACCGAAAACCCATAGTACGCCTATGGGAGGGGTTAGAATCAAGATAAAGCCAAATCCTGTACCTGAGAATCTGCAATAATCCTGTCTGGTATTCAAAAACATCAAATCGTGACTGAATTTAGCAAGATAGTAAGGAAAATGTAATTAGGGTTTCCCAAACCACTGCTCAAAAAGTTAAATTAGTCCCTCCAGAAATGGTGCCGCTCCAGGGAACTAAGGGAAATTTAATTGTGATGATGTCATCACGATTCTATGAATTGAACGCATGATATGGGCCTGTTAAGTGAACTATGGCAATCCTTTGACTGTTGTGGAGTCTGGCATAACCAGGGTTCAAAATATAAACAAAGCTTTGCCATTGAAAATTATCTTCATTTTGAAAAGAATTTCACAAAACGTAGAAACTTTACAAAACTTGGGATAAGTGCACACACATTACAAATTGAGGAAGATAAGCACAAAATACCACTAATACCTGCTCATCTACGATTCTGTAAGCTTTGCAACCAAAACCTAATCGAGGATGAAAAACACTTTACAATGGAATGTCCACATTACGATCAGGAGAGACAATCGCTCTTTAAAAAGGTTAATGAGTTTACTAATTTTGTCTCGCTTGATAGGTGTAGTCAATTAAAATTTTTAATGTCATATAATAATGGAGATAGTGATCTAATAAAAATTGTTATTGATTACATCAACATTTTCCTAGATGCTCGGGCTTATACTTTAAATCCTATGCAATGACACAATTCGTCAGATCGTCATCCTGTACATGAGGCAGGTTCATATAATGATTGCATACCTGTGTTTTAATCAATGTCCATATCAATTTCATTGGGAAACTAGCCAACTTGATGAGTCCTGGTAAATTCACCATACCTCACTGTATTTGATATATTGTTTAATTAGATATCCCAAACAATCCGATATTTATGCTTAGTGGCAGTAAACTTAAATCATAGCCCTACATATTAAACATGTACATTTTTTATTTATTTATTTATTTTTTATATTTATTGTGTTAGAACCTATATTTTCATCTTTATAAAATGTAGTTAAATGTTTGTACCATGGCGTGTCATTGTGTTTTGATATGCCAAAAAAAGATTTATTGATTGACTGATTGATAAAGAATCTCCGGAATCAACTCAAATGTTAACTACACAAAACACTGATTTTTGATTAATAACAAATGAAGACGTCATAAATACGCATTTATGAGATAAAGCGAAATATATGCTTCTGGGTTGAATCACGCGCAGAGACGTCATACCTAATCATGCCCATAGAATGAAATTTGACTGCCAAATTGAAAAACCCCAGATTTGGAGTAAAAAAACTATGCTAGAAAAAGGTAAAGGAAGAATCAAACTTACAGATAAAATGACGATCGACAGCTACCGGAAGCAGAAGGAAAACAAACTTTTTTTATAATTTACTAGCCGAGAGAACTGACACCGAGATGTAAGGAAAGAACAAGCTTTGAAGTAAAAGGATAAAACTAGAAGTGAGCCAAAAAGATGTAAAATAATAGAGAAAAGTAAGAAAAACGTTGAAAAGACAATGAGGCGATATGAAACCAGGGCGAAATGACTCGCCGAAACCATGACGACAGAGAAGAAAACTGAGTCACTGAAAGGAAATAGAATCAGAAGAGGATACATAGGGAAGAAAATGGCACCAAGAAGGATGACCAAAAGAATAAAGACACTAAGAAAGGAGAAATAACCCAAAAAGGGAAAGGGAAGAAGGAATAAAAGCTGAGATTTAGAATAAGAATTACGCTAGAATCATGGCAACAAATTAACTCCCTTTGGTTAAAATAAATATGTCAACCTGCCGACATAAGAGGAAAAAAGAGCGAGAGAAAAGGCTGAACGGCCCGAAGACAACAGGCCATCTAAAGTTGGATGAAAGGAAAAATTATGTATCGAGAGATAATGTGTAGAATACAGACTGACTTATCGGCTGAGTGAGACCATTCAAAAGTAAGCGATGATATGCGCATATGAAATAAGCTGCAACAAAAAAACAATACGCCAACTAGTCAGAAGAGTCTTTAATTACGTTGAAATAATGTCACTGATAAAAGAATAAATGCTGAATATCTATATAATTTCAAGAGAGACTTCAAGACTGGCAATGTCTCGGTATGAGGATTTTCAGCAATTAAACATTCCGATTTTTTAAAGGCAATTACGGAAATAAGACTAACTCTTAGGCAAGATGATGACTAGATCCTAGGAAAGCGAACATGTAAACCGGGCCTGAAGAACAAATATGGAACCCCAGGAAGTTCTCTTATCACCGGAAATCCAAAACAGGAAGACCGGATCGTAAGTTAATCCTGGAACACCAGAAAGATCCATGAAAACCAGAAATGATCCTATCCCCGGATGTACGAAATCCAGAAGTGGAAACAATTTTTGAACCGGAAATATACGTGAACCGGAAGTAGAATAGGAAATGGAAATGCGCAAACCAGAAGTAGACAACTGGAAACAGTATAGGAACAGTAAAAAAACTGGAAGTAGAATAGGAAATAGGATCCTGGGGACCTGGATATCCGGCAAAACCGGAAGTCATACCGAAAGCGGAAGAGGAAGGAATGGAAACATCCCAGGGTCTTGCTGACCCGAATCTACCATGCACCTACCGGAAGTGATTGTCAAACCGGAAGCTACCGAGCTTCCTGTCTGAACTAAGAAAGGAACACGTGATCTCTTGCCGTTTCTGGCTACCGGAATCACGGAAAATTGAACTTTGGCATAGGCAGCTGAATCGGCGCGAATGGCTGTCGAAATCCTGATAGTCATGGTAATAAAACATGTAGATATAAGTGAATATAATGGATAAACAATTGAGGGATTTCAAATGACGATGATGACTTTAGGCATGATTGACTACCATGAAAATGGTTTACTACTATGAAACACAGTCATAAAAGAGTAATAACACCACGAAATACTCAATAAACATAAATTATGGAGGATGGACTTCATGTTAGACATAATCCTGAATACAAAGAAGTCTAAAAAAATAAGCTGAACACAGCGCAAAGTATAACAAACTTAAGCTGGAATATTGGCAGACTGTAGCGCTTGCAGAATATTTGAAAAGTGAATATGTTTCCTATTTGGGCTCCATTGCGCATGCGCGGACATGCTTAGTGACAGGTGTCACCAAGGAGTGAGTAGAGACTGGTGCCAGTTCTTCTTCTTTTCGATCGCTGGTATCACACTTGGAGAGCCGTTCTCAAGATGAAATCTGTGGTTTTCTGCAGTTCTTCCACAGGCCCATACAGCTTTTCAAGAAGAGAGGTTGACAAAGGCCAGATCTCTTCTCTCAGCAGCTTATACGTACTGCAACATTGAAGTACATGCTCTGTGGTCTGTTCTGCTTCTCCACAAGGACAAGCAGTCGATGTCGTAAGGTGGAACCGCCTGTACATGTGTTGGTTTAGTCTGTTGTGTCCAGTTCTGAGACGAAAAATGGTCACTTGCTCTGGCCTCGAGAGATGATGGTAAGCATCTTCTGATTGAGGTGCTCTACAGAGTGACTTGATGATAGTCTTCATCTCTGTATGGGTAACCATGTTTTCTGTCTGATTCTCTTCTGCACCCACCTTTGCCATCTTGTCTGCTTCCTCATTTCCTTGGACTCCACAGTGTGAGGGGATCCACTGCAGTGCTATCTGAAAGCATTTGATGGTTTGTAGTGTTTCTTCAAGTTGTGCCAGTCTCTATCAGGGCATATGTTGGGGGTGTACCCTACCAGTAGCCTGGTTGAGGGTATATTGAAATGGAATAGGCATATGGGGGTATGTAAGCATGCATAAAAATCTTATTCTGGTGGCTAAATGCAGAGTAGTTGATTTAGCAAGTAGTGATTGAACAGTATAGATGTTTTTGTGGTGTAATAGCTAATAACAACTACCGTAGTTCAGTTATTAAGCCAGCCACTCACTCGCCTTTCAAATTTAAAAGAAAGTTTTTCTCGGGGCCTGGACATTTCTAAAGTGGACTACAGAAGAGATGGTTTCGAGGCTTGACCACTAAGGGGTTAATGTCAGTTTTTGTGCTATCCATGTTTACATCTGCTTTTCTTGTACAAATCCATTACAGTAATTCATTGACTGAAATTAGATGGCAAAGAAAATTGTGAATGACTAATTGTAAGGTAAGTTATGATGATCAAGTGTAGATTATCATCATCTTTGATACAGCCATTAATATATGTACATGAAATGAAATTCACCAGTTCTAAAACTATGTCAACCCATTAACCCCAAAATCTGTTCAAGGAAATTTAAGGTTTCTCATTGAAAATGTCCATTTGCAGACGAAGAGATTATTTTTGAAAACTAAACCCTGGAATGACTGACTCAGTTATCAAGCCAGTCAATAGCGAAATTTTCAAAAATACCTTTGTTTTGGTCTGCAAATAGCAATTTATCGAAGAGTACAAAAGCAATTTTCGACCAGCTTCAGTGTTAAAGGGTTAATATATTCCACCAAGTTGAGTGTGAGAGAATAAATTCAATCAATTAAGAAATATTCCATAAGGATTACTAAGTGATTAAGTCAGCCCATTAACCCTTCCATTACCCCTGACCAGATTACAGATACATTATGACAAACTCTCTACAATATGTAATGTACAAACAAGGTTAAATATTTTGAAATATATTGGCCTGCAAAGTGCTGTAACAGGCAACATCAACATCTTCCTGTCACAATATTTTCCAAAAATGTAAATAACATACATTACTGTAACTGTCTGCCTGCTGAGTTTTCGCAGACAACATATTACAGGAGTTATATCGCCAGACCTGCAAAATATTTTGAAAACAATTTGACTAAAAGTTATTGGTGGTTACGCAACCAACAATATTCAGCCAAATTGTTGTCAAAATATTCGGCAAGTCAAGCGTTTTTTTGCATATTGAAAGTACTGTCTGGTGGCTTGCAGCAGCGAAACAGTGAACAGAATAAAGATGCATATAGAGTTAACCCTTTCATGGTGAAACTGGCCATAACCAGTCTCTGCAGTTGTTTTGATGAAAGTTATTTGCAGGCCAATAGAAGGCTTTTTTTTTAAATTTACCACTGGAATAACTGACTCTGTAACCGAGCCAGTCATTCCTGCAGCAAATTGTCAAAAATAGTCTTCTACTGGCCTGCAAATAGACTTTCATCAAGACCACTGCAGAGACTGGTTTTGATATTTTGAGGGTTAAAGGGTAAAAACAATAGTTGATCAAATATTCCATTAAGGGAACTACCAACCTACAGAGTAAAATATCTTACAGAAGTTATTTAACCCTTTAACGCACACCAGCCAAAAACAGCTTCTGCAGTTGTCTTGACAAATGCACATTTGGAGACAGACTATCTTTGAAAATTTAACACTGGAATGACTGGCTCGCAAAACGAGCCAGTAATTCCATTGATAAATTTTTCAAAAATAATCTTCTCTTGGTCTGCAAATGGACATTTTCTTTGACGAAATTGGGATTTTCTTGAACAAATTTGAGGATTAAAGGGTTAATGGTCAAGATGGCTCAAGAAAATGCAAATATATGCTTAGTGAATGTCCAATTGAGCACTGGAATTACTGAATCAGACAGGCAGTCCATTAGTAAATTTTCAAAAAGTTGTCTCCACCCAGTAAACAGACATTCCTCACGACAACTGGAGAGGCATGGTTTGCATGGGCATTACAAGCTTAGTGACTAAACCAAATACTTGTATGCTTAGTGAACGAGACCTAATCTAACTGTCATACAGTCACAATAGCACCCACCTTGTCTGTGGTTATATTGTCCTTGTCTGTTTCTTCTTTCTCTCCATCTTTATGCAAGAATCCTCCATTCATGAATTGAGCTGATGAACTCTGTATGGTTAGCTCGAGGTCATCAGTGTCTGTCCAAGTTTCTGCAGTCCGATGTGTCATAGATTTATCCATAGTAAGTGTACTTGACTGAGAAATGCCAGAGTAACTACAACAAAGTTTTCCGTTCTGAATCCTCATCACAAGTTAATGTTAAGATACACAGACACAATTCTGCCTTTTATAACAGCAAGTCAATCTCCATAATATTATTGCAGAACTGAAATGAAAGAGACAATTCACTCACATGCATAAACTTAGCTATTTACTGGATAGATTGTATAAGCAAACCCATCTTCTCGATCAAATACATGTGCTCTATAGGGATAGTCGTCAAGTCTGCCGATACTATACTAGCGTGCCACCCTTCAGCTAGCCGATAGTCATTGACGGCAAAAATCCTGCACTCCCTGATCAATACATTTCTAACGACAAGTTATACACGTACGAGTTTGCTAGAGGAAATTATATTTACACAATAAATATTGGACGTGACTGTAGAGTTATTGTTCAAATGCAGTGTACATATTAAACACACATTCCTATTTATAAGAGTTAGCAGCTCATATTAATCATCTGCCTCACCCAATGAATGATCCAGAAATGATGACCAGAACATCTTATCTGTGTGAGCAGAAAAACACACACAAATTTTCTACTTTGTCAATGATCCTTTTGTGGCCAATTTGCTACTTTGTCAATGATCCTTTCGTGTCCACTAGTAAATGCCTGTATCTGATGTCAGACTCCAGATATATGATAATCAAATACAGCCAGGAACGGAATACTAACCCTTTAACACTCATATCAGCCAAAATCTGCTTCTGCAGTGTTCTTGGGAAATGTCAATTTGCAGACCAAGAGAAGACTATTTTTGAAAATTTGCCATTCGATAACCAAGCCAGTCATTTCAGTGGTAAATTCTCAAAAATATGCTTCACTTGGTCTGCAAATGGACATTTTCTATGCGAAAATTAAAATCTTCTTGAACAAATTCGGGGGCTAAATGGTTAACAGATCAGATAGAATATACGAAGCATGTTTCCAGTTAAATTAGTTTCAAAATATTCAACAGCTAACCCGTATAGTTACATTAAAGTTGAGATACTCTTGAAACAGTCTGGGGATGAAAAGGTTAATTGTTTAAATCAGCTTCCATTATTCAGTGCCCAATCGCCGTTAACAAGTTAACTAAAAGGTAGGTGTGACAAAACTTAAAAAGCAAGACAATTTCAAAATAAGCAATGGTACATTGTATTTCCTCGCTCGAAATAATAATTCAGGAATCAAGACACTAGAGCTCCGCAAGATTTTTTGTTTTGATCCGCAACTAGCATAAGTCATTTTTTCAGTCAGTCCATCTGTCAGTCAAATTTCTGACATTTTGGACAAAGCTACCTAAGTCTCAACTATAGCGTGCGTCACTTGATAAAAATACATAAGAACGGAATCTTGTATTTAACATACCTAAATTAAATTGTAACAGACAGAATCCCCAGTGATAGTGAATCTGTAAAGCTCAGCAGTCAGCACCAGTAGTGACTATATAATCAGCATTCGTTTGCACTAAGTACATATTAACCCACTTCATCCCGCATATCCAGAAACACAGTTTGATAAGAGATGAGGTGAACAAGCAGAAACTAATATGACCAAGTTGCTACAACAATCGTAATGATATTTCTAAGAGAGAAGGTTTGTAGGATAATAAGCAGGATAGTAGCCCATCTTAACCCCTAACTTAAGTATTTAATGGCCAAGCCGGAAGCCGGTCCAAACAGTCTATGCAGTGGTCGTGAGGATTGCCCATTTGCAGGCGAAGAGACAGTTTTAAAATTGACCACAGGAGTGACTGACTGACATGGCAATCTAGGCCAGTACATTGACGCTCGCTAAACTAAACAATTATTATTACTTACAGTATTTGCAATGTTCTTGATGAATGCTCCAATGCAGGACAACAGAGAGCTAGCCTTATTTCCTGTGTATGAGGAGCAGTTTTACACTCAATTTACAAGTCTCAGGAAGGGGGAATGTCTGATAGATATTAGTATAAACGTTTGATTGGATAATTCTCCTACATGTCCTAGCAGCAACTGATAAACACAAATAATTTTTATCAGTAGTTGTCAACTTTTTAGCATTAGTGAATTATAATGAATGTATTTATCACCCAAAGACAGTTTTACATGCATTTTCATGAAAAAAGTGTGAAAGTAATTGCATTATATTCTGTAAATATGCAACAACGTGCAAGGGGCGGTCAGTTAATTAAATTCATCTTATGTTACCAGCTTGTGTTCTCTTTAAAATTACACATGTAAGACTTTTCTGGACGGATTTTGGTCAAATTTGGGCATGCATCCTATATATATATATATATATATATATATATATATATATATATATATATATATATAAGTGCTGCTAATCGATTTTAGATGACCGCTCATTGACCGATTGAATCAGTGATCGATTATGAAAATTCGTAATCGATTATCGTTATTTTATTATTATTTATTTATTTGTTTATTTATTTTATTTAGTTTTTCATTTCCAGTTCTGTCCTGGCACGCTACTCTGTTGTAGTGCCAATAACACGTGTAATGATTACAAGACACGTGCATTAACAACACATATCTTTATTATTAAGCATTAATCCGAAGATTAATTTATAGAATAAAGGCGGCAAGCCACAACTGTTGATAATCTGAATAGCATGAGGTGGTTATGTTAAAATAAGAGGAAGGTAAATCAAAATAACGGGGCCAAGCTACTATTTTAAATACTTAATTTAAATACGCTAAAATAAAATAAATAATTAATTAAATAATTAATTAAAAAATTAATTTAAATACTTAATTTAAATAATTTATTTATTTTAAATAATTAATTCCACCCGCACTTTCGTCCATATTTCTTCATTGCCCTGTGCGAATCACAAAACGCTAACTGTGTTTTCTATTTAATTGAATTCACTATTGCATCCTTCCACGCCAGTTCGTTAAAGTGCACTGCCTTTCCCCGCCCTACTTTGTTCATTAACCAATCCAACACAGTGAGCATGTACTGCACGATATGACGGGCGCTGTCAATCAGTCGCCTATTTACTTTTATCAATCAATCATTGGCTAGCTTGATAGTTGTTTAAGAGGCGGGCTCTTCGTACGCATTAGATTTATCAAATCTGTTGACTATATATGAGAAAAGCGTTGAATTAAAAATGTTTCTACACGAATTATGGACATGTTGACAACATATGGTCCGACATTGCTAAAAGAAAATTGTACGCACATGAATATCCATCATTACTAGTATTCAATCACCGTAAGTGGAAATATAAAACCAAGATGCTGCCTTAGTCCCTGTCAGGTTTACACCGTTCAGAATTATGAGAATATCGATCAACGATCGATTGAACTGTCGATTAATCGAATACCTAGATAATCGAAAATTAGCAGCACTAATATATATATATATATATATATATATATATATACACAAATGGGCAGCCTATACACGGAAAATGGCGGTATTCAGTGGTAAACTTAGATGTATAAAAATAGCCTCAGTATATACACTCAGTCATAGAGGTAGCACCTATAGTGTGGCAATGTGGTATAAAGCAATTATTCAGGTAAGCTGTTAAATATTTTTAAACATTTGAAAATCTGTTTCCCTACTGCCGATTCTCCGTAGTCTCAAGAATTGTCCTTCGGGGCTTGCTTGTTTAGAGGACACAGGGTGAGCTGATGAATAGTGTAGATACCTGTGTGTATCTGTTGGTTTTGTGTAGAGGTCAAAGCCTAGGTGTCTATTTGGGAGAATAAACACTTAGTATCCAAAAAATTGATGGATTCTGTGAATTGTTCTGTAAATTTGATGGCCGGGTGCGCGTTGTTCATATGTGTTATGAATTTCGCCAGTGAGTCGGATCCTTTGGTCCAGATTATGAAAATATCATCGATGTAGCAGTAGCATAGGGCCGGCTGTAGTGCCTGTACTTCAGCTGAGTAACTTTTTTTTTAGTTGGGCCATGAAGATAATGGCGTAGCTTGGTGCTAGTTTTGTGCCCATGGCTGTACCACCAATTTGGAGGTAATGTTCATCACTGAACGCGAAGTTGTTGCATGTGAACACTATTTTGAGTAATGTGAGTAATCTGTGTGGCGTTAACATGCCTGGGCAGCCATGTACTCTTAAAAGAATTATAATAATTTGTACATAATGAAATTCCCATATGTTAAGATTTATTTCATTTCATTACATTGGGATACACAAATTAAGCATCTAAAAGGATACAATTTTAACAATCTTATTTTCAAGTATTTTGGTGTGAACGTGCACCTTTAATATCACAAGCTGTACTCTAAAACAGGTGACCGTTAAAAACAGTTGATCAGATTATACACAATGAGCAGTCTGTCTAAGGCAGAACCTATAAAACATGTGCTGAACACCCTACACATAAATGTGGTGTGAAACTGATAACACTCTCCATACAAACTTATTAACACTTCATATTAGGAAATTTATACAGTAAATTTAGCCCGTTGTCTATACCCGCCGCACGCACGCTGTAGCACGGCCATCAGAAAGCTGTCACTTATAAATAACAACTCACTCATTTGCATAAATATATACATGTAGATTTTGAGCATCATATGATGGAGAATTAACCCTTTAACACTAATATTAGGCTTATTAGCCAAAAACGGCTTCAGCAGTGGTCTTAAGAAATGTCTATTTGCAGAGCAAGAGAAGACCTTTTTTTTAAATTTACCACTAGAATGACTGGCTCGATAACCGAGCCAGTCATTCAGTGGTAAATTGTCAAAACTAGTCTTCTGGTTGTCTGCAGATGGACATTTTCTAAATTGAAATTTTCCTGATCAATTTTGAGGGTTAAATGGTTAATAAAACCACCTGTATTAGAGAGCAACCATCTTTTGTCCCCAAGAGCAGGTTAAAAAAACCTGGGTTTAACCATTTAATTGTCACAAAAATCAATAGACTTGCTGCTCAGTCAATGTACATTTCCTTTGACTATTTTTTAAGATTTACCACTGAAATGACTGGCTCGATAACCGAGCCAGTCATTTCAGTGGTAAGTTTGTCTTCTGGCATATAAATCGCCAATGCTAAAGATGACTGCAATGGCCAGTTTGGGCCCACTACCGTTAAAGTGTTAACATAAGTAGATTTACACATAACATAAGCTTTTAAAGTGAATACACAATTTCCAGACAACACCAACAATAGACCTTTCCGCTTTATCCATCCATCATGAAGTTATAATTAACTATGTGACATGTAGAATCACACCATAATTAATGACATCATTATGATGTCATGAGTGACATAAATTTATATTTATAAGTACGTCACGAATACATAATTGAAGACGGACTATGCGTTGCTGTATGATTTGTATGTCTACTATTTAATAAATATTCTGTTGAATATTTTGAAACTAATTTGATTGGGCGTCGTTGCAACAGCACCCAGTCAAATTAGTTTCAAAATATTTAACAGCTTATCTGTATAGTTTTCTAGAAATAGATAGTCAGGGAGTTCAGACCTGTATCGATCTATCCCAACATGAACAAGTGTGGGTGGAGCTTAGTTAGAGGTGGATGGGACTGGGCAAAAACTGGAAAGGTCCATTGTCAGACAGAGTAATAAATTCCCAGCCAATATCACGATATAGGCTAGAGAGGAGTCATCATGAACACTTCAAAACTAAATAATGTATGATAGGTAGTCGCGGATAGCGATAAAGACAGAAAATGATAACAACAGCAATAAGACCACCCATGACTTCGAAAAGTCAACATATAACCAATACTAGGTGCGTTGCAGCATGGTATAACCATGAGTATAGGCGGCATACCACAGCTGATGCAGGGAACACATCTGCAACACAGCACTTCCACAAAACAGACCTAAACTCTTACATCCAATGTGATTTTGTCACTGAAATATGACGGTTTCAAGGAGACTTAATTAAGCAACGAGTCAAATCATTCAAGAACAACAAAACTTTTGATATCTATTCAAAGGAGCTTTGAATTGAACTGAGGAAGCCATTCTATATCAAGAAATGCTAGATAAATCTTGAAGCAATAACAAGCCAATAGCAATTATTCCTTGTACGGTGATGATGATGATTATGATAGTCTACAAATGATAATCTACAAATTACTGGTTCTCCTATTATATATTGTAGTCCCATTAGTCATAGCACTGTCCCATAATATATATCCTACCCCTGTAAATAACTGTTTATGAATTGGTGGGTCTCGTCCTATCGGTCATTAACGTTTGTGCTTCCACCTAACCCGTCAGAACTATTTGGCTAGTAAAGCCTTTAGACAGACAGAAAGGCTATATACGCCTCAGCCATCGTACATGATGATGATGGTGATGATGATGATGAAATGTAACTTGCTTTTGGGTTTAACGTGGAGTATCCAGTTTCGGGGCACCTAAGCAGAAATTGCTAATAATTTAATAAATACCATAAATATTTAAAAATAAATTGGCTTTATTTGTTAGTGACTTTATCCCCTATCCAGCGCCGAGTTAGAAGAAACACCCCGAAAACGAAATGTCAAAACACAGCGCCATTAGGCGATGACGTACTTCAAAACAAACAAAAACGATGGCATCCTGTTTCGGTGATACTCGTACAGGCTCGCCCAAAGGTCTGTTTTTAGACAATACAGTACAATACAATACAATACCATATGGAGCAATAAATGCTGAACGTTCGAAGTTGTCAGAATTGGGAAGTGTTTTATTGTCATTTTCTTGTTTTTTGTCGGGTGATGGTGGTGGACATTTTCCTCAGGTTAGAGCATTTTCTTGTTTTTTGTCGGGTGATGGTGGTGGACATTTTCCTCAGGCTAGAGCTAGTTGTGAGGGCTTGACTAAAGCATCAAATGGAAATATGCAAAAGATATTGAATAATATTATACTATGCGTATAATCCTTGATTTTGATAATGTGCTAAGAACAGGCACTGCGCTGTTGACTTTTGAACCACCCTGTCTAGTATTGATTTTGACATTGGTCACGTGGCATAAATAAAACAGGTGACGGGGAAGAATTTCCAATATTTGAAACAAAAAACTTACTTTTTTATTTGAAATACAATGCTTTAAAGGCATATGATAAAAAGTAAGAAGAAAATCGCCAATTTTTTACATGCTAAAGAAAAGTTGATTTAGTGCTGACTCAACATTTTAATGTGAATTTTGAGGGGAAACGCAGTAAGCGTTACCGATAATTACCGTACTGGTTGATTACAAAATTATGACGCTATGAGAACTTGTGTTGTTGCACAGCCCATGAGTAACGAAAGCTCACCGAAACTAGAGCCTCACCGAAACTGGATACTCTACGATACATTTTCAGTCGCAACACATTTTGTAGAATTGCCAAAGGCCACTTAAGAAAGTGACCCAAAAGCCACGTAAGTAATAAATAAATATAAATGACTTGTATTGTGCTTTAGTACCATGCTTTCATGGACCAACGAGTGTCCGCTTTAGACAGGTAAGCCCTGTGCGCGCGTAAAATGCATGAGATTGAACTGCAAAGAACGTCCGGCTATATATAATATTATTACACAATACAGTTTTACACATACTTAGCCTGTCTCAATTTGCATCCGCGATATAATGAGCAAAGGAGAGTTGTTCAGAAAGCAGTGTTTCCGCTTCTGAGTGATAAGCAGATGACGGAGTGTCAGATTGGTTTTAAAATCTAGCGTTTTTCTCGCTGATAAAAACGTGCATCGTTTTATCTTGGTAGTCGATGTAAACACCGCAATGCCCGGATTAACGAACTGGCCAATCAAAACACCCGCGGTTTTACGGGTCGATTTAGTGGCGCATTAGCTCGTTTGGCAAAACTGTTGTGCCGCACATGCTCGGAATTGCAATCTAAAAGTCGGGTTCAGGCATGGAACCAATGTGTAAAAACCTGTGCAATTCCATACGTCATTCACGTGACCCGTCATTCGGAGGGGCGGTAAAGCCGGCGGTCCATTCAGGTGTGGTCTCTGTGTCATGGGGGATGCAAAAGAACTCACTCGATCTAAGATTTAGCTAGGGAGTTCAGGTGTGAACACGCTCCGATAGGGTAAATAGTCCTGTAAATAATACCAAGCAGACAGCGACAGTGTCTCAAAGACACCTTACCTGAATCCTGTGAGACGCCTAATACCTGGTACAGATGTGTGCATTCTGGACCTCACCGAGAAGCATGGTTGACAGTCTGCTCCTTCTTCTTGCGTTCATTTTTCTCATGACAGTAATCTTAGACTGTTTTCCTTATTTAGTGCACGAGAGCTGAAGTGGTCATCAAATTGTCTCTGTATCCTCTGATCTGCTCTTCAAAAGATATTTCAATAGGCCAGAAGCGTCTCCTAGCCTGTTCATATCGCTGGCAGTGCTGCAAGAGATGTTCTGCTGTTTCTTCTGCCTGCTGACACTCACAAAGTGCAGAATCTGTAATCTTGAGATGGTGAAGATGTGCATTGAGACGACTGTTACCAGTCCTTGATCTGAAGATACGTGTCTGATCCTCCCTACTGAGGCTGTGTATTGGATCATTATGCTGCCTGCTGGTGGTTCTTGTGGCTTCAATGATATGCTTCAGTTCTTCAAAGTCAACCTCGCGGTTGAATTGTTCTTTATTTGACCCTTCTTTCGCCAGTTGATCAGCTTTGTCATTTCCTAATATGCCACAATGCGGGTGTATCCACTGTAAGTTGACATTGTTCTCCTTAGCCAGTTGCGTAAGATTTTCATGAATTAAATCTGTACTTCCCTTTCCACTCTCCAGCGCCTGGAGCGCTGAGAGAGAGAGAGAGAGAGAGAGAGAGAGAGAGAGAGAGAGAGAGAGAGAGAGAGAGTCTGTCAGGAAGACAATATTTTCATTTCTGGTTTTTCGTTGTGTCAGCATTTGGCTAGCTAAGATCAGTGCCTGGATTTCTGCAGTGTAATTGCTACAGTGCATCCCTGTTGGCAAGCATGAGTCTGTTATATCTCCACATGGAAACCGAATGTGAGCGCCTGCACCTCCATTCTTGACAGCTTGGATAGCTGATCCATCTGTATAAACATGTATCCACTCTTCCTCAGGGTAGTTTTCTGCAATATGACTCAATGCAAGAACTTTGTTTGTCACCTCTGCTTGATCTCCCATGTTTCTAATGCCTGGAATCGAGGGCCAGATTGAAATTGTGTTTTCTATTTCAGAAGCTTTCCATGGTTCCCTCTCAGAGATAGTGTTTCTACATCTGGGGAAGATGTCCGACTCTCTGTTTCTTTCAATTTTCTTCGAAGTTAATAAGAAATTATTCCTTTTGAGCCTTCCTCGAGACATTCGGTGAGTCAGCATATGCATGGGATGGTGAGGCATCAATTTGAATTTCTCGTATTGAATCTCGGCCTTGATTTCTTGTCTCTGCTGGAGTGGCTGGCTATTGGTAAGTTGACTAAGTTCTTCCATCACTGCTTTTGGAGTGGTCTTCATAGACCCTGTTATGATACGAAGAGCCTGATTTTGTACCTTATCCAATGTCTGAAGGGTGCTTGTAGCAGCTGTCATCCATGATGATGAGCTGTATTCGATGATTGGCCTAACTGATCCAGAGTAAACCTGTTTCAGAATTGTCATGTTAGCTCCCCATTTTGTTCCAGAGAGCTTCCGCATAACTGCCAGTCTTCGATTGGCTATACCTTCAGCTTTTCTGATTTGCGCCTTTCAGGTTAGTCTTTTGTCAAATATCAGATCAAGATAAGTTACTTCATCCTCAAAGTGCAGAACCGAGTCACCAAATTTCAGACTTGTCTTGTGTTCCTTTTTAGTGGATAGTGTGAATAGCATTGCGACTGTCTTCTCTTTGTTGATCTGGACAAACCATCTTGTAACCCAAGAATTGAGGTGATCAATTGCGAGTTGCATGCAGTAATTGGCTATTGCCACATACTCCTCGCTGCTCCACATCACAAGATCGTCAGCATACAATGCAGCTCTGACTCCCATTGGAAGGTTCTTCACCAGGTCATTGATTAATATTGTGAAGAGGGTGGGAGAGACTACACCACCCTGAGGTACACAATGCCGTAGCAGGACTGTCCTGATTCTCGTCCCATTCAGCTGTACTGATGCCTTTCAGTTGTGGAGATACTGGCATATCCAGCTGTACATTTTTCCAGAAATATCACTGGTCCTGAACTTTTGGAGGAGTCCATGCTTCCATATTTTATCAAATGCCTTCTGCAGATCAACCCACACAGTGATGGTATGCTTTTTCTGTTGAAACGCCTCCTCAATAGACTGTGTCAGATACATTGTTTGATCCTCAGTAGACCTACACTTTCTGAAGCCATTTTGTTCATTCGCTAAGAGATTGTTGCTTTCAAAATGTCGAAGAAGTCTCTGGTTGAGGATTCTTTCCATGGCTTTGACAGTGCAACTAGTCAGACTGATAGGTTGATAACTTGCCGCTTTGGATTTATTTTTGCCTTTTTTCAGTACAGGGATCATGTTGGCCTCTCTCCAAGACTGGAGAACTTCTCCTGTGTACCAACTGTGGTTGAAAATCTCCAAAAGCTTGTGCTTTCCAATAGTACCCAGATTCCTCAACATCTCATTGGTTATTCCATCTGGCCCAGGAGACTTCCTGTTTTTCAGAACTTTCAAGCTTTTCTCCAACTCACTGATGGTCAGAAACTCATCCATTTCCGCAGCATGTATTTGTGTCTCTGTTCCACTTTGCAGACTTCATTGCAGCTTTTTTACAACTCACTGGCACATCTAGATTGCTTACTTTCTGAAACATACAAGCAAAGTGTTCAGCAGCAGCCTCTCCTGTTTTAATTTCAAAATCCTCTTCAAGAGTTATGTTCGGTACTCTGGTGTTTTCATCGTTAAGCTGCTTCACAAGCCTCCAGAGTTTATTCATATCTTTTTCCAGATTTAAGCTTGACGTTTTTTCTCTCCACGATTCTCTGGTGGCTCTGATTTTGGCTTTTAGATATTTTGCCTTGGATTGTTGGAGTCTCACATGGTTGGCTTCTGCTGGGACATTTTCTGCAATTTCCCTTGCGTTGGACATTTCTTCGTGTAACTTTTGCAGAGACGTACTCCAGTAAGGTCTGTCATTTTTCCTGGATCCCCTAGGAATGCATTTCCCAGCAGCAGAGAGTAAAGCAGAGTTAAGCTCTTTAACAACTTTATTGATATTTCGGTTTTTGACATCAATGTCTTTTACCAATCTGTCACTCTCTTTCTGCTATCTGCCCCAGTCTGCTTTCTTATAGTTCCATCGAGGAGTCTGATTCCGGTCAATCGCAACATCCATGTTAATGGTAATGAAAACAGGCCGGTGATCACTGCCTCCAAGTTGTTTCCCAACAATATGCAAAGATTCTTGATGTAGATATTCTGTCGAAAATACTAGATCAGGAGAACTTGAGGTATGCCATCATCTTGAGTAGAATGTGGGGGGGGGGAGATGGGAGTCATCTGCCTTATTCAAGAGAATCGGCTTCTGCTCATCCATCCAATTTTCAATGTCCTCACCCCTCCTATCAGTAGAATCATAGCCCCATAACTGAGAATGACTGTTGAGGTCACCAGCAATGATAGTTGAATCTGCGTGAACTGGGATTTTTCTGAGAACCAATGGTTGATTATTAGGGCAGTAATAGTTGACAACAGTGATCGGATGTTTCTCTGGAATTATCTTGATTGTGAGAATTTCAGGTCCGTCCATGTCTCTCTGAACTTCAATGGCATTTAGGTTATTCTGGACCAGGGTTATGACTCCTCCTTTATGTCTTCCATCCCTGTTAGATCTGAAGCACTGAAATCCTCTTATACAGAATCTTCTGTTGGCATTTAGATGAATTTCTTGGATACATGCGACATCTACGCCTTTCTCCTTGAGAATTTGGCTAAGCTCCGTTTTCTTGTTAGAAACTCCTTCAGCATTCCATTGCATGATAGTCAGCGGTTTGCTTACTTGTACTTTAGGTTGGACAACCTTCTTCCTTTTTCTCCAAGGTCTACAAACTCTACCACCAGTAGCTTGGGTGGACCCCTTCGAGGCTGGGGGCCCTGCTGCTGCACATGCCTGGCGGGAACTCACACGGCGAGCACCATGACGGATATTCATAATATTAACTGTCATGAAAGATGAGCTGTTTAGTGCTATGGTTGGCCACTCGCTCCAAATACCTGGCCTGGTACACAGATAAAGTGTTACACCCCTGCGCCCAACCCAAGATCAGAGATCTTAGATCTACTTTGAGGCCTAGCACTTGTAGCAGGGGGACAGTCTGCTCCAATAGTGTAAATAGTATGCTACCTTACTGGTGTAGTGGTAAACCCACCGAGACCGGAGTTCCAGATACGATAAGATAAGATTGCGCTATTGTGCGAGTGATTCTGTATCTGTATGTGGAAGTTCAGCCTCAATGGGCTCACCCCTATTCTGTAGGGTGCGGACGACTTCAAAATATCTATCGGGGTAGAAGTTAAAAATGGGTTAGGGCTGACTATAGAGCAGGGTGTCTGGGGTCCACTCCCAGAAAATCTTGAAAATCAGATGACCTAAGAAGCAATTTCTTGCGTTCTGAGTAATAACGAAGCCCTTAGATTCCGCTTCACCGTCTAGATATTTTATATTTCAATACCAATTGATCGTGGTATTGAGCAGGGTGTCTGGGGTCCACTCCCAGAAAATCTTGAAAATCAGATGACCTAAGAAGCAATTTCTTGCGTTCTGAGTAATAACGAAGACCTTAGATTCCACTTCACCGTCTAGATATTTTATATTTCAATACCAATTGATCGTGGTATTGAGGGTCAAGTTGGGGTTGCAGATGGATAGGTCCACTTAAGTCAGTTTAGTGCAGTGTTAATCAAATTTTAAATGGTTGGTTTAAATAATGGTGTAGCACGGATCACTTAACACTGGGTACAAAACAACAAGTATTCAACTAACAATTGTGTAGTAGATAATTATTTGTTGCTGATGACTAACAGGCGCCCTTAAGTTTACTATTATATAGTTTGCGCTGGTTACAAATATGCGCCCTAAGGTCAGTCAGACATTATTGTTAAATTGTGTAGAAACGTACTAAGGCTTGTGCTGTTCTTAGACTGTTCTTTTCGTTTCTAAATTAAATTAAAGTTCTAAAGTAAAACTACACATTCACTTTTTAATACTACAGACTTACAACAGGCAGCACACCATTCTTTGAATCACAATACATTTTCATTAGGGACCATCTCTCGTGCCTGCACAAATAGACACTGGACACGGCTCAATTAGCCTAACCCTGATATAAGCTTAGATATTTTGGATAGGCTGTATTAGTAGTTAAGGACGACGACTCAATGGAAAGCAGACTATTTAATGTAAAGTCTCTTTCACGGTTTTATGCCAGTTACATAGTGAACCATTTTTTCTACACTTGGCCAACAATCTTAGCCGCCTACAGACCATTTTCGACAAATAATTTCAGGTTCTAAGACTCACTTAGCATATATGTATGTATGATTACTATATTCTGCAGCTGTAGTAGGAGAAGCATCCTACAGCTGCAATTAGTTCTTCTTTGCTTTTGCACATGTCTTGTTCTCAATCAAAATCTTGAGATTCTTCAGGCCCATTTTTGATTTTAGGGTAGTGCTTATGCAAACGAAAATTGTAGGAGTTCCACTCAAACGAGTAGCTGAAAATATTTTGAGATCTTTTCCTGTTAACGATAGTGAAAATAAATACATAATGGTCCTAAATGACTACTTTACGAAATGGGTAGAGGCCTTTGCAGTCACTAATCAGGAAGCATGTACAGTAGCAGCAACACTTGTAGAACAGATTTTCTGTCAATATAGTATGCCAGTAGCGATCCATACTGACCAAGTTCGTAATGTGGAAAGCCAACTACTTCAGAATCTATGCAAGCTGCTGAGAATTAAAAAAAACTAGGACTACGCATTTTCAACCTCAGGGTAATGGTATGGACGAACTGTTCAATAATAACACATGCCACCATGCTGACCAAAAGAGGTAAATCTCAATCAACATGATTGGGACATTAGGTTACCCTATGTGTTAATCGCTTATCGAACCTGTGTTCATTCAAGCATAGACTTTACACCTGCATTTGGTATGTTCGGTCGAGAACTAGCACTTTCATTGGATATAACAATGCCATGCATACCCAGAGAAAATACTAATCCATCTGAGTCTGTCAAATAATGCATCAGCAGTTAGAGGCAGCATATGCTTCCTTCCGTGAAGGACTTAATTAGCATCAAAAGTCTTGGCACGATCGAGCCGTTTATGGTCATCCATTTGCTGCAGGTGATCATGTCTGGGTAAAAGATTACCAATGCACTTGTAACCTTTTTGCCTAGACTGTAGCGCAGGTGTAACAGTCCATGGTTGGTCAGCAAATGACTCAATCACGTCACATATGAAATAAGTGATACTTCTGGAAAACACTGGCTTAAATATTTTGATTGACTGAAATTGTTCATTGAGGAAGGTATGGGTCAAAGAATTTGAAGCCCTCTTCCCCATGAAATGTCGACTCAAACAGAACCATCTGGAAGTAATGATGTGCCCCCTGTGACTAATTTAAATTCTGATGCCACTTACTTAAAAGAGGCTGATCAGGTCACTAAAAATGTTGGATCAGACTTATGTTAAGGAACCTGTGCATCAGAAATGACATATACTTCATAATCAAACATACAATGCGGATCTTCCTGAAGAAGTGACAAACTGTGTAGATGTAGATTAATTCCCTTTCCAGGTTTTCACCTCAGGGGAAGCAAGGTCTAAAAATGCACCACCTACTTGAGCGAGGACTTAAAAGGCGCCACCAGGCATACTAATTAGGCGTCGGAATCTGCTTAAATTTCTTTAATAAAGAGAAAACAGCATCCCAGCGTATTTTATTCTACCGAGAAAGTAGCGTGTATTCTACTATTCTTTGTCTTGATGTAACATAATTAAAACAAAAAGTCTTAACATAGCGATGAGCAAGCATGACAAGAAGACATTAAGAACTTTGTAAATTCAAATAGTTCTAATTTTCAATGTAGATTAACTTGTTAAAGGTGGCTTGGGAGTTGGGACGTCCAGAAATTGGTATGTGTTACGGCATGATTTAGGCACCACATTTGGGAACGCCCCCCGCCCCTCCCCCCCCCCCCCCCCTGTTCCCCCATGGCTACGCTACAGTCCCTTTCATTTTTGGGAAACACTTGGGTGTGGATCAGACAATTGCGGGTGAAATTGAGCCTTTTGGTCAGCCTGGCCCAGACAAGATTTATATTTCAGACCCAATGTCGTCCACGGAAAGCAGAAATAAAGATGTAGAAGTGTTATATTTACCCCCAGAATCAGGTAAAATAAAATTTAAATTAGTTGCCCCTGGTAACGCCAAGTATACAGTTATTTTGAAGGATCTTGGCCCTGATAGCGAAGATAGTGATGATTCGGATTGCAGGGTCAGACTGTGTAAGATTTGGAGAATCCACATACTGTGGCAGTACCACCTAGGCCAGCTGCTCCATATAGTGGTATCCATCAAGACCAGATAGATGTGCATCATAGCCAAAAGACAATATCAATAAATGCGCCTCTAGAAAATCAAAGAGACGAAGACTATACCATGATACACGATGGTCAAATGATGGATACAAATGCTTATGAAGAAGCTCTGGAAGCTGTGGCACCTAGAACCTCTACTCCTTATTCAGTTGTTGGTGGAGAGAAGACTGTATTTCATCCTCAAAGTTGTCACGTTCGCAAGGTGAAATGCATGATTCACATTCTCACTCATTACCCCAACTTTCTAACCATGAGGGTAGTGAAAATGAAGACATTCTGGTATCAAACCAAAGACCTATGTCATCAGTATCCAATTATTCTCAACCACGGCAGAGAACACCTTTGAGGAAATCAACTCGTACCAGAGGGTCACCAAAAAGATACACCCCTGATTCTGCCAAAATCCCCAGCAAGAAGGTTTGGATAAGAACATAGTTATTAGTGTACCTCCCTATGCAGGTGGCTTCCATTAAATATAAGAAACCAGAAGTAAAGAAGATTTATTAAAAGATGTTTACAGGTAAGATTATATTTTTCAGGTAATTTTAGACAGGAAGGCATAATAACCGGATTTTTGCTTAGTTTCTGCTTCAATACACCAGCAATTGTACATTGAATTGTGCTCAGGGCAGAAAGCATGGATGACTCAGAGATTGTGTCAGCAAGTGAGTGGGATTTTGCTACCGAAAGCTGAGATTCGAGTGTGAGGGTGTTCCAAGTAATTCAATGTTAATATTATTAATATTATTAATATTATTAATATTATTATTAATATTAATAATAATAATAATAATAATAATAATAATAATAATAATAATAATAATTAAGATTATTATTATTAAGGGCTAGTGATAGCATGTTTTGAGGTATTTTTCCTGAAGCTCATAGCCCCCCCCCCCCCCTCCCCAGCCCCCACCCACCCCACCCACCCACCCACACACACACACACACACACACACACACACACACACACACACACACACACACACACACACCCTTCATATTCCTCATATGGGCATGGGTGCATGGACTAATATGCAAATGAGATGACGTCATAACTTTCTCAATCAATCAGAGCAGTCACCACCACATCGCTTTTCTACTGCGTCTGATCTACTTAAGTGGCTTTGACATTATTGACCATTTGTCTCAAGATCAAGGTTAAGAGGTCAAAGTGATTTTACCGGATCCTCTAGCTTTGAGTACTGCAGCTTGAGAGAACGGTCAAGGTCATTGTGTGCTAAGTTTCCTTTTCCTCGGCCCATCAGTCAGAGAGGTTACCTTTGCTAGACAGGTTTTGCAAGAGATCTTTAGTTCATGGCTACCAGTTTATAAGAAGGTCTTTCCATTGGTCATTAGTCATCAGCTTGTTTGAACATTGCCAGTAATTTCTGTCAGATTGTGCACATTGTGGTATTTTGCTACCAGACAGTGTCAACGTTCCCAAATTACCATAGGCAGTATTGTCATATTGTGCGCTCAATCGTTATCAATGGTACTTGAATTTGAGCATCATTACTTGCCAGATGGTTATCAGATTTAGTCTTTAGGCTAGCTATTGCTTAAAGAAGCCTAGTTGACGATTATTGATAATAGTCTGAACGTTGATATAAATCACTTGGTCAGCTATCAATTGACCTTTCAAAGTGATCTTTGATATTTCAACTTTACTTTTCTGGGACCCGTTGGCAGGGGCGCCAGAAGCACGGGGACAGCTGGGTGGGGTGGGGTGGGGTGGGGGAGGGTGTGTGTGAGTGGGGGGAAATTAAAATTTAGTTTAGAACTTGAAAAATTACTTTTAGAATATTCAGAGCAGACTGGGCAGTTGTATTAAAGTTTGTTGTAACATGTTTTGGCATTCCGCCCATAGCATAATATGGGAGTGCTTTTAGGCTGGAGATATCTTTTTTGTTGCATAAAATGGTTCTACACCAGAGAGAAAATACAAACACCTTTCTCTCCCAGCAGCTCGAGACGTGTAGGCAAAAGTCCTGCCATCATTCCTCCACCCTGACTATCACGTTCTATTCAGAAGTCTAATAGGGACGTGGAATTACTATGTGTACCCAGGTTTTCACATTCAACTCACAAGTTTAATGGTGAAGCTCTGTGGGCCCTGGTTTCTATTTTCAATTCGCAACGCTATAAGTTGCTATTTATGTAGTGGTAGTTACATGTGACACATTCACTACTTTATTATTGATGTGTTTTGTATATTATCATTCTTGTGATACTTCAAATCTGAACACGTTCCACACATTTTGTAAGTAAAGGTAAAATAGGAATATGACATAATAGTGCCCCACTTTCCCTTAATGCCTTAGTGGGTATAGAATAGAATATATGTGCGGTGATGGGCGGCTGGGCGCAGCCATGTGCATGGTAGCTCGTACAGAGGGGCTTTCCCGCCGACACCTTTGGAATACTAGAATTGACAACAGCTCTCAAAATCACCTTTTAAATTGAAGCGTGATGCGTATGCTGTATGCAAAAGGTAGAAAGAATGTATATACACATGCCCCTAGTGTGGGCTCGATGTCGGTGGCGGCAGGTGAGGAATGGGTCTAAGATTTGTTGTGTCCCCTCCTCCGGAATTGGAGGCGGGTGTGGTCAGGGGGGAGAGGTGTGAGGTGTGTGTGGGTGGGGTGGGGGTGGGGGGCTCGCTAGGAAGAATGTGGAAATTAGATGCGCCTAGAAGCCATCTTCTGCATTCTGAGTAATAAATATCATTCTCTTGGACTTTTGAATACAGTAATTTGTGTATGACTATGAGCAGCCCCCAACCCCCACCCACCCCACCGTACCAACTCCTACGGTCGCGATACACATGTTTAGCCACCTCAAGATTTTTTAGTTCTAGCCATAAGCGATGATGCCACTGCCCACACGAAAATAAAATCAATCATTTGAAGGCCTCCTTTGATTAGTCTGAGCCTGGGCCAGATGCCCCTCGGACACTCCACGCCAATATGGCTATGTTAGAGGATGCGTAATCATAATTTGAATCACTCATTCAGTACACGCTAGCTGTTGAATAATTTGCTACTAATTTGACTTGGTGGCGTTGCTACCTCAGGAAACAACACCTTCCAATAATATCAGTTTTAAAAGGTTCCCCAGAATAGAATTTATTATATTTGGTAATCAACCTATTTTATGTCAGCCGTCCGTCACCTGTCTATCCGTGCAGCATCTGTCCACCTTTTGTCTTTAAGCGAGTTCTCAAGGACAACTGGTGTGGAAGGATCCATAGGGTCCCGGGAAGCTATTTTAAACATTACATTTAAAGATCTTTTGTGAAACTGCTTGGCTCATTGGTCTGAAACTAAAAAACTTCATTCAAGGCAAGAGCTGAACAAACTTTCTTCACATATTCAAAATGATTAGTCGAGTTGACTTCCGGCCGTCTTTGATAACCTAGTTTTCACAAAACACTTTTCTTCTGAAACCGCTGAAGGTATTGGGCCACAATACACCCTTCCCAGATTGACGTATTTTAGGAAAATACCTTCCCACAAAGCATCGCTTGCAAACCCTCTGGCTGGCAATGCTCGAACAGTATTACTGGGCTAATTGCTATTAGGGTAAGATACAACACACTTAAAGTATTTATATGAAGAAGTATAATTATAAGATCATAATATTATTGAACTCATACATCATTGGAAAGCTCATCCAATTTTCTAAACATTTATGTATTATTTTTATTTAACGAAAATTTTCTGGCTGTCAAACTGCCCAGGCGATGCTCGAACAGTATTACTGGGCTAATTGCTATTAGGGTAAGATACAGCGCACTTAAAGTATTTATATGAAGAAGTAAAATTATAAGATCATAATATTATTGAACTCATACATCATTGGAAAGCTCATCCAATTTTCTAAACATTTATGTATTATTTTTATTTAACGAAAAATTTCGTAAGGCTAATTATAATTTTGAAATACACCCTATTGGCCACTTGAGTTACTAAATCTGGGGACAATGTGTATTTTATATATGCTAATAACTCAGTCAAAATAAAAAAAGCCCCATATATGTTTAGAAAATCGGATGAGCTTTGCAATTTTGTGATTGTAGTTTAGAAACTCTTTAAGATCCGTTGTCTTTTAGCTCAATGCTCACCCAATGCCGGCCATCTGCTGGCTGAGCAATTTATCTGTGAAAGGCGCATTTAGCAAATATAATTAGGAACTAGGGGCCAATCAAATTTTTCTCAAGGAAAACTGCAGGTCCACATTGTAGACATGTAGAAATGCACGCACACACGCACATACAGACACAATGACCCGGCCACCCCCTCACTCACACCAGCCCCCCCCCCCCCCCCGCTCCACCCATGCCCACCCGCGCCACCCGCTCGCTCAGTGTCGCACTCGCTCGCTCACTTACTCTCTTACACACACACACGCACGCACTCACCCATATGTCACATTGTGACCTGGGAGTAACAAAAACTTGAAACCCGCACGTTCCATGTATGCATGCACAGTACACACACAGGGAGATGGATAAACATCGCTTAGTCACAGTTTCCAATTGACTAGAAGCAGCATCACATGATCATTGCCCAATAAAATGTGAATTGGGAATAAGTAAAAGGGACCAAAGAATGCATAAGTTCATTCAAAATTGCTCTAATATTTATATATGGATCATAGGAAACTCAGAACGCAGGAAGACGATTCGCAGAGCCTGCACCTTTCAATGTTTTTTCTTATGGTGCTTGGGTGGGTGAGTTTAGTATCCCCGAACCCCTTCCATGCGAGGCGGTAACACCATTTCAGATCTTTGTGCCCTTTTTGTGGAACCTGCCCCCGCCCCATAAATTTTATTCCAGCGCCCCTGTCCGTTAACCTGATTAGTTAGATTAGCTTGGTGGAGACTGAAGGTTTAGGCACATTCCGTTTAATTAGATTCATCCATTTGTTGATATTTGAGCAGTTGTTCAGTTTGATTGCAGGCAGATAATACTTTCAACTATGAACATCTTGGTTTAAGATTGCCAATGGCACTGCCACTAAGAACATGGTGTTATCACTTTTAAATCTTGGAACTTAGATAACCCATTATGATTTTGGCACAGCGCTCTACCTATTGCACTGATTACCAGCCTCTACATCGCACTGTCTCTACCCTAAAAAGCACATCTGCACACTTTACTCCTCAAGATATTCAACATAGTCTTTTTGACCCTATTTAAATTATAAACCTTGTAGCCTCTGGGTGTGTGCACTTGCCCGCCAGATACTCTCGTTCCGCGGTACCACCAGTGTGTGGTACATTGGAGCGAGGCTGTTGGTTAGCTGCGGATCTCGGGGTTGCGGATCCAGTGTTGTGCATTACCGGATTATACAATGACAGACTTCTAGAGCCCGTGGAACGTTCATGTTCCAGTGGGGCCGTGAGACCATCGCCCCGGAAGTTGAACCTCATGGTCTCATCCTCGCTGTTGTGTCACCGGTGTGACAGTCCCCCAGCTCCATTTAGGGTGGGGACATAATTAAATACATCGTAACAGTCAAACAATGGTACTCGTTTGCTGGTACACGGGAGAGGTCTAGTACATAGGGCCAAGTAGATGACTCGTCATCATGGTTCTCGCCAGAGGTACCTGACAGAGTAATATCCGTGAGGCATCCCTGCAAAGGAGGGCCCTAACACGGCTACTCAGCTAGTTTAAAATAAACTGTATTAAACCCTAACATAAACATTTTTGTTGCGAGAGGAAAGTGCCTTGCGCGGGCCTCTGTCACAGGAAAATGCCTACAATGCCTACAAAGTGCCTACAATGCCGAGGCAGAGGAAGAGAAATGGCAAAAAGGACAGCTCCCATGTTTAAACCAATTTATGTAAAAGAGTCAAATAGTGACATTATAAGTTTACTGTGACACACGCTGTATTACGTGAAGATGGGGGAGGATGATTTCTGCAGAATTCAACACCGTCATCTTATGTAAGTTCAAAGATATGGTTTTAGTAGTTGCCGCTTCATTTAGGCGGCCTTTCTGCTAGATTCTATCCTAACATTTAGTTTTTGGGGCCAGATCTAGGTTAAGCATAAATGGCAGTGTAAACTAACTATCTTTAATATATAAGCCTGACGGGCGAGAATGCTCAGTGACCGCATGGCCGCCCTATGGAGCATTCCCCTCAGGTAGACATTGTGTGGAAATGCCATGAGGTGAAAGCTCCGGAATCATATAACGATCCCGTCCCCATCGCATCATGATCACATATAATAGCACTAGGACGAGTCACAGTACATACGCATTGAAAAACACATATAAATTTAGGGTGGGGACAAAGACGCAGCTGTCCAACTTTAGCGACATTCCCGTGAGGGCGTGGTGGGTTCTAAGACCGCACCCAGTCACTGGTAGAGTTAGATGGAGAGCTGAGTCCTGTCCGTCACCATTGTGTCGGGGGCGGATCATGTGAGATCCGCACCTGGGGAACTAACATTTTACCTGTCATTAGGGCTAAAGAATTTCGCCCAGCGATGCACTGCAGGCCAGTAACTATAATATTTTTGCAGTGCTTCCTACTTTGGCGGGGTCTTTCTAACTAAGTAGTATCCACAGACACAGGGGAGGTGTATGCGGTCATCGTCACTTTGTTTCTAACCGCTCTGAAACACCAGTAGTTCCAAAGTCAGCTCTAATCAACGTGATGGGGGAGGTCCAAACAATAAATATGTCCGGAGGCCAGAGGAGCATAAACAGAGTCAATTACTCATATAATGGAGGCCTTAAGGTATGTGGTCAATTTATACAATCTAGCCGGTGTGCGGTGTTACATATCCGTTACAACCGGAAAAGAGACTAATACAAAATGACTCCTACAGAGTAATCATCCCTACTACCAGACACCTATCCTATTGAGCTAAAACAGTCCAGGTTTAGTCGACCGCATGTCATGTTCGCGCAAGGAGAACATGATCAGCGATCTCAGTGAAAAAGTGATGCTGTGGGGAAAAAGGTGGTGCTGTTGTTGTTGCTGGTTTGTGTAGCCTAGCGAACTGTGGTTCCAATGGGGTTTTAAAATATAAATTAAGCAAAGCATATAACTAGGATGGCAACTGCCATAACTTATCACAAAAAATAAAATAAAAGGTCACACGACCGTGACAGTGCTTATGGGAACAAAAATAAGAATAATATATACATTATAAAAATAAACTATAATAATGCGGTCTCACACGACCGGCAGGTACCTTTTGGCCATCAGTACCTGTTGCACAAAACAATACATAAATACAATAATAATAATATGATAGTGATGAAGTACCGAAACAGCCTGAACGCCAGCCAGATCAAAACCTTTCTGGAAGAGGCAGAATATATCAAGATCAAGGTAACAACCAGCAACTCTGTGATTGACATTGTTAATTATTACTGCCCTAATGACAAGAATCTCTCACTTGACACACTCCAAGTCCCGGACTGCCACATCCTCATTGCGGGAGACTTTAATAGCCAGTCCCAGAGCTGGGGATACAGAACACTTGATAAACGAGGAGAAGACATTGAAGCATGGCAAGATGAAAAGCACCTTTTCCTTGTCAACGATCCCACTGATCAGCCTACCTTCTACTCGCGCCGGTGGCACTCGACAACAAGGCCAGACGTGGCATTTTGTACAGAAGACATTCACAGAAACCTCAGTAGAGTGGTCGGATCGCAGTTGGGAGGAAGCGACCACCATCCAGTCCAAGCAGCACATGATAAACTAGACAAGGCCAGAGAAGATGCAGAGGGTAATCCCTGTCATGAAAACCACTTCACGCTACAACAAACTAAAGCCAGGTATCTAAAGACCAAGCTGGAGGCCAAAAGAAGAAGCTGGATGGAAAAGACGGCAGGGTTTAATTTAGAGAGAGACACCACAAGGCTATGGAGACTGACTAAAGCACTGAATGATGAGGGTGTCGGGGAAGAAGATTACTCTTGAAGAAGATGGACAACACTGACAGGAAAAATGGCTGCAGATGCCTTTGCGAAGGCATATGCAAAAGAAAGCAACATTTCTATACCACGAATGCATCAAAAAGAGGTTAGAAAAGAGCAAAAGTAAAGAACAGACACAAATACTCACGATGCAATGAAAGTTGACATTAGTTTAGCAGAACTGAAGAAGGTTCTTCAGTGCTGGAAAGAAGCCAGAATGCCTCCTATTCTGAAAAAAGGGAAGAACAAGACGAAAGTGCTGAGCTACCGTCCTATCAGTCCTACAGGCTGAATATGCAAGACCATGGAGCGCATCATCAACCAGCGGTTGCAGTGGTACCTGGAGTCGGAGAACATTATAGTTTCAGAGCAGGCCGGCTTCAGAAGATACAGGAGCACAGAAGATCAAACAACACATCTTGCACAGGTCATAGAGGACACTTTTCAAGCCAAGAAGGTGATGCTAGCTGCCTATATCGATCTGCAGAAGGCATTTGACAAGGAGTGGAAGGATGGCCTCCTCGTGAAGCTCCGGCGCACGGGCAATGGTGGCAACATGTTCCGATGGACCACGTCATACCTACACAATCGCAGAGTTAGGGTGCTGGTGGATGGACAATCTGGACAGAATGTATTGCTGAGACAAGCGGTGCCACAAGGCGGAGTATTATCACCAACTCTGTTCATACCCATCATTAATGACATTGTAGCAGAGCTGCCCAATGGGATCCAAGCAGCCCTCTATGCAGATGACCTCGTACTCTGGTGCACCGAGGAGTACAGAATTACAGCTTGGGCCAATCGCTGGTGTATTACCATCAACAAAGAAAAATCATCAGCCATGCTATTCTCACTGTCCACCAAAACCAAGGTTGGCAATCTGACACTGGGCGGTACTCCACTCGAGTACGAAGACCAGCAGACATACCTGGGAGTCACCTATGACAGAAGATTAACATGGAAGGAGCACATCCAGAACGCAGAGGCAACGGCCAGAAGAAAGCTAAACATCATGAGGAAGCTGGCAGGAACAAAGTGGGGTGCCAATGAAAGGATCCTCAAGACCATCTACCTAGGTGCCGTACGACGACACCTTGAGTATGGATCCAGCTAAATCTCATCAACAGAACCTCGACAGCGTGCAAAACCAGGCACTGCGAATCATCACTGGAGCAGACAGTAGGCACCCCCCCCCCCCCACACTTAGCAAAGGAAGGGAATGCAAAGCACTGATCCAAGCTGCAAAGTACAAATCGTTCAACAACCACCCGATGAAGATCAGGCAAGCACAGTTGTCATCAGGAAGACTTAAAAGATCAAGTTTTGTGAAAGAGACAAAAGCACTTCAAAAGGAAACACCAAGAAATGTTGCCAGCACAAATAGAAGACCCAAACCACACCCTTGATCCTCCACCCTGGGAAAACAAACTAGAGAGCATAGCTATTCGCACCACAGTACCTCATCTCACAACCAAAGATGAACACAGTGATGTGAGCAAGAAGGCTCTGATCATAGCCATGCTGGAAGAAATGTACCATCAGGAGACATGGATAAGGATCTACACAGATGGATCAGCCAAAGATGCAATTAGGAGCGAAGGTGCCGGACTGCACATACAGTATCCAAACGGACAACATGAGTCAGCTGCAATACCGACAGGCAAACACTGGACAAACTACAGAGCTGAGGTCGAAGCACTGGTTAATGCAGCTAATACCATCAGCAGAACAGCAGACCCTATTGCACAGATTGTCTTTTTATCTGATGCCCGCTCCGTCCTTGAGGCTATCACCAAAGGTAAGCTGCCACAACTTGAAGAAGCACTACAAACCATCAAATGCTTTCGGATAGCACTGCAGTGGACCCCCTCACACTATGGAGTCCAAGGAAATGAGGAAGCAGACAAGATGGCAAAGGTGGGTGCAGAAGAGAATAAGACAGAAAACATGGTTACCCATACGGAGATGAAGACTATCATCAAGTCACTCTATAGAACACCTCAATCAGAGGATGCCTACCATCATCTCTCGAGGCCGGAGCAAGTGCCCATTTTTCGTCTCAGAACTGGACACAACAGACTAAACCAACACATGTACAGGTAGTTCCACCTTATGACATCGCCCACTTGTCCTTGTGGGGAAGCAGAACAGACCACAGAGCACATACTTCAATGTTGCAGTATGTATCAGCTGCTGAGAAAAGCGATCTGGCCTTTGTCAACCTCTTTTCTTGAAAAGCTGTATGGGCCTGTGGAAGAATTGCAGAAAACCACAGATTTCATCTTGAGAACGGCTCTCCAAGTGTGATACCAGCGATCGAAAAGAAGAAGAAGAAGAAGAAGAAGAAGAAGAAGATGAAGTACCTATTAGTCATCAGTATGGAAAAAGTTCTAAAGCAACTGTAGTTCAAGCATAACATATTTGGAACGCGAGATGGCACGATGCGGAAGTTGCGGGAAAAGCTGCAGGTGAACTGTCTGATGCGGCTCCTTCTCAGAAACATTGAAGAAGAACGTTTGCGGAAGTGGGTGACTAGTAGTTAGTCACGTCTACATACAAAGTTAATACTTTGAGTGGTGTGCTGAAAGCTTCGGACTGGTGCGGAAATTGAAAGCACCACAGCCAATCAGCGAGCAAGCTTCAGAGGCAGGGAAGCGGGTCACGTGACACGCTATCGTACCCGTGGACTGAGCATATGCATGCGCTAAGCCTATGGGTTCAATATTTTGAAAGGAATTTGCTGGTTCAATTGGCTGTAACTCAGCCATTTCTGGACCGATTTTAAAATAGTAAAAGGATATGGAATCCTCGATTCATTCCGGTCATGAGAGGGACCAAGAACGACGAGGACGCTGTAACTTAAAGTAATTACCTGTATCAAATCGGTACAAAATATTATATGCTTTTTCTCTCCAAAGCTAACACGCGTAGGCAAGCAATCTCTGATGCCCGCGCATGCGCAATAGGCGATCTCGCAGACTTAGTCATTTTACAAACCTCTCGTATATGGCTTTATACACGCATACTGTCCTACCCAGGAATGTATCTGGTCCAGCTGCTCTGTACCCGGAAGCAAATTTGAGGGGCGGGATCAGCTTCCACAAAAAAGGGAACGCTGGATGATATGGAATGGTTGCCTCACAGTCCCCACACCATCCTCTCTCTCGTAGACGGGTGCTCGGAGATACGCACCCACCTAACCACCATAAGAAAAAACCCATTGAATGGTGCAAGCTCTAAGAATCGATTTCCTGCATTCTGACTTTCTTATGATTCACGTATAAATGTTAGAGCAATGTTAAGTGAAGAAATTATGTATTCTTTGGTCAATTGACCCTATTCCCAATTCACATTGTGAGCGAGCGGGCGGAATGGTTGTTATGTCAGATGCACACGTTGCACGTTGTGTGTGCGTACGTGCACGTGTGCGTGCGTGCATGTGTTTGCACAGTGGACCTGCGCAGTTTCCCTTGAAATATTAGATTGGATTAGTTCCTAATTATATTTGCTAAATTGTGGCTTAATTCCTTCAGCGGGATTCATGGGAAAGTGTTTTTTTTGGTGAAAACTAGGTTATCCAAGACAAATCTCCCAATCACGTTGAGCAGGTCAACAAGGTTTGTTCACCTCTTACCTTAGACAAAGACAATTGAGTTTCTTGAGTTTCATGTCAAGCAGTTTCACAGGTCTTTAAATGTAATTTTTAAAATAGTCCACAATTCAAGATTGCCAGCAACGAAATCGACCAAACAGCTTCCCGGGACGAATCCTGGATCTGGGCCTATGGACCCTCCCTGCCCAGCAGTTCTTAAAGACTCGCTTAAAGAATAAGATGGACGGATGCTGGATGAATAGACAGATAGGGTAGCCACACAATGTCAAATTGATAACACACTACTCAACAGTTAGTGTGTATGGAATAAGTATTTTAATTATGATTTCGCAGCCTCTTACTTAACCATAATGGCGTGTGGGTGTTTCAGGTACATTTGGCCTGGGATATTCAAAGGAGGCCTTCAAATGTCTGAGTTTGTTTTCGTGTGTACGGTGGCATCATCAGTTGTGCGTAGAATTTAAAAGGATTGGTACGCGTATCATCGTTCGAGTTGTTAGGGAGGGGAGGAGGGTGGGGGTGGGGGGGGGGGGGGGGTGGGGGGCGGAGACAGTACAGAGTAGAGTATTAAAAAAGCCAAGTAGATGATATTTATTACTTAGTGATGTAGGAGATATCGGAGATGTCTTCTAAGCACATCTAATTTTTATATTCTTCCCAAGGAGGCCCCAGCCACTCTCTCCTCCCATTCTGTATGTGTGTGCAGGATGTGGCGACAACAAATCTTAGACCCATTCCTTAAATACCCCTACCGACTTCGCACCTCGGCCATGTGTATACAAATTATTCCTACCTTTGCATATGCTTCACACATCAATTAAAAATTTGATTTTGAGAGTTACTATTAATTGGAATATCCCTTGTTGTAGTGTTTGCACATTGATGCAAGCTTCCCATCAATGGCCACCATCGCACATATATTCTATTCTACCCACCAAGCAAGGCATTAACGGAGCGTGGACCAGTATCACTTCAAAATTCAAATACCACGGGACTGACTGGCGTGATTACCGAGCAAGTCATTCCAGTGGTAAATGTTCAAAAGTTGTCTTCTCTTGCCCTGCAAATGGACATTTCCCAAGACCACTGCAGATGCCGTTTCGGCCAGCTTGACCATTAATGTGTTAAGTGCGCGCAAACGATGTTACCAATATTAATTGCTTAATTTATTTAATATGATTCCAATTTGTATCGGATTTTCACCATGACATCACTACAAAGAACTCTAATGTTGCATGATTATATTAAATGTTTGTCAGCGAATAGGAATATGATTTTATTACTGCTTTTAATTGCAATATTTATTAAACATTTTCAAATTCTTTATCAAACTAGCACTATCATCCTCAACATAAACTCCTCCTAGCATACGCGTTTTGGATATATTATTCTCATAGAATTGAAGATACGTTTAGGATTTAAAATAACCTACGATTTTTACAACACGCTTACCATTTAAAGGTGTGAATTACAGGTGTTAAAAGGGATTAACTCCAATTAAAGCAAGGCCGGCTGACGCATTCCATGAATAGTCAAACGTGAGTATCACTGTTTGTTGACACAACAATTTGCTCAAATTAAGTGGACTGTGTATTGATTAAAATGGGATTCGGAGTAGTCTTAGGCAGTCAAATTAATTTTAAATATTCAACAGACTTAAGGCGTGTTCTCACTGGCAACTTATTCCGAAATAACGTCATGCCGAAGTATGGCGTTATTCCCGATTAACTCTCTTGTGAGTTTTAATTCCTAAAGAATTTACTTTTTCATGGATTTGTTGGTGAAAGAACTAATAAAAGTATATAAATCTATACACAAAGAATTCATATGTTAAGATTTATTTCGTTTCGATAAATTTTGGCACACAATTTAACACTCTAAATGCATACATATTTTCAAAAATTGTGGTGTGAATATCCACTTTTAACTCATGCGTCTAGCTACGCCGGTAAAAATTCATACGGATAAAATGCTTTTAGAATACACGGTAAAAACTAAATGTTATGTCAAAGTTGTGCCAACATTTTCTTAATATTATTATAGGCTTATATTTCCCTTTGCAGACCAGGAGAAGAGTATTTTTGAATATTTATAACTGGAATAACTGGCTCAGATATCGAGCCGGTCATTCCAGGGATAATTCTTCAAAAATACTCTTCTCTTGGCCTGCAGATGGTCATTGCTCAAGACCACTACATAGGCCGGTTTTGGCCGGATTCGACATGAAAGGCTTAATAGAAATAGGCACTTATTAGAGAGGGGCGCTTCTAAGACACAGTGACTTTATCTTAGTGTCTCGACCCATTCTCCGGGACTCATGGAAAATTGCATTGCCAATATGATGGTGAAACATGGGTGGTGTAGAGCCCATATACATGCTGATTATATATAGCTTTCATCTCGTGCCACGCCTCTAACTTTATATTGAAATTAGTGGAGTTCTTTCATCACCTCTGTGACGGGTGGGGAGGGTAGAGGTATATATATGATTATAACTATGATAACGCTTGCTACAGGGTCGGTATTGAGCCAAATACCAGATCACTATATCCCCGTATTAGCCCGGTAACCTGCGCTACCAGAGAGGCTTGTAGTGACATACATCGGCTTTAGTTTCTTTAAGTTCAACTGTTTTATTTTCAAATTTTTTCTTTCTAATTGGATCTTTTTCTCACATATGTAAGATAAACTAAACATTAGCTCCTTTTTAATTTATGCAGAAATAGGGCCGCCTGCTCTAAGTGCAATATGTCACAGTCTTGTTATTATAATATTTGGACAGCTCGTACCGAATTTTAAGTAAACTCGTACCAAAGCGATGGCCAAGTCGTATCAAAATCTATCGACAACTCGTACCAGGTTTTAAGTCAACTCGTACCAGTGCATGGTCAACTCGAACCATATTTTTAATGGAAATAATGGTGGTACGAGTTGACCATGGTTTGGTACGCGTTGTCTCAAAATCTGGTACGAGTTATCCAAAAACTTGTACGAGTTGACCATCCAACTGGTACGAGCTGACATGGTACGATTTGGCGATGGTGCGAGATGTCTAGAATTCGATATAATAACTATGGGACAACGCGGCGCCGGAGCTACAGTTTTAACAACTTTATTAGAGTTATTGTTAAACATTATAAATGCCTGTTCAAGGTAGACAGATGCTCACATTTTCCTAGGATATTGGTGCATTTCCCATATATTTCTATGGGAGGCTACACCATCTAGGCCTACATATAATAGAAGAAGGAAGTAATTTCTAACTTATCTAGATTATTATAATGTACATCAATAGATAGATAACACAATTTCATTTCCGAGCATATGTGTTAAATTACAAACAAAATATTAATAGACTAGCTAAATAAGTATTGTATGAACATCTCTTTGTTATGTCGTACATTTCTGAGCAAGTTAGGCGAGAAATCCTGCGCATGCGTGCTTCACTTCAGTCGTCATTGTTGGTCATGAGCCTGGAAATGCAGGGGAGGCAGTCTGAGAGCACCTAGATTTCGAAATTCTAAGGGGGAGGACCATCGAACCCCCGTCTAGTTTAGCTACCATTCGGCTGGGACTTTGAGAGGTGCCCTGTTTTCTTACACCCCTGCCCTAAAAAATTCTTGGATCCGCCCCTGCGGCAGTCGATCATTGGGTGAACCACCGATACATGGTGATGTATAGAATTGTATTTAGGCGCAGCTATCTTGGCTTCCAGCTACGCTCTACGAATATTCTACGATTGGGTGGACGTGGTGTCTAGAATACACCCGAACACTGTTTCATCCGCCATTCAGTTAAGTTCAGTTATGAAATTCTCGCCTCTTCATTAGGCCATATAACGAGCCTGGTAGATGTTATGTGTATAAATCTATCTGTTCAGTCAAGCGGGCTAAGTGTTTAGGATGTGGACGCATCCGGGTTCATTCAGCGATCAAAACAGTTATAGTTGTAGCCATAAATAGTTCCATAGACTATGCACATATATTATACGCATACGCTATAAAATGCTCAAGGACATTGTTGTGAAGCATGTAAGAGCCAGACGAATATTCCACATGCAGGAGAATTACTGGTGCAGTAGTTCAAGATATTCATGATATATGTACTACAACGAATTATTGGTGACCAGGTGGTCTCATTGCCCCAGGTTCATCTGTTGGCATCTCAGTGTACGAAGTTTGTATATAAGGTCCCGGGCACACTTTTCCACTTTGTTGACTCGCCCAATGCTGTCAATACACGATTATATATATATATATATATATATATATGATGCTCAGCTGGGGCATCAAAACTGGTGGACAGCTTAAAGTTAACTGGACCAGGATCAGCTCCTCATCGACCTTTCGGTTGTATCACATATCATATAGACTGTCAACAGTATCTACAAATAAGTGCCTGGCAGTTCATGTTGCCAGTAATGTGGTAGCGAATGTGTCCATGGTTAAGACGACAGGTGGTAATGCGGTTATTCCTACTGTCGCTGCCGCTGTCCTCGCTACAGTGGTGAGCTGGTTTTTTTAGCACTGTCTGGGAATAACTCACCCCATCCCAAAGATCACCATCAGTGGTGCCTCTTACACTGCTGCCGCCTGATTGGAGTCTACCACTACCCAATGTAGGCTAAGCTGCTGAACCATGGATCCAGGAAGATGATTATCCTAGGACCACTTTATAGTGTCTCTAATCAGTGTCCATTTCCAAATTGACAAATTTTGCAGAAAACTGCTGACCTTAGTAGCCAAAATCAATATTTTGGATATTATCTATATAATTTTGCAAATGACTATCACAGCTGACAAAATTTCATTTATTCATACTTTTCAAACCCTTAGCAGAAAATGTTGAATTTTCCATGATTTTCAAGGCCTAGAATGGCTGGAAATGTGTTTGTTATAATTTCATTCTGTTCATACTTTTGTATGAACCATGTTAAAAGACATAGGTATGTAACCGAAAATGCTATATAGCTGGGACATATTCATATCAGAAATCTGAGTTCCCCCATCCCCTACATGCAATTCTGGAAATCATATGCTCTGCAATTTGGATCTTAAGAACATTATTATGGCTTCAAGAATATATTCACAATTTCATGTTTAATAAACCGGCCAAAACAACATTTCTATAATGATGAAATAGTCGGATGATTATTTTAAAATCAATTAATACCGAGCAACAGCTTTTAGTTTAGTTAGCTTCAAAATAATCAACAGTCTATTGTAATGATTATGACTGCTTTGAAAATGAAATACTAAGCTACTGAAGCTTTAATACATAAAGGTGATAATTTAATCCTTTTACCGTATACAGACCAGAAAAAGCAAATTCTATAATGACAGGAACATTATGTTGAATATTTTGAAACTAATTTGACTGCAATAGGTACCAGTCAAATTACTTTCAAAATATTAAACTTCTTTCCTGTGTAGTGGGATTAAAATTGAGATACTGACGATTCAATGGTTAAAGGGCTAAAAAGGCATATTAGGACACACAATGTGGAGACATAGATATTAGGGAGGTTGTGTGGATTTTCAAAAATTAATACGACATCTTTCAAGTGATTTGGAGTACACACTCCCAAATGCATTAGTTTCATTCAGAAAATCTTAATTAAATCTTTCCTTGGAAGGGTGGGTTGAGTAGGGTGAATCTGAACTCCACCCCTGAATTGTGTTAGCCCATCTAACCAGAGTTAAAAGTAAAGGCTCTGAACGCCCATGACATTCATACTACATCACACTTTGAACTTGGACTCAATTCTCAATACATATGCATCAATGAACACCATCACACACCAACCCCTATGATTCCGATCATCGTGCATATGCATGTCATGCTCTATCACTACCTTTAATTGCACACGTGTATAATAAATGTCTTTCAGATACTCTCATACCTTTTACAAATGATGTTTAGCCTAAATGATATAATATACAAGTATTCGTGTGGCGGTATTGCCACACTGAATAAATAAGTATAGTGCGCATAGGCAGTTTTATTGCGTAAATTATTCAATAACTATTCATCTGGCATTCAAATCTATTCCTTCTGCTGATAAGGATGATGAAATAAATACATCCCGTTGAGATCCAGGCCTAATAGATAACATTGGCTAAGATGCAGCCTCTCGAAAGGGCTATATTTTACATAGGACCTTATAGTACAATTGCTGGCTTACGTCACCTGTAAGTTAAGAGTAGACCGGTGCAACAAGATCATTAGAAGAAGCTTTTTTACCGAGCGAATATTGAATCTCTGGAATTCTCTTTCCACCCGTACAGTTGAAGCAAAAAAGACTGTGAGGATGTCAAACAGAGACTAGATAAAAACTTAGACAAAATGATTTACGATTTTGACTAGCACCAGAGCCGATATCACTACCAATAAAACCACACCAGCAAATGACGATGATGATGATGATGATGATGATGATGACTGGCGTGTCATTTCTGCATCCGCTTCGCACGCGCACTTTAGAACCGTCTTCAGGTGTATTCATAGACATCTTATAAGCGTAGACGGGAAGTGCGCATGCCTTCATTATTGGGACAGTCGTCCCCATAGATATCGTAGGCTTATATACTGGCTAGATGGCAAAAATGAACAGAAGCGAATATATATATTTTATCAGAAATAAAATTGTATTGGCTCTATTAATCTGTCACTTTATTCGCCTACGCAATAGAAATAGTAACAAAACATGCTATTTTGGAGACTATAATAAAGTGCTGAACTGAAATTCTGCTTTTGAGCTAACTCTGTGGGTGTATTGCATCTGGGCACAGCTATATTGGTTTCCAGTTGTGCAGAATGCAGAGGCGCCATATCTTTGTGATGGGCAAGTACCGCTATAAATTCAGTGAGGTGATGTGGTACCGATACTATTCTCTCTAATCTTGGATAACAACGAGTATCTCCGACAACAACATTTAAATTACTGCTGTCTATTTAGATAACCAAATTTTCTCTACCTTGATAACCAATTTTGATTGAAAGTCATTATTGCTGGCGGAAGCAATATGATAACCTACTTGCTGATTACTTTAAGATCGGTTTGACCGAAAGTAGTCCTGCTGCCAGCAAAAAAATTGTTTTCAAAATAGACAGAAGTAATTTAGCTAGTAGCTAGTTGCTACGTGTAAAATACTGAGTATTTTAGAATCTCACTGAGAATGGTTGTTGACAGAGGCAGCAATTATTTCAGCTAAACTATTGGTAGGATGAGGCCACAGTTCAGATGTTGTGAATAAATAAACTGTAGTAGCGATAGTAATTTCAGGAAGGTATTTAATAACCGTGCGTGGCTTATACTTGTTGGCACCCAGAAGTGGAGACTACTGCCTTCTGAGCGTGTGTATTCTCGGGCATTTGAAGAACATGTCCACACATTGACCATCACTGTTGCTATGCCCTCGCCGAGTTGCACAGTTGGTAAAGTACTGAGTGTGAGATTAGAACATGTGACCAGTGGTGATTCGTGATGGATCGCAAACGTTTGCTATGATAAGCATCAATTTTGAGAGGTTCTATGGAGCTGTGCAGCGGTCACAGTGGCTTAGTAGTATTGTGCCACGTGTAGCAGCGTAAAGGGGCATTTTGACTTTCAATTTTAAATACACAACTGGAACACAATATTTCCTGTTACACTGATTTGCAATGCCGTTGAACTGCAATGAACTGAAACCAATGTTCTGCTCTTCCTCCATTTTCCTCGCCATGGAGTAAGGTACTCTGACCTTTCGTCTCCTTTGTGTCAGACTGGCTGAGGAGGGGCACCAAAACGTTCTAGCTATATATAGGCGTGGCCTCGTACTCATCTCGTTGACCTGCAATGAATGCGCGCATCCTTCGTACGGGAAATCCCCCCGTGTTGCGCATGCGCACTACACCTAAAAACTCGAGAGGCTGCACGCAGTGTCCAGTACTAAATAAATAAAGACGTACTTTGCTGTCGCGATATATATTGGGACTGTACATTTCCCCCATGGATGACCTAAAAGATATTTTGTCACCCATAGCTCGTTTCTTAACCAAATAAGGAAGCTTTGGTACCATTGCAATGGTCTTATCGACATGATTCTGAAGCTGTTCGTGAAATTGTTTTACGGTGCCTCACTTCTGAGATATTTTGAGAATAAAGAAGTTTCTTTCTGGCACCTGCTGCTGAAGTGTCTAAGCCAGATGTCAGAGCCTGGCGCGTTAGAGATAAAAGCAGCGTTATGTTGTAAGCAAATCCTCTGATTCACGTTACCATCCCAGATCGTATATAAACTGACCAAGAGACGATAATCGGCAGACAGAGGAGGCGGTAGCTCAGGTGGTAACGAGCAGAGCTGTGAAACCGGCACCCCTGGGATTGCGTCTCTGTTCTGCCAACTGACGATGGCTAGAAACATAGGCAATCTCCTTCACTCCTGTGTGCCTCTCTCCACCCGGCAGTATAAATGGGTACCAGTTAAAAGCTGGGGAAGGTACCAATAATAGACTGAAATAAAACCATCCTAGAATGGCGTGAATGGGATCTGGAATCAGGGACTCGATAGACGCCAACCAAACCAATAACCTCTTATAATTGGAAGACAAACTATTGGCCGATTATTCTATTGGCCCGTAGGACGCAGCTCTCAGGACCGAGCGCTGGAGTTGCCTGATCCGCAGCGGCCAAAACAATGGTCTCTCGCTCGCCTCGATCAGCTGATCGCTCAGTGCTTTCCAACCGTCGACGCTACTATTACATTCAGTGCTGCGGTATAGGAGCTGTGCCAATTTTTTTTAACTCACCAGCAGGACCAAGCGGGGTGAGGGGTGGAGGGCGGTAAACTGACAAACAAAAGTATACCCCCTCACCAGTGGCAGTTGGACTGTCGTCATCAGGTCCCGCTTACGGTAGCAACCAGAATTTGATGGAAAGCTACTGCCCCGAGCTAACAAAGAAGATATCTGCCTGTCGCTAAACGTTTACCAAGAGCTACTCCAGCGCCTGGGAACAACACTGCAGCCGGATATCCAGCCTCCGGATTGCGAGCCAGGCAATCTATCTTTAGACCCTGCGGGATCCAACCACTGCCACCCGTGTGCCTGTGCCATCGTCACGATAAGAACGTTCTTGCTCACTTTTTTTCTTCTTTACACCATCTTCATCAAGATTAAATTGTCATTGTGACTCTAATAGCACTCTTCATCATCGTCATTGAATTGCTTTTACGACGTTTGTAAACCGCACTCTTCATCACCGTCATTGAATTTTGTGACTGTAACCGCAGTATCACCTCGTGAACTGCCACCGCGAAATCATCCCTCATATATCATCTTTGGCCGTTAATCACCAGCATTCGTTAACCGCCACTAACCGCATCGCCTTGTATTGTAACAGTAACTGTGTCTTCAAACGCTTCCCAAGAACCGCACCTTCACTTTGTGATCAGTTCTCGCCATGGTACTGCGAAATCATCCATCACGAACTGTCTTTTACTGTTAACCACTGATTCATTCGTGACTGTTAACCGCCCAATAACTGTATTGTTTTATATTGCTTTTATATTGCACCCCATCCTGCCGCCTGGAACAAACTAACAACTGTTATAAATAGTAAATATTAAATCCCTTTTCATGTTATATGTTTGTGATGTTTTCTTACTAATAGTATAACGTGTCCTAAAAGCAGCTGTCGCAGACTTTCCTGAACTCTTCTTCGCTGCATAAATATAATACTCTGCCTTAATTATATATTAATATATATATTATATTAATGGAGATCTTTAGCAGTTATGTTTGTGCCACATCTTCCCGCTCATCGCTACGTTCTTATCCTACAGCTTGTTCTCTATACGCCCCCCCCCCCCCCGCGCTTTCTCAGAACCACTTAGATATACGTTACCTTATATCTCTAGTATATTCTAGCCCCGCCGGATAGAATTGGAATACAACTGCAATATCTTCCAGATCTGAATAATAATCCATATTTCTAGCAAGAAAATGAAATAAGTACGCACCAAGTAGACAGCGCATACAGGTCACGGGTTCACTCACACCACATTGTTAGTTACTAACAGTAATACACAATATATTACAATAATGTCAGTGTATTCCAGTCATTTGGAATGAACATATATAGCAATGTTTGATTATGCAATCTTGGTTCCCTGAATCAATATATGTATTCGATAGTAATCTAAATATTACTATTTCAAATATTTTATTTTGTTATTATTTTTTCATTGCAGACGATGAAAGGATCGACTCATCACTGGCTGGAGCAAAATAGTGTCCACGCATCCAGTGCCTGTGCTGATGGCATTGGGCGGTACCTGGACAGGGCCGTTGATACAGTGAAACTGGCAGGGTTACATGCTGAAACGGTCTATACCATTATCTCAGGGCTTCGTGTCAGTAAGAACAGCTTTCACGCTACAGTCGGTCTAAAGGTACAAGACATGCCACATTTAGTATTCAAAATTGAGCTAGAGATAGATTTAAATGACGAAGAGAAACCCTATGCATACGGAAACTTCACCTGTCCTGCGCCTGCGTGTAATATTCAGACGACTTCATTTCAACAGCTTTGCGAACATCATTTAGAGAACCATATGTCCATGGGATGGATATGACGTTAAACACTGCTGTTGTCAAATTGAATTTGACTGGTAGCGGTCGTTGTCATAGGTATACATTTCCCAGTCAAATTAGTTTCAGAATATTCAACAGCGTTCTTGCATAGTTACTTTGAAATTGAGATCCTGGGAATTTTTTGGATTCAGCGGTAAAACCTTTTCAAACGTGCGTACAAAGTGGGCGGAGCTTAGCTAGAAATGAGCCAAGCACAGCTAGAAATGGATCTCTCTATACTGACGGGATACTATAACAAATGCATCCATATGGAATGGTAATTGTTTAGGAGGATTCCAGTTTATCTATCAATCATATAACGTCATAATGAACAACGTATCGTGTTTGATGACGTCATAATTAATTACGTCATGAATGCCGTAGCTAAGTTCGCCACGAACGCCTAATCGATGACGGACTAAGCGTTGTTGTACGAGTTGTATGTCTTTACTATATAATAAACATGCTGTGAATATTTTGAAACTAATTTGACTGGGCGTGCCATAGGCAGCAACAGCACCCAGTCAAATTAGTTTCAAAATATTCAACAGTTTACTCGTATAATTTTCTGAAAATTGAGATTCAGGGAGTGCAGGGATCGATCGCTCTCAACACGGGCAAAGCGTGGGCGGGGCATAGCTAAAACTGGATTCCTCCATTGTTTATCTAAATAGGGTCTAGGTTTTAAATAAATCCAAGTTCCTATACTTTGGTTCCGGTACCTGGTAGATAGGGAATGGATGACGGCATTTGGCTTGCAGAGTACTTCCTCAAATCTAAATGGCCTACGACTGGGTATGGCTAAAATGAACAGGCGAATGAGGCTGATGTGAATTTGGAAACCCTGTACTGATTAGTCGTTCTAATGTTGTCCAGGTTATTGTTTAGACACTATTATTGTTATGTTGTTGCACAATGCATACAGTCAAAGAGCAGTAACAAGCAAATCACAATGTGTAGTACCTTGAGGTCCACTGCATAATATTTGTGCATAACATATGTAATGACTCATCCAGTGCAAATGAGGGATCCGATCTGTCACTCATGTGCCTGACATCACTTGTTAGCTGACATCAGTTCCCTCACGAAAGTGCCAATTAGTTGGCAGTGAGCGTTCGGTGAATGTGTAATTGAATAAACATTTTGTTGAATATTTTGAAACTTAATTGACTGTGAGCTGTTGCTGACCTAGGCAGCAACAGTTGACAGCCAAATTAGTTTTAAAATATTCAACAGCTTACCTGTACACTTACTTGCGAGTGCATTTCTCCCATGGTATATCATTGGTGCTATTTCTATAGTTTCTGTTATTGAAAGTGTCCGCTTTGCGCTCAAGACATGATACAGCGATATTCATAAATACAGATTTATGACTAATCTATTTGACAACTTAAAATATGTGCTGCTGCATATCATTTTCTCAATCACACTTGTCTATGACATAATACTCAACAGGACAAACAGTATACTTCCAGCAATGGTATTACGATGCGCCAACAGTAATATCAGCAAGCAATATAGGATTCTTGCCAAATTGAATGATCATGCATTTGTATTCGAACAAATTAGAGGCGATGGTAGTTTATAAAGATTAATTTGTCTATTTTACCAGCTTATAATACGCGAAAGCATTAGCAACACGCTGTATATAGCACCATTCTTATTCCCCCTACCATATAGTCTCATACTCTTCTGGATTTCGCTTTTTCTGTTTGCAATTCTTTCCCAAGAAGATAGTACAATACCAGAAGTTGATAGCTCGGACGAACAAAGCCAAATGCACATATCTAATATAATCGAAGGACTGAGTCATGTACAAAAACCAACCATAATGGATGTGTGCACTGGCCCAGAGCGATCAGATTTCGGTCGTGATAAAGCATTGTCACTGAATTACATGAACAACCTTGGCACCATATGCTACTTTTCGCCAGCACTCATGTCTCTCTGTAATATCAGTCTTGACATAGTGTATGGGTGCCTTGATCTTGAGGCTCCTTTTGCACAGAATGAACGCTGCAGACTTGTCAATGCATTGTATATACTTTTGGCAAATCCTTGTGTTCTACTTAGAGTTTGTGAAGTTAGCTATTAGTGATGTGAAGTTCTTTAGTCGAATAAGACACCTTGCTTTGATATCAAATAACAAAGACCCTATGGTTATGTGCTTTCTGATTTTGTTTCCAATAGCAATATTACTACTCTTTAGCTTTACGGTTCTTCTTTTGACAGTGTATTTCACATACAATGCATATCTGGCAACTAATATATTGATTTTAGGGTTTTAACTGGTATATTTAATGTATGCATTTGCAGTGTGTCAATTAATAACCATTGAGCATGTGTTATCAAATGAGTAACAGTAATTTACATTGATATTGCCATTCATATTAAGCATCCGTGCCATGGTCATTACTTTTATTTAACAATGGCGCATGCACATGAGCTTGAATAATATTAACCAACCCATCCTTTCATATACTGAACTTTCTAATATATGTATATATATATATATATATATATATATATATATATATATATATATATATATATATATATATATATATATATATATATATATATATATATATATATATATATATATATATATATATATATATATATATATATAATGTTGTGAACAAAATGTAAAGCGCAGCCAAAACACTGTAATCGTTGAGTGATAGTATGCTACCACGCATCATTTTATAATAAACATATGGGCTAATCCACCGATTTTGGGACCAGGATGTAAGTTCGAAATTTAATTTTCTCAGCTATGAATGAATGGTATTGGAGCTATTTGATTTGTCATCTCAACTCCGGGCCATTCACTGCCTCCAATGCATTAAATGAAGTGATTTATTTGCAATTTATGCCATGTTTATTACGTTATCCACGCCTACCAGCTTGCTTAGCCATAGCTATGAGATTCATAATGAAAATTTCACTCACATATGTGGCGAGGTACATGTGTCAAGTCTCTGTTAATTAAATAAAAAATAAAAAACTACCAAGCATTTTAATTGTATACCCACACGTAATTTCGTTTGAACTGCTTTTGTACGCGGCATCATTAATACTTGGCAAACCCAAAACTAGACCATGTTCCATAGGCTTTAATTCAAGTACAAGCTACTAGATTATATTTGTGCCACACATGGTGTATAAAATAAGGTCTTTTCATAACAAGTTTCTATGCAAATTCAATCTCGCATGTGTGTATGCTCGCCACGACGGACTTAACTATAGGCTGTCCATAGATAACGTAATAAACGTTATTTGCCCTATGCATAATGGTTGAAACAACACACCACCCTACAACTGATAAAAGGGTTTAATCAAGCTTTCACGATCTTCTCAACACAATGGCACGTCTCTCTATACTGTCATAATTAAACCAATTCAATTCCTCAAATATTTTCAAACCACCAGCTAATTGTTTGACAAAGTAAAGAATGTGTACTACAATCTGGTAAAACACGTTACATTTGCTTTCAGGCAAATTACTTATTGTGATTTGTTCTTGGGCCAATTAAACTATCTAACACTAAATACAAAAATTAACGGCAGAGAATTCATAATTTTTTTAATTCAAAGAATAACGTAATACATATTTTAAATTTATACGAATGGTCCACTGCGCATTTAAGGGAATAACCACTTTGCTTCACTAGCTGACAATTTTCCCATGCGTTAATGGCTGTCTATAAAGGGGAGTAAATAAGGATTCCTACACCTTTTAATAAAGTGGATGGGATACGGCAATTACCTCCGTCCGTCTCTCCATCCATCCGTCTATCTGTCCGTTCATCCATCCTTCTGGCTGACCGACCGAATATCTCCTCCGAAACTGTTTAGTAGAATTCTATCAAATTTGTTATGCGAGTTACCCCTGCAATCACGGATTGCAAGACACCATTTACATTAGGAGCCGCCCCACCCCACCACCATCACCATACACCCCTTCAAGGTGGGCGGGAACAGGATGAGGGTGGTGGGGGTGGGGGGGGGGGTGGGGGGCAGAAAGTAAAAGTTGGCATACTTTAACCAAATTTGGTATGTCAGTTATCCATATGATTGTGGATTGTGAGACAATGTTTACATTAGGCTCCGACCCAAGGGTGAGGGTGGGGGTGTGGTGAGTCGAGTGGGGTGGGGGTGGGGGGAGTGGTGGTGGCGGGCTTTGGGGGTGGAGGGGGTGGTCGTGGGGGCGGGGGCGGAAGAGACTGTTAAAGTAGGTGAAAGCAAGGGGATTTGCGATGGCGTGCCATCGGCTGCATATTCTAGTTATAACTACTATGACTATTATCATTATTATAGTCATAATCATTAATGTTATCATCATTATTATTATTAAAGGAATGCTAATGTCATCTCAAATGTTGTAGTGCACTGATAAATTATGGTTTATAGATTCGATAACATTCATATCCTGTCACATTCCCTTATCTGAATCACAATTAGCTGCTTTGTAATATCCCGTAAATGTTGAACAGTGGACGCCACCAATTGGTCTCCTCAAGCGATAATGCGTGATGCCATGTAAGTACCAATGCATTACATTCTTTACTATGTAATAATCATCTTGTTGAATATTTTGAAACTAATTCGACCAGTCAAATTAGTTTTAAAATCTTCAACGGCTTACCTATATAGATGCTTTTATACCACATTGCCAAACTCTAGAGGCACCTCTATGACTGAACGTATATATACCGAGGCATACACGCTGTTATTTTTCTGATTGGTTGAAAAGTAGATCGTAAGAGCCATCATAGGCTGTAGAATTATATCAATATTTAGGTATTAAAGCCTCAATATCTTTCATTGTCGGCTAAAAAACGCTAAAATGTCAGAGATGCGTGCGCGTGCGTGCGGGGTGTGTGGTGGGTGTGTAGTGCGTGGGTGTGTGTGTGTGTGGGTGGAGGATATTGCAATATGATTGTCCATATGATTTCAAAATGCAAGATGACATTATGCCGCGTTCCAAGGGTGTGGGCGGGGAAGAATATCAAAGTTGGCAATAGCAATTCAAGGAATTCAACCAAATTTCATATGTTAGATACACAAATGATCGCGGATCGCGAAACAATGTTTACATTAGGCTCTGAGCCAGGCGAATATATGTTATCATTTGTAGTGCTCAGTAAAGGCGACATGCTGGTTAAATAGATAACGCAATAAACAATTTCCTAGGAAAACGACTTCGTAACCAGATTTGTCATTTCGACATTTATTCTGATAGTTATTCAATTATCACTTGGATACACCTAAATGTTTTTTATTTATATTTCCTATAAAAATAAATTTATATTGATGCGCTTTCACATTGATTTTAACTAAATCTGTTGGATAGAGTAATAAAGATAATCCGATCCAGATGACCATTAGCTCACTATTTATTAGATATCATAATGGCGATTCTAGCATGCCCACCAGTTTTGATCTGTCTTCTTTGTTAGGGTATTATAGAGTGCCAAATTATCACCATAAAGGAGCTCATATGGGACATCGAGCGAATATCCCAGTGGTTCACCCACTGGCTAGTACAGAGTCGTCATATCGTCAGAATTGTGTCAATTCATAAACAAATCTACATTTACATTTCATATTATCAATTAGGAACACTAAAATATCATGAAACAAAGTATCTATCTAAAGTATGTGAGTGTATTATCATGTCTTAGCCTGTTTATACATCATCTATTTAGTAAAGTAGGATATATGTGTCGTATATAGGAGGGACCTAGAATTCAATGCATTGCTTTGATAGGCAACGCATTGCATCTCAAACATTATGCCTGTATAAGAACCTGTTTATGTAATCTATGGAGGCTGTATATATGTCTAATTATTAATTAGGCCTACATGCTAAACTGATGAACGAATGCTAGACCAAAGGCTTGTATTTGAATACAAGGGAGTGGCACGTCTGATAGACATGTTCTCTTTTCTGCCACACTCATCACAGACTTGTTTCCCGCCGTTGCCACTAAGCTATAGAGATGATGTTACAGCGCCATCCAATTGGAGGACATTTTGGATAACGTAATAAACTGATAATGTTATAAACATGTTCTGCATTCTCAAGCTTGTAACGCCGATATATTAGCATGCTCAGGTTTATTTCACATATCCGTGTGATATGGGGCTATATATGGATATTACTCGATATATCTCAATACTGTGTGTTTGTTGCAGTTTCTGAGAAAATTGGATAGCGTAATAAACATCCTTAACGAGGCCGCACAAGATTGGATATCTTTCAAGCTCAAACAATTTGTCAATTTGTCGTATTGTTATTAATAGCCAATATATAAATGCCTTTGCCATCAGAGAGTGTGTAATACTGTCATAAATATCTGCTTTTAACT